>CP136872.1:23400744-24128869 GCA_033000465.1 Sciaenops ocellatus | reverse complement strand
CTGCAGCATGTCTCTGAACGTCTTTCATCGCTGCTTCAAACACACAAGCTTTGAAAACTTTGAGACAAAAGATAAAAATGTCCGGCTGAATTAATTTCCATTTGATTATGGCGCAGCCATAAAAGCATGTCGTCTTGAATTTGAATATTTTACTCACATTAAGATCATATATGGAAATTTAAGACTGTGGACGTTTAAGATGTTAACTTCTTGTGTTGGGACTACTTTTTGTTGTGCTGCGTTACGGGGAGGCTCCGAGTCCTCACAGGTACACGATTGCAGATTTTTCTGGACCGTCTGTGCGGGTCTCGTCCTTGGACGACTGCAGCAGCTACAGAGAGGACCTTTGGACAGTCAGCCAGTGTGACCAAAGGTAGACAGTAAAGAGGAGGAGCAGGAGGAGCAGGAGCAGGAGGAGGGATCTGTGAGCAGAGTGACGTTAGCTGGAAGTTTCATGATTGGTTAGTGTGCCGGGGATATGCTAATGAGCTGGAAGTGAGTCAGGCAAAGTGAGCTTTGTGTATTTGTGTTTCTGCACAGGCTTCATGTTTACTGTGCGTGTGTGTGTGTTTGGCAAACTAACATGTAACAAACCTGTTTTTAACGTCAGGTTTCAGAAGCATCGTTTTGTTACTGCCACTTGAATCAGTCGCACTGCAGCTTGGCTAAGGTTATCGTCATGAACAGTCATCATCTGGTAACATGTTAATCCTTTAAGTTCAGCTTCTCAAACGTGACGATTTGTGGCTTCTCCTCGTCATAAATGACAGTAAACTGAATATAAGTGATGGGCAGTTTGATCATGAAAAGAGTCTAACTTTCATGCTTTTTGGAGCTACAATAAATGAACTGTTAAAGGAACAAATGCTCAGTACGAGTTACAGAAGGTCAAAGAGCATCATCACAGCCACCGCTGAGAAAACTCAAATATATGCAGGCTACATTTGGTAAGAAACAAATCCATAGTTGATTAAAATGGGATAAAATTGGATTTCCAATCATTTCCTACAGAGCTCATAGTTAGTTATTAGTTATTTGAGGAGGTTTTATGTACGGGCAGGGCCTTAATTTAGCGACTCCAGTCCTGATCATGACTGCGCAGACTCTGTCACCAGCACAAGATGGCTACCTCTGTATTGTGGAATATTTTGGCTTCATTATTCGTCGTCCATTTTCATAAACAGTCAAATTACTCTCATATTTGCTGCTTTGAATCTGATCCACCATTGTGTGTGAACTTCAGGTATCCTTTAAAGGAAGTTGTTCCTGTAGTATTTTAAAGTTACGGGAAGGTTGTCGGTGGCAGTGGAACCATACACACTTCCTCTTATGTTCGAGTTTGTTATGAAGTGATCACTCATATACACACAAAGGCTGTAATAGACTTTATATAGACTGTCAGCATTAGCATGTTATCTCACGCTGTCTGCTGATCTTCATGAGTCCTGCCGTCGTCGTATCATCTGCTGTCGCTTCACGCTTCAACAGTGAAGGCTTTGTGCTATGTGTGTGTCTGTGTGTGTTTGGTGTGTGTGTGTGCGTGCTCTCGCTCTGTTCATCGAGCTGGTATTGAGTGAAGACCATGAAGCTGCAGAACGTATTCGCAGCACGACTAAAAGAAGCTGCTGTGTCTGTCAGGAGGGTTTGTGTGACACAACACAGGCCGAGGCACACAGTGACTCAGCAGTATTTTGTGTGTGTGTGAGAGAGACACTCTGTGGTTGCAACATTAGTGAAATAACAAAATGTTGTTTTGTTGCATGTCAGACTGAGCTGCATTAGGAATGAGGAACACCGTCATCTTTTTGACCTCACACATTTTTCTTGACTTCCCCTCCCGTCCGGCCCGAGGTCATCACGATGTGTTCATCGGGAAAAACCGACTAGCTGGACTCTATTCAGTAATCATGTTTGTTTAAGCTGCACGGCAGTAGTCAGTAAAGTTTAACACAGTTACTTTGGTGGCTTCTTGTGCTACTGTTAAAAAGATTTTCCCAGTTTTTAGTCGCTTTCTTTGTGAAAAGATTTTCCATGAGTGACTAGAAAACAGAAGCTCGCCTCTACTTCTTGTTTCAGACAGATGAGATGATTCAGATTCACTGATGACAGCTTAATGACTAGAGCTGAAACAATTAGACAATTACTTGATTAGTTGATCGACAATAATTAATCATTTTAGGCATAAATGTCAGTGGGAGTGATCAACGTGATGGACCCTCTGTGTTTAATCTACTATGTAGTGTGATGCCTTGAGTCAGACAGTATTATCTTAATGCAGACATATCTATATTGGTCTGATGATGAGTACGAAGAAATGGGTTTGATGTATTGTAGAAAGTGTTTGCATTGCACAGTTTGTTCCCCAGAGAGCGCTGACGAGGTGGGAAAACTGTAAAATGTCCCACTTTATCTCCATTCTTTAAGATGCATCCATACGTCGTCATAAAACTTGCAGATTTCACAGTATGTGTCGGGCTTCAGTGCCTGTTTGTCCCTGCTGTGTCTGCATCATTCATGAGGAACAACGTCTTTGTTTGGATAATGTTTCATATGCAGATGATTTTCTGTTCCGTTTACCTGCAGGTGAGACTTTTGTTCCAGTCTCACAGGTTTTTAAAAAAATGTTTTGATCCTCCTGCAGCCTGGAGCTGTTCAGAGGAGCCCAATGCTTCGTTTAGCACCCAAAAGAACAAGTGGCAGACTTTTGGACTGAGCCGAGGACGTTTGTATTGACTCCAGAGCTTTTAAACATCAGTCCACTGTTATGTTAACGTGAGCAGCTGCTCTCCTGCAGCACATATTTGTCCCAAATCACATCATTAATGTATGAAAATGAGCATTAAATCCCAGGTAGCGGTGACTGCAGCTCTCCGAGCATGCCTGTAGTTCCTCACATGGATTTTTAACTCCCATGTACAGTTTCGTCCGTTGCAGTGGGCTGGATTTGAATTCCTCACTTTTATCTCGTCTGCTTGGCGTTTCTGGTGCCGCTTGTCGTTTTACAGCCTGGTTATGCAACACACCTCCACCCTCTTCTTCCTCCTGCTGTCATGATCCTCATTAGAAAACCCTGTTTCTTCGTGATAACAGATGGCCTTTCACACATTTAATCGGTACAGCACACGCCTGTCTGCTTTGATTGAACTTTGGACATTGAACACCACCCTGAATTCATTCATTCATACTTTAAAGATCAACTATGTTTAAAAACCACTTTATATATAAATATAAAGTGTTTTTAATATAATGTTAATATAATCAAGATAACCTGTGAAAGGTTTTTATTATTAGTGTTGATATTTGTTCATATCAGCTAAATATTGGAGCATTTTCCTCTTTAATTTTCACTCCTCGGTGTCCCATTATCTTTCATTTAAAAATTAAAACTACATTTGTAGTCCTCAGTCGTCAGCTCGAGCTGCGCATGCGCCTCTGTCGCCCCTCTCTCTCCCGTCGTCAGCCAGGCGGAGCCGCCGTGCTGCTGCTGCTGCTGCAAGATGGACGCCAAACAGGGTTAGTCTGGTCCTAATCTTTTGTTTACCGACCACCTCTCGTCTCTTTTACGTAACGCACTTGCGTACGGTTATGACCCGTTTATGTATTTTGCATGATGAGCACACCGGGACTGTGGGCCGCTCAGCCCCGGGGGGACGGTTGGGTTGGGAGGCGGATCAGGCCGCTTGTCCGCGGAGGTCATGCCGGACGGTTTGACGTTTTGTCCCCCCCGCGGTGAGGACTGCCAGAGGGGAGAGCTGTCTCCCCGGGAGGAGGATAATAAAAGGCCTCGGGGATAGTGACCATGTTGAAGAGACAGAGAGGGGGAACCGGGCTGGTGATTAAACATAGCCGGGGTTTAGCTGCTCTGATGCGGGGTCTATTTTTAGCCAGGCTCCGGCGACGCTAGCACGCCTGCTACCATATGTAGCCAGGCAGCCACATTTGGACCGCGGACTCCCCTCCTCCTCCTTTTCCCTTCTCCTCCTTCTCCTCCTCCTCTCACGTTGGCCGCTCGGTCTGTGTCTTTACATCCAGACAATGGCTCTCTGTAACCACCGACCACAGCTGCTGCTAACATCGTGTTAGCATCTTGAGCGGTGAGATAACGGGGGGAGAGGTAGCTGTCAGCTAACGCAGCTAACCAGCTGTCAACGCCCACGTTTGCACCCCGCTGCGCGCAATAAGCGTGAAGCTTCCCGAATATTCATCATATATCTAATGAGTTCAGTGTCTGAATAACCTCCAGGGAGCCAGGCGTTGTCTCTTCAGGGGAAAAAAACCCCTCTGAGCTGCTCTGGAGTCAGAGGAAGGCACCGTGTCTGTAGTTTGTCTCATAAAACAGCAGCTGCACTGAGACACTGTTTGTATGATTGTCCATGAGCATCACCTGAGCAGAAAGGGGTACCAACTAATAGTAAACACAAATCTATGATGGGTATGATGTATTACGGGTGCTTCTGGTGCATGTCATTGGTCTCTGTCTTAAATAGGGGAGCAACAAACAATAAATTTGCTTATTGATTTAATCTGCTGACCTTATTTTCCCCACATGAAACGTCTCAAAATTGTTAAAGGCCTCAAATATTCAGTTTACTGTCATCTGTGACAAAGAAAGGCGATAAATCGCATCTGAGAAGCCGAAATCAACAAATATAATTTGCTGTGTTTGCTCGCAAACAGACTGATGCAGTTAAAAGATGCGTGCAGATTAAATATCTGTCGATTGATCGATCATTTTAGCTCTTGTACAAGTAGTCTGCATTGGAATTTAAATATTCATACTCTGTTTTTTACTGTAGGTATGACTTAAGATAATTAAAAGTGATGATTAATTAAAGTCCAGCATGACGTTTACTCCCTGTGTTTGATGTTTGAGAAGCATTTTTATGTGAAAAATTACTTAAATGATTCACAGTTTATCTATTTTGTCCGATCGACTTGTCACTTTATCTGTCTTTAGTGAGCGTCTCACGTCTGTTTTGTATTAATGTTGAACAGGTGCAGCCGAGGCAGTCCGATTTCTCCGCTCGGCAACAACTTGTTGCAGTAGATCTGATTTGAGGTTTTGAGCTGCACAAGCTCTTTTATTGGCTGTTAAATACTTTGGTCAGCTGCCAAACACACGGTGGCCTCTCAGTCAGTCAGTCTGTGGTGCTGAGCAACATGGCTCACTGCACCTGCACCTGCCATTGTCTCTCTGTACAGAGCGTCGGCCTGCAGCCTCAGCATGGATTTTAATGCTCATCAGCAAGACTTGTTTCTTCTTCAATGGTTGGCGATCATGTACTCATGTTAGTGCAGCGTGTATCAGCTGAGAGCAACGTCAGGGTCTGGAGGAAAAACCAAGGACTCCTTCACTTCTAATATTGTCCGCTGACCTGCCTGGAATTCCCTGGTGGAAATATAAGCGTGCGCAGTGCAGGACCCAGGTCATGAGCTCAGCTGTCTCCCAGCAGAGTGCGACCCCCTCAACCCACCACCCACCCGTTTATCTGATCTGTCTCTTCAGAGAGCGAAGGAGCTCCCTGGGCACCCAGAACCTCTTTTAACTCGGAAAAAACAGCACTTAACCTGCATTTTTGAAATAATTCCACAATTAACGACAGATTATCGGTCTGATTGATGGACAAAATTGACATTATCAAAGATTGATAGGTTCTGAACTTCAGCACCAACTGTATCTCGAATACACAGCGTTGATGCCGTGACAGTGCTAATGCCGTTCTAGTGATGAAGTGGCTGACATTTCATTAAATATGATGTGATTAATTGTTCTTTTTTTTTTTTTAATGCAGTTTGCTGCTACCCGTTTCTACATTCCCGTTTGTGAGCAGCCGTTTTGTTAATCAAACCCTAGCAGGACAGGAAGCAGCGTTTCATAACATCGACAGGAAGATGAGACAAACATATTTTTTCAGCTGATGACCTCCAATATGTCCGCCGGAGTCTGGTGTTGTTATTGTGTCGATACAGTCTGAAAAGTCACAAAGGGGGAAGAAGTCTGAGAGTCAGAAGCTGCAGTGAGCTCCCTCCTGCAGGGTTTTAACCTCCGACCTCGAGCGGAGCTGCAGCACAGGGTGCAGTGCCTCCACACAGTCACATGCACCGACCATGCAATGGGCGGCCGAGAACTGAAGCAGGAAAATTTAACCAGTTTAACAACAAGAACTGGACTGAGGTTAAAGTGACTTCAGGGAAGATCGATCTGAAACAAACACTGTTCGTCTCACATGTCTGGACCAAAACGAATCGATCGAATTGGTTTTATCTTTACTCCCAATCACTGTGTCCACAACCAACGTTTGATGAAGAAGCACATTCACTGCTTCAGGCTCCTGTTGGAAACGCCCTCTGATCATGCAAATGTCAAGGAATGTCCTAATCAGTTATTGGAGAGATAAAGCTGCATTATCTAACTTTTACTCTTACTGATACTGCCTATCGATCCGGTGCTTTGTTTTCTTGTACTGTAAATAAATGACCTAAATCTGCAGGTATGCTCTCCTGATTAGACTTCATACGCTCCTCCTGCCTGTTTATCTTAGCTAACCAGTGTCTGACCTCCACTTCACTCTGGACTGATCCAGAGGACGCTATGTGAACTGTGAAAATCTTCATCATTGGAGCTTATTGAGACTACAGTCTTTAATAATGTGGCCCAGAGAGCCGCTCAATCTGTGAAACACAAAGCGGCACATTCGTTATAAAAGTTATTAACGATCCGGGAATAAGACTCTGATATCTTTGTTGGCTCTGATTGGTTGCTTTCGTTCAGGTGAGGTGGATTCTTGCAGATGCCGTCATGAGTTATTTTCACAACTGTCTGTCTCGTGTGCTCTGGTCAGGATGTTCTGAAAGTTTCAGTAAACATTTAGTTATTTTTTTTAAAGTTAGCTACTGCAGTATTAAAAATCATAAATGCTTCACAGCTTCTACACATAAACTGGAGCTCAGTCACTTCTCTCTGGATGATGACACTAACCTTCACTCTTCCTCTTCCTCCTCCTCCTGTAGTGGTGGATCTCCTCTACTGGCGCGATGTCAAGACCACAGGCGTGGTGTTCGGCGCCTCCCTGCTGCTCCTCCTCTCCCTGATGGTGTGCAGCATCGTGAGCGTGTCCTCCTACATTGGCCTGGCTCTGCTCTCAGTCACCATCTGCTTCAGGATATACAAAGGCATCCTGCAGGCCATCCAGAAGTCAGATGAGGGACACCCATTCAAGTGAGTACCTGCAAGAGGAAGTTCATCTGTCTCCCAGTTTCTTAAGTATTCAGACAGTAATTGAATAAGTACAGAAGGAAAGTAGAATATCGATACAAGGAAAGAGAATTGTGGGATATAAAATCAAACATTAGAAGGCGTCTGCTAGTCTGATTTCATGAATTTAATCAATGACCTGATTAACCCCAGTCAGCGCTGCATGCGGTTTCATCTGTCTGCTGATGTCATGATGTGTTTGGCCCAGATTAGATTAAAAAATAACCTTTTAAGCCGTGACAACAACAACACATAGAAACCAACGGCCGCATAAAGAATGGACAGCGTATGCGTGACATGCTCATTGGTTCATCCTCCCCTCTGGCTCGTTCACAAAACCTTCTTACTGCGTTTTCACCTGCCGGTCTGGAAACTGACCTCACGGCACGTCAGAGGCCGGTTGGCTCAGATTAACATAAGCTGAAAAAAAGAAAGAAGAAAGAAGTCAAACACGTCTGTGAAGGTCACTCAGAATCCTTTTTAAAAGACATTTTAGTGATTATGGCTGCAGCTAACGGTTGTTTTTATTATCGATTAATTCATAAATCATTTTGATTGATCGATTGGTTGTTTGGTCAATAAACTGTCAGAAAATGTTCAGATCTGAGAAGCTGAAATCAGAATTTGGACTTAAAACAGTCATATTTATTGAATCTAATCGTGTGTCATCCTCATCCTCATCGTCACCTCCCTGCTCTGTATCTAACCCTGCCCGCCTTCTGCCCACCCTCACAGGCAGTACCTGGGCCAGGAGGTGGCGCTGTCTGAGGACATGGTCCACAAGTACAGTGACATCGCTCTGGCCAAACTCAACAAGACCATCGGTGAATTAAGGCGCCTGTTCCTGGTCGAGGACCTGGTCGACTCCATCAAGGTGAGGAAGACTCGAGTTTGCGCTAATTGGACCCAGAAATGATTAACGATATATCGTTAATATAAAATAAAGAGACACAGGCTGGTGAAGGAGTATTTAAAGGCATGTTCAACACAGAAAAACTAGTTAAAAGTCACGAATACAGGGTTTGATAGGAGATCGAGTCTCCCTCCCTCTGTGGACTCTACAGTCCTGCTCGCCTCCATCACGGATCTCTTTGGTCCTTTCCAGCACAGATGTAGCTGCATAAAAATAGTTGTAGCTGCTGTTTGGCGCCCATGTTTGTGGATTATTAATCTTCTGCTTTGTTCTAACCTTTACTCTGACACTTTATGTTGTGTTGTACTTTTTAATTTGGCGGTCTCCCATACGCGATGTGGAGCAGCTGTCCTTTCAGGCTGTGCTTTCTGAAGGCTCAGCTGTGTTAATCAGTTGCACCTACAGTGTGTTAATGGAGGAAAGTTCAGTCCAGTCGCACTGCGAGCTCTGCAGCTGTCAGAAACCTGTCGTCACCTTCCTGAACCTCCGCCCCCCTCACCCTCCGACCTGCAGTCCAAATACAGATCTGCACTCAGTTCGTCCGAGAGAAACGCAGCAGAGTCAGACCAGAAGAAATTCCATAAGAGGGTAAAAAAGTCTCAATCAGATCAGGAGGAATTTTGAGCCTCAGATGTTGAACATTTCTCAGCAGATTACAGACGTGTTCGTTTCCTGTTATCATGAGTATTCACAGCCAGACCAAGCAGGTCATTAAAATGTCACACAGATTTGATCTGCCTCACAACCTCCAGTCAGCAATCTGACGGCGTAACTGTGTTGGGTTTCTTCTCTCTGACTTAGACAGACTTTATTGTCATTCAACTGCACGTTCACAATGTACATATTGAGGGAGATTTCGTTGCAAGGATCCGAACAGTTTCTCAGTGCAATAGAGTGCAATAGAGTTCACAGTGTCCATGTAAAGTGACTAGTGTCATGTATGGGAGGTGTTATTGGGAGTTTAATAGTCTTATGGTGTGGGGGATGAAGCTGTTGTACTGGCCGCCATTTTGGCTCAGACTGTTTTCATGTTCGTCACTAACATGAGGAGAAAACGTTGCATTATATTACAGCTCTGCGAGCTCTCTGCAACGACTACGTCAGTCCCACGGCTTCGTGCTTGGTCACTCTCGCCTTTTCTCTTCTTAGCTTCCTCTGTTCACATCTGTCATTATGTCCACAGAGGCTGCTGAGCCCGGGTTACATTGCCCGCTTGCTCAGCTCCAGTTCTGGCACGACACTGGCTCCGCTCCCCGTACAGCTACAGCTGTCAGCAGTTTACTTCACTGTCCATCAGGAAACTCTGTAAATCACAGAGAGTTGAGGCGGAGCAGCCGGAGGACATCAGAGGGAAAACCAGAAAACTTGATTTAGTGTCGTAAATCGTTACATACTTCTCCCGACCCAGAGCCCAAAGTTATTCCGGTCTGTGTTTATAGGCGGATCGGTCCATCTGAGACAAGTCCTGTCCGTTTTTAGATCTGCTCTTTAAATGTTTCTGTTCATTTCGACGTCTGAACCTGCATGAAGAAAGAACAACGGAAACTTTCATTGATTCCTGAGAGCAACTCTAATCTGTATTGATCCAGAGCCGTTTATTTCTCTTCTCTTTCATTAAAACGTCACAGGAATGAACTGTGCTCCACTTAACAGCATCGATTAGTTGCTTATTAAATACTGCAGTTATGACCTTTGACCACTTAAACATTTAATGTCTTCTTATATTTAAAATATAACGTCCTTTGTGTCTCTCTCTCGCTGTAGTTTGCTGTGTTGATGTGGATCCTGACCTACGTCGGTGCCTTGTTCAACGGGCTCACTCTTCTTATTCTGGGTGAGGAAAACGCTTCATTTAAAGTGTGGAGGATATGAACTTTGGCTGATTTTTTTTTTTTTTTTTTGTACAAAGACAAAACTGAACATTTGTTCAGAGTTTCAGTGTCTTCAGTGTTTTCTTTTTCTTCTTCAGGTCTGGTTGGAGTGTTCAGCTGCCCGATCGTCTACGAGAAACACCAGGTAACAACCAGCCTTAATGATAGTTCAACATTTCCTTTAAAAGTTAACACGACAGAGCAGTATTCTTTATTTTTTAGGACACCAGACAAACATTTTTAGATTCAGAGTGCTTCAATTTGAGGTTCAGTATCTTGCTCAAGGACACTTCAGCATACAGACTGGAGGAGCCGGGGATCGAACTGCTGATCATGTGAAAAGTGGACGACCCGCTCTACCTCCCGAGTTATATAAATAATAGTTTTAGACTTCATTTATTTTTTTTTTTCTGCACTGTGAATGGTGACACAGCAGTGATGTAAAGATGGGTTCATGTACATTTTAACGGCAACAGTTTGAGCTCAGCTGGTACTTTTGTACTTTGCAGGACTTTTACTTGTAACGAGTATTTGTACTTTTAAAAGGATCTCGTGTTTTTAAGTGGTGATAGCAAACATTGAAGTCACATGCCTGATCAGCTGATTTACTTGTTTTCTGTTTGTTGAGCTTCCATTGAGGCTCTTCTTCATCTTGTCACTGTCTTCTTCTTCTGGTTTTTCTGACTGGAGATTTGGCGCCGCCTAGTGCGCGTCTCACGAACCACAAACGGATTTGAGAAAATAGATTTTTCTGATTTTGCTGACAATCCGTCCACCCTGCACACCGACTGTTAGTGACTCTGTCTGTTTGTCTGTCTGTGTTTCCAGGCTCAGATCGACCACTACCTGGCTCTGGTCAACAACCAGGTCAAAGACGTCATTGGAAAGTAAGTAAATAGTTTCATGCTCGTCCTTGTGTCGGCATTGATACGTATATAAACACAACCCAACATATAAAGTTGGTATTGAACTTAAACTCACAACCAACGACTAACGATATTTGGGGTAAACTGTTCATCCTGAGCCCGAATCATAAGCTAATTATTTCTAATGTAATGAACCTTTGGCAGATATGATCAGTGTCATTGATCTCCTCAGACTCTCTGATATCTTTAGTTTTTCAGCGCAGCTGATCACGTGATCCTCTTCTGTCATCTGTTTTGTGCGTGACGACTGATGGCACCCAGTTGGACCGTGTCTGTTCCAGTCTTTAAACATGTGATACCAAAAAACTATTGAAGTATTGACACTTGACAACATTTATAACCGATAACTAAGACATCAGAGAGTAAGAGGAGACGACATGGAGCTTTAACCTGTTTATACAGCCAGGATACGACTGAACATACTGGAAGAAATGACAACTGTATGTCAGGAAAAGAAAACAATAAATTAACTGAATTATGAAAGATTAAAAACGGTAAATTATTAAGTAAAAGTTAATTTTTGACTCGTCTTTTCATGGCAGGAATGATCATGGTCTGTTATTTAAAACTGTCACATAGAAAGATTTTAGATTTTTAGTGTTTGAAAAGCTACAAAAAAATGATTAAACTTCATTTAATAACTCGATTTTCTTTTTTAAATGGAACTGCACAATCTATTTTTAAAGTTTTTGTGGTTTATATTTGTTTATAACCTCCGCGAAAGCCTCCATAACTCTCATCTCCTGTCGTCCTGCAGGATCCAGGCGAAGGTGCCCGGGATGAAACGCAAGACGGAGTGAAGTAACGACAAGTCGGAGTTTGGATTCAGGAAGTCCTGAGAGGAAAATGGTTGGAGGGGGGAGGGAGGGAGTGTCTGGGTGGTGGGAGGTGGGGGTGGGATGACTATGAAGGAAGGCTGGAGGAGGAGAGGAGGGATCTGGCGAGGACGCAGCCCTTCTAACTTTATTTGTCAAAATAATAAAAACACTTTTTTTTTTGTTCCAGTTCAGAATTCCTTTTTTTTTTTTTCTGTTTTCTGCAAAAAAGTTGAAGCAGGTCGGAGTTCAGCTGAGGTTCACGACGACACCGAGGTCAGCTCGACGATACTGAACTTTTTTATTTTAAATCAAGTTAGGAAATGTTTGTTTCTGCTCACAGAAAACACATTTTTAACTTTGAATCACCCCTCCCTCTTCCCACCCAGTGCACTGTTGGAGTTCAGACGCTCCTTTGGTGTTTTTTTTTTTTTTTTTTTTTCTTCTTCTCGTTTCCCTGCCTGCAGTCGAGCCGAGCGGAGAGATATTTCTTTCTTCGCCTGCTGTTTTTTGAGAAAGACGAGAGCGAGCGGCGAACAGCACCTCATTTGTAGTTTTTCTTCATTTTTTGGTATGATTACTGAGTTAGAAATATTTTGTGATTTTACTGTCGTGTCCCTCAAGCTTCGAGCTCGTTTACCCGGTTACCTGCTGCGTGGTTTCGCCTCGATGTGACGAATTTGTGAACGTCGACGTCTTTGACTCCTGATGAGGCAGCGGAGGGGAGGTCGGGGAGGGGGGTGGGGGCTTGTATTACCATTTAAAAAAAACTTCATTGCTTCTGAGTAACTCTAGCTAGAAACACCTAGAAAACCTTTGCCAGACAAATAAAACACATTAATTACATACAAGTTGTTATTTCCATGTCATTGCAGCTGTCTAGTAATGAAAAACTCTGGAAGAAACACGTTTACATTCATCCACATGAGATAAAATATTTAAAAAGTAAAAAAAAAAAAATGAAATGGGATTTAAAGAAAAAAATAACCATACTGTCTGTGGAGCCAATATCTTAATAAAGTTGCAACTTGATGTGACTTTGGGAAACCTTTGAGCATTTTGTTTGTTATGCAAGTATAATTGTGAATGATAAACTTCATACTTCAATTGTGACGATAAAAAGCTTCCAGCCGGGAGCCGTGTTTGTGGAATGCATTGTGAGATGTAAACAATTATCAATAAAGCTTCTAGACGAAGAAAGTCCCGTCTCATCCGTCTGTCAACTTTGGATAAATAATACAGAGGACCTGTGGTGTCTGTACATATACAAGTCTCATTCTGAGGTACCAAAACAATATTTATTTGTAGGTGATTATACACTTATGGAAACAGTTATGCATATTTTATTCAAGTTTTGCCATATTCTGTAAATCTTACACGTCCAATATGAGCTTTCATCCTGGATACCAGGCACATCAGGCCTTAGCACACTCCCTGCAGACACCAGAGAGGTAAGTCAGGCTTCTTTGAAATCATTCAGGTTTACTGTGTTTTGAAGTCTAATGTCAGTCTGTGAAAACTTACGGGAATCTTTCATGAATGAAAAACAGATAAATGAGAAACTGAATAAATCAGCTGGGGGTTGTTGGTGTAAAGGCAATTTCTTTCAAAATACATGAAGTATGTTTGAAAATAGTTGCTGAAAATGTGAAAAGACCTGAACGATGAACGTTTTTCAGTCCAGGATTTTGTGGGCGGTCTTTAAAGGGTGGCTCGATGACACGTCGAGACCACCCTGAGCAGAGAGATAGAGATGAATTCATCTCAGCTCAGAGTGTTTCAAAGTTAGTCATGTCATTTCCTGAACTCATCTGACACGTTTCAGTCATTCAGTGGACACGCCCCCCCACAGTCCTGGAGCTGAGAATGAATTTTTACCTGAATTTGACACCTAAATTCATAAACTTGTTGATATTTTTAATCATCCAAATTTGGCTGGGTGGTTAATAACACTTTCTTGGAAAATACACTATAATGTCCTATATCCCAAACAACAGGTACTGTCACCCAAACGATCATGCAGCAGAGCTGAATGAGGTCAGTGATGAGAAGGTTGATGACGTAGATCGGAGCAACTTGACCATTTCTCACCTGCAGGAAAACATTGGTAAAAGTAAACAAGCAGTTGTAAACATGTTCTGAACTCCACCTCCTCCCAAATATTTCTTCTTGCAGTCAGAGACATTTATGCATTTTTCATCAAACTCTCATTTGTGCTGTCAGAAATATCAGATATGACACACTGGCCAATCACTGCAGTAACAAGACTAAGGAGCAGATTTACTGCAGCTTTTGCAGCTGTTTTTTCAGGCACAGATATGACGCATTCTGACACAGACACATGCACTGTATTTATCAAACAGACACACCAGACTGGAGTCGTGAATAATAAAAAGAGGAGACGTGTTAACAGGTTAATTATGTTTTCCACTGGATTTACTGAAGTCAGATTCTGTGTTTGAAGACCAGGCGTAAACATAATGTAAATAATATTTAGAAGAGTGGTGGTGAAAAGAAACATTAAATATGGGCTTACATGTGACTGAAACCAGATTATTAGAAACAAAAATGAAACAATTAGTCTGTTATTAATGAACACAATATTTGATTTCTGTAAAATGAACAAATGGTGGACGTGGAGTGGAGCCAGGCTCAACTATTCTCTGTCCTCACCGACAGCTTCTGGGACCTCGTGCTCTTGTGATACTTACACCGAGGCTGTCGTGACAGGATACTTAAGTAAAATAATCATACTGTGTATGTCAATCATTACAGTTTATCATATTTTTCATGGTTGACTTGAACCACAACAGAACAGAAACAGATTATTTCATAATGTGAAATGTTTCCACTGCAGGAGGAACTAATGCATATTCATGCCTCACTAACTTCACACCTTAAAAATAAAACTTGCTGCAGTCGCAGTTTGGTTATATTTAGGAAAAGTCTGTACCTGACAAGTCAATGTTGACTTTTGGTTTCACTCAGGACTCCGACAGTGAACTCCTGGGTGAAAATCCTGTTTTTATTTCATCCGTCCGTCCGTCTGTCTGTCCATCCGTCCGACCAGTTTTGGCTTCATGGTGTGTTATAATACTTTATAATCCTTTCTGTGTTGTATTGATGTTGGTCATATCGCACAGACCAGGTCTGAATACAAAAACATTACAATAAGTTTATAAATACATACATTGGTTACTGCTCTGACGCTCTTTGGAGGGTCTCCACTTCTTCTTGTATCTGTCTCTCCTCCCTCGCCTGATCCCGACTGCTCCACCACCTCTCCATCTCCCTCTTCATGCCCCTCCATGACCTCCATAGCTTCTCTTATGCACATGGAAAAAGGGTGGTAAGAAGGGGACGGTTGAGTTCAATGCAATTGAAAATTTCACCACAAGATGGTGCCAAATCTTACACACAGCACCTTTAATATAAAGAAAGGTTGTAGTACTGTTCAGAAATTTCATGAATGGAGTTTATGTATCTAAAAAAGGAAGATATGAAGTGATATAATAATGAGAGAGCAGCAGCTCAGAGCTGGTGGAGCTGGATATATGGAGTCATGTCAGGATACTAAAGTAGAAAATCAGAAACACTTGCAATAGTTTGTTTTTTTCTATCAGAGATTATTTCAAAAAGTGAAATATTTCCACTGTGTTTTACTCTGGACAGCAGGAGGGGGCTAATGCATATTCATGACTGACTACTTTTTTCTCACTTCCTCATCAGAGGATCTGTAGATTATCAGAAACTTACTGCATGTCATCACTTATCATATTTACTGCAGACTGTTTGGACGCAGAGGACGACACATCAGACGCTGGTGTAGTGAACTCATTCAGGTGTTGCAGCTTTCAAAGGTAAATTTTGTGACATTATTTTTTCTTATATGTAGAAAAGATAAGAACTTCCACTTGCAGTTGTCGTGATATCACTTAAACAATGTTTTGTAGATATTAAAAAACCTTGAACCTGATCTCTCAAACAACAGGTTTCACTGTGAAGGATGGAAGATTTACACATGAACAACACCTCACAGGAGGAAAGCTTTGATTACAGCAACATCAACGACTACAATTATTATAAAATTGCTGTGTCAACACAGGATGTAGTGGTATACATAATCGTTGGTGTCGGCCTTCCTTTGACCCTCGTGGCCATCTATGCTCTTTATTCTCTGTATTATAAATTATTATAAATGTATTTATTTATTTTATTATGATTTATTTATTTGTGTCGTACAGTCTGTCTGTAAAGAATCTTGATCTGGGTTGTGGTCTAGTCGTCAGGAGGCTGGGGTGAAGTGTTGTAATGACCTTTACATTTAGAGGAATCATTTCATATTTAAAACTGGAGTCTAAACACATGCAGTTTACATGTGTGGCTTCATTCCAGCCTTCTCTTCAACTGCTGACGTTAATGACTCCATTTAGTTATAAAAACATAAAAGAGTCGAGTTAGTCAGAGCGATTTGTACAACATTATTTATTGAAACAAATCAAGGAAGGTGTGGAACCAAATTTTGTGGACTTTCATGGTCCCCAGAGGATGAACAGTAGTCACAGTCAGCTCCTGGACCGGTCTGGTGTTGCCCTCCAGATTCACTCTGCAGGTGGGGAGAGCTCAGTAGGTGCAGTTCAGTGATGGGATTTCTACGAGATCACCAAGATCACAAACTAAAAAGTCGTGATCATGTTTAAAAAATAGTTACTTTGGTCATAAATCAACTCAACCTGAGAAAAACTGGTAGACTGTTACTGGAAATATCACTTACGTAGTTATTAATACATCAGGAAACAAACATGTTCACAGGAAACAAAAAGGAGATGAAGTGAAATAATAATGAGAGAGCAGCAGCTCAGAGCAGGTGGAGCTGGAGATGGTGTTGATAATAAAGTTCATACTGACGTTAATTCAGCCAAACACACTTAAATGTCTGAACAAAACACAGAAAAGTTTAGCTGCAGCCTGTAGTGATTTTACACTTCACTGATGGTCAAGTTTAATGAACACAAACCAAAACTCCCCGTCCACTGTTTGTTCATATTACAGAAATCAAATATTGTGCTCATTAATAACAGACTAATTGTTTCATTTTTGTTTCTAATAATCTGGTTTCAGTCACATGTAAGCCCATATTTAATGTTTCTTTTCACCACCACTCTTCTAAATATTATTTACATTATGTTTACGCCTGGTCTTCAAACACAGAGAATCTGACTTCAGTAAATCCAGTGGAAAACATAATTAACCTGTTAACACGTCTCCTCTTTTTATTATTCAGGACTCCAGTCTGGTGTGTCTGTTTGATAAATACAGTGCATGTGTTTGTGTCAGAATGCGTCATATCTGTGCCTGAAAAAACAGCTGCAAAAGCTGCAGTAAATCTGCTCCTTAGTCTTGTTACTGCAGTGATTGGCCAGTGTGTCATATCTGATATTTCTGACAGCACAAATGAGAGTTTGATGAAAAATGCATAAATGTCTCTGACTGCAAGAAGAAATATTTGGGAGGAGGTGGAGTTCAGAACATGTTGACAACTGCTTGTTTACTTTTACCAATGTTTTCCTGCAGGTGAGAAATGGTCAAGTTGCTCCGATCTACATCATCAACCTTCTCATTAGTGACATCATTCAGCTCTCCAGCATGATTGTTTGGGCAACACCATCTCTGGGTTGGGATAGAGACAGCCAGATTTTAAATTTTATTTACGGTTCCAGTTTGATGGCCAGTGTTGGCTTCATGGTGTGTATCGCCCTGGAAAGGTAACTATCTGTCTATCCAGTATGTGTGTAGCTTCTGTGTCTGATCATTATATTACTTTATAATTCTGAAGCTCCTCAAAGACTATGTGTCCATCTTGTATTACAGGTATTTGGTCATCGCCTGGCCACTGTGGTACCGCTTCAGACGAACCATCAAGACCTCTGTGGTGGTCTGTGTCGTGGTCTGGGTCTTTCCTCTTGTGTTAGTCCTCATTTTACATTTCTGCTTTTTTTATTGGTTGGTCTATATCATCTTCTACCTCCTCCCCTTCCTACTGCTCATATTCTTCCTGGGTGGGACCCTCAAAGCTCTGTCCGCCAGCACTGTCCCCTCTGATGAAAAAAGAAGAATTGTGGGAGTTTTGGTTCTGGTGCTGCTTATTTACACACTGCTGTTCATGCCTACCATCATTGTGTTCCTGTCAGAGGAAGCAAGAAAGAACGTTACCTTTAGTTTACTGCCTTACATCTTTGTCAGATTGAATCCTCTTGCAGACTTATTTCTGTATGTGTTCATGAGGAAAGGGATCGTAGACAAGCTTTTGGCCTCTGTGTGTTGTTGCAGAATGGACAGCAATGATATCAGCAGATCACCAGGAAATGATGACACCATTCACACAGTCAGCTCTGTGTAGGCAGAGAAAGAGGGAGAGAGAGAAAGGAGAGAAAACAGAAGGAGAAATGTAGGCAAATAGAAAGAATAGAGACAAGACAGATACTGTCATCTACTGATACCATTTCCAATCAGACACCTAACTGTAGATAAAAGGAAGCATTGCTTTGACTCTGCTGTGGGAGAACTGGTTGCTGGGAAATGTTTTGGTCAACTTGTTCTGGTTCACTGTGAAGGCTTCAACAAATGGAAATAAAATATGTTTCTTATTATTTTGTCAGCTGTAAGTTGATGTCTATCATTATTATCTTTATTTTTTGATGAACTGAGCTCATTATAGCCACCAAAATCTTTATTTTGACTGTTGTTTGTTTCTTTAACAGGGAGAGCATCTTAACAAGTCTTTAGGACTTTTTTCTTCTTTGGTCTCTTTAAATTTCATTTCTTGTTTAGTTTTTCTCAGTTATATCTAACGTACATCTATCCAAAACTGTTTTTGTATTTGCTACATATTATTTGTTCATCTTTATTAAATATTTTTGGTGTTTTAGTGGTTGGCATGTTAGTTTTTAGGATGTGACTCAGAGCATGTATTTTAACAGTTCTTGTGTGTTTTCAATAAACAGTTTCTACTGATCTTGGTCTTTGGCTGTTGTTTGCACTTTGGGTCCTCTAAAACGTTCAACCTAACAACATGAACATGAAACTAAAAGTCACACTTTGTAAACTAGAAACCTTCAGAAGATACAGTGTACAAAATGACTTAATCAAACATTAAATAGAATATAAATAATCTAATTCAGTATTGAGTAACTTCTTGAGAGTCTTGATTCTTATTGACGTGCAGCTTCCAGCACAGAAACATTTGGTTCATCAGCAACAATCTCTCACGATCTGTCAGAGGATGCTGGGTTGTGCAATTAAATTTAATGTTTTTATTAAAGCTTGATGATCTTTTAACCGGCTACAACTGAAGTCAATCTTTTCACTTTTTCTCTTTTTGGATTCAAAGTCAATAAAAAAACATTTTTTTAAAGGTGATGATTAAAAACAGAATCATTGAAAGTCTGTTGAACTTGTTGTGTTGAATAGATTTCTTTTTAAAGTATCAGTTCAGCCTCATTGTAATAGATATCTACAGATATTTTAACTTATTTTTTAATTCTGCGACACACAGAAAACCTCTGCCACTGTTTGCCTGACACGTACAAACTGTGTCCTCAGAGACAGATCAGATCTCAGATGTATTGTGCAATGTAGCAACTAAGAGTGACTCTGTGCTTTTTGGATGTGGCAGGAAACATTTTATTAAAAACCTCAATGAGTAAAGGTCTTCATCTTTTTTGGAAATTTCAAGAAATGGAGGAAACACACAAGAAATATAAAAGATAGAAATATAAACATAATTTTTTTGCATTGGTAATTTCTCAGACTTCTGACGTGGCGACGTAGCCATCGATGAGTGTAGGCTGACTACTTTTTTCTCACTTCCTTATCAGAGGAGCTGTAGATTATCAGAAACTTACTGCATGTCATCACTGAGCATATTTACTGCAGACTGTTTGGATGCAGAGGACGACACATCAGACGCTGGTGTAGTGAACTCATTCAGGTGTTGCAGCTTTCAAAGGTAAATTTTGTGACATTATTTTTTCTTATATGTAGAGAAGATAAAAACTTCCACTTGCAGTTGTCGTGATATCACTTAAACAATGTTTTGTAGATATTAAAAAACCTTTAACCTGATCTCTCAAACAACAGGTTTCACTGTGAAGGATGGAAGATTTACACATGAACAACACCTCACAGAACAACAGCTTTAATTACAGCAACAACTCCCACGCCTGCGATAGGGAAAATTCAATGTTCATCAAACATGTGATGGAATGTACAATCATCGTTATCTGCCTTCCTTTGACCCTCGTGGCCATCTATGCTCTTTATTCTCTGGTATGTACATTATGACTGAAATGTATTTATTTATTTTATTATGATTTATTTATTTGTGTCGTACAGTCTGTCTGTAAAGAATCTTGATCTGGGTTGTGGTCTAGTCGTCAGGAGGCTGGGGTGAAGTGTTGTAATGACCTTTACATTTAGAGGAATCATTTCATATTTAAAACTGGAGTCCAAACACATGCAGTTTACATGACAAATCAAGAAATATGTGCAACCAACTTTCATGGTCCCCAGAGGATGTCAGTCAGTCAGCTCCTGGACCGGTCTGGTGTTGCCCTCCAGAGTCACTCTGCAGGTGGGGAGAGCTCAGTAGGTGCAGTTCAGTGATGGGATTTCTACGAGATCACCAAGATCACAAACTAAAAAGTCGTAATCATGTTTAAAAAATAGTTACTTTGGTCATAAATCAACTCAACCTGAGAAAAACTGGTAGACTGTTACTGGAAATATCACTTACGTAGTTATTAATACATCAGGAAACAAACATGTTCACAGGAAACAAAAAGGAGATGAAGTGATATGATAATGAGAGAGCAGCAGCTCAGAGCAGGTGGAGCTGGAGATGGTGTTGATAATAAAGTTCATACTGACGTTAATTCAGCCAAACACACTTAAATGTCTGAACAAAACACAGAAAAGTTTAGCTGCAGCCTGTAGTGATTTTACACTCCGCATCACGCTGTTTAAATAAATCAAATCAAATCAAAACAAATTGTATTTGTATAGCCCAAATTCACAAATCACATTTGCCTCAGAGGGCTTTACAATCTGTACAGGGAGTGACACCCTCTGTCCTTAGACCCTCTGTCCTTAGACCCTCGGTTTGAGTGAGGAAAAACTTGCCCACAAAAAACCCTTTTAACAGGGAAAAAAGGTGGAAGAAACCTCAGGAAGAGCCACAGAGGGGGGATCCCTCTCCATCAGAGACATATTGTACGATTACAATGAATGATAAAATGATTACAGTATACAGAGTACACAGAGATATGGTAACAATAATGACAGTAATAATATAAGTAGTGGACGTCGTGCAGGACCACAGCAGCAGCCACGATCCATGAGAACCTGCTGGACGAGAGAGCACAGAAACTCCGGGGAAGAAGTTTAGTTAGTAACATGCATTAACATGCATTAATGAGACATGTATGTTTACAGATGGTGATGGGGAGAGAGAGAGAGAGAGAGAGAGAGAGAGAGGAGGGAGAGGGAGTCCCCTGGCAGTCTAGTCCTATAGCAGCATAACTAAGGGATGACCTGAGCCAGCCCTAACTATAAGCTCTATCAAAAAGGAAAGTCTTAAGTCTACTCTTAAAAGTGTTGACTGTGTCTGCCTCCCGAACCCAAAATGGTAGTTTGTTCCACAGAAGAGGAGCTTGGTAGCTGAAAGCTCTGGCTCCCAGTCTACTTTTGGAAACTATAGGAACCACAAGGAACCCAGCATTCTGAGAGCGCAGTGTTCTAGAGGGGTAGTAAGGTACTATGAGCTCTTTTAGATATGATGGTGCCTGACCATGAAGAGCTTTGTATGTAAGGAGAAGAATTTTAAATTCTATTCTAGATTTAACAGGTAGCCAATGCAAAGAAGCCAAAATGGGAGAGATGTGATCTCTGATCTTGGTTCCTGTCAGAACACGTGCAGCAGCATTCTGAATTAGCTGCAAAGCCCTCAGAGACTTACTGGAGCAGCCTGATAACAAAGAGTTACAATAGCCCAGCCTAGAAGTAACAAATGTAAAGGAAACAAGGAAAGGTAAAGGAAATTAAAAACATACTGAATAAAAACAATAAGACAAGGTTAAAAATCAGTTTGTGATTCATAGGCCTTTCTGTATAAAAAAGTTTTCAGGCCTGTTTTAAAAGAGTCTAGGCTCTGAATGGCCCTCAGCTGGGTAGGGAGGCTGTTCCAGAGGCGTGGTGCGGCCGAGCAGAAGGCTCGGTCTCCCATGGTGGAGAGCCTGGTACTGGGGACTTGGAGGAGCAGGGTGTTTGTGGATCTGAGGGTGCGGGTGGTGGACTGTAGGGTGATGAGTTCTTGGAGGTATGTAGGTGCATGTCCATGGATGCATTTATGGGTGAGTAGCAGAATTTTGTAGTTGATCCGGGATGAGACAGGGAGCCAGTGCAGTGATTGAAGGATGGGGGTGATGTGCTCGTGTTTACGGGCTCTCATCAGGACCCTGGCAGCGCTGTTTTGGATGTATTGCAGCTTCTTGATGGTTTTGCCAGGTATCCCGATGAAGAAGAGCCCGTTACAGTAGTCCAGCCTTGAGGAAATGAAGGCATGGACCAGTTGTTCTGCTGCTGGAAGGGATAGAGTGGGACGGAGTTTTGAAATATTGCGGAGATGGTGGAATGAGGTTTTGCACAGATGTTTTATGTGGTCGTTGAAGGTCAGGTGGGGGTCAAACCGAACTCCCAGGTTTGTTGCTGAAGCGGAGAGAAGAACGATCTGTCCGTGGAAGGTAAGTTGGGATATGGGTGAGGAGTGAACCTGATGAGGGGTACCAACGAGGAGTCCTTCCGTTTTATTGCTGTTCAGCTGGAGGAAGTTACTGTCCATCCATGCCTTGATTTCCTCAAGGCAGGAGGTAAGGGATGACAGGGCTGTGGAGGGGTTTGGGGCGGTTTTGATATATAGTTGTGTGTCATCAGCATAACAGTGGAAGGAGAGTCCGTGTTTGCTGATGACTTGACCGAGGGGAAGCATGTAGATGGTGAAGAGGATGGGGGCAAGGACTGACCCCTGGGGAACGCCACAGGTGACACGGAGCGGCCTGGACTCACATCCTCCGAGCGAGACATGTTCAGTCCTGCTGGCAATATGATACTGCAGATTAAGCTTTGTTGGGTGACCAGCTTTCAGTCAACATTTTAAAGAAATGCATGCTGCATGATAGCTGGTAATTACATAATCATTCAGTGATGCTGCTGACGCCTCACAAGGCAAAAGACACTTTTCACCATGATAGCACATCAAACTACAGATTAACGTTGAGGTAAAGAAAGACTACACTTTACATTATTTAATCTTGTTTTTCTGTAACTTATAAGTTGTCATAGTTTGTGCTGATCCATCTTTAATGTTAAAATTAGCTGCTGTATGTATGTTTCAGGCAAATGATGACAGCTGAGATATGCAAACGTTGGTATTTGTGTTTTTAGGCAAATGATGACAGCTGACATGCAAAAGAGTCTCATGTGTTGACAGTATGATTGTTGATGCATTGTTTTCCAGAGGGAAAGATTTGTGTACGACAGCAAAGCTCTCTGTGTTACTTTCTAATTAGAGTAATTACTCGGACACCAACAGGTTTCCCCCTGTGGCTCTATCTCAGGAACTAATTAATGTTAATGAAGTTAATGAAACTGTTTTGGTGTAACATTATTTACATTATGAGATAACAACCAAACCATCTCCATGACAACCGAGGAGAGAGACACGGTTTTCTGTTTTTCATACATACTTTGAGGGAATCGGGTGCATGATCACGATAATCTGTTTGAAGAGAGGATCTGAATCTGAAAGTTATGAAACGACTCATAGGTGGTCGTATCATCATCTAATTTTGATATTGTTCAATGACTCTCTCTGTCCTGTTTGTGTCCTTTTACAGTTCATGACAGATACACTGTGATGGGACATAAACTCATTTTCTACAGCGGTCTTGGGTGCTAGATGGACACTTGTGCTTCTCAGTTGAACTGTATTTACTGTAGAAACCTCATCATCACAAAGCTTTTCTACTTCCTGTACTCCATAACAACGAACATCAGTGTGAATCCACATAAACCTGTACCACCTCATGCTGCTGCGCTCCACTGTAAGGACAATGTTACACCCCATAAGTAGGCTTACTTTACAACTTACATAGTAACATATAGACTACAGGCACGTTCTGTTTGTTCCAAAGTCAAGATAAAAATATCACCCTAGTTATGTAACATAGTAATTTGTATAATGAAATAATATAATATAGTAAGTATCTCAAACTCAAAAAGAGGAACTATGTAGTTTGCCTATCATCTTTTTGATATCATCTCTGTTAGACACGTATGCATTATGTCACATTGTTGGACTCTGTTTTTATCTCATGTTTAGAAGAGCAGGTGTAGATAAACAGGAACCTCCTGCATGTCATCACTTATTTACTGCAGACTGTTTGGACGCAGAGGACGACACATCGGACCTTCAGGGACTTCATTTAGCTGTGGACTCCTGCAAGAGGTACATTTTGTGAAATCACTTTTTTCTTATGTGCAGAAATTATTTTAAAAAGACAGAATAACTGCAAACAGTCATGAAAATGAATATGCAAACTATAACAAGCAGACAGTTTCAGCTGTACAGAATACTGCGATTAATCCCATTATGTTTGATTTTATTTGGGTTTCATGACTGTGGCAGCCATGATGAGAGCTGTTTGAATGTTTTAAAAGTTAAAGAAATGTGCTTCAGTGCTTCGTTTCTTTTTTTAAAGATATTTTTGGGGCTTTTTGAACCTTTATTGTAAAGTAGCAGCTGAAGAGTAACAGGAGCCACTGCAGCTGGGACTGAGCCTCTGTACATGGAGTGCTCTACCTACTGAGCTCACCAGCACCCCAGTGCTTCCTTTCTTATCTCCTTTAACATAGGATACAGCAGACCATCATGCTGTCCCACAATTCCTTGTGGCAGTAACAAAAAAGTGACGCACCATTCGGCCACTCACAAGCAGAAAATAAAAAAATAGCAATTCAAATAATTGTGATGCAGCAGAGAGAGAGCGTGTGAATATGAACAGACGTGTTGACATGATATAAAAACTTTGATCATGAAGTCTCATGTTAATCTACAGTTCTGTAGTTTATCAGTACAGACTGGAGTCTGTTAACAGACACACACTCGTCTCCTCTATGAAAGCTGCTCTGTGTCCTCACTGTGCTGCATTCTTATAAACTCTGATGAACTGTTGGTGGCTCGTCCAGCTGCTGTCTCTCCCTCTTCATCTCCTGCAGTTCTCTGCATTAGTTCTGTTGTTGACAGTGGGGCTGCTATGACATACAGAGGTGTTTGATGTCTGCTGGAGTGACAAACTTTCTCTAAATGTTGTGAAATGTTGTTAATAACTGCATAGGCTATAAGTTATCCTGTCTATTCCAATTAATATAACACATGAATGTCACACACCATAACTCCTCCTATGTCCTTTAGGAAAGGTAACTGTTTTGACTATTTGACCACACCCTTAGTGTCAGACTTAATGAGGACATGGTGAAAGCAGATGTGTGCTGCTGTGTTCATTGAGTTTGCAGATATCGCCCTCCAGAGGCAGAGCTCAGTAGTTGCAGCTCAGTGATGAACATTTAAATATTACAGCAAACAAAAAGGAGATGAAGTGATATGACAATGAGAGAGCAGCAGCTCAGAGCAGGTGGAGCTGGATATATGTAGTCATGTCAGGATACTAAAGTAGAAAACCAGATTTCTGTTCATCCTTCAAACTGACCATATTTTTCATTGAATCACAACAGAATGATGCATCCATGAGCACTTGAACAGAAACTGTTGAAATAGTTTTTTAAAATCAGAGATTATTTCAAAAAGTGAAATATTTCCACTGTGTTTTACTCTGGACAGCAGGAGGGGGCTAATGCATATTCATGACTGACTACTTTTTTCTCACTTCCTTATCAGAGGATCTGTAGATTATCAGAAACTTACTGCATGTCATCACTGAGCATATTTCCTGCAGACTGTTTGGATGCAGAGGACGACACATCAGACGCTGGTGTAGTGAACTCATTCAGGTGTTGCAGCTTTCAAAGGTAAATTTTGTGACATTATTTTTTCTTATATGTAGAGAAGATAAAAACTTCCACTTGCAGTTGTCGTGATATAACTTAAACAATGTTTTGTAGATATTAAAAAACCTTTAACCTGATCTCTCAAACAACAGGTTTCACTGTGAAGGATGGAAGATTTACACATGAACAACACCTCACAGAACAACAGCTTTAATCACAGCAACAACACCTACGACTACGATTATTATGAAAATGCTGTGTCAGCACAGGATGTGGTGGATTACATAATCATCAGTGTCTGCCTTGCTTTCATCCTCGTGGCCATCTATGCTCTTTATTCTCATGTATGTACATTATGACTGAAATTGATTGATTTATTTTATTATTATTTATTTATTTCTGTCGTAATTTTGTGAACTTTCATGGTCCCCAGAGGATGAATAGTCACAGTCAGCTCCTGGACCGGTCTGGTGTTAATTCAGCCAAACACACTTAAATGTCTGAACAAAACACAGAAAAGTTTAGCTGCAGCCTGTAGTGATTTTACACTTCACTGATGGTCAAGTTTAAAGAACACAAACCAAAACTCCCCGTCCACTGTTTGTTCATATCACAGAAATCAAATATTGTGTTCATTAATAACAGACTAATTGTTTCATTTTTGTTTCTAATAATCTGGTTTCAGTCACATGTAAGCCCATATTTAATGCTTCTTTTCACCACCACTCTTCTAAATATTATTTGCATCATGTTTACGCCTGGTCTTCAAACACAGAGAATCTGACTTCAGTAAATCCAGTGGAAAACATAATTAACCTGTTAACACGTCTCCTCTTTTTATTATTCACGACTCCAGTCTGGTGTGTCTGTTTGATAAATACAGTGCATGTGTTTGTGTCAGAATGCGTCATATCTGTGCCTGAAAAAACAGCTGCAAAAGCTGCAGTAAATCTGCTCCTTAGTCTTGTTACTGCAGTGATTGGCCAGTGTGTCATATCTGATATTTCTGACAGCACAAATGAGAGTTTGATGAAAAATGCATAAATGTCTCTGACTGCAAGAAGAAATATTTGGGAGGAGGTGGAGTTCAGAACATGTTTACAACTGCTTGTTTACTTTTACCAATGTTTTCCTGCAGGTGAGAAATGGTCAAGTTGCTCCGATCTATGTCATCAACCTTCTCATCACTGACATCATTCAGCTCTGCTGCATGATCGCTGAGGTGACAGTACCTGAGGGTTGGGCTATAGGACTTGTATATTTAATGCACAGTTTCAGTGTGATGAGCAGTGTTGGCTTCATGGCGTGTGTCGCCCTGGAAAGGTAACTATCTGTCTATCCAGTATGTGTGTAGCTTCTGTGTCTGATCATTATATTACTTTATAATTCTGAAGCTCCTCAAAGACTATGTGTCCATCTTGTATTACAGGTATTTGGTCATCGCCTGGCCACTGTGGTACCGCTTCAGACGAACCATCAAGACCTCTGTGGTGGTCTGTGTCGTGGTCTGGATCTTTCCTCTTGTCTTACTCCTCACTTTCTATTTCTGGGTTCATTTTGAAGTCTTAGAAATTAGAAATTAGAAATGTATGTATTTATTCATGTATTTCTCTGTCTGTATGCTAATTAAGTGGTCCTAAATCAGTCTGAAGTAGCTAGTAGTAGTAGTAGTAGTAGTAGTAGTAGTAATAGTACCTCCACTGTCACGTTGAGCAGGTTGGGCTCCATGACCCCCTCTTCTCTCCATCGGGTCATGGCCTCAGACAATTTTCTTGAATGTGGCCTGGTTCTCCACATCCCAAACACACCCCTGGGGGACTCCGTCTGCGTGGTGGTCCTCTTTGCCCTGCCCAATGTGGACGAGCAAATAATGGAGGTCTCATTGTACCATATTGTTGCGTGTTCAGCTGTTGTGAATAAACATTCGACCCCTTGGATGAGAGACAAACAGAACAGGGTTTCACATTTTAAGCCTGGCCTATAATATAATAATAATAATAACATAACAAAAACTTTTATATTTAGTTTATTCACGTTTTATTTCACCTTATTAACCTATTTATATACTGGGTTATTGGCCTATATGTGTTTATGACTGATAAAACGTTCATAATGGAATAATTTATAAAAAACATATACATAGTAATAGTTTTTGTCAAAAGTAGCTTATTATTGTATATTAATGCTCGCAGTTTACTCAGTATCATTTTTTAATATTTTTTAATTCTCACAAATTATTTTGGTGAAAATTGACCCCCTGCAGTACCTCTGTGGACCCCCTAGGGGTCAAAGACCCCTGATTGAACACCCCTGCATTACTGCTTTGTCTTGAACGGTTTGACACAACTTACCTCGTGACTGAACTTGGTGCAGGGCTATAAGGTACACTGTGGTGTACATGTGGTGTATATGTTTTGTCCATAAATTATTTCTCAGGGTTTCTAAAAAAACTAACGATGTACTGTTACTTAATCTTCTGCTTAAGTTAATAAGTTTACTGTTTTCTGTCATTTAAAGGGTTTGTTTGTATAGCCTGTATATTCCTGTTAGAACATTATTCAGAGAGAGATTAATGTATGTTTTTGTGCCTTACATCAGAGCTCTTCACTGTTTCCATAAATAAAAATATCTTGGAAAGGGTTTATGTCTTGATTATGATTTGACACATTTACTCTGGCTACCGATTGTCTTCATAGTGGATTTTAAGATCTTACTGATTTCTTTTAAAGCCCTGAGAGGCCTTGAACCAAGTTATTTAGATGATGTGTATAAAGTAACACAATTGTGCCATCTTGTGTCCAGAATATCTTAATACATATGTATGATGAGCATAAGTGATGGATTAAAAACATCCAGTGTGTCGCAAGGGGAGAAAAAAATCTTTATTAGCTACATGCATCTAACGGCAGCTCAGAGCACATCCAGATGTAAGTATGTAATAAAATGTGTTGGTATAGACACGCCACAAGTCATTTTGAGTATTTTTTTTCAACAGCGGACCAGTTTGAAATATTGTAGGTAGTGGAACAAGAAGGAGCAGCCACAGTGAGTCGAAGAGCTGCAGGCCACAGGCTTCACTTTTCCTGTTCACACACTCATGTGTGCAGCATACAGTCAGATCACAGTCGCTCACAGAATGATGGAAAAATATTATTACTGCCTGTTTTTCATCAGAGGGGACAGTGCTGGCAGACAGAGCTTTGAGGGTCCCACCCAGGAAGAATATGAGCAGTGGGAAGGAGAAGGTAGACAGTATACACAGTTAAAGAGGTGTTGTAATCAACCCAGAAATAGAAAATGAGGAGGACAACAAAAGGAAAGACCACGAGGATCAAAGCAAGGCCAACACCAATGATTATGTATGTCACCACATCCTGTGTTGACACAGCATTTTCATAATCATCGTAGTCGTAGGTGTTGTTGCTATAATTAAAGCTGTTGCCCTGTGAAGTGTTGTTAATGTGTAAATCTTCCATCCTTCACAGTGAAACCTGTTTGAGAGATCAGGTTTAAGATGAACAGAAATCTGGTTTTCTACTTTAGTATCCTGACATGACTACATATATCCAGCTCCACCTGCTCTGAGCTGCTGCTCTCTCGTTATCATATCACTTCATCTCCTTTTTGTTTCCTATAATATTTAAATGTTCATCACTGAGCTGCAACTACTGAGCTCTGCCTCTGGAGGGCGATATCTGCAAACTCAATGAACACAGCAGCACACATCTGCATTCACCATGTCTGACACTAAGGGTGTGGTCAAATAGTCAAAACAGTTACCTTTCCTAAAGGACATAGGAGGAGTTATGGTGTGTGATACTCATGTGTTATATTAATTTGAATAGACAGGATAACTTCTAGCCTATGTAGTTATTAACAACATTTCACAACATGCAGAGAAAGTTTGTCACTCCAGCAGACATCAAACACCTCTGTATGTCATAGCAGCTCCACTGTCAACAACAGAACTAATGCAGAGAACTGCAGGAGATGAAGAGGGAGAGACAGCGGCTGGACGAGCCACCAACAGTTCATCAGAGTTTATAAGAATGCAGCACAGTGAGGACACAGAGCAGCTTTCATAGAGGAGACGAGTGTGTGTCTGTTAACAGACTCCAGTCTGTACTGATAAACTACAGAACTGTAGATTAACATGAGACTTCATGATCAAAGTTTTTATATCATGTCAACACGTCTGTTCATATTCACACGCTCTCTCTCTGCTGCATCACAATTATTTGAATTGCTATTTTTTTATTTTCTGCTTGTGAGTGGCCGAATGGTGCGTCACTTTTTTGTTACTGCCACAAGGAATTGTGGGACAGCATGATGGTCTGCTGTATCCTATGTTAAAGGAGATAAGAAAGGAAGCACTGGGGTGCTGGTGAGCTCAGTAGGTAGAGCACTCCATGTACAGAGGCTCAGTCCCAGCTGCAGTGGCTCCTGTTACTCTTCAGCTGCTACTTTACAATAAAGGTTCAAAAAGTCCCAAAAATATCTTTAAAAAAAGAAAGGAGCTAAATGAGCCGAAACTGTCGGCTTGTTATAGTTTGCATATTCATTTTTATGACTGCAGTTGTTCTTTTTTAAATAATTTCTGCACATAAGTTAATTACTATGTAAGTTGTAAAGTAAGCCTACTTATGGGGTGTAACATTGTCCTTACAGTGGAGCGCAGCAGCATGAGGTGGTACAGGTTTATGTGGATTCACACTGATGTTCGTTGTTATGGAGTACAGGAAGTAGAAAAGCTTTGTGATGATGAGGTTTCTACAGTAAATACAGTTCAACTGAGAAGCACGAGTGTCCATCTAACGGCCAAGACAGCTGTAGAAAATGAGTTTATGTCTGTCAGGGGGAAACCTGTTGGTGTCCGAGTAATTACTCTAATTAGAAAGTAACACAGAGAGCTTTGCTGTCGTACACAAATCTTTCCCTCTGGAAAACAATGCATCAACAATCATACTGTCAACACATGAGACTCTTTTGCATGTGAGCTGTCATCATTTGCCTGAAATATACAAACAGCAGCTAATTCTAGCACAAAGTATAATAACTAGTAATTTACAAAAATACAAGATTAAATAATTAAATAATGTAAAGGGTAGGAAGTAAGGATTTTATCAGCATTTTATAGATATATAAACAGAAACACAGTACTACTCCCTTCTTATTTCTTTCTTTAAATCATATTCTTTGTTTCAAATACTGTATCTTTTAAGTCATGTTTTTATGTCTATGCTGTCTCTTCATTACACAATAAAATATTTATTTTTCTTACATGTCAAAACTGTATTGAAAGGAGGAGAGGGAGAGTGAAAATATTTAACTTGTTAGTATTTAGTACATCATCAGTTCAAAGCTGCTGTACAATCTGCATATTAATTTTCAGATATCTTTACATATAGAAGAAAAAAGTCATGTAAGAAAAACTTACATCTGAAAGCTGCAAGAGCTCAGTGACTACAATGACCTGCACAAGTTTCCTATGACAAGTCTGACACATTGTCTTTTGCATCTGAACGTTCTATATTAAAGGTACAGTGTGTAAGATTTGGCGCTGTCTGGTGGTGAAATTTCCAATTGCATTGAACTCAACACTCTCCCTCTTACCTGCCTTTTTCCATGTGCGTAGGAGAAGCTACAGTGGCCTTCACTAGACTAAAGACGTCATCGTCAGTGTTTTTCTCTCCGTCTGCAGAGTCAAAAACCGGATAGACAAACCAGTAATGTAACGGAGTGTTGTGAATGTTTATTCATAACAGCTGAACACACAACAATATGGTACAATGAGACCTCCATTATTTGCTCGTCCACATTGGGCAGGGCAAAGAGGACCACCACGCAGACGGAGTCCCCCAGGGGTGTGTTTGGGATGTGGAGAACCAGGCCACATGCAAGAAAATTGTCTGAGGCCGTGACTCGATGGAAAGAGGAGGGGGTCGTGGAGCTCAACCTGCTCAACGTGACAGTGGAGGTACTACTACTACTACTACTACTACTACTACTACTACTACTACTACTAGCTACTTCAGACTGATTTAGGACCACCCCCTTAATTAGCATACAGACAGAGAAATACATAAATAAATAATTAAATGATTACAGGCATGAATACATATGGAAATAAATTAATAAATGCAGAAATACAGAAACATACAAGCAGAAAAAACTCAGAAACAGACATTTTATTTTTCATACATTCATTTATTTTTTTATTTCTGCATTTATTTATTTGTTTATACATGTCATTGTTTGTCCTTCATAATAATGAGCTCAGTTCATCAAAAAATAAAGATAATAATGATAGACATCAACTTACAGCTGACAAAATAATAAGAAACATATTTTATTTCCATTTGTTGAAGCCTTCACAGTGAACCAGAACAAGTTGACCAAAACATTTCCCAGCAACCAGTTCTCCCACAGCAGAGTCAAAGCAATGCTTCCTTTTATCTACAGTTAGGTGTCTGATTGGAAATGGTATCAGTAGATGACAGTATCTGTCTTGTCTCTATTCTTTCTATCTGCCTACATTTCTCCTTCTGTTTTCTCTCCTTTCTCTCTCTCCCTCTTTCTCTGCCTACACAGAGCTGACTGTGTGAATGGTGTCATCATTTCCTGATGATCTGCTGATATCATTGCTGTCCATGCTGCAACAACACACAGAGGCCAAAAGCTTGTCTACGATCCCTTTCCTCATGAACACATACAGAATTAAGTCTGCAAGAGGACTCAACCTGACAAAGATGTAACACAGGAAATCAAATGTACGGTTCTTTCCTGCTTCCACTGACAGTAACAAAATGATGATGGGCAGGAACAGCAGTGTGTAAATAAGCAGCACCAGAACCAAAACTCCCACAATTCTTCGTTTTTCATCAGAGGGGACAGTGCTGGCAGACAGAGCTTTGAGGGTCCCACCCAGGAAGAATATGAGCAGTGGGAAGGGAAGGAGGAGGTAGACAGCAGAGACAGTTGAATAGACCACAACATCAAACAAGAAATAGAAAGTTAGATCAAAAAGAAGAGCAAAGACCCAGACCACGACACAGACCACCACAGAGGTCTTGATGGTTCGTCTGAAGCGGTACCACAGTGGCCAGGCAATGACCAAATACCTGTAATACAAGATGGACACATAGTCTTTGAGGAGCTTCAGAATTATAAAGTAATATAATGATCAGACACAGAAGCTACACACATACTGGATAGACAGATAGTTACCTTTCCAGGGCGACACACACCATGAAGCCAACACTGGCCCCCAGACTGAAACTGTGAATTAATTCTTCAGTTCGAGTTCCTATATTCAAATCCTCAGTTACTGTCACCTCAGGGATCATGCTGCAGAGCTGAATGATGTCACTAATGAGAAGGTTGATGACGTAGATCGGAGCAACTTGACCATTTCTCACCTGCAGGAAAACATTGGTAAAAGTAAACAAGCAGTTGTAAACATGTTCTGAACTCCACCTCCTCCCAAATATTTCTTCTTGCAGTCAGAGACATTTATGCATTTTTCATCAAACTCTCATTTGTGCTGTCAGAAATATCAGATATGACACACTGGCCAATCACTGCAGTAACAAGACTAAGGAGCAGATTTACTGCAGCTTTTGCAGCTGTTTTTTCAGGCACAGATATGACGCATTCTGACACAAACACATGCACTGTATTTATCAAACAGACACACCAGACTGGAGTCCTGAATAATAAAAAGAGGAGACGTGTTAACAGGTTAATTATGTTTTCCACTGGATTTACTGAAGTCAGATTCTCTGTGTTTGAAGACCAGCCGTAAACATGATGCAAATAATATTTAGAAGAGTGGTGGTGAAAAGAAACATTAAATATGGGCTTACATGTGACTGAAACCAGATTATTAGTAACAAAAATGAAACAATTAGTCTGTTATTAATGAACACAATATTTGATTTCTGTAATATGAACAAACAGTGGAAGGGGAGTTTTGGTTTGTGTTCATTAAACTTGACCATCAGTGAAGTGTAAAATCACTACAGGCTGCAGCTAAACTTTTCTGTGTTTTGTTCAGACATTTAAGTGTGTTTGGCTGAATTAACGTCAGTATGAACTTTATTATCAACACCATCTCCAGCTCCACCTGCTCTGAGCTGCTGCTCTCTCATTATTATATCACTTCATCTCCTTTTTGTTTCCTGTGAACATGTTTGTTTCCTGATGTATTAATAACTACGTAAGTGATATTTCCAGTAACAGTCCACCAGTTTTTCTCAGGTTGAGTTGATTTATGACCAAAGTAACTATTTTTTAAACACGATCACAACTTTTTAGTTTGTGATCTTGGTGATCTCGTAGAAATCCCATCACTGAACTGCACCTACTGAGCTCTCCGCACCTGCAGAGTGAATCTGGAGGGCAACACCTGACCGGTCCAGGAGCTGACTGTGACTACTGTTCATCCTCTGGGGACCGTGAAAGTCCCCAAAATTTGGTTGCACACATTTCTTGATTTGTCAACATTTAAGTCATTGACATCAACAGTGGAAGAGAAGGCTGGAATGAAGCCACACATGTAAACTGCATGTGTTTAGACTCCAGTTTTAAATATGAAATGATTCCTCTAAATGTAAAGGTCATTACAACACTTCACCCCAGCCTCCTGACGACTAGACCACAACCCAGATCAAGATTCTTTACAGACAGACTGTATGACACAAATAAATAAATCATAATAAAATAAATAAATACATTTCAGTCATAATGTACATACCTGAGAATAAAGAGCACAGATGGCCACGAGGGTCAAAGGAAGGCCGACACTGATGATTATGTAATCCACCACATGTAAGATGAACATAGCATTTTCCAAATCATCGTAGGTGTTGTTGCTGTGATTAAAGTTGCTGTTGTCCTGTGAGGTGATGTGTAAATCTTCCATCCTTCACAGTGAAACCTGTTGTTTGAGAGATCAGGTTAAAGGTTTTTTTAATATCTACAAAACATTGTTTAAGTGATATCACGACAACTGCAAGTGGAAGTTTTTATCGTCTCTACATATAAGAAAAAATAATGTCACAAAATTTACCTTTGAAAGCTGCAACACCTGAATGAGTTCACTACACCAGCGTCTGATGTGTCGTCCTCTGTGTCCAAACAGTCTGCAGTAAATATGATAAGTGATGACATGTTTGACATGCCCGATATATAACATGACATGTTGGTGTAAACCATGCCCTCTTCCTGTCTTCTGAAGGATACAGATGCAGTCACAGATCATTTTACTGGTTGAACAGATATAGACACACATAATGAGTTCTGTGTAAACCTCTAGTAAACCTTGTTTCTAAAGAAGTGTCACGCTGTGTAAAATGTAAAAAGAAACAAAATGTGACACAAAACATTGAAATCTCATATTTAATTAGAAACAGCACAAAGAAAATTCATCATATGTTGAAACTGAAAAGTTTGATTGTTTTTGTAAAATGATATGTACATTTTTTAATTTGATGCCCGTAATTACCCACACCTGCGTCTGATGTCCTCATCACTCAGAGTATTTAATCCCATTGTTCTTGTCACGATGCTATATCTGTTCAACCTATAAAATGATCTGTGACTGCATCTGTATTCTTCAGAAGACAGGAAGAGCGCATGGTTTATACCAACAGGAAGATGAGGACATGATAAAACCAAATATAAACTCCATCTTTATAGGAGGAAATGTACATCATGTCTTACGCGTACAACTTGATATCTGATCTGAAGAAGATGTAGATTAACAGGCACTGCACACTGCTGTGTATCATTACTCACTGTGTGGACATGGTGGACGCAACAGCAGAGTTTGGCAAAGAGTCTTTTTGGTTTGTATGAAAGGGGGTTGTGTGATTTCAGAGGTTTATATGTTCAGTTAACAGAGAGTTAGTTTGTTTACGGGTTTATGAGCTTTTGGTTTACTAAAGTGACTGTGCACAGCAGTTTGTGTCTGACTAACCTGCAGCTCACATGGCAGTGTTATCTTCAACAGTCTTAACTTATCAAACAGGATTGGGTCTAAAAAGAGCATCACACAGAGTCTTTGTGAAGAAAAGATGGGGAGGGGTTCACCACTCTGTAAAAGACTGTGCTGACAACACATTAAGAATAATGTTTCTCAACGTAAGATGACAAAGAATCTGTGGATTTCATCGTCTGCAGTTCATAATGTCATTAAAAGATTCAGAGAATCAGAAGAAATCTCTCAATATTGACTGGCCGTGATCTTCAGGCCCTGCAGACAGCACTACATCAAAAACAGACATGATTCTGTCTGTCGATGTCACTGCACGGACTGAGGAACACAGTTCGTTGCTGCAACCACAAATGACAGCTAAAAGTCAACCATGCAAAGAGGAAATCGTGCAGAAACCAGATCCAGAAACGTTGCTGCCTTCTGTGGGCCCGAGCTCATTTAAGGTGGACCAGGTGAAGTGGAAAACTGTCTTGTGGTTTTACGAGTCCACATTTGAAATTCTGTTTGGAAATCATGGACGCCTCATCCTCCAGGCTAAAGAGGAGAGGGACCATCAGCACACAGTTCAAAGGCCAGTATCTGTGATGGTACAGAGGTGCATCAGTGCACGTGGCATGATGGGTAACCTGCATAGTTGTGAAGGCTCCATTAATGATGAATGATTCAGGGTTTGATTTTTTCACAAAATTGTCACACCACATTCTGCACATATTCCAGCAGCATGGCTCCGTAGTCAATGAGTCTGGGTGTTAAACCGGACTGCCTGAAGTCCCAACTGTGAGGCCGAACAATTACGAACTCAATATGCAAAACACATGCCATCAGTTTGAGTTCATTGTGAACACCAGGGAGAATGTGCAGAGGACTAGGTGATCCAGAGGAGTTAGTCTCAAGGTAAGAAAAATATCACAAAAGAGCTTCAAAGGAACAGTATTGGACATAAAACTCTTGTTACCACTATGGTGAAGGAACAGTCTGGTTGGAAGAGCCGGTCAGTTATACTGCAGTAGTTGATTGTGAATGGGGAATTAAATATGAGGTTTCAATGTTTTGCGGCACATTTTGTTTCTTTTTACATTTTACACAGCGTGCAACCTTCTTTTGAAACAAGGTTTATTAGAGGTATACACAGAGCTCATTATCTGTGACTATATCTGTTCAATAATGTTCTATAAAATGATCTGTGACTGCATCTGTGTTCTTCAGAAGACAGGAAGAGGGCATGGTTTATACCAACATGTCATGTTATATATCGGGCATGTCAAACATGTCATCACTGAGCATATTTCCTGCAGACTGTTTGGATGCAGAGCACGACACATCAGACGCTGGTGTAGTGAACTCATTCAGGTGTTGCAGCTTTCAAAGGTAAATTTTGTGACATTATTTTTTCTTATATGTAGAGAAGATAAAAACTTCCACTTGCAGTTGTCGTGATATCACTTAAACAATGTTTTGTAGATATTAAAAAACCTTGAACCTGATCTCTCAAACAACAGGTTTCACTGTGAAGGATGGAAGATTTACACATCACCTCACAGGAGGAAAGCTTTGATTACAGCAACAACAACGACGACTACGATTATTATAAAAATGCTGTGTCAACACAGGATGTGTTGGTATACATAATCGTTGGTGTCGGCCTTCCTTTGACCCTCGTGGCCATCTATGCTCTTTATTCTCTGGTATGTACATTATGACTGAAATGTATTTATTTATTTTATTATGATTTATTTTTTTGTGTCGTACAGTCTGTCTGTAAAGAATCTTGATCTGGGTTGTGGTCTAGTCGTCAGGAGGCTGGGGTGAAGTGTTGTAATGACCTTTACATTTAGAGGAATCATTTCATATTTAAAACTGGAGTCTAAACACATGCAGTTTACATGTGTGGCTTCATTCCAGCCTTCTCTTCAACTGTTGACGTTAATGACTCCATTTAGTTATAAAAACATAAAAGAGTCGAGTTTGTCAGAGCGATTTGTACAACATTATTTATTGAAAACAAACAAATCAAGGAAGGTGTGGAACCAAATTTTGTTTACTTTCACGGTCCCCAGAGGATGAATAGTAGTCACAGTCAGCTCCTGGACCGGTCTGGTGTTGCCCTCCAGAGTCACTTTGCAGGTGGGGAGAGCTCAGTAGGTGCAGTTCAGTGATGGGATTTCTACGAGATCACCAAGATCACAAACTAAAAAGTCGTGATCGTGTTTAAAAAATAGTTACTTTGGTCATAAATCAACTCAACCTGAGAAAAACTGGTGGACTGTTACTGGAAATATCACTTACGTAGTTATTAATACATCAGGAAACAAACATGTTCACAGGAAACAAAAAGGAGATGAAGTGAAATAATAATGAGAGAGCAGCAGCTCAGAGCAGGTGGAGCTGGAGATGGTGTTGATAATAAAGTTCATACTGACGTTAATTCAGCCAAACACACTTAAATGTCTGAACAAAACACAGAAAAGTTTAGCTGCAGCCTGTAGTGATTTTACACTTCACTGATGGTCAAGTTTAATGAACACAAACCAAAACTCCCCGTCCACTGTTTGTTCATATTACAGAAATCAGATATTGTGTTCATTAATAACAGACTAATTGTTTCATTTTTGTTTCTAATAATCTGGTTTCAGTCACATGTAAGCCCATATTTAATGTTTCTTTTCACCACCACTCTTCTAAATATTATTTGCATTATGTTTATGCCTGGTCTTCAAACACAGAGAATCTGACTTCAGTAAATCCAGTGGAAAACATAATTAACCTGTTAACACGTCTCCTCTTTTTATTATTCACGACTCCAGTCTGGTGTGTCTGTTTGATAAATACAGTGCATGTGTTTGTGTCAGAATGCGTCATATCTGTGCCTGAAAAAACAGCTGCAAAAGCTGCAGTAAATCTGCTCCTTAGTCTTGTTACTGCAGTGATTGGCCAGTGTGTCATATCTGATATTTCTGACAGCACAAATGAGAGTTTGATGAAAAATGCATAAATGTCTCTGACTGCAAGAAGAAATATTTGGGAGGAGGTGGAGTTCAGAACATGTTGACAACTGCTTGTTTACTTTTACCAATGTTTTCCTGCAGGTGAGAAATGGTCAAGTTGCTCCGATCTACGTCATCAACCTTCTCGTCACTGACCTCATTCAACTCTGCTGCATGATTGCTGAGGTCACAGTACCTAAGGATTGGAAGATAGTATGTCAAACTGAAGAATTCATTCATAGTTTCAGTGTGAAGGCCAGTGTTGGCTTCATGGTGTGTGTCGCCCTGGAAAGGTAACTATCTGTCTATCCAGTATGTGTGTAGCTTCTGTGTCTGATCATTATATTACTTTATAATTCTGAAGCTCCTCAAAGACTATGTGTCCATCTTGTATTACAGGTATTTGGTCATCGCCTGGCCACTGTGGTACCGCTTCAGACGAACCATCAAGACCTCTGTGGTGGTCTGTGTCGTGGTCTGGGTCTTTTCTTTTCTTTTTCACCTAACTTTCTATTTCTTGGTTGACGTTGTCGTCTACTCAACTGTCTCTGCTATCTTCTACCTCCTCCCCTTCCCACTGCTCATATTCTTCCTGGGTGGGACCCTCAAAGCTCTGTCTGCCTGCACTGTCCCCTCTGATGAAAAACGAAGAATTGTGGGAGTTTTGGTTCTGGTGCTGCTTATTTACACACTGCTGTTCATGCCCATCACCATTTTGTTCCTGTCAGAGGAAGCAAGAAAGAACTTTACCTCTTATTTCCTGTCTCTCGTGTTTCTGAGGTTGAGTCCTCTTGCAGACTTATTTCTGTATGTGTTCATGAGGAAAGGGATCATAGACAAGCTTTTGGCCTCTGTGTGTTGTTGCAGAATGGACAGCAATGATATCAGCAGATCATCAGGAAATGATGACACCATTCACACAGTCAGCTCTGTGTAGGCAGAGAAAGAGGGAGAGAGAGAAAGGAGAGAAAACAGAAGGAGAAATGTAGGCAAATAGAAATAATAGAGACAAGACAGATACTGTCATCTACTGATACCATTTCCAATCAGACACCTAACTGTAGATAAAAGGAAGCATTGCTTTGACTCTGCTGTGGGAGAACTGGTTGCTGGGAAATGTTTTGGTCAACTTGTTCTGGTTCACTGTGAAGGCTTCAACAAATGGAAATAAAATATGTTTCTTATTATTTTGTCAGCTGTAAGTTGATGTCTATCATTATTATATATAATAACAAAATCTGGTGATCAGAGTATGTATTTTACAACAGCTGTTCAATAAAACCTTATATCGCAGTATGTGTCATTTTATGAATTTGTACAATTTCCCACTTTTTATAATAATTTGGGTCAGATTGTGACAGAGACAGCCACAACAGATAAGATGTTTCCTCTTTTAAACTTTATTAACTGAGATCTAACTATAATAATCATATTTCATAAAATGTCAGAGTGTTTCTTTAAATATTTTGGCTTTGTGCAGGAGACACTTTGTAAACTAGAAAAGTTTAATTTCCAGAAGATAACGTGTGTGACTGTGAAAAGCTTGAAGTTACTACATGAAGTTGTACAGTGTACGATAGAACAGACTTGGTAACAATCACTTGCTGCCTTTGACACCGCTACCATGATAAAACTTTGTGCTCACGTGTCAGCTAAATGAATAAAAGCGGAAAGACAAACAAACATCAATAAAGAGTTTTGTGCGTTGAGCTGTCGACCTGCCCTACAGGAAAACAAAATGGAGCCTCGAGATTCTGTTTGAACAAAATAAGAAACATGCAGCCTCTCAGTCTGACATGTCTTTTTCACACAGAGTCTATTTTTAATTCATAATGCATATTTGACCACTCACTTCCTCAAAAGATGTGTGAAACCTACTGCAACATATCACTCACCACATTCACTGCAGACTGTTTCAATCATGTCTGTATACAGTGTGTGCTATCTATCTATCTAACCTTGATGTGGTTTTGCAGCTTTCTAATAAAATGAATAAATAAATTCAGGCCTAATTATTACAAATAATTAAAGAATGAATGTTATTTTTATGAGCGTGTGAACAGACTCCAGAGCTCCTCCAAAGAAGAGCACGCTACAAGAACAGTTTCTTTCCGTCTGCTGCTAGCCTTATCAACAAGGGCCCTGACACTCTTTCACACTCCACGCCTGCTTCTACATGTCACATTGACACTGCAGCTACGAACTCTATGTGTTATATTAACGCTCAGCCTTACTTAGCATCTGTTGGACTTCCTTGTTTTGTTAAATACCTGCACATTGAAAATATTCTGCTCACTATGAACATTTGCATGTTACCTGCTCCTTACAATGCCTGCACAGCTGTACTGCTCATTGACTGTGCCTGCAAGGCTATTTACTATTCCCCATACTTATTATTCTTATGTATTCCAAGAATTTCAGCGCACTACTCCTCCCGCAGTTTTGGTCGCACATACACAAAAAAGGTATCAAAACGACCGGCTTGGCCGGGGAATGGTGTTCTGTGATCTTTCTAAGCATTTCGCCAAATAGTTTTGCCAAAAATCGCCAAAAACAACAGCAACATTTACAATGGGTGTGTATTGGTAGAATGTTCGAGAACTAGAGTGGGTGACATCATCGCTAGAGTGGAGAGGGAGAGAAACATCTGTTAAAAAATAAATTTGCAAACAGCTCTCATGGCCACAAATGTTACTCTACAGAAATAATTCAAACATAGAAACGTTGGAAAATTTGTGGGCCACGCAGCGATATCACTGCTGAAGCCGTCAGACTTACAGTTTTGGCGGGAGACGCACTGATGCTCCAGGATCATCCACCGACTGTCCCATCTACTGCCATGTAAATTGGAGAGGAGAAATTTCCCAAAGGAGCACGGGGCACCTGTTCTTTCTCTATCTCCCCAGGTCACATTTTTTAACTTTAGACACTGAAATTCGACATTCACATGGTCGACTAGATGAGGATGCTTACGGTCATTTTGTCTTTTTGATACGACCTACCGTTTGGCTTTAATGGCCACTAGTTCGAGGGGGTTCATTTAGAGATTTTCTGTGTCTCTCAGCAGTCGCTCACACACAGACAGAGCACAGCTGCAGTTAATTGCTCTGACCTGCAGCTGACCCTGGTTGCTTGGCAACCTCCAGCCTGCCTTTGACTAACTTTATTGAAGTCTCTGTGCTACTGCAGTGTCAGTAATAATGTATGGGCGTGACGGGCCACAGTCAGGCACACTCAGCATTTATTTACAAGTTTTCTAGTCTTATCTTCAAACATATTGTATGTGAAAAATCATGCTTGGTAATAAACCTTTTCCTGATTCTGATTCTGAAAATTTCAGAATGCAACTGGCAATGTTAATCATTGTTCATTCAGTCATTCTGCATGTGACACCTGGTTAATCAAATTCTGGGGGCAGCAAAAGAAACTGTTGTCGTTTAAAAAAGAAGTCAGGCAGTAATAATATTTTTCCATCATTCTGTGAGCGCCTGTGTTCTGCCTGTATGCTGCACACATGAGTGTGTGAACAGTGAAAGTGAAGCCTGTGGCCTGCAGCTCTTCAGCTCACTTTTATTACATACTTACATCTGGATATGCTCTGACCTGCCATTAGATGCATGTAGCTAATAAAGTACTTAAAGATTTTTTTCCCCCCTTGCAACACACTGGATGTTTTTAATCCATCACTTATGCTCATCATACACATGTATTAAGACATTCTGGACACAAGATGGCACAATTGTGTTACTTTATACACATCATCTAAATAACTTGGTTCAAGGCCTCTCAGGGCTTTAAAAGAAATCAGTAAGATCTTAAAATCCACTATGAAGACAATCGGTAGCCAGAGTAAATGTGTCAAATCATAATCAAGACATAAACACTTTCCAAGATATCTTTATTTATGCAAACAGTGAAGAGCTCTGATGTAAGGCACAAAACATACATTAATCTCTCTCTGAATAATGTTCTAACAGGAATATACAGGCTATACAAACAAACCCTTTAAATGACAGAAAACAGTAAACTTATTAACTTAAGCAGAAGATTAAGTAACAGTACATTGTTAGTTTTTTAGAAACCCTGAGAAATAATTTATGGACAAAACATATACACCACATGTACACCACAGTGTACCTTATAGCCCTGCACCAAGTTCAGTCACGAGGTAAGTTGTGTCAACCCGTTCAAGACAAAGCAGTAATGCAGGGGTGTTCAACCAGGGGTCTTTGACCCCTAGGGGGTCCACAGAGGTACTGCAGGGGGTCAGTTTTCACCAAAATAATTTGTGAGAATTAAAAAAATATAAAAAAATGATATTGAGTAAACTGCGAGCATTAATATGCAATAATAAGCTACTTTTGACAAAAACTATTACTATGTATATGTTTTTTATAAATTATTCCATTATGAACGTTTTATCAGTCATAAACACATATAGGCCAATGACCCAGTATATAAATAGGTTAATAAGGTGAAATAAAAGGTGAATAAACTAAATATAAAAGTTATTGTTATGTTATTGTTATTAGTATTATATTATAGGCCAGGCTTAAAATGTGAAACCCTGTTCTGTTTGTCTCTCATCCAAGGGGTCGAATGTTTATTCACAACAGCTGAACACGCAACAATATGGTACAATGAGACCTCCATTATTTGCTCGTCCACATTGGGCAGGGCAAAGAGGACCACCACGCAGACGGAGTCCCCCAGGGGTGTGTTTGGGATGTGGAGAACCAGGCCACATGCAAGAAAATTGTCTGAGGCTGTGACTCGATGGAGAGAGGAGGGGGTCATGGAGCCCAACCTGCTCAACGTGACAGTGGAGGTACTATTACTACTACTACTACTACTACTACTACTACTACTAGCTACTTCAGACTGATTTAGGACCATCCCCTTAATTAACATACAGACAGAGAAATACATAAATAAATAATTAAATGATTACAGGCATGAATAAATATGGAAATAAATTAATAAATGCAGAAATACAGAAACATACAAGCAGAAAAAACTCAGAAACAGACATTTTATTTTTCATACAAGTATTTATTTTTTAATTTCTGCATTTATTTATTTGTTTATACATGTCATTGTTTGTCCTTCATAATAATGAGCTCAGTTCATCAAAAAATAAAGATAATAATGATAGACATCAACTTACAGCTGACAAAATAATAAGAAACATATTTTATTTCCATTTGTTGAAGCCTTCACAGTGAACCAGAACAAGTTGACCAAAACATTTCCCAGCAACCAGTTCTCCCACAGCAGAGTCAAAGCAATGCTTCCTTTTATCTACAGTTAGGTGTCTGATTGGAAATGGTATCAGTAGATGACAGTATCTGTCTTGTCTCTATTCTTTCTATTTGCCTACATTTCTCCTTCTGTTTTCTCTCCTTTCTCTCTCTCCCTCTTTCTCTGCCTACACAGAGCTGACTGTGTGAATGTTGTCATCATTTCCTGATGATCTGCTGATATCATTGCTGTCCATTCTGCAACAACACACAGAGGCCAAAAGCTTGTCGATGATCCCTTTCCTCATGAACACATACAAATTTAAGTCTGCAAGAGGACTCAACCTGACAAAGATGTAACACAGGAAAGAAAATGTACGGTTCTTTCCTGCTTCCTCTGACAGGAACAAAATGATGTAGGGCATGAACAGCAGTGTGTAAATAAGCAGCACCAGAACCAAAACTCCCACAATTCTTCGTTTTTCATCAGAGGGGACACAGCTGGCAGACAGAGCTTTGAGGGTCCCACCCAGGAAGAAGATGAGCAATGGGAAGGGAAGGAGAAGATAGACAGCAATGATGATGACTGCGACTTCAAGATGAAACCAGAAATGTAAAGTGAGGAGTAAGGCAAGAGCAAAGACCCAGACCACGACACAGACCACCACAGAGGTCTTGATGGTTCGTCTGCAGCGGTACCACAGTGGCCAGGCGATGAGCAAATACCTGTAATACAAGATGGACACACAGTCTTTGAGGAGCTTCAGAATTATAAAGTAATATAATGATCAGACACAGAAGCTACACACATACTGGATAGACAGATAGTTACCTTTCAAGGGCGATACACACCATGAAGCCAATGCTGGCTATCAGACTGAAATCGTGAATATAATCTGAAATATTAATTCCTGTTTTAAAATCCACAGTTGTTGTCACATCAGCAATCATGCAGCAGAGTTGAATGATGTCAGTGATGAGAAGGTTGATGACGTAGATCGGAGCAACTTGACCATTTCTCACCTGCAGGAAAACATTGGTAAAAGTAAACAAGCAGTTGTAAACATGTTCTGAACTCCACCTCCTCCCAAATATTTCTTCTTGCAGTCAGAGATATTTATGCATTTTTCATCAAACTCTCATTTGTGCTGTCAGAAATATAAGATATGACACACTGGCCAATTACTGCAGTAACAAGACTAAGGAGCAGATTTACTGCAGCTTTTGCAGCTGTTTTTTCAGGCACAGATATGACGCATTCTGACACAAACACATGCACTGTATTTATCAAACAGACACACCAGACTGGAGTCGTGAATAATAAAAAGAGGAGACGTCTTAACAGGTTAATTATGTTTGTTTGTTAATTATACAAGTCCACAACGTTTGGTTCCACACCTTCCTTGATTTGTTTGTTTTCAATAAATAATGTTGTACAAATCGCTCTGACAAACTCGACTCTTTTATGTTTTCATTACTAAATGGAGTCATTAACGTCAGCAGTTGAAGAGAAGGCTGGAATGAAGCCACACATGTAAACTGCATGTGTTTAGACTCCAGTTTTAAATATGAAATGATTCCTCTAAATGTAAAGGTCATTACAACACTTCACCCCAGCCTCCTGACGACTAGACCACAACCCAGATCAAGATTCTTTACAGACAGACTGTACGACACAAATAAACAAATCATAATAAAATAAATAAAGACATTTCAGTCATAATGTACATACCTGAGAATAAAGAGCATAGATGGCCACGAGGGTCAAAGGAAGGCCGATACCGATGATTATGCATACCACCACATCCTGTGCTGACACAGCATTTTTATAATAATTGTAGTTGTAGGTGTTGCTGTGATTAAAGTTGCTGTTGTTCTGTGAGGTGTTAATGTGTAAATCTTCCATCCTTCACAGTGAAACCTGTTGTTTCAGAGATCAGGTTAAAGGTTTTTTTAATATCAACAAAACATTGTTTAAGTGATATCACAACAACTGCAAGTGGAAGTTTTTATCTTCTCTACATATAAGAAAAAATAATGTCACAAAATTTACCTTTGAAAGCTGCAACACCTGAATGAGTTCACTACACCAGCGTCTGATGTGTCGTCCTCTGCATCCAAACAGTCTGCAGTAAATATGATAAGTGATGACATGTTTGACTTGCCCGATATAACATGACGTGTTGGTATAAACCATGCCCTCTTCCTGTCTTCTGAAGGATACAGATGCAATCACAGACCATTTTATAGGTTGAACAGATATAGTCACAGATAATGAGTTCTGTGTATACCTCTAGTAAACCTTGTTTCTAAAGAACGCTGCATGCTGTGTAAAATGTAAAAAGAAACAAAATGTGACACAAAACATTGAAACCTCATATTTAATTAGAAACAGCACAAAGAAAATGTATCAAATGTTGAAACTGAGAAGTTTGATTGTTTTTGTAAAATGCCCATTTTTGAATTTGATGCCAGCAACATGTTTGAAAAAAGTGTGGACAGGGTCATGTTTAGCACTCTGTTCATCAGCTCTTCTTTTAACAACACTCTGTGAGCGTCTGTGAACTGAGGAGGCAAACAGCCTCCACATGACACCAACAGTGTTTCCAGTTGTTTTACCTTCCCCTTGCGTCTCTGTCATGTCTGTCTCTCTGGTTAAGGTCAAACAGTCAAAAGAATTAGCTCCTAAGTCCTTTCCTAACCACTTTTTCTTGACCTCGATGGAAAACATCATGAGGTCAAGGAAAGATGTGAAGGAGAACTCATAAGGACTTAGGAGAATCCGACTGCACTCACACTAGGCCATGTCACGATGCGATGGTGGGTGTACACGGATGTCATTATCTGTTCAACCTATAAAATGATCTGTGACTGCATCTGTATCCTTCAGAAGACAGGAAGAGCGCATGGTTTCAGTCACGTCAAATCGGAAGATGAGGACATGACAAAATCAAATATAAACTCCATCTTTATAGGAGGAAACTCACATCATGACTTACACGTACAACTTGATATCTGATCTGTAGAAGATGTAGATTAACAGGCACTGCACACTGCTGTGTATCTTTACTCACTGTGTGGACATGGTGGACACAACAGCAGAGTTTGGCAAAGAGTCTTTTTGGTTTGTATGAAAGGAGGTTGTGTGATTTCAGAGGTTCATGTGTGTTTGAACCAAATAAATTGACCAAAAAAAAAAAAAAAAAGAAAAGAAAAAGGGAGCCTCGAGATTCTCTTTCACCAAAATGAGAAAATTCTGGAGCTCTGGAATGAATCAGATCATACATACATGTGTTACATTTTCATGCATATAACGTCAGTTAACAGAGAGTTAGTTTGTTTACGGGTTTATGAGCTTTTGGTTTACTAAAGTGACTGTGCACAGCAGTTTGTGTCTGACTAACCTGCAGCTCACATGGCAGTGTTATCTTCAACAGTCTTAACTTATCAAACAGGATTGGGTCTAAAAAGAGCATCACACAGAGTCTTTGTGAAGAAAAGATGGGGAGGGGTTCACCACTCTGTAAAAGACTGTGCTGACAACACATTAAGAATAATGTTTCTCAACGTAAGATGACAAAGAATCTGTGGATTTCATCGTCTGCAGTTCATAATGTCATTAAAAGATTCAGAGAATCAGAAGTAATCTCTCAATATTGACTGGCCGTGATCTTCAGGCCCTGCAGACAGCACTACATCAAAAACAGACATGATTCTGTCTGTCGACGTCACTGCACGGACTGAGGAACACAGTTCGTTGCTGCAACCACAAATGACAGCTAAAAGTCAACCATGCAAAGAGGAAACCGTGCAGAAACCAGATCCAGAAACGTTGCTGCCTTCTGTGGGCCCGAGCTCATTTAAGGTGGACCAGGTGAAGTGGAAAACTGTCTTGTGGTTTTACGAGTCCACATTCGAAATTCTGTTTGGAAATCATGGACGCCTCATCCTCCAGGCTAAAGAGGAGAGGGACCATCAGCACACAGTTCAAAGGCCAGTATCTGTGATGGTACAGAGGTGCATCAGTGCACGTGGCATGATGGGTAACCTGCATAGTTGTGAAGGCTCCATTAATGCTGAATGATTCAGGGTTTGATTTTTTCACAAAATTGTCACACCACATTCTGCACATATTCCAGCAGCATGGCTCCGTAGTCAATGAGTCTGGGTGTTAAACCGGACTGCCTGAAGTCCCAACTGTGAGGCCGAACAATTACGAACTCAATATGCCACAGATGCCATTGATTGTGAATGGGGAATTAAATATGAGGTTTCAATGTTTTGCGGCACATTTTGTTTCTTTTTACATTTTACACAGTGTGAAACTTCTTTTGAAACAAGGTTTACTAGAGGTTTACACAGAGCTCATTATCTGTGACTATATCTGTTCAACCTATAAAATGATCTGTGACTGCATCTGTGTTCTTCAGAAGACAGGAAGAGGGCATGGTTTATACCAACATGTCATGTTCTATATCGGGCATGTCAGACATGTCATCACTGAGCATATTTCCTGCAGACTGTTTGGACGCAGAGGACGACACATCAGACGCTGGTGTAGTGAACTCATTCAGGTGTTGCAGCTTTCAAAGGTAAATTTTGTGACATTATTTTTTCTTATATGTAGAGAAGATAAAAACTTCCACTTGCAGTTGTCGTGATATCACTTAAACAATGTTTCGTAGATATTAAAAAACCTTTAACCTGATCTCTCAAACAACAGGTTTCACTGCGAAGGATGGAAGATTTACACATCACCTCACAGGAGGAAAGCTTTGATTACAGCAACAACAAAAACGACTACGATTATTATAAAAATGCTGTGTCAACACAGGATGTGTTGGTATACATAATCGTTGGTGTCGGCCTTCCTTTGACCCTCGTGGCCATCTATGCTCTTTATTCTCTGGTATGTACATTATGACTGAAATGGATTTATTTATTTTATTATGATTTATTTATTTGTGTCGTACAGTCTGTCTGTAAAGAATCTTGATCTGGGTTGTGGTCTAGTCGTCAGGAGGCTGGGGTGAAGTGTTGTAATGACCTTTACATTTAGAGGAATCATTTCATATTTAAAACTGGAGTCTAAACACATGCAGTTTACATGTGTGGCTTCATTCCAGCCTTCTCTTCAACTGTTGACGTTAATGACTCCATTTAGTTATAAAAACATAAAAGAGTCGAGTTTGTCAGAGCGATTTGTACAACATTATTTATTGAAAACAAACAAATCAAGGAAGGTGTGCAACCAACTTTTGTTTACTTTCACGGTCCCCAGAGGATGAACAGTAGTCACAGTCAGCTCCTGGACCGGTCTGGTGTTGCCCTCCAGATTCACTCTGCAGGTGCGGAGAGCTCAGTAGGTGCAGTTCAGTGATGGGATTTCTACGAGATCACCAAGATCACAAACTAAAAAGTCGTAATCGTGTTTAAAAAATAGTTACTTTGGTCATAAATCAACTCAACCTGAGAAAAACTGGTAGACTGTTACTGGAAATATCACTTACGTAGTTAGAAACGTAGTAGAAACAAACATGTTCACAGGAAACAAAAAGGAGATGAAGTGAAATAATAATGAGAGAGCAGCAGCTCAGAGCAGGTGGAGCTGGAGATGGTGTTGTCTGGTGTTCTGACTGATTGTTTTATTTTTGTTTCTAATAATCTGGTTTCAGTCACATGTAAGCCCATATTTAATGTTTCTTTTCACCACCACTCTTCTAAATATTATTTGCATTATGTTTACGCCTGGTCTTCAAACACAGAGAATCTGACTTCAGTAAATCCAGTGGAAAACATAATTAACCTGTTAACACGTCTCCTCTTTTTATTATTTACGACTCCAGTCTGGTGTCTGTTTGATAAATACAGTGCATGTGTTTGTGTCAGAATGCGTCATATCTGTGCCTGAAAAAACAGCTGCAAAAGCTGCAGTAAATCTGCTCCTTAGTCTTGTTACTGCAGTGATTGGCCAGTGTGTCATATCTGATATTTCTGACAGCACAAATGAGAGTTTGATGAAAAATGCATAAATGTCTCTGACTGCAAGAAGAAATATTTGGGAGGAGGTGGAGTTCAGAACATGTTGACAACTGCTTGTTTACTTTTACCAATGTTTTCCTGCAGGTGAGAAATGGTCAAGTTGCTCCGATCTACGTCATCAACCTTCTCATCTCTGACCTCATTCAACTCTGCTGCATGATTGCTGAGGTCACAGTACCTAAGGATTGGAAGATAGTATGTCAAACTGAAGAATTCATTCATAGTTTCAGTGTGAAGGCCAGTGTTGGCTTCATGGTGTGTGTCACCCTGGAAAGGTAACTATCTGTCTATCCAGTATGTGTGTAGCTTCTGTGTCTGATCATCATATTACTTTATAATTCTGAAGCTCCTCAAAGACTATGTGTCCATCTTGTATTACAGGTATTTGGTCATCGCCTGGCCACTGTGGTACCGCTTCAGACGAACCATCAAGATCTCTGTGGTGGTCTGTGTCGTGGTCTGGATCTTTTCTTTTCTTTTTCACCTAACTTTCTATTTCTTGGTTGACGTTGTCGTCTACTCAACTGTCTCTGCTATCTTCTACCTCCTCCCCTTCCCACTGCTCATCTTCTTCCTGGGTGGGACCCTCAAAGCTCTGTCTGCCTGCACTGTCCCCTCTGATGAAAAACGAAGAATTGTGGGAGTTTTGGTTCTGGTGCTGCTTATTTACACACTGCTGTTCATGCCCATCATCATTTTGTTCCTGTCAGAGGAAGCAAGAAAGAACTTTACCTCTTATTTCCTGTCTCTCGTGTTTCTGAGGTTGAGTCCTCTTGCAGACTTATTTCTGTATGTGTTCATGAGGAAAGGGATCGTAGACAAGCTTTTGGCCTCTGTGTGTTGTTGCAGAATGGACAGCAATGATATCAGCAGATCATCAGGAAATGATGACAACATTCACACAGTCAGCTCTGTGTAGGCAGAGAAAGAGGGAGAGAGAGAAAGGAGAGAAAACAGAAGGAGAAATGTAGGCAAATAGAAAGAATAGAGACAAGACAGATACTGTCATCTACTGATACCATTTCCAATCAGACACCTAACTGTAGATAAAAGGAAGCATTGCTTTGACTCTGCTGTGGGAGAACTGGTTGCTGGGAAATGTTTTGGTCAACTTGTTCTGGTTCACTGTGAAGGCTTCAACAAATGGAAATAAAATATGTTTCTTATTATTTTGTCAGTTGTAAGTTGATGTCTATCATTATTATATATAATAACAAAATCTGGTGATCAGAGTATGTATTTTACAACAGCTGTTCAATAAATATTTATATATCACTGTATGTGTCATTTTATGAATTTGTATAATTTTCCACTTTTTTATAATAATTTGGGTCAGATTGTGACAGAGACAGTCACAACAGATAAGATGTTTCCTCTTTTAAACTTTATTAACTGAGATCTAACTATAATAATCATATTTCATAAAATGTCAGAGTGTTTCTTTAAATATTTTGGCTTTGTGCAGGAGACACTTTGTAAACTAGAAAAGTTTAATTTCCAGAAGATAACGTGTGTGACTGTGAAAAGCTTGAAGTTACTACATGAAGCTGTGAGTTTTGTGCGTTGAGCTGTCGACCTGCCCTACAGGAAAACAAAATGGAGCCTCGAGATTCTGTTTGAACAAAATAAGAAACATGCAGCCTCTCAATATCTGACACGTCTTTTTCACACAGAGTCTATTTTTAATTCATAATGCATATTTGACCACTCACTTCCTGAGAAGAAGTGTGAAACCTACTGCAACATATCACTCACCACATTCACTGAAGACTGTTTCAATCATGTCTGTATATAGTGTGTGCTATCTATCTATCTACCTTGATGTGTTTTTGCTGCTTTCTAATAAAATGAATAAATAAATTCAGGCCTAATTATTACAAATAATTAAAGAATGAATGTTATTTTTATGAGTGTGTGAACAGACTCCAGAGCTCCTCCAAAGAAGAGCACGTTGCAAGAACAGTTTCTTTCCGTCTGCTGCTAGCCTTATCAACAAGGGCCCTGACACTCTTTCACACTCCACGCCTGCTTCTACATGTCACAATGACACTGCAGCTACAAACTCTATGTGTCATATTAACGCTCAGCCTTACTTAGCATCTGTTGGACTTCCTTGTTTTGTTAAATACCTGCACATTGAAAATATTCTGCTCACTATGAACATTTGCACGTTACCTGCTCCTTACAATGCCTGCACAGCTGTACTGCTCATTGACTGTGCCTGCAAGGCTATTTACTATTCCCCATACTTATTATTCTTATGTATTCCAAGAATTGCAGCGCACTACTCCTCCCGCAGTTTTGGTCGCACATACACAAAAAAGGTATCAAAACGACCGGCTCGGCCGGGGAATGGTGTGCTGTGACTTTTCTAAGAATTTCGCCAAATAGTTTTGCCAAAAATCGCCAAAAACCACGGCAAAATTTACAATGGGTGTGTATTGGTAGAATGTTCGAGAACTAGAGTGGGTGACATCATCGCTAGAGTGGAGAGGGAGAGAAACATCTGTCAAAAAGTAAATTTGCACACAGCTCTCATGGCCACAAATGTAACTCTACAGAAATAATTTATACATAGAAACGTAGGAAAATTCGTAGGCTACGCAGCGATATCATTGCTGAAGCCGTCAGACTTACAGTTTTGGCAGGAGACACACTGATGCTCCAGGATCATCCACCGACAGCCCCATCTACTGCCATGTAAATTGGAGAGGAGAAATTTCCCAAAGGAGCACGGGGCACCTGTTCTTTCTCTATCTCCCCAGGTCACATTTTTTAACTTTAGACACTGAAATTCGACATTCACATGGTCGACTAGATGAGGATGCTCACGGTCATTTTGTCTTTTTGATACGACCTTCCGTTTGGCATCACTGTCCACTAGTTCAAGTGAGTTAATTTAGAGATTTTCTGTGTCTCTCAGCAGTCACTCACACACAGACAGAGCACAGCTGCAGTTAATTGCTCTGACCTGCAGCTGACCCTGGTTGCTTGGCAACCTCCAGCCTGCCTTTGACTAACTTTATTGAAGTCTCTGTGCTACTGCAGTGTCAATAATAATGTATGGGCGTGACGGGGCCACAGTCAGGCACACTCTACATTTATTTACAAGTTTTCTAGTCTTATTTTCAAACATATTGTATGTGAAAAATCATGCTTGGTAATAAACCTTTTCCTGATCCTGATTATGAAAATTTCAGAATGCACCTGGCAATGTTAATCATTGTTCATTCAGTCATTCTGCATGTGACACCTGGTTAATCAAATTCTGGGGGCAGCAAAAGAAACTGTTGTCGTTTAAAAAAGAAGTCAGGCAGTAATAACATTTTTCCATCATTCTGTGAGCGCCTGTGATCTGACTGTATGCTGCACACATGAGTGTGTGAACAGTGAAAGTGAAGCCTGTGGCCTGCAGCTCTTCAGCTCACTTTTATTACATACTTACATCTGGATGTGCTCTGACCTGCCATTAGATGCATGTAGCTAATAAAGTACTTAAAGGTTTTTTTCCCCCCTTGCAACACACTGGATGTTTTTAATCCATCACTTATGCTCATCATACACATGTATTAAGACATTCTGGACACAAGATGGCACAATTGCGTTACTTTATACACATCATCTAAATAACTTGGGTCAAGGCCTCTCAGGGCTTTAAAAGTAATCAGTAAGATCTTTAAATCCACTATGAAGACAATCGGTAGCCAGAGTAAATGTGTCAAATCATAATCAAGACATAAACACTTTCCAAGATATCTTTATTTATGCAAACAGTGAAGAGCTCTGACGTAAGGCACAAAACATACATTAATCTCTCTCTGAATAATGTTCTAACAGGAATATACAGGCTATACAAACAAACCCTTTAAATGACAGAAAACAGTAAACTTATTAACTTAAGCAGAAGATTAAGTAACAGTACATCGTTAGTTTTTTAGAAACCCTGAGAAATAATTTATGGACAAAACATATACACCACATGTACACCACAGTGTACCTTATAGCCCTGCACCAAGTTCAGTCACGAGGTAAGTTGTGTCAAACCGTTCAAGACAAAGCAGTAATGCAGGGGTGTTCAACCAGGGGTCTTTGACCCCTAGGGGGTCCACAGAGGTACTGCAGGGGGTCAATTTTCACCAAAATAATTTGTGAGAATTAAAAAATATAAAAAAATGATATTGAGTAAACTGCGAGCATTAATATGCAATAATAAGCTACTTTTGACAAAAACTATTACTATGTATATATTTTTTATAAATTATTCCATTATGAACGTTTTATCAGTCATAAACACATATAGGCCAATAACCCAGTATATAAATAGGTGAATAAGGTGAAATAAAAGGTGAATAAAGTAAAAATAAAAGTTTTTGTTATGTTATTATTATTATTATTATTATTATATTATAGGCCAGGCTTAAAATATGACACATTTTTAAAAAATGATTACATTTGGGGGACCCTGTTCTGTTTGTCTCTCATCCAAGGGGTCGAATGTTTATTCACAACAGCTGAACAAGCAACAATATGGTACAATGAGACCTCCATTATTTGCTCGTCCACATAGGGCAGGGCAAAGAGGACCACCACGCAGACGGAGTCCCCCAGGGGTGTGTTTGGGATGTGGAGAACCAGGCCACATGCAAGAAAATTGTCTGAGGCTGTGACTCGATGGAAAGAGGAGGGGGTCGTGGAGCTCAACCTGGTTGTACTACCTTTCTCTCTCTCCCTCTTTCTCTGCCTACACAGAGCTGACTGTGTGAATGGTGTCATCATTTCCTGATGATCTGCTGATATCATTGCTGTCCATTCTGCAACAACACACAGAGGCCAAAAGCTTGTCTACGATCCCTTTCCTCATGAACACATACAGAATTAAGTCTGCAAGAGGACTCAACCTGAGAAATCTGAAAGACAGTGAATAAAATGTACAGTTCTTTCTTGCTTCCTCTGACAGGAACAGAATGATTCTAGGCGTGAACAGCAGTGTGTAAATAAGCAGCACCAGAACCAAAACTCCCACAATTCTTCGTTTTTCATCAGAGGGGACAGTGCTGGCAGACAGAGCTGTGAGGGTCCCACCCAGGAAGAATATGAGCAGTGGGAAGGGAAGGAGGTAGAAGATGGCAGAGACACGTGAATAGACCACATCATCAAACAAGAAATGGAAAGTTAGGTGAAAAAGAAAAGAAAAGATCCAGACCACGACACAGACCACCACAGAGGTCTTGATGGTTCGTCTGAAGCGGTACCACAGTGGCCAGGCGATGACCAAATACCTGTAATACAAGATGGACACATAGTCTTTGAGGAGCTTCAGAATTATAAAGTAATATAATGATCAGACACAGAAGCTACACACATACTGGATAGACAGATAGTTACCTTTCCAGGGCGACACACACCATGAAGCCAACACTGGCCTTCACACTAAAACGGTAAAACGGTACGCCAAGTGCAATCATGTCATCTATCTTCAAACCCCCAGATGATGTCACATCAACGATCATGCAGCAGAACTGAATGATGTCAGTGACGAGAAGGTTGATGATGTAGATCGGAGCAACTTGACCATTTCTCACCTGCAGGAAAACATTGGTAAAAGTAAACAAGCAGTTGTCAACATGTTCTGAACTCCACCTCCTCCCAAATATTTCTTCTTGCAGTCAGAGACATTTATGCATTTTTCATCAAACTCTCATTTGTGCTGTCAGAAATATCAGATATGACACACTGGCCAATCACTGCAGTAACAAGACTAAGGAGCAGATTTACTGCAGCTTTTGCAGCTGTTTTTTCAGGCACAGATATGACGCATTCTGACACAGACACATGCACTGTATTTATCAAACAGACACACCAGACTGGAGTCGTGAATAATAAAAAGAGGAGACGTGTTAACAGGTTAATTATGTTTTCCACTGGATTTACTGAAGTCAGATTCTCTGTGTTTGAAGACCAGGTGTAAACATAATGTAAATAATATTTAGAAGAGTGGTGGTGAAAAGAAACATTAAATATGGGCTTACATGTGACTAAAACCAGATTATTAGAAACAAAAATGAAACAATTAGTCTGTTATTAATGAACACAATATCTGATTTCTGTAATATGAACAAACAGTGGACGGGGAGTTTTGGTTTGTGTTCATTAAACTTGACCATCAGTGAAGTGTAAAATCACTACAGGCTGCAGCTAAACTTTTCTGTGTTTTGTTCAGACATTTAAGTGTGTTTGGCTGAATTAACGTCAGTATGAACTTTATCATCAACACCATCTCCAGCTCCACCTGCTCTGAGCTGCTGCTCTCTCATTATCATATCACTTCATCTCCTTGTTGTTTCCTGTGAACATGTTTGTTTCCTGATGTATTAATAACTACGTAAGTGATATTTCCAGTAACAGTCTACCAGTTTTTCTCAGGTTGAGTTGATTTATGACCAAAGTAACTATTTTTTAAACACGATCACGACTTTTTAGTTTGTGATCTTGGTGATCTCGTAGAAATCCCATCACTGACCTGCATCTACTGAGCTCTCCGCACCTGCAGAGTGAATCTGGAGGGCAACACCAGACCGGTCCAGGAGCTGACTGTGACTACTGTTCATCCTCTGGGGACCATGAAAGTTGGTTGCACATATTTCTTGATTTGTCATGTAAACTGCATGTGTTTAGACTCCAATTTTAAATATGAAATGATTCCTCTAAATGTAAAGGTCATTACAACACTTCACCCCAGCCTCCTGACGACTAGACCACAACCCAGATCAAGATTCTTTACAGACAGACTATACGACACAAATAAATAAATCATAATAAAATAAATAAATACATTTCAGTCATAATGTACATACCAGAGAATAAAGAGCACAGATGGCCACGAGGGTCAAAGGAAGGCCGACACTGATGATTATGTAATCCACCACATGTACGATGAACACAGCATTTTCCAAACCATCGATGTTGTTGCAGTTGTCCTGTGAGGTGTTGTTCATGTGTAAATCTTCCATCCTTCACAGTGAAACCTGTTGTTTCAGAGATCAGGTTAAAGTTTTTTTTAATATCTACAAAACATTGTTTAAGTGATATCACGACAACTGCAAGTGGAAGTTTTTATCTTCTCTACATATAAGAAAAAATAATGTCACAAAATTTACCTTTGAAAGCTGCAACACCTGAATGAGTTCACTACACCAGCGTCTGATGTGTCGTCCTCTGCATCCAAACAGTCTGCAGGAAATATGCTCAGTGATGACATGTTTGACATGCCCGATATAACATGACATGTTGGTATAAACCATGCCCTCTTCCTGTCTTCTGAAGAATACAGATGCAATCACTTATCATTTTATTGGTTGAACAGATATAGTCACAGATAATGAGCTCTGTGTAAACCTCTACTAAAACCTTGTTTCTAAAGAAGTTTCACGCTGTGTAAAATGTAAAAAGAAACAAAATGTGACACAAAACATTGAAACCTCATATTTAATTAGAAACAGCACAAAGAAAATGTATCAAATGTTGAATTTGAAGTTTGATTGTTTTTATAAAATGCCCATTTTTGAATTTGATGCCAGCAACATGTTTGAAAAAAGTGTGGACAGGGTCATGTTTAGCACTCTGTTCATCAGCTCTTCTTTTAACAACACTCTGTGAGCGTCTGTGAACTGAGGAGGCAAACAGCCTCCACATGACACCAACAGTGTTTCCAGTTGTTTCACCCTCCCCTTTGTGTTTCTGTCATGTCTGTGTGTCGCTGGGTGTGGCCTCCAGTTACCACCTCACCACCTGTTCCCCATTCACAATCAACTACTGCAGTATAACCGACCGGCTCTTCCAACCAGACTGTTCCTTCACCATAGTGGTAACAAGAGTTTTATGTCCAATACCGTTCCTTTGAAGCTCTTTTGTGATATTTTTCTTACCTTGAGACTAACTCCTCTGGATGACCTTGTCCTCTGCACATTCTCCCTGGTGTTCACAATAAACTCAAACTGACTCTGTCTCTTGGCATCACAGATACTGGCCTTTGAACTGTGTGCTGATGGTCCCTCTCCTCTTTAGCCTGGAGGATGAGGCGTCCATGATTTCCAAACAGAATTTCAAATGTGGACTCGTAAAACCACAAGACAGTTTTCCACTCCACCTAGTCCATCTTAAATGAGCTCGGGCCCACAGAAGGCAGCATCGTTTCTGGATCTGGTTTCTGCACGGTTTCCTCTTTGCATGGTTGACTTTTAGCTGTCATTTGTGGTTGCAGCGACGAATTGTGTTCCTCAGTCCGTGCAGTGACGTCGACAGACAGAATCATGTCTGTTTTTGATGCAGTGCTGTCTGCAGGGCCTGAAGATCACGGCCAGTCAATATTGAGAGATTTCTTCTGATTCTCTGAATCTTTTAATGACATTATGAACTGCAGACGATGAACTCCACAGATTCTTTGTCATCTTACGTTGAGAAACATTATTCTTAATGTGTTGTCAGCACAGTCTTTTGAACCCTGTCAACCATGTTTTAGAAGTTTTAGTTGTAACTGTTGAAGATAACACTGCCATGTTAGCTGCAAGTTAGTCTTCTAATCTTCTTCTGATCAGATATCAAGTTGTACGTGTAAGTCATGATGTGAATTTCCTCCTATAAAGATGGAGTTTATATTTGGTTTTGTCATGTCCTCATCTTCCGATTTGACGTGACTGAAACCATGCCCTCTTCCTGTCTTCTGAAGAGTACAGATGCAGTCACAGATCTTTTTTTCTTTTTTGGGTCTTTTTTTTTTAGCTCCATTTGATAGAGACAACTGAACAGCGACAGGAACGTGGGGAGAGAGAGACGGGGAACGACATAAGGGAAAGAGCCACAGGTCGGACCCAGACCCAACAGAGCCAAACGACACCCCAGTCACAGATCATTTTATAGGTTGAACAGATAAAGACACAGATAATGACATCCGTGTACACCCACCATCACATCGTGACGTGGCCTAGTGTGAGTGCAGTTGGATTCTCCTAAGTCCTTATGAGTTCTCCTTCACATCTTTCCTTGACCTCATGATGTTTTCCATCGAGGTCAAGAAAAAGTGGTTAGGAAAGGACTTAGGAGCTAATTCTTTTGACTGTTTGACCTTAACCAGAGAGACAGACATGACAGAAACACAAGGGGAAGGTAAAACAACTGGAAACACTGTTGGTGTCATGTGGAGGCTGTTTGCCTCCTCAGTTCACAGACGCTCACAGAGTCTTGTTAAAAGAAGAGCTGATGAACAGAGTGCTAAACATGACCCTGTCCACACTTTTTTCAAACATGTTGCTGGCATCAAATTCAAAAATGGGCATTTTACAAAAACAATCAAACTTCTCAGTTTCAACATTTCATACATTTTCTTTGTGCTGTTTCTAATTAAATATGAGGTTTCAATGTTTTGTGTCACATTTTTTCTTTTTACATTTTACACAGCATGCAGCCTTCTTTAGAAACAATGTTTACTAGAGGTTTACACAGAGCTCATTATCTGTGTCTATATCTGTTCAACCTATAAAATGATCTATGTCTGCATCTGTACTCTTCAGAAGACAGGAAGAGGGCATGGTTTATACCAACAGTCACGTCAAATCGGGTAAATGTTGCATTTTCAGTAAACATATCAGATGAAGGTGAGGACGTGATAAAACAACACAAACTGTTTTGAGTTGCTTTTGAAACATTAAAATTATATTTCATTTAATTTTCTGCTCTTTTTGTTGTGTTATGTTGAGCAGCTCCTCTACACTTTTAGCTGAGGTGAAGCAGGAAGTCATGTCAGGATATTAAAGTAGAAAACCAGATTTCTGTTCATCCTTCAAACTGACCATATTTTTCATTGAACCACAACAGAATGATGCATCCACGAGCACTTGAACAGAAACTGCTGAAATATATTTTTTTTAACCAGAGATTATTTCAAAAAGTGAAATATTTCCACTGTGTTTTACTCTGGACAGCAGGAGGGGGCTAATGCATATTCATGACTGACTACTTTTTTCTCACTTCCTTATCAGAGGATCTGTAGATTATCATCAACTTACTGCATGTCATCACTTATCATATTTACTGCAGACTGTTTGGATGCAGAGGACGACACATCAGACGCTGGTGTAGTGAACTCATTCAGGTGTTGCAGCTTTCAAAGGTAAATTTTGTGACATTATTTTTTCTTATATGTAGAGAAGATAAAAACTTCCATTTGCAGTTGTCGTGATATCACTTAAACAATGTTTTGTAGATATTAAAAAACCTTTAACCTGATCTCTCAAACAACAGGTTTCACTGTGAAGGATGGAAGATTTACACATTAACAACACCTCACAGAACAACAGCAACTTTAATCACAGCAACAACACCTACAACTACAATGATTATAAAAATTCTGTGTCAACACAGGATGTGGTGGTATGCATAATCATCGGTATCGGTCTTCCTTTGACCCTCGTGGCCATCTATGCTCTTTATTCTCAGGTATGTACATTATGACTGAAATGTCTTTATTTATTTTATTATGATTTATTTTTTTGTGTCGTACAGTCTGTCTGTAAAGAATCTTGATCTGGGTTGTGGTCTAGTCGTCAGGAGGCTGGGGTGAAGTGTTGTAATGACCTTTACGTTTAGAGGAATCATTTCATATTTAAAACTGGAGTCTAAACACATGCAGTTTACATGTGTGGCTTCATTCCAGCCTTCTCTTCAACTGCTGACGTTAATGACTCCATTTAGTTATAAAAACATAAAAGAGTCAAGTTTGTCAGAGCAATTTGTACAACATTATTTATTGAAAACAAACAAATCAAGGAAGGTGTGGAACCAAATTTTGTGGACTTGTATGATTAACAAACAAACATAACATAATTAACCTGTTAAGACGTCTCCTCTTTTTATTATTCAGGACTCCAGTCTGGTGTGTCTGTTTGATAAATACAGTGCATGTGTTTGTGTCAGAATGCGTCATATCTGTGCCTGAAAAAACAGCTGCAAAAGCTGCAGTAAATCTGCTCCTTAGTCTTGTTACTGCAGTGATTGGCCAGTGTGTCATATCTGATATTTCTGACAGCACAAATGAGAGTTTGATGAAAAATGCATAAATGTCTCTGACTGCAAGAAGAAATATTTGGGAGGAGGTGGAGTTCAGAACATGTTGACAACTGCTTGTTTACTTTTACCAATGTTTTCCTGCAGGTGAGAAATGGTCAAGTTGCTCCGATCTACGTCATCAACCTTCTCATCTCTGACCTCATTCAACTCTGCTGCATGATTGCTGAGGTGACAGCACCTGTGGATTTTAAAACAGGAATTAATATTTCAGATTATATTCACGATTTCAGTCTGATAGCCAGCATTGGCTTCATGGTGTGTGTCGCCCTGGAAAGGTAACTATCTGTCTATCCAGTATGTGTGTAGCTTCTGTGTCTGATCATTATATTACTTTATAATTCTGAAGCTCCTCAAAGACTATGTGTCCATCTTGTATTACAGGTATTTGGTCATCGCCTGGCCACTGTGGTACCGCTTCAGACATACCATCAAGATCTCTGTGGTGGTCTGTGTCGTGGTCTGGATCTTTTCTCTTGTCTTACTCCTCACTTTACATTTCTGGGTTCATTTTGAAGTCGCAGTCATCATCATTGCTGTCTACCTCCTCCTCCCCTTCCCACTGCTCATCTTCTTCCTGGGTGGGACCCTCAAAGCTCTGTCTGCCAGCACTGTCCCCTCTGATGAAAAACAAAGAATTGTGGGAGTTTTGGTTCTGGTGCTGCTTATTTACACACTGCTGTTCATGCCCTACATCATTTTGTTCCTGTCAGAGGAAGCAAGAAAGAACCGTACATTTTCTTTCCTGTGTTACATCTTTGTCAGGTTGAGTCCTCTTGCAGACTTATTTCTGTATGTGCTCATGAGGAAAGGGATCATAGACAAGCTTTTGGCCTCTGTGTGTTGTTGCAGAATGGACAGCAATGATATCAGCAGATCATCAGGAAATGATGACAACATTCACACAGTCAGCTCTGTGTAGGCAGAGAAAGAGGGAGAGAGAGAAAGGAGAGAAAACAGAAGGAGAAATGTAGGCAAATAGAAAGAATAGAGACAAGACAGATGTTATGGAATTTTCTATCCTTAGGTTACACGAGGTCACGTGTGGGCCTTGAGGTCCTCAGCAGTATTAATTGTTTGGCTTTGATTGGGAACAGGAGGTGCCAGTCTATCTCAACACTGTGGTGGCCAGGGTCGAAGACACCTATTGCTGCCTTCATAGACATAATAGAGAGCTGGCTGTTGACGTTCCAGTCTGTGTAAACAGACATCTGTGTCTCCAGACTAGAATATGTTGACAATAACACCTCCATGGGTAAAGACATTCTCTTTGGCTAATTCTGGGCGTATAGTGTTTGTGGTGTTATCTTGGGGTTTAAAGTCTATCCACCAGGATGAGTTGGGCAGAATGTGAGACCGACTCAGACACTTCTGATGTACTTTGAGAGTGTCTCTAATTCTCCTTGGCCAAGTGTCAATAAATATTACAGCATAAGACATCAGAGGCTCCTGAACACTTTCTTCCCTCCTGACCTCACCATTGACCTTTGACTTCAGCAATTTCTCCACAACAACAGATACTGTCATCTACTGATACCATTTCCAATCAGACACCTAACTGTAGATAAAAGGAAGCATTGGTTTGACTCTGCTGTGGGAGAACTGGTTGCTGGGAAATGTTTTGGTCAACTTGTTCTGGTTCACTGTGAAGGCTTCAACAAATGGAAATAAAATATGTTTCTCATTATTTTGTCAGTTGTAGGTTCATGTCTATCATTATTATATATTATAACAAAATCTGGTGATCAGAGTATGTATTTTACAACAGCTGTTCAATAAAACCTTATATCGCAGTATGTGTCATTTTATGAATTTGTACAATTTCCCACTTTTTATAATAATTTGGGTCAGATTGTGACAGAGACAGCCACAACAGATAAGATGTTTCCTCTTTTAAACTTTATTAACTGAGATCTAACTATAATAATCATATTTCATAAAATGTCAGAGTGTTTCTTTAAATATTTTGGCTTTGTGCAGGAGACACTTTGTAAACTAGAAAAGTTTAATTTCCAGAAGATAACGTGTGTGACTGTGAAAAGCTTGAAGTTACTACATGAAGCTGTGAGTTTTGTGCGATGAGCTGTCGACCTGCCCTACAGGAAAACAAAATGGAGCCTCGAGATTCTGTTTGAACAAAATAAGAAACATGCAGCCTCTCAATATCTGACACGTCTTTTTTCACACAGAGTCTATTTTTAATTGAGTGTGCCTGCAAGGCTATTTACTATTCCCCATACTTATTATTCTTATGTATTCCAAGAATTTCAGCGCACTACTCCTCCCGCAGTTTTGGTCACACATACACAAAAAAGGTATCAAAACGACCGGCTCGGCCGGGGAATGGTGTGCTGTGATCTTTCTAAGCATTTCGCCGAATAGTTTTGCCAAAAATCGCCAAAAACCACGGCAAAATTTACAATGGGTGTGTATTGGTAGAATGTTCGAGAACTAGAGTGGGTGACATCATCGCTAGAGTGGAGAGGGAGAGAAACATTTGTCAAAAAGTAAATTTGCAAACAGCTCTCATGGCCACAAATGTCACTCTACAGAAATAATTCATACATAGAAACGTAGGAAAATTCGTGGGCTATGCAGCGATATCACTGCTGAAGCTGTCAGACTTACAGTTTTGGCGGGAGACGCAGTGATGCTGGAGCACGGGGCACCTGTTCTTTCTCTATCTCCCCAGGTCACATTTTTTAACTTTAGACACTGAAATTCAGCATTCACATGGTCGACTAGATGAGGATGCTCACGGTCATTTGGGCTTTTTGATACGACCTACCGTTTGGCATTAGTGTCCACTAGTTGGAGGGGGTTCATTTAGAGATTTTCTGTGTCTCTCAGCAGTCGCTCACACACAGACAGAGCACAGCTGCAGTTAATTGCTCTGACCTGCAGATGACCCTGGTTGCTTGGCAACCTCCAGCCTGCCTTTGACTAACTTTATTGAAGTCTCTGTGCTACTGCAGTGTCAATAATAATGTATGGGCGTGACGGGGCCACAGTCAGGCACACTCAACATTTATTTACAAGTTTTCTAGTCTTATCTTCAAACATATAGTATGTGAAAAATCGTACTTGGTAATAAACCTTTTCCTGATTCTGATTATGAAAATTTCAGAATGCAACTGGCAATGTTAATCATTGTTCATTCAGTCATTCTGCATGTGACACCTGGTTAATCAAATTCTGGGGGCAGCAAAAGAAACTGTTGTTGTTTAAAAAAGAAGTCAGGCAGTAATAATATTTTTTATTACATACTTACATCTGGATATGCTCTGACCTGCCGTTAGATGCATGTAGCTAATAAAGTACTTAAAGGTTTTTTTCTCCCCTTGCAACACACTGGATGTTTTTAATCCATCACTTATGCTCATCATACATATGTATTAAGATATTCTGGACACAAGATGGCAGAATTGTGTTCCTTTATACACATCATCCTAATATAAGTGCAGTGTCCCCCCAACAAAACTACAAGGAATCACATGGCATATATGTGTAAATACGTACACATATAGGTATACAGGTAAAAAAAAATGTCATGTACTTCGACTAAACTATCCTGTATGAAAAGCAGGGATGATGATGGTAGTACTACTACTACTTCTACTACTAGCTTCTACGAGCTTCTTCAGACTGATTTAGGAAGAAATAATAATAATATTCATTTATATATATATATATATATATATATATATATATAATAATTAAATGATACAGGCATGAATAAATATAAAAACAAATTAATAAATGGTCATGAGCTTTGGGTAATGACCGAAAGAACAAGGTCGCGGATACAAGCGGCCGAAATGACTTTCCTCCGCAGGGTGGCTGGGCGCTCCCTTAGAGATAGGGTGAGAAGCTCAGTCACTCGGGAGGAGCTCGGAGTAGAGCCACTGCTTCTTCACATCGAGAGGAGTCAGTTGAGGTGGCTCAGGCATCTGTTCCGGATGCCTCCTGGACGCCTCCCTAGGGAAGTGTTCCAGGCATGTCCCCCCGGGAGGAGGCCCCGGGGAAGACCCAGGACACGCTGGAGGGACTATGTCTCCCGGCTGGCCTGGGAACGCCTCGGTGTCCCTCCCGAGGAGCTGGCCGAGGTGTCTGGGGAGAGGGAAGTTTGGGCTTCCCTGCTTAGACTGCTGCCCCCGCGACCCGGCAACGGATAAGCGGAAGAAAATGGATGGATGGATGGATTAATAAATGCAGAAATACAGAAACATACAAGCAGAAAAAACGTAGAAACAGACATTTTATTTTTCATACATTTATTTATTTTTTTATTTCTGCATTTATTTATTTGTTTATACGTCATTGTTTGTCCTTCATAATAATGAGCTCAGTTCATCAAAAAATAAAGATAATAATGATAGACATCAACTTACAGCTGGCAAAATAATAAGAAACATATTTTATTTCCATTTGTTGAAGCCTTCACAGTGAACCAGAACAAGTTGACCAAAACATTTCCCAGCAACCAGTTCTCCCACAGCAGAGTCAAAGCAATGCTTCCTTTTATCTACAGTTAGGTGTCTGATTGGAAATGGTATCAGTAGATGACAGTATCTGTCTTGTCTCTATTCTTTCTATTTGCCTACATTTCTCCTTCTGTTTTCTCTCCTTTCTCTCTCTCCCTCTTTCTCTGCCTACACAGAGCTGACTGTGTGAATGGTGTCATCATTTCCTGATGATCTGCTGATATCATTGCTGTCCATTCTGCAACAACACACAGAGGCCAAAAGCTTGTCTATGATCCCTTTCCTCATGAACACATACAGCATTAAGTCTGCAAGAGGACTCAACCTGACAAATATGTAACACAGGAAAGAAAATGTACGGTTCTTTCCTGCTTCCTCTGACAGTAACCAGACGACGCTGGGCATGAACAGCAGTGTGTAAATAAGTAGCACCAGAACCAAAACTCCCACAATTCTTCGTTTTTCATCAGAGGGGACAGTGCTGGCAGACAGAGCTTTGAGGGTCCCACCCAGGAAGAATATGAGCAGTGGGAAGGGAAGGAGGAAGAAGATGGCAGAGACACTTGAATAGACCACAACATCAAACAAGAAATAGAACGTTAGGTCAAAAAGAAAAGAAAAGATCCAGACCACGACACAGACCACCACAGAGGTCTTGATGGTGCGTCTGCAGCGGTACCACAGTGGCCAGGCGATGACCAAATACCTGTAATACAAGATGGACACATAGTCTTTGAGGAGCTTCAGAATTATAAAGTATTATAATGATCAGACACAGAAGCTAAACACATACTGGATAGACAGATAGTTACCTTTCCAGGGCGACACACACCATGAAGCCAACACTGGCCCCCAGACTGAAACTGTGAATGAATTCTTCAGTTCGAGTTCCTATATTCAAATCCTCAGTTACTGTCACCCTAACTATCATGCTGCAGAACTGAATGAGGTCAGTGATGAGAAGGTTGATGACGTAGATCGGAGCAACTTGACCATTTCTCACCTGCAGGAAAACATTGGTAAAAGTAAACAGGCAGTTGTAAACATGTTCTGAACTCCACCTCCTCCCAAATATTTCTTCTTGCAGTCAGAGACATTTATGCATTTTTCATCAAACTCTCACTTCGATTTCTGTGATATGAACAAATAGTGGACGGGGAGTTTTGGTTTGTGTTCATTAAACTTGACCATCAGTGAAGTGTAAAATCACTACAGGCTGCAGCTAAACTTTTCTGTGTTTTGTTCAGACATTTAAGTGTGTTTGGCTGAATTAACGTCAGTATGAACTTTATTATCAACACCATCTCCAGCTCCACCTGCTCTGAGCTGCTGCTCTCTCATTATTATTTCACTTCATCTCCTTTTTGTTTCCTGTGAACATGTTTGTTTCCTGATGTATTATTAACTACGTAAGTGATATTTCCAGTAACAGTCTACCAGTTTTTCTCAGGTTGAGTTGATTTATGACCAAAGTAACTATTTTTTAAACACGATCACGACTTTTTAGTTTGCGATCTTGGTGATCTCGTAGAAATCCCATCACTGACCTGCACCTACTGAGCTCTCCCCACCTGCAGAGTGAATCTGGAGGGCAACACCTGACCGGTCCAGGAGCTGACTGTGACTACTGTTCATCCTCTGGGGACCATGAAAGTCCACAAAATTTGGTTCCACACCTTCCTGGATTTGTTTGTTTTCAATAAATAATGTTGTACAAATCGCTCTGACAAACTCGACTCTTTTATGTTTTTATAACTAAATGGAGTCATTAACGTCAACAGTGGAAGAGAAGGCTGGAATGAAGCCACACATGTAAACTGCATGTGTTTAGACTCCAGTTTTAAATATGAAATGATTCCTCTAAATGTAAAGGTCATTACAACACTTCACCCCAGCCTCCTGACGACTGGACCACAACCCAGATCAAGATTCTTTACAGACAGACTGTACGACACAAATAAATAAATCATAATAAAATAAATAAATACATTTCAGTCATAATGTACATACCTGAGAATAAAGAGCATAGATGGCCACGAGGGTCAAAGGAAGGCCGACACCAGCGATTATGTATACCACTACAGCCTTTGTTGAAACAGCATTTTTATAATAATTGTTGCTGTAGGTGTTGTTGCTGTAATCAAAGCTTTCCTCCTGTGAGGTGTTGTTCATGTGTAAATCTTCCATCCTTCACAGTGAAACCTGTTGTTTGAGAGATCAGGTTCAAGGTTTTTTAATATCTACAAAACATTGTTTAAGTGATATCACAACAACTGCAAGTGGAAATTTTGATCTTCTCTACATATAAGAAAAAATAATGTCACAAAATTTACCTTTGAAAGCTGCAACACCTGAATGAGTTCACTACACCAGCGTCTGATGTGTCGTCCTCTGCATCCAAACAGTCTGCAGTAAATATGATAAGTGATGACATGCAGTAAATTTCTGATAATCTACAGATCCTCTGATAAGGAAGTGAGAAAAAAGTAGTCAGTCATGAACATGCATTAGCCCCCTCCTGCTGTCCAGAGTAAAACACAGTGGAAATATTTCACTTTTTGAAATAATCTCTGGTTAAAAAAATATATATTTCAGCAGTTTCTGTTCAAGTGCTCGTGGATGCATCATTCTGTTGTGGTTCAATGAAAAATATGGTCAGTTTGAAGGATGAACAGAAATCTGGTTTTCTACTTTAGTATCCTGACATGACTTCCTGCCTTCACCTCAGCTAAAAGTGTAGAGGAGCTGCTCAACATAACACAGCAAAAAGAGCAGAAAATTAAATGAAATATAATTTCTCTTTACTGAAAATGTTTCAAAAGCAACTCAAAACAGTTTGTGTGGTTTCATCATGTCCTCATCTTCATCTGATATTTGTCTGACTGTTGGTATAAACCATGCCCTCTTCCTGTCTTCTGAAGAGTACAGATGCAGACATAGATCATTTTATTGGTTGAACAGATATAGTCACAGATAATGAGCTCTGTGTAAACCTCTAGTAAACCTTGTTTCTAAAGAAGTTTCACGCTGTGTAAAATGTAAAAAGAAACAAAATGTGACACAAAACATTGAAACCTCATATTTAATTAGAAACAGCACAAAGAAAATGTATCAAATGTTGAAACTGAGAAGTTTGATTGTTTTTATAAAATGCCCATTTTTGAATTTGATGCCAGCAACATGTTTGAAAAAAGTGTGGACAGGGTCATGTTTAGCACTCTGTTCATCAGCTCTTCTTTTAACAACACTCTGTGAGCGACTGTGAACTGAGAATGTCTGTGTGTGTGTCAATTACCATCTCACCTGCCTGATTACCTCACCACCTGTTCCCCATTCACAATCAACTACTGCAGTATAACTGACTGTCTCTTCTGTCCACATTGTTCCTTCACCATAGTGGTAACAAGAGTTTTATGTCCAATAATGTTCCTTTGAAGCTCTTTTGTGATATTTTTCTTACCTTGAGACTAACTCCTCTGGATCACCTAGTCCTCTGCACATTCTCCCTGGTGTTCACAACAAACTCAGACTGATGGCATGTGTTTTGCATATTGAGTCCGTAATCGTTCGGCCTCACAGTTGGGACTTCAGGCAGTCCGGTTTAACACCCAGACTCTTTGACTACGGAGCCATGCTGCTGGAATATGTGCAGAATGGTGTGACAATTTGTTGTGGTGGTAAAACCACAAGACAGTTTTCCACTTCACCTGGTCCATCTTAAATGAGCTTGGGCCCACAGAAGGCAGCATCGTTTCTGGATCTGGTTTCTGCACGATTTCCTCTTTGCATGGTCGACTTTTAGCTGTCATTTGTGGTTGCAGCGACGAACTGTGTTCCTCAGTCCGTGCAGTGACGTCGACAGACAGAATCATGTCTGTTTTTGATGCAGTGCTGTCTGCAGGGCCTGAAGATCACGGCCATCCAATACTTATTTTCGACCTTGACCCTTGTGTGCAGAGATTACTTCTGATTCTCTGAATCTTTTAATGACATTATGAACTGCAGACGATGAACTCCACAGATTCTTTGTCATCTTACGTTGAGAAACATTATTCTTAATGTGTTGTCAGCACAGTCTTTTGAACCCTGTCAATCATGTTTTAGAAGTTTTAGTTGTACTGTTGAAGATAACACTGCCATGTGAGCTGCAAGTTAATCTTCTAATCTTCTTCTGATCAGATATCAAGTTCTACGTGTAAGACATGATGTGAATCTTCTATAAAGATGGAGTTTATATTTGGTTTTGTCATGTCCTCATGTTCTGATTTCACGTGACTGAAACCATGCCCTCTTCCTGTCTTCTGAAGAGTACAGATGCAGTCACAGATATTTTTTTTGGGGGCCTTTTTTTAGCTCCATTTGATAGAGACAGCTGAAGAGCGACAGGAACGTGCGGAGAGAGAGAGACAGGGCACGACATGCGGGAAAGAGCCACAGGTCGGACCCAGACCCTGGGCCGCGGCGGCAAGGACTAAGCCCTTGCACGTGGGGCGGACGCTCCACCAACCAAGCCAAACGACACCCCAGTCACAGATCATTTTATAGGTTGAACAGATAAAGACACAGATAATGACATCCGTGTACACCCACCATCACATCGTGACGTGGCCTAGTGTGAGTGCAGTCGGATTCTCCTAAGTCCTTATGAGTTCTCCTTCACATCTTTCCTTGACCTCATGATGTTTTCCATCGAGGTCAAGAAAAAGTGGTTAGGAAAGGACTTAGGAGCTAATTCTTTTGACTGTTTGACCTTAACCAGAGAGACAGACATGACAGAAACACAAGGGGAAGGTAAAACAACTGGAAACACTGTTGGTGTCATGTGGAGGCTGTTTGCCTCCTCAGTTCACAGACGCTCACAGAGTCTTGTTAAAAGAAGAGCTGATGAACAGAGTGCTAAACATGACCCTGTCCACACTTTTTTCAAACATGTTGCTGGCATCAAATTCAAAAATGGGCATTTTACAAAAACAATCAAACTTCTCAGTTTCAACATTTGATACATTTTCTTTGTGCTGTTTCTAATTAAATATGAGGTTTCAATGTTTTGTGTCACATTTTTTCTTTTTACATTTTACACAGCATGCAGCCTTCTTTAGAAACAAGATTTACTAGAGGTTTACACAGAGCTCATTATCTGTGTCTATATCTGTTCAACCTATAAAATGATCTATGTCTGCATCTGTATTCTTCAGAAGACAGGAAGAGGGCATGGTTTATACCAAGAGTCACATCAAATCGGGCAAATGTTGCATTTTCAGTACAAATATCAGATGAAGATGAGGACATGATGAAACTACACAAACTGTTTTGAGTTGCTTTTGAAACATTAAAATTATATTTCATTTAATTTTCTGCTCTTTTTGTTGTGTTATGTTGAGCAGCTCCTCTACACTTTCAGCTGAGGTGAAGGCAGGAAGTCATGTCAGGATACTAAAGTAGAAAACCAGATTTCTGTTCATCCTTCAAACTGACCATATTTTTCATTGAACCACAACAGAATGATGCATCCACGAGCACTTGAACAGAAACTGCTGAAATATATATTTTTTTAACCAGAGATTATTTCAAAAAGTGAAATATTTCCACTGTGTTTTACTCTGGACAGCAGGAGGGGGCTAATGCATATTCATGACTGACTACTTTTTTCTCACTTCCTTATCAGAGGATCTATAGATTATCAGAAACTTACTGCATGTCATCACTGAGCATATTTACTGCAGACTGTTTGGATGCAGAGGACGACACATCAGACGCTGGTGTAGTGAACTCATTCAGGTGTTGCAGCTTTCAAAGGTAAATTTTGTGACATTATTTTTTCTTATATGTAGAGAAGATAAAAACTTCCACTTGCAGTTGTCGTGATATCACTTAAACAATGTTTTGTAGATATTAAAAAACCTTGAACCTGATCTCTCAAACAACAGGTTTCACTGTGAAGGATGGAAGATTTACACATGAACAACACCTCACAGAGCAACAGCTTTAATTACAGCAACAACACCTACGACTACGATGACTACATTGATTATATAAAAGTTGCATTCATCGTACGAGTGGTGACATACATCATTTTTGGTATCGGCCTTCCTTTGACCCTCGTGGCCATCTGTGCTCTTTATTCTCAGGTATGTACATTATGACTGAAATGTATTTATTTATTTTATTATGATTTATTTTTTTGTGTCGTACAGTCTGTCTGTAAAGAATCTTGATCTGGGTTGTGGTCTAGTCATCAGGAGGCTGGGGTGAAGTGTTGTAATGACCTTTACATTTAGAGGAATCATTTCATATTTAAAACTGGAGTCTAAACACATGCAGTTTACATGTGTGGCTTCATTCCAGCCTTCTCTTCAACTGTTGACGTTAATGACTCCATTTAGTTATGAAAACATAAAAGAGTCGAGTTTGTCAGAGCGATTTGTACAACATTATTTATTGAAAACAAACAAATCAAGGAACGTGTGGAACCAAATTTTGTGGACTTGCATGATTAACAAACAAACATAACATAATTAACCTGTTAACACATCTCCTCTTTTTATTATTCAGGACTCCAGTCTGGTGTGTCTGTTTGATAAATACAGTGCATGTGTTTGTGTCAGAATGCGTCATATCTGTGCCTGAAAAAACAGCTGCAAAAGCTGCAGTAAATCTGCTCCTTAGTCTTGTTACTGCAGTGATTGGCCAGTGTGTCATATCTGATATTTGTGACAGCACAAATGAGAGTTTGATGAAAAATGCATAAATGTCTCTGACTGCAAGAAGAAATATTTGGGAGGAGGTGGAGTTCAGAACATGTTTACAACTGCTTGTTTACTTTTACCAATGTTTTCCTGCAGGTGAGAAATGGTCAAGTTGCTCCGATCTACGTCATCAACCTTCTCGTCACTGACATCATTCAGCTCTGCTGCATGATTGTTAGGGTGACAGCACCTGTGGATTTTAAAACAGGAATTCAAATTTTATTTTTCATTCAAAATTTCAGTCTGGCGGCCAGTGTTGGCTTCATGGTGTGTGTCGCCCTGGAAAGGTAACTATCTGTCTATCCAGTATGTGTGTAGCTTCTGTGTCTGATCATTATATTACTTTATAATTCTGAAGCTCCTCAAAGACTGTGTGTCCATCTTGTATTACAGGTATTTGGTCATCGCCTGGCCACTGTGGTACCGCTTCAGACGAACCATCAAGACCTCTGTGGTGGTCTGTGTCGTGGTCTGGATCTTTCCTCTTGTCTTACTCCTCACTTTCTATTTCTGGGTTCATTTTGTAGTATTAGAAATTATATTTGCTGTCTTTCTTCTCCTCCCCTTCCCACTGCTCATATTCTTCCTGGGTGGGACCCTCAAAGCTCTGTCTGCCAGCTGTGTCCCCTCTGATGAAAAACGAAGAATTGTGGGAGTTTTGGTTCTGGTGCTGCTTATTTACACACTGATGTTCATGCCCAGAATTATTGTGTTACTGTCAGAGGAAGAAAAAACGAACTTGACCTTTGATTTACTGTCTCGTGTGTTTCTTAGGTCGAGTCCTCTTGCAGACATAATTCTGTATGTGTTCATGAGGAAAGGGATCATAGACAAGCTTTTGGCCTCTGTGTGTTGTTGCAGCATGGACAGCAATGATATCAGCAGATCATCAGGAAATGATGACACCATTCACACAGTCAGCTCTGTGTAGGCAGAGAAAGAGAGAGAGAGAGAAAGGAGAGAAAACAGAAGGAGAAATGTAGGCAAATAGAAAGAATAGAGACAAGACAGATACTGTCATCTACTGATACCATTTCCAATCAGACACCTAACTGTAGATAAAAGGAAGCATTGCTTTGACTCTGCTGTGGGAGAACTGGTTGCTGGGAAATGTTTTGGTCAACTTGTTCTGGTTCACTGTGAAGGCTTCAACAAATGGAAATAAAATATGTTTCTTATTATTTTGTCAGCTGTAAGTTCATGTCTATCATTATTATATATTATAACAAAATCTGGTGATCAGAGTATGTATTTTACAACAGCTGTTCAATAAAACCTTATATCACAGTATGTGTCATTTTATGAATTTGTTACTGCAGTGATTGGCCAGTGTGTCATATCTGATATTTGTGACAGCACAAATGAGAGTTTGATGAAAAATGCATAAATGTCTCTGACTGCAAGAAGAAATATTTGGGAGGAGGTGGAGTTCAGAACATGTTTACAACTGCTTGTTTACTTTTACCAATGTTTTCCTGCAGGTGAGAAATGGTCAAGTTGCTCCGATCTACGTCATCAACCTTCTCGTCACTGACATCATTCAGCTCTGCTGCATGATTGTTAGGGTGACAGCACCTGTGGATTTTAAAACAGGAATTCAAATTTTATTTTTCATTCAAAATTTCAGTCTGGCGGCCAGTGTTGGCTTCATGGTGTGTGTCGCCCTGGAAAGGTAACTATCTGTCTATCCAGTATGTGTGTAGCTTCTGTGTCTGATCATTATATTACTTTATAATTCTGAAGCTCCTCAAAGACTGTGTGTCCATCTTGTATTACAGGTATTTGGTCATCGCCTGGCCACTGTGGTACCGCTTCAGACGAACCATCAAGACCTCTGTGGTGGTCTGTGTCGTGGTCTGGATCTTTCCTCTTGTCTTACTCCTCACTTTCTATTTCTGGGTTCATTTTGTAGTATTAGAAATTATATTTGCTGTCTTTCTTCTCCTCCCCTTCCCACTGCTCATATTCTTCCTGGGTGGGACCCTCAAAGCTCTGTCTGCCAGCTGTGTCCCCTCTGATGAAAAACGAAGAATTGTGGGAGTTTTGGTTCTGGTGCTGCTTATTTACACACTGATGTTCATGCCCAGAATTATTGTGTTACTGTCAGAGGAAGAAAAAACGAACTTGACCTTTGATTTACTGTCTCGTGTGTTTCTTAGGTCGAGTCCTCTTGCAGACATAATTCTGTATGTGTTCATGAGGAAAGGGATCATAGACAAGCTTTTGGCCTCTGTGTGTTGTTGCAGCATGGACAGCAATGATATCAGCAGATCATCAGGAAATGATGACACCATTCACACAGTCAGCTCTGTGTAGGCAGAGAAAGAGAGAGAGAGAGAAAGGAGAGAAAACAGAAGGAGAAATGTAGGCAAATAGAAAGAATAGAGACAAGACAGATACTGTCATCTACTGATACCATTTCCAATCAGACACCTAACTGTAGATAAAAGGAAGCATTGCTTTGACTCTGCTGTGGGAGAACTGGTTGCTGGGAAATGTTTTGGTCAACTTGTTCTGGTTCACTGTGAAGGCTTCAACAAATGGAAATAAAATATGTTTCTTATTATTTTGTCAGCTGTAAGTTCATGTCTATCATTATTATATATTATAACAAAATCTGGTGATCAGAGTATGTATTTTACAACAGCTGTTCAATAAAACCTTATATCACAGTATGTGTCATTTTATGAATTTGTACAATTTCCCACTTTTTATAATAATTTGGGTCAGATTGTGACAGAGACAGTCACAACAGATAAGATGTTTCCTCTTTTAAACTTTATTAACTGAGATCTAACTATAATAATCATATTTCATAAAAAGAGTGTTTCTTTAAATATTTTGGCTTTGTGCAGGAGACACTTTGTAAACTAGAAAAGTTTAATTTCCAGAAGATAACGTGTGTGACTGTGAAAAGCTTGAAGTTACTACATGAAGCTGTACAGTGTACGATAGAACAGACTTAGTAACAATCACTTGCTGCCTTTGACACCACTACCATGATAAAACTTTGTGCTCACGTGTCAGCTAAATGAATAAAAGTGGAAAGACAAACAAACATCAATAAAGAATTTTGTGCGTTGAGCTGTCGACCTGCCGTACAGGAAAACAAAATGGAGCCTCGAGATTCTGTTTGAACAAAATAAGAAACATGCAGCCTCTCAGTCTGACATGTCTTTTTCACACAGAGTCTATTTTTAATTCATAATGCATATTTGCAACACTGCAACATATCACTCACCACATCATCTCATGACATAACTGAAGAATTAATGTTATTTTTATGAGCGTGTGAACAGACTCCAGAGCTCCTCCAAAGAAGAGCACGTTACAAGAACAGTTTCTTTCCGTCTGCTAGCCTTATCAACAAGGGCCCTGACACTCTTTCACACTCCACGCCTGCTTCTACATGTCACATTGACACTGCAGCTACGAACTCTATGTGTTATATTAACGCTCAGCCTTACTTAGCATCTGTTGGACTTCCTTGTTTTGTTAAATACCTGCACATTGAAAATATTCTGCTCACTATGAACATTTGCACGTTACCTGCTACTTACAATGCCTGCACAGCTGTACTGCTCATTGACTGTGCCTGTAAGGCTATTTACTATTCCCCATACTTATTATTCTTATGTATTCCAAGAATTGCAGCGCACTACTCCTCCCGCAGTTTTGGTCGCACATACACAAAAAAGGTATCAAAACGACCGGCTCGGCCGGGGAATGGTGTGCTGTGATCTTTCTAAGCATTTCGCCAAATAGTTTTGCCAAAAATCGCCAAAAACCATGGCAAAATTTACAATGGGTGTGTATTGGTAGAATGTTTGAGAACTAGAGTGGGTGACATCATCGCTAGAGTGTAGATGAAGAGGGACATTTGTCAAAAAGTAAATTTGCAAATGGCTCTCGTAGCCACAAATGTCACTCTACAGAAAAAAATTGTACATAGAAACGTAGGAAAATTCATAGGCTACGCAGCAATATTACTGCTTAAGCTGTCAGACTTACAGTTTTGGCGGGAGACACACTGATGCTCCAGGATCATCCATCGACAGCCCCATCTACTCCCATGTAAATTGGAGAGGAGAAATTTCCCAAAGGAGCACGGGGCACCTGTTCTTTCTCTATCTCCCCAGGTCACATTTTTTAACTTTAGACACTGAAATTTGACATTCACATGGTCGACTAGATGAGGATGCTCACGGTCATTTTGTCTTTTTGGTACGACCTACCGTTTGGCATCACTGTCCACTAGTTCGAGTGAGTTAATTTAGAGATTTTCTGTGTCTCTCAGCAGTCACTCACACACAGACAGAGCACAGCTGCAGTTAATTGCTCTGACCTGCAGATGACCCTGGTTGCTTGGCAACCTCCAGCCTGCCTTTGACTGACTTTATTGAAGTCTCTGTGCTACTGCAGTGTCAATAATAATGTATGGGCGTGACGGGGCCACAGTCAGGCACACTCAACACTTATTTACAAGTTTTCTAGTCTTATTTTCAAACATATAGTATGTGAAAAATCATGCTTGGTAATAAACCTTTTTCTGATTCTGATTCTGAAAATTTCAGAATGCAACTGGCAATGTTAATCATTGTTCATTCAGTCATTCTGCATGTGACACCTGGTTTATCAAATTCTGGGGGCAGCAAAAGAAACTGTTGTTGTTTAAAAAGAAGTCAGGCAGTAATAATATTTTTCCATCATTCTGTGAGCGCCTGTGATCTGCCTGTATGCTGCACACATGAGTGTGTGAACAGTGAAAGTGAAGCCTGTGGCCTGCAGCTCTTCAGCTCACTTTTATTACATACTTACATCTGGATATGCCCTGACCTGCCGTTAGATGCATGTAGCTAATAAAGTACTTAAAGATTTTTTTCTCCCCTTGCAACACACTGGATGTTTTTAATCCATCACTTATGCTCATCATACATATGTATTAAGATATTCTGGACACAAGATGGCAGAATTGTGTTCCTTTATACACATCATCCTAATATAAGTGCAGTGTCCCCCCAACAAAACTACAAGGAATCACATGGCATATATGTGTAAATACATACGTACACATATAGGTATACAAGTAAAATAAAAAATGTCATGTCCTACAACTAAACTATCCTGTATGAAAAGCAGGGATGATGATGGTAGTAGTACTACTACTACTACTACTACTATGAGCTTCTTCAGACTGATTTAGGAATAAATAATAATAATAATAATAATAATAATAATAATAATAATAATAATAATATATATATATATATATATATATATATATATATATATATATATATATATATATATATAATTAAATGATTACAGGCATGAATAAATATAGAAATAAATTAATAAATGCAGAAATACAGAAACATACAAGCAGAAAAAACGTAGAAACAGACAATTTATTTTTCATACATTTATTTATTTTTTTATTTCTGCATTTATTTATTTGTTTATACATGTCATTGTTTGTCCTTCATAATAATGAGCTCAGTTCATCAAAAAATAAAGATAATAATGATAGACATCAACTTACAGCTGGCAAAATAATAAGAAACATATTTTATTTCCATTTGTTGAAGCCTTCACAGTGAACCAGAACAAGTTGACCAAAACATTTCCCAACAACCAGTTCTCCCACAGCAGAGTCAAAGCAATGCTTCCTTTCATCTACAGTTAGGTGTCTGATTGGAAATGGTATCAGTAGATGACAGTATGTCTTGTCTCTATTCTTTCTATTTGCCTACATTTCTCCTTCTGTTTTCTCTCCTTTCTCTCTCTCCCTCTTTCTCTGCCTACACAGAGCTGACTGTGTGAATGGTGTCATAATTTCCTGATGATCTGCTGATATCATTGCTGTCCATTCTGCAACAACACACAGAGGCCAAAAGCTTGTCTATGATCCCTTTCCTCATGAACACATACAGAAATAAGTCTGCAAGAGGACTCAACCTGAGAAATGTGAAAGACAGGAAATAAAAGGTAAAGTTCTTTCTTGCTTCCTCTGACAGGAACAAAATGATTCTGGGCAGGAACAGCAGTGTGTAAATAAGCAGCACCAGAACCAAAACTCCCACAATTCTTCTTTTTTCATCAGAGGGGACAGTGCTGGCAGACAGAGCTTTGAGGGTCCCACCCAGGAAGAATATGAGCAGTAGGAAGGGGAGGAGGAGATAGACAGCAAAGATAATTATTAAGACTTCAAGATGCACCCAGAAATATAAAGTGAGGAGAAAGACAAAAGGAAAGCCCCAGACCACGACACAGACCACCACAGAGGTCTTGATGGTGCGTCTGCAGCGGTACCACAGTGGCCAGGCGATGAGCAAATACCTGTAATACAAGATGGACACATAGTCTTTGAGGAGCTTCAGAATTATAAAGTAATATAATGATCAGACACAGAAGCTACACACATACTGGATAGACAGATAGTTACCTTTCCAGGGCGACACACACCATGAAGCCAACACTGGCCCCCACACTCAAAATGTAAATGAAACCTGAAATTTTAATTCCTGTTTTAAAATCCTCAGGTAGTGTCACCTCAGCGATCATGCTGCAGAACTGAAGGAGGTCAGTGATGAGAAGGTTGATGACGTAGATCGGAGCAACTTGACCATTTCTCACCTGCAGGAAAACATTGGTAAAAGTAAACAAGCAGTTGTAAACATGTTCTGAACTCCACCTCCTCCCAAATATTTCTTCTTGCAGTCAGAGACATTTATGCATTTTTCATCAAACTCTCACTTCGATTTCTGTGATATGAACAAACAGTGGACGGGGAGTTTTGGTTTGTGTTCATTAAACTTGACCATCAGTGAAGTGTAAAATCACTACAGGCTGCAGCTAAACTTTTCTGTGTTTTGTTCAGACATTTAAGTGTGTTTGGCTGAATTAACGTCAGTATGAACTTTATTATCAACACCATCTCCAGCTCCACCTGCTCTGAGCTGCTGCTCTCTCATTATTATATCACTTCATCTCCTTTTTGTTTCCTGTGAACGTGTTTGTTTCCTGATTTATTAATAACTATGTAAGTGATTGTGGAGGGGGCGTGGTGCATCAGCTGCAGGGGAGATACGTGGAGAGGGCTCAGGTGAGCAGTGCCAGGGGAGATGATTAGCACACCTGCACATTGTTAACTAATCAGTCTCTGCTTTATCAGTAGCGTGCTGGACTGGGTGGGAGAGCAGTCGGAGCAGAGACAGAGACAGAGAGAGACACAGAGAGACACTGGAAGTGCATACAACCGGACGGCAGCAGGCGTGTCAAAGACTGCAAACGGCCGGATTGTGTGTGGTGTTTGTGGTGTGGCGCCCTGATTAATAAATATAATCAAAACGGTTATTGGTTCCCAGAGTGTCTTTGTGCTGAGGCGACTCACGGTGGCAACAGCCTTGCCACAGTGATATTTCCAGTAACAGTCTACCAGTTTTTCTCAGGTTGAGTTGATTTATGACCAAAGTAACTATTTTTTAAACACGATCACGACTTTTTAGTTTGTGATCTTGGTGATCTCGTAGAAATCCCATCACTGAACTGCATCTACTGAGCTCTCCCCACCTGCAGAGTGACTCTGGAGGGCAACACCAGACCGGTCTAGGAGCTGACTGTGACTACTGTTCATCCTCTGGGGACCGTGAAAGTCCACAAAGTATGAATAATATTAAGAAGTATTAATGTTGTACAAATTGCTCTGACAAACTCGAATTTTTCATGCTTTTATAACTAAATGGAGTCATTAACGTCAGCAGTTGAAGAGAAGGCTGGAATGAAGCCACACATGTAAACTGCATGTGTTTAGACTCCAGTTTTAAATATGAAATGATTCCTCTAAATGTAAAGGTCATTACAACACTTCACCCCAGCCTCCTGACAACTAGACCACAACCCAGATCAAGATTCTTTACAGACAGACTGTACGACACAAATAAATAAATCATAATAAAATAAATAAATACATTTCAGTCATAATGTACATACCTGAGAATAAAGAGCATAGATGGCCACGAGGGTCAAAGGAAGGCCGACACCAGCGATTATGTATACCACTACACCCTTTGTTGACACAGCATTTTTATAATAATTGTTGCCGTAGGTGTTGTTGCTGTAATCAAAGCTGTTGCTCTGTGAGGTGTTGTTCATGTGTAAATCTTCCATCCTTCACAGTGAAACCTGTTGTTTGAGAGATCAGGTTAAAGGTTTTTTAATATCTACAAAACATTGTTTAAGTGATATCACGACAACTGCAAGTGGAAGTTTTTATCTTCTCTACATATAAGAAAAAATAATGTCACAAAATTTACCTTTGAAAGCTGCAACACCTGAATGAGTTCACTACGCCAGCGTCTGATGTGTCGTCCTCTGCATCCAAACAGTCTGCAGTAAATATGCTCAGTGATGACATGCAGTAAGTTTCTGATAATCTACAGATCCTCTGATGAGGAAGTGAGAAAAAAGTAGTCAGTCATGAATATGCATTAGCCCCCTCCTGCTGTCCAGAGTAAAACACAGTGGAAATATTTCACTCTTTGAAATAATCTCTGATAAAAACAAAAACTATTTCAGCAGTTTCTGTTCAAGTGCTCGTGGATGCATCATTCTGTTGTGGTTCAATGAAAAATATGGTCAGTTTGAAGGATGAACAGAAATCTGGTTTTCTACTTTAGTATCCTGACATGACTTCCTGCCTTCACCTCAGCTAAAAGTGTAGAGGAGCTGCTCAACATAACACAACAAAAAGAGCAGAAAATTAAATGAAATATAATTTTAATGTTTCAAAAGCAACTCAAAACAGTTTGTGTGGTTTCATCATGACCTCATCTTCATCTGATATTTGTCTGACATGTTGGTATAAACCATGCCCTCTTCCTGTCTTCTGAAGAGTACAGATGCAGACATAGATCATTTTATAGGTTGAACAGATATAGACACAGATAATGAGCTCTGTGTAAACCTCTAGTAAACCTTGTTTCTAAAGAAGTTTCACGCTGTGTAAAATGTAAAAAGAAAAAATGTGACACAAAACATTGAAACCTCATATTTAATTAGAAACAGCACAAAGAAAATGTATCAAATGTTGAAACTGAGAAGTTTGATTGTTTTTGTAAAATGCCCATTTTTGAATTTGATGCCAGCAACATGTTTGAAAAAAGTGTGGACAGGGTCATGTTTAGCACTCTGTTCATCAGCTCTTCTTTTAACAACACTCTGTGAGCGTCTGTGAACTGAGGAGGCAAACAGCCTCCACATGACACCAACAGTGTTTCCAGTTGTTTTACCTTCCCCTTGTGTTTCTGTCATGTCTGTCTCTCTGGTTAAGGTCAAACAGTCAAAAGAATTAGCTCCTAAGTCCTTTCCTAACCACTTTTTCTTGACCTCGATGGAAAACATCATGAGGTCAAGGAAAGATGTGAAGGAGAACTCATAAGGACTTAGGAGAATCCGACTGCACTCACACTAGGCCACGTCACAATGCGATGGTGGGTGTACACGGATGTCATTATCTGTTCAACCTATAAAATGATCTGTGACTGCATCTGTATCCTTCAGAAGACAGGAAGAGGGCATGGTTTATACCAAGAGTCACATCAAATCGGGCAAATGTTGCATTTTCAGTACAAATATCAGATGAAGATGAGGACATGATGAAACCACACAAACTGTTTTGAGTTGCTTTTGAAACATTTTCAGTAAAGAGAAATTATATTTCATTTAATTTTCTGCTCTTTTTGTTGTGTTATGTTGAGCAGCTCCTCTACACTTTTAGCTGAGGTGAAGGCATGAAGTCATGTCAGGATACTAAAGTAGAAAAACCAGATTTCTGTTCATCCTTCAAACTGACCATATTTTTCATTGAACCACAACAGAATGATGCATCCACGAGCACTTGAACAGAAACTGCTGAAATATATTTTTTTAACCAGAGATTATTTCAAAAAGTGAAATATTTCCACTGTGTTTTACTCTGGACAGCAGGAGGGGGCTAATGCATATTCATGACTGACTACTTTTTTCTCACTTCCTTATCAGAGGATCTGTAGATTATCAGAAACTTACTGCATGTCATCACTGAGCATATTTACTGCAGACTGTTTGGATGCAGAGGACGACACATCAGACGCTGGTGTAGTGAACTCATTCAGGTGTTGCAGCTTTCAAAGGTAAATTTTGTGACATTATTTTTTCTTATATGTAGAGAAGATAAACACTTCCTCACTTAAACAATGTGACCCGAAAAAATCTGACTCCCCTCCTTTTTTCCTCTCTGTTAACAGTTAACTCTGTTAAGAGTGAAAATAGTTGGTGTTACTTACTGTACAGACAGACAGACCATCTTTATTGTCCGGCATGGAATTTGTTTTCAAAAGCCAGTGCATACAATAAGCACACCAGGCTATACAGAATATAGGCCTACATAAACCCATAAGCAAGGCAGTTTTGTTAAACGCTGCTATGACAGAAATGACAAAACCATATCTAGCCTACGGCCTGACGGCAGTTTTGTATGAACTGAGAGGTGTTGTTTTTGGTAGCATAATAACTTAACTTAATAATTGTTTAATTTAGCGTAAGAGGAGACTTCAGTTTCTTTTAATGAAACTTGCGAAATGAAACTAAGTGAAATGAAATCCATCATAAAACCATCGAAATGCCGATTCACTGGGCTATATAGCCTATTCGTTATAGTCATTTGTCTTGCAGTAAACAGAAAAGAATGTGTAAGATTGTTTCCAGTAATCATACTTAAACCAAAAATCCGTAAATTGACAAGAGAATGAAATGCTTGCAGTGCATGCGCGTTCACGCGAAGGGGAGTCACACCCGGTCTGCTGCCCTCTTACTCTGAGCAGCGTTACATAGCAGGATGTGCCGAGCTCCACTCCAGACTCTCCTGCAGCAGCGAATAAGTGCCTGGGCTGAAGGAACACCCACCTCAACCATCGCTGGTACCCATATGCACATTGGAAGGGAGAGAGACCAGAAGAGATACTAGGTAACGTGTTGTGGGCATGCTCCATCCAAACGTTCAACTTGGGAAAGTTTCCGGGAGAGGAAGGCACATGGATGGAGCTCGCCTTCGGAGGGTGACCGCTGGGAGACCTGACCTGCAACAGACTCGTGGCTCTCCCTCACACTCAAATGGAACAACACTCACAGGGTTTGTTGTCACACATTTTCTTATTGTTACGTGAGGAGACGTGAGGAGGAGGAGCATGTATTGCAAACACCTCACTCTAGTCACCACAAACTTTCCTTGATTTATAATAATAATAATAGGTTTTGTGCTGAAATATGTTGGTTGTTTTTGGCCACTGCTGCACCTCACCACTGCAGAAATGTACATGATGTGTCAGTTAGATACATGGGGCGGCTGTGGCTCGGAGGTAGAGCGGTAGAGGTAATCAGATGATCTGTGGTTCGATCCCTGGCTCCTCCAGTCTGCGTGTCGAAGTGTCCTTGGGCAAGATACTGAACCCCAAATTGCTCCCAAAGGCCCATCGGTGTGTGAATGTGTATGAATGGTTAGCTCCTAAAACTGATGAGCAGTTGGCGCCTTGTAGCTAATGCCATCAGTGTATGAATGTGTGCGAATGGGTGAGTAGTGTAAAAGCCTATACATGTACAGTCTATTTACCATTTACCATAGATAGATACACAGATTACCATTGTCATAATCAGGCGTTGTCAAAGCAGGAGCTGTCTGCATTTCCTGCTTGATCGTTTCAAATGCTGTCATGGCCTTGTCTGTCAACTGTAAATGAGCTTTTAATGCCTGATTACCTTCCTCTTTCATAATTTCTCTAAGTGGAGCAGTTTTTTTCGGCATACAGTAGCTTCCTGTTTACTCAGACCAAAATCCTGTCAAGCCTAAAAAGGTCATTATCGAGCAAATAGTTCTTTTACTTGGAGCCTTAGTCACTCCTTCCAGCTGGGAGGACGATATTGAGATGACTCTGTGGGAAATCATTCCCCCAGATGCTCCACTTATGGTTAACAGTATTGAAGCTTCGTTTGGGAGGCTCAACACAACTGGACACGGAGTAACAAGGGAGGAGGATTTTGTCTCAAATTCAACTTATTCACACAACTTTGCGCTCTGATGGCAGTTACAGCATTTAAACAGCGATTTACACTTCCACAGGTAAATTTCAACCTCTTTCAGACAACAGCAGAAACACACAAGGCTTTTGATCAGCACAGCTTTGTCAAATGCATTTACATTATTCGCTACATGCAACTTGTACACAACTATACACGCAAATATACACACACACTTAAACACTATACAACAGAAGGCTTGATAAATACACTGTACTGTATACACTGTTGCCCAGAAAGTTGGAATAATTTTGTTTTCAGACACATTCCTCTTTTTATTCCTATTTATACACATCAGGTTAGTTGTGTTTTAACTTTCACTGTGGTATGTTTGGAAGAGATATGTTAAATATTTAATTCCAACTTTTTGGGCAACAGTGTAGTTGCAGGGCGTAATGGAAAAGCAAGCATAACATGCAATAATTATGGTCTTTAATAGTCAGTTATTTGGTTCAGGTTTTATTTGTTTTCTTTCTTCACAGTCAAATTTTGACTATGTATCTAACTTTTTTTTTACTTTATCTTCAATTGTATATGTGTGTGTGTGTTTGACGTTTAGGAGATAATTCTTATTTCTGGGCTGTTTGTGCACACTCAAGCATCCTTTCGTTTCTTATTCAGCCACCTCCTGAGGCTCATAAGTTCTACACGAGTTTTAGGGGGTAGTGGGTCTCGACTCCCCACTCTTCCCCTTATTGACCTCTGAATCTCTCATATAGCCTGTTATAGTGATTGCAGCAGTGAAGTCTGTTTTAGCTCCACAGAGCTCTATTCAGCTATGTGTTTGTCTATAAATCATGTACTATGTTTATACTGCCCACTAGAGAACCGTGACACAAAAATTCTCACAAGACTCAAGTCAGCGTAGTCTCATGCCGTACCCGTATTTTTACAGTTTAGGCAGAAAGCCCGTCTAACAAGATTCTCTTTTACTTGTTTCAAATATGTATTTGCTAGTTAAACTCCTAACTTGTCTGAATGAGGTCTTACTGAGCTCACAGAAAGCCTCCTAAGAGTATCAAGCTCACATGGGTTGACAATTATTGCGTCACCTGACTCCCGGTCCTAAGTTATCAACTTTTACCTGCACCTGGGCTTGGGGATGTGCACCTACTACACTTAAGTGCTTCCTTGCGGTCAACACTGCTTCACATAAACAGAGCCGGCTCTGACTTTTCACATACACACACACACACACACACTTCTAGGCGTTCTGCCAGCACACACAGAATCTTACGCACAATCTATTTATAGAGAGCTCTCTCCTTCTGCTTTTCTAATACCAGTTCAATCATTGTCTTAAAGAGCATGACAACATAATTTTCCTTTTTGGAGTTTGGAGCATGCACTTACAATCTAACGACAGGAGCCCGCTCCTCCAGGTCATCCCCCTCCTACACCACAGTCATGTATTCTTTGTTGAGTCAAGTCAAGTGATTCAGTCAAGCGAGAATCGCGCTATGTAAAAAATCATAATGAGACACAAAATCTCAGTGTTTTGGTATAAATAAGGACTCGAGATGATCTGGAGAAAGGGCAGCCCAATGGGATCATTTATTCTTGTGGTACAATAAACCAAGAAGGAGTGGAAACACCTTGACATTCATGCTCATCAACACAAATTAGAGTGTTAGAATGCTCATCAACAAAAAAGTGAAATATTTCCACTGTGTTTTACTCTGGACAGCAGGAGGGGGCTAATGCATATTCATGACTGACTACTTTTTTCTCACTTCCTTATCAGAGGAGCTGTAGATTATCAGAAACTTACTGCATGTCATCACTGAGCATATTTCCTGCAGACTGTTTGGATGCAGAGGACGACACATCAGATGCTGGTGTAGTGAACTCATTCAGGTGTTGCAGCTTTCAAAGGTAAATTTTGTGACATTATTTTTTCTTATATGTAGAGAAGATAAAAACTTCCACTTGCAGTTGTCGTGATATCACTTAAACAATGTTTTGTAGATATTAAAAAACCTTTAACCTGATCCCTGAAACAACAGGTTTCACTGTGAAGGATGGAAGATTTACACATTAACAACACCTCACAGGAGGAACGCTTTGATTACAGCAACAACAACAACGACGACTACTATGATTTGGAAAATGCTATGTTCATCGTACGTGTGGTGACATACATAATCATCAGTGTCGGCCTTCCTTTGACCCTCGTGGCCATCTATGCTCTTTATTCTCTGGTATGTACATTATGACTGAAATGTATTTATTTATTTTATTATGATTTATTTATTTGTGTCGTACAGTCTGTCTGTAAAGAATCTTGATCTGGGTTGTGGTCTAGTCGTCAGGAGGCTGGGGTGAAGTGTTGTAATGACCTTTACATTTAGAGGAATCATTTCATATTTAAAACTGGAGTCTAAACACATGCAGTTTACATGTGTGGCTTCATTCCAGCCTTCTCTTCAACTGTTGATGTTAATGACTCCATTTAGTTATGAAAACATAAAAGAGTCGAGTTTGTCAGAGCAATTTGTACAACATTATTTGGAGTTTTATGAAAAACAAACAAATCAAGGAAGGTGTGGAACCAAATTTTGTGGACTTGATGGATGAATAGTAGTCACAATCAGCTCCTGGACCGGTCTGGTGTTGCCCTCCAAATGAGAGTTTGATGAAAAATGCATAAATGTCTCTGACTGCAAGAAGAAATATTTGGGAGGAGGTGGAGTTCAGAACATGTTGACAACTGCTTGTTTACTTTTACCAATGTTTTCCTGCAGGTGAGAAATGGTCAAGTTGCTCCGATCTACGTCATCAACCTTCTCATCTCTGACATCATTCAGCTCTGCTGCATGATTGTTGAGGTGACAAGGAATATGGGTTTAAGTTTAATTCACATTTTCAGTATGGCGTCCAGTGTTGGCTTCATGGTGTGTATCGCCCTGGAAAGGTAACTATCTGTCTGTCAGTATGTGTGTAGCTTCTGTGTCTGATCATTATATTACTTTATAATTCTGAAGCTCCTCAAAGACTATGTGTCCATCTTGTATTACAGGTATTTGGTCATCGCCTGGCCACTGTGGTACCGCTTCAGACGAACCATCAAGACCTCTGTGGTGGTCTGTGTCGTGGTCTGGGTCTTTCCTGTTGTCTATTCAGTTCTTTTCCTTTCCTGGATTGCCGTAGAGTTGATTTCAACTGTCTCTGCTGTCTACCTCCTCCTTCCCTTCCCACTGCTCATATTCTTCCTGGGTGGGACCCTCAAAGCTCTGTCTGCCAGCACTGTCCCCTCTGATGAAAAACGAAGAATTGTGGGAGTTTTGGTTCTGGTGCTGCTTATTTACACACTGCTGTTCATGCCCATCATCATTGTGTTCCTGTCAGAGGAAGCAAGAAATAACCGTACATTTTATTTCCTGTCTTACACATTTTTCAGGTTGAGTCCTCTTGCAGACTTAACTCTGTATGTGTTCATGAGGAAAGGGATCGTAGACAAGCTTTTGGCCTCTGTGTGTTGTTGCAGAATGGACAGCAATGATATCAGCAGATCATCAGGAAATGATGACAACATTCACACAGTCAGCTCTGTGTAGGCAGAGAAAGAGGGAGAGAGAGAAAGGAGAGAAAACAGAAGGAGAAATGTAGGCAGATAGAAAGAATAGAGACAAGACAGATACTGTCATCTACTGATACCATTTCCAATCAGACACCTAACTGTAGATAAAAGGAAGCATTGCTTTGACTCTGCTGTGGGAGAACTGGTTGCTGGGAAATGTTTTGGTCAACTTGTTCTGGTTCACTGTGAAGGCTTCAACAAATGGAAATAAAATATGTTTCTTATTATTTTGTCAGCTGTAAGTTGATGTCTATCATTATTATCTTTATTTTTTGATGAACTGAGCTCATTATAGCCACCAAAATCTTTATTTTGACTGTTGTTTGTTTCTTTAACAGGGAGAGCATCTTGACAAGTCTTTAGGACTTGTCTCTTCTTCGGTCTCTTTAAATTTCATTTCTTGTTTAGTTTTTCTCAGTTATATCTAACGTACATCTATCCAAAACTGTTTTTGTTTTTGCTACATATTATTTGTTCATCTTTATTAAATATTTTTGGTGTTTTAGTGGTTGGCATGTTAGTTTTTAGGATGTGACTCAGAGCATGTATTTTAACAGTTCTTGTGTGTTTTCAATAAAAAGTTTCTACTGATCTTGGTCTTTGGCTGTTGTTTGCACTTTGGGTCCTCTAAAACATTCAACCTAACAGCATGAACATGACGCCCAACCCTGCTGTTACTAGGCAGACATATATATACACATACAACCTACATTAATGGCTAAACTTAACCGTTAGTTAACATAGGTAGTAGTTTCTCTGAACATGTTTTATATTGTCTTACGCTGTTGTTGGAACTTGGAAATCAGAGAGGATTCTACCAGTAATGTCAGATTGTTGGTGCACATTAGTGGATGTTTGGATGTCTGTGGTATCGTTCCAGCCCTCAGTACCCTCAGATAAAGTGAGATGTGATTTTCTCAGGCTGTCTAATCACAGGGGACAGCTGTGTTTCTCTGGACTCAGCTCTGAAGTCCAACCCCTCCCATCTGAGCTGCACTCATCCTGCAGAATCAGGAGTGAAGCTGCTGTCTGCTGGACTGGAGGATCCACAATGGAGACTGGATATACAGTACCAGTCAAAAGTTTGACCTTTATTTGCAATCATATATTAATAGCACTTACGCAGTTATCATTATTTGATTACATTGTACAGTTATTCATCTTTACAATCTTTTATGGAACAAAAAACTTAACAAATAGAACATGTTGAAGCTGCCAGATAAATATTTCCTTTTTGCCAGATCCAGCCATAAATTTGAACATGAGCTGAATTGACTGTAATGTAAAATAGATATCCAATCAGTCAATAATCCAACATGTTTCATAAAGAATAGTCCAACTCTGATATCTGTACAATGTAACATGGATGAATTATTCAGTCAAAGGTTTAATTCCTCATTTTCCATGGAGAAACCCTCATCTAGTGACCATAGGACTGAAGTATACAAATATCGTGTGTAAGGCTGCATTTAAAATTTTATTGTCTGTTCAACTGAGGGTGTCTGACTCATCTCAACAGCTGATTAATCAAGAATGTCATGGTAAATGAGTGGCTATTAATTCAAGGCTTTGGACTCTGCCTGTTTTGGGTAGGTGGCATAAAAGTCTTGACTGATCTGTCTGAGAAGCCCTCATCTTGACCTCGAGAAACTCAAACAAACAAGCCTCTGAGTGCCTCAGTACAAAACTTTTTAAAAAAAAGTTAGGTTAAACCTCAAGGGTACCTCAACAGTGAACTGGCACCTCTCTAGCTACTAGTCCACCATCCATACTTTGGACCAGAACCGGACACTCTCCGGTTCTCAAGCCAAATCCCTACAGACTGAGCCACTGCTGCCTCAAACAGTTTTCAAGAATGCACAACACACTGGAACTGTCACTTCTTTCTTGAACTAATTTGCCTTTTGATCCAGCAGAGGGCGCTCCACTACCAGCTTTACCTATTGCATGCCCTCTTGACCTATCAGTACCTATCAGGCATCATCAAGTGTAGTTTCAGAGTTTGAAAGTTTCAGTTTTAGGCTGCAAATCAAAGTCAAAGAAGTTACCATATACGGTCACCCACCTAGGTTTAAAATAATAATAAAAGAAATATGTGGAACATTTATTTCCAATTAATCAGACATATGTCTTACAGAACCTTTGACATTTATATCAAAATATCAAATGTTAGGGTTAGAGTAGGATCCATTAGAGCCCATAGCAAAGCTACTTGTGACTTAGCCTGACATTTGCTGATTGGCTGGACAAACTCGTGATTCTGCTCCTTCGTTGAGAGATGTGGGGCATGATTTTAAAAGCCCATGGAAGTGTCTGTCCATATAGTAGGTTGTTAAAGGCCACTTGAGGTTTAGTCATTGGAGTCACATGAGGCCAGGTGTGAATTGTTGTCCTTAAAATGTTGGCGCTCTGCCCTCATGCAGACACACCAGCATCAGTCACAGCCCAAGAACTGTTCCAAAATCTGCATCAAAAAAAAATGACAATCCAAATGCTCGGATGTGTTGTTGCTCCTCCAGTTTTTATCAAGGATGAATCAGGATATGACTTGGGTGATCTCAGGACATTGTTTATTTATTATCTTGTCTTGTCTGGGGGTTAAATGATGTACAACTATGATAACAACTGTGAAATTGTGTTTGGATTAGTTTGGATAACTGCAGGGGATATTATAACGTTAAAGTACCTTGGTGTCTTGGATTTACAAGGCAGATGGGAGTACTGAACATGCTGGATGATTAAAAAGTTTAAATAAAAAGTAAAAAAATAAATAAAATCCAGATTGTTTCTATCAGGTAAAGGGAGACACCTGCTGGCCGAGACTCGTCACTGCAGTCTTGTTGACGTAGTTCCGTTTCTGGTGTAAACAAAGAGAGCCAATATGGCGACTTTCATAGCGTTGGCAGACTTCTTCTTGTAGATGTGAGAGTTTGTTTGTTTGTTTGTTTGTTTGTTTGTTTGTTGACTCTGAACACAGCACGATGACTGAACCGAGAGGCGAGGGCAGTTTAGTCCGCTACTACTGCACCGCCGGTAACGGCATGGAGCGCTTCTTAACTGACGAGGTGAAGAAGAAGCTGGCAGCTGAACATGTGAGTGTGTTTGTGTTTTACTTGTTATATGTTTTTCTGTTTGTAAAGATCTTAGCACAGGTTTAATTTCCTTAAATAGATAGAGCACTTTATTGATCCCTGAAGGGAAAGTCTTGTGTTGCAGCCGCAGTTCCAAGTATTAAAGCAGGCACACGTTACACGCAGAAGACATGAGTTAGGTCAAATAGAATAAAGTCTAAGGAAGGAAGAACATATACACACAAACTCTCTGTGCAGTAACTTTGTACAAAAATGTGCATTGTGCAATCTCATTCAGAGAAGAGTCGGTGCAAGTTATGTATTAGTGTCCATCATCATCATTCAAATCAGCTGTTATAGGATGAGTCTCCTCTCCCTGCACAGAGGGGAGTCATTACAATGACAGTTTACAGTGGAGCTGCAGGAGCCTCCGACTGGATCCGCTCTGTTGTCTGACCGGGAGGTCATGTAGTGGATGTGAGGGAAGGAATTTCTTTGCACGTTTAATTTCTCTGCACAGGTTAGGTAACTTCAATATATGTTTACTGTGTTTTAGGTTAATTTTAATGTATGTTTACTGTGCCTCATGTGTGCTACTGGATGCTTGAATCTCCCTCGGAATCAATAAAGTATCTATCTATCTATCTATCTATCTATCTATGAATGTTTGAACTCATTTGAAATACATCTAGCTTTTTGTAGCTGTGCTAATTTACAGTATAAAATAAATATGAGCTTTGAGGAGCTCAAATGCTGTTTTTTAATTATTTCATTTACAGCAAAACTTGCTCAAATTTTACTATCCACTGATATTCAGTGACTGTATCTGTCATCTGAAAGTGTATCTGTGTAGTGTGAGTCTTGTTGATAATGTTAGTAGAGGTGATGGCAGAAAACTCTGAGGTATGCCAACACCTGATTTATTTTTTACCCGTCAACCTCAACAATTCAGTCATCTCAAGACCATTCATGTCCTTAAATATCGGCTTGAATTATTGCCCGTTGGCTACAGCGTGAAGTCTTTAAACACCGGCCTGCTCTTTGTGTTGTTGTATGTGTCCAGGTGTGTCAGATGCCAGGTAAAGTGTTGTTCAGCTCCTCTTTGGGGATGGACAGAGTCAGTGAACTGAAGGCGGCAGAGAGACTCTTCCTCCTGTTGAAGAAAGACTCGCCTGTGCGGCTGTCAGTCCACACCAGCCCCGGTACTAACCTGACACATCAAATACAGAGATACCTGTAATGCAAAATGCAAGGAATTCAGTGGCTAATTACCATTTTTTTGTGCTGACTTTTGTGTTGTGTTCTAGCAAAGGCAGCCTCTGTGCTGCAGTCCAAACTGTTGGGTGACAGGAATCAATGGGCCAGCGCTGTAATGACATGGAGCCGCCTGCAAGGGGAGCTGGCAGGCAGGACGACTACTCTTGATGCCACAAGCACCACTCTGGGAGTGACAAGGAAGAAGGAGGAGGAGAGAAGGAGTGAAGAACAGAGGGAAGAGGAGGAGGAGAAGTACGATGTGGAGTGTAGAAAAAGTGCAGGAGAGCAGAGGGAGGAAGAGCGTGGGAATGGGAGGCTGAGAAGTGGCGAACAGAGTGGGGTATATACTCTGGAAAAGAAGAGAAAGAGAGATGATGAAGAGGAGGAGGAGGTGGCCGAAAGGAGGGGTGCAGCTCGGGACTTTAGTAGTGAGAAGAATGTAGATAAAGAGAAGACACATGAGAGAGAAAGGAGGAGAGAGGGCGAAGAGGAGATGGGAATGGTTATGGAGTTTAGCAGCTGTAGGAAAAATGGTAAACATGGAGCGATACCAAGAGCAGATTTCAGTGACAGGGACCACGCAACACCGGAAGACCACAAGGTGGAAAGTACCAACAGGAGGATGGACGACATTTCAAAGAACTTTGCTGTTGAAAGTGTTGAAAACGGTAATAATATAATTCCTTTTTTTTTTTGAGTTTTTAAATTTCAGCATGAACTTTTAAGATGAACACCTTTTTTAATTTCTTCTTTATTTCTGTCTGTCTTCTCTTGTTTGCCTTCGTGCAATAAAGTCAACACCGCAGGAGGAAGAGATGACACACTACTGCAACCGAACAGGATCAGACGAGAGCCTCCTTCTGTCCCGGTCTCTTTTAGAATCAGCTGCAAATGTACCGGATCTCTGTCCCGATACTTCAGCACACAGGTAGTGGAAGTTAAATGCACATAACAAAGCAGTGTAAAGTCAGAGCGTTGTCTGCAGCAGGTGTATGTATACGTATACGTCTCTGCTTCTGATAATCTTTATAAAGCTACACATTGCTGGGCTAATCTTTGATTTTTATTCCCCCATACACGCAGAAATGGGCATTCACTGGAGTTGTCAGCTACATATATAAGCGTATATTATGTTCAGAGAAGTATTATGTGTTTGCGTGTATCTAATAGGAGGTGAGCAAAATAATTGGAGTAGGTCTGAGCAGACTGCTGGGCTGGAAGGTGGACCTGAAGAATCCACAGCTGGAGGTAACGTGTGTTTAAAAAAATCTTCCTTTTCTTTTCACTGATTTGTGCCCAGCCACTGTCAAAGATTATGTTCTATACATCTTTATGAGCATAACTGGTGATGTTATGAGTGAATACTGCCTCTTACTTGTCCCTTTTTTAAAATGTACCTGCAGGTAAATGTTTATTTGAGTGATGATCACTGCCTGCTGGGGATTCCACTAACCAGGTTACTGACAGAAACACTTTCTTGACATTCAAGCAGACTTTGGAGAATTTGACAAGCATCACAAGTTATATGGGTCTCTTGTTTCTTTCCTCCAGGTTACCTCTGGCTAACCGGAGCTACATTAAAACCACAGGACTGAGGTCTACTGTAGCCTGGGCCATGGCCTCGTTGGCTCAGATACAGGTACTAACACACTGCAGCTGCTGTATTCTTTTTTATGTGTACGCTTTTGTTTATGGATGCAAATCAGAAGACACCATCAACACTTTTAGCAAGAATCTAGAGAGTTTGTTTAGACAATCTCCTAAAAAAAGCAAGGCAGGTTCAGACTCAAACTCAACTCCACTTAAAGCTGCAGGACTAAAGCTGTCCTCATTTTCAAACTCACGTGGTCTGTACCCTGGCAGTCTGTGTGCTAAAGCATTTGCATGCACACCAGCCAGACTGCGATGTGATATTGCCCTTCTGCCACCTTCGCACTGTATTTACTGTGTGTGTGTGTGTGTTGTGTGTGTGTGTGTGTGTGTGTGTGTGTGTGTGTGTGTGTGTGTGTGTGTGTGTGTGTGTGTTATCTCCTGTTTCCCAGCCAGGCTTCTGCGTGGTCGACCCGATGTGTGGGGTGGGAACCATCTTAATAGAAGCAGCGCAGGAACACAAGGTCAAGACAGGAAACCTCCCCGTCGAAAACGTTTAGAACTGAACAAAACATCACTGATATAATCCGATCTTTTGCTCTCAATTGGATCTTCAGGCTGCCCGTTTCCTGGGTATGGACATCGATGATGGACAGCTGCAGAAGGCCAATGAGAATGTAGAGTTTGCAGAGCTGGGAAACAGGATACACCTGCTGAAAGCGTCGTCTATGGGTAGGAAACCTGCACAAAATGATCACTGGAGTCGTGTTAAATGTGTCTCATTAAACCTTTTTATGGTTTTTGTTTTTGGCATTAAGTGGGCGCCTCAGTAAAATTAATTTCTGGGTAGGAGTTGTATGTTAAAGCTGTGTATTCCAAAGTAAGTGTACAAAATGTTACATAAGAAAATATGTCTTTTAAAAATCCTTTAAATCCTTGTCAACAACTTAAATTTGTAACACCTACAAAAGTAATTTGTGTCTCAGTTTCTAAGTCATTAATGACTCAGACAAAGTGAGTCATGAATCGAAGTGACGATGCCGTTTACTTGATCTTTAATTCTAATTATATATCTTTTAGAAATTTGACCTTTATTTAGTTCACTGGGGATCTAAAACCACATATTTTGGATGGGACTCAGTGAGTGGGAGGTGATGGTGAAGCCTCCTGTCAAGTTTTAAATTACCTCTTGGCTTGTCTTGTCTATCCTCTGTGTGTGTGCAGCTCTGCCGCTGCCCAGCGCCACTGTAGATGCTGTAGTCTGTGACCTGCCGTTTGGCAGGAAGTTTGGCACCAAAGCAAACGTGGCTGCCAACCTGCCACTCATCCTTGCTGAGATGGAAAGGTTTGTGTGTCTATGTGTCTGTTTGCATTATTTCTTGTAGAAATGTTCAGTGAATCAGAAAATGCTGCAAGTTTTTCTGGATGTGCGCTCGTGTATACATCCTAGAGTGTATCAAATGTAAATATTTGAATGTATCCTGTTATTTTATTAAACTCCAATCTGTTTAATCTGTGTGTGTCTAGAGTCCTGTGTATTGGCGGTACCCTGGTTCTCCTTCTGAGTCCTCAGTTATCCTGTCTGCTGAAGAAACTCCTGGTACAGAAAGACGCTGGACCAAAGTCTAAACAGGAAACGAAGCCTCAAACTGGGACACAAGACTGCCCATCTCCCTCTCTGTCTTCCACAAAACAACAGACTTTCCAAATCCACCATGGGGGCAACTCCCCACCGATCCAGGAAACAGACCCTCCGTCTGGGCTACAACATGGCGTGCCTCCCCCTCTCTCCTCCCTGAAGCACCAGACAACCCTCAGAGTCAGCTTAGGCTTGATAGATGGACTTATCCATAAATACATCAAGGTGAACACCTGATCAGTGCTGGTGAAAGTTACATTTCAAAGTAATGAGATACTTTTCTTTGTGAGTTGTCATGGAACATAAGTAACTATGTTGAAATGCTTCACTTGATTCAAACAATCTTTTTTGTTTGTTGGTTTCCTTGTTTTGTTTTTCAGCTGTAAATAATATGAAGAAATATACATTTTTTGAAACAATGGTGGATTCTTGAGTTGTGTGAACTTTGAAAGTCGCCTGTATTCATCTTCCTATCCTATCAAATTTGGGACATACACCATACTACTTGTGAGCAAATTATCTGAACTATAATTTAAAGGATCTGACTTGTGGTGTATTTCTTGGACTGGACTTATTATGGAGTTCTGTTCAAATCCAAACTCTCAACTCTGAGTGAAGATGTGAATCCTTTAAAACGGCTCATTTTATTTAAAAAAAAAAAAAAGGTGGGGGGGCTCTGTAATTTCCATAAATGGCTTGGCACTGTAGTTTTTAGCAAATGTTACTCAAACTGAAGAAAATAGCATGTTTGTTGGGGACGAGAACAATTTTTTAGCTTCTTATTAATCCATGTTTGGTGCTCTCGTGAGTATATTACCAAGATGGTATGCGAGATAGATGCAAAATAAACTATAGTGCCCATGATGCATCTTACTGGTGTGTTTTTAAAGATTCTGGACAACGCTGAGTTATTTTGCTGCACTGATGATACTCAGCAGTACGATAATGCAATAACACTTGCCTTATAAAGTTTTCTGCTGTGGCACTTTAGTTCTGCCTGTAACACAGACCCCAGTGGCTGAATCACAATGTTGCCATCTGCCACTGTTTAGCCCTGCTTACCCCAGTTTCACACTGAGAGGGGTAGACGAGGGCCACACAGGTTTTAGTGTTTTCATTCATTTCACCTTAGCCATAACCTTCCTGTGTGTTTTTTTTTTTTTTTTTTTTTTTGCTGCTTGTGCAGGATGATAACTTTCACCTTCAGTGCATGGACCCAGTAGGGCTGGAATTGATCAATGAGATAGATAGATAGATAGATAGATAGATAGATAGATAGATAGATAGATAGATAGATAGATAGATAGATAGATAGGTAGGTAGATAGACAGATAGATAGGTAGGTAGGTAGGTAGATAGATAGTTAGATAGATAGATAGATAGGTAGGTAGATAGACAGATAGATAGGTAGGTAGGTAGGTAGGTAGATAGATAGATAGATAGATAGATAGATAGATAGATAGGTAGATAGATAGATAGATAGATAGATAGATAGATAGATAGGTAGGTAGGTAGGTAGGTAGGTAGGTAGATAGGTAGGTAGGTAGGTAGGTAGGTAGATAGATAGATAGATAGATAGATAGATAGATAGATAGATAGATAGATTTGAATACAATAAAAATACAACAGAATAAAATACTGAGGTGGAAAAAATAAAAATAAAAACACAGAATGGGACAAGGACACTTAAAAAACACAAGATAAATAAGTAGATAAAGTGCAGTGGCAAGATGATGGTAATAGTACTGATGATATGATGGTAATGTTATTGTTAATAACAGTATAATAACAGTATATAACAATAACAGTCTATAATAATGATAATAATAATAACAGTATAATAGTAATAACAACAATCAATATAAAATTAAATATTTAAATAATTAAAAAGTGGTTAATTTGCACATATTTATATATAGTTTATTGTAGTTTATTGTAGTTTATTGTAGTTTTATCTCCACCCTCCATCTCCCTGATCTGACTCTACGGACAGGGGGTACGCCATCATGTCCACTGCGCATGCTCAAAGCGCAGTGGAAGCCATGTTGGAGCTACATTGGATTCGGGCTGGGATTTTCTGACGCCGTATGTTGTTGTTTTTTTTTTTTACTCACACTGAAATATCTCTTCTCGTTTTCATCTGTCGGGGTTTCGTCTAACTAACCCAGTGCGCGGATCGGCGCCGTAAAAAAACATCGGCCTAAGTGGACATGATGAACTCCAGTGTCGACCTGTCCCGGAGGAATCCGCAGGAGGACTTCGAGCTGATCCAGCGGATAGGAAGCGGCACATACGGAGATGTGTACAAGGTAAAAAAAAAACAAAACTGCAGTGATTCCATCGTCGGACACGCGTCGTCCGGGGGGTTAGGACGTCTCACGGCTGGCATTTTGTGTAGCCACTGTGTCGCTGCTGTTGCCATAACAGCGAATAACGTACGTTAGCCCCACCAGGTAGCTTGTTTTGCGTCGATTGGTTGACTGATGCGGTGTTATAATCTGCTACTCATGCACCTAATTCCATTGTCGGACACACACAGCCGAAGCTGGTCTTTTTTGTGTGTGTGTGACTGTTATTGTTGTGGGCCTTTTCTGTCCGACATTGTGGACACCATTATGGATAACATTAAAAAAAAGAAGTAGCTTTAATTGCTCGAGGGGCCATTAAATCATTTAAATAACCCTCAGCTAACGTTTGCTATAAAGCTACAACGTCGAGCACAAATCGTGTTGACTTTGTACTCTACAAGTGTGAGTCGTTACAAAGATATGCTTCGGAGTAGTGCTTGTTTACACACCACAGGCTATAATATTCGTCTAGAGTCAATTATTATATACATATATATAAAAGAATAACGACTGTCCGATAATAGACGTTTAGCCGTTAGCTGTCCGACAACGGACGCAGTTAAGCTGATAGCATCCAGAAGCTAACTAGGTTTTTTTTTTTTGTTTTAGCCGTTCCGTGGGAACGTTGAGGCAAAAACGACAACAAGCAGTGATTGGTGACCTGTTACGGGAACGAAGACAACACGATAGGTTCGCCGTGAGTCGTTATATCGCACAGCTTTTGTTTAAAGTGTCTCGGTTTTGTCGCGACAGAGACTTGACAGCTGGAAATCCAGTTTGGGGCTAAAGGCGCTCAGCGCTGAGTAAGCTACCACAACAACAACAACCACGATATCAGCACGTATTCTGCTTTTATTCACGTTTTAGCACCAGTAAGACGTAGTTACTGTTATTAAGGAGCTGCGGTGTTCATTTCTGTGCTGACTGTGTGATTTATGTCGCGTTATCGCTTGTTATGTTTGGTCCTATACTTCACTAAGGGCCTGTGCTGCGAGCAGACAGCCTGCATCCAAAAGGAAATGAAGTTCCCGAGCAACTCCACCACCACCACCACCACCACCAACACAGTCACATCGGGGCAGCAGCAGCGTGTTTATTATATGCTACATACAACAAGTGCAGTCATAATCATATAAACACAGTTTAGTGGAGAAACACAGCCGGGCTGTGACATGCCATGCAAAATTTATAGTATCGCAGTAAACAGTTAAGTAATCCTGCAGAACATAAAAACAAATGGCATGGTGCAGGATGGGGTAAAGTCCCCATCCTGCACCATGCTGTCAATTGTACATACAGGTATAGACATAAGTACAGTTTAAAAAGACAAGGGGCATGACAGGTACACGCAAAAACATAATAAACATAAAAAATAACTATATACATATTTAAAAGGTATATATATTTGCATAAATATAGATATACATGGACATGTGTATCTATCTATAGACATTTGTAAACTGGGTAAAGGACTGATGATATTCAATTGTGTTCTGATACGACGCAATGTCGAATCAGAACACAATTGACTATCACCGGGTTGGTTTGGAACATCGGTTCCCTTATAGTGCAAGTTAAACATCGACAACGCCGCTCAGCTCTGAAGTTGTTTGTGTTGTGCAGTCACTCCATTGAGGAATTTAATTTCACCGCCATGTGAGGGAGAGGCTTTTGGCAGACCGGAGATTCATTAAGCGCTTTAATAGGACTAGATGATGTTTGGTTAACCTCCGGGCTCTTTGCGTTAATTACAGGAATATAAATGTTTCCTAAAGAATCATTTCCAGGCACATAGCTGCCGTTAATTCCAAAAGGATATTCACAAACCTCATCTATCTGTCACTTCTTCCCTTTCTTGTGTTTTTGTGTCCCTCCCTGCTGCAGCTAATCTAGTTTGTTTCTAATTTCGGTTCGGTATCTTGCCTTGTTGCAGACACATCGACCTGACAGGAGCTCTTTAAGGGAGGCCAGCAGCTCAGAGCCAACTCTGGACCAGTCACAAACAGTGTGCAGCTTGATTGCACTAATAAACGTTTAATTTTCCACAATCGTGAAGTGATTGTTAGTAAGAACTCTTAAAAATCTTCAAGAGTCGAAGCATCCTTTCACGAAGCTAATACACTGTTGACAGTACAGTTATTATGCAGCTGATGCTCCCACTCAACAACAACAGGGCTCCTTCTGAAGGCCACTCGGGGTCTTAGATCTGAAACCTCTGGATTAAAGGATGTGCTCCTAAGCACCGGGGCGCTCGGTAAACCTCATTGATGCCTATATTTGGTTCTACCGCTGTGTGAAAATCTGTGGCTTGGATAGGAATGTTTGAGCAGGAAACAAAGTGTGAACTCCAGCTAGCTTGTTTTCTGCTCTGTTTGTGGACCTGCCTCTTCGTCTGTATCGGTTAGAAACCGAGGGAGGGTTGGCTGATAGTGAGACTGGCCTCCTAAACCACGAGATCGCACATTTGACCCTCCAAAGAAGGTGCTTGTAGGGTACAGTGAAGTGGTATCTTTGGCTTTTACAAGGTATTTTTTAAGCTACCAGTACCTTAACAGTATTTCTAGCACCAAGACTCTCGAAATGAAATTCTCCAGACCCCTGAGGCTGTCTAGTAAACAAAAAAAGTATAAATACAGCATTTAAAGTACTTAATATATCAGTGTTTCACACTGTATTTATTATCTTTATACTCATTTAATTTGATTTCTAATCTAAATCACAATTTTACCTCTAAATAAAGACAAAAATCAGCTCCTGTTTGAGATTCCTGAAATACTTGACAATACCAGCTGAGCACTTTGACTTCTCGTCATGCAGTCCAGTGTAAATAACACCGACCTTACATGTTGACATGTGATTTACTAGTCTGAAACACAATCATTAGCTATGTGTCCATTGGAAGAAAGAGAGACTGAAGTCAGCATCAGCACTGAGTGATTTCCAATTTTGGAATCCGCATTAGTCTGCTTCTTTGTGGCTTAAAGGACTCGGTTAAACTTCTACACATTCCTGTGACATGATGACACGCTCATGTTTACCAATCTGACTGCCGCCGTGTGATGCTTTAAACCAAAGGAAACCAGACAGACCGCAGAAGAGGATATGTCACGTCGATGAGTCCAGCTCATGACGAAAGGCCAGCTCACTGCGCTGATGTTGAGGATATGATTTGTATTGATTTGTCATTTTATGCAGGGACGTAGTGCAGAAGTGACGACGCTCTTCTTTTGCAACTATAGACTGCTTCAAAAGATCTTCAATAAATTCCAGCATCAGTTTAAGCTGTGGCTTGAAAGCCACAACAGCTCCGGGGCATATCGCTGTAGTAGCTCTGCTCTCAAGGCCAAGTATTTACCAATACACAGGATGTGACGTCGCTCGTGTTGTTTGAATAGGATGACTGGCTCGTTTTCTCAAGGTGACGGTGCCTCGCGGCTTTGGATTGAGGAAGCAGATGGCCTTCAGCGTGGATAGAGATCAGTTAATGACAAATCAATTTCAGCAGAAGTGTGTGTGTGTGTGTGTGTGTGCTCCAGAAACATCCCAGCCAGCTGGGTATTTTTGGACTTTACGTAAGGGGCAAGCAATGCTACCAGTTTTTGCTGTTTTTACCAGCACGGTAAGCCAAATATCCCAAAGCTGACGTCATTATTTGGGGCATTTAATCAATATATATAATAATAACATCATGATTTGGCCATATTGTGTATTCAAATCCACATCAACCAATTTGAAATTTCACCTTTTTCCATGTTTACCAAGAATAATTGGTTCGACTTTGACGCCCCATGTCTGTTCAGCAAAATAACACGAGCCTTCATTGTGACTGAAGTCACGTTAAGCGGCTTTCTGTGTTTGTATTCACACACTTGTGATGTATTAACAGTGATAAACGTGGTGACTGTAACGATTTCCTCTTGCCAGACCTCATTGTATGTGTATGTGTATGTGTATGTGTATGTGTGTGTGTGTGTGTGTGTGTGTGTGTGGCACAGCTGGGCAGTCGTGGTCCAAGAATGCAGGAATCTTCACTTCCTCCTTGTGTGTGTGTGTTCATATCCTATTGTTTCACACACACACACACACACACACACACACACACACACACACACACACACAAACCCAGATGATTGTATCATCAGATGCATACAGACACACATGCACAGTAGAGCCACAATTAAAGCCGCAGACCCAGAAACCATCCTGTCTTTGTCACTGTTCCTCCAGTTGTTTTGTTCACCGAGGTGGATACACAGACCTCGACCCGCATTCACAAAAGCTCTTGGTTCCTGAAATCCTCTTTGGCTTCAGTTCCCGATCGGAAATTTAGTCCCCATCCTGGCACACTGGTTTCTGTTCGCCAAGTACAGTCAATGTACTGTGCAGGAATTTGTCTCTGCGCCACTGGTGCTATTGATAACTCACATAGTTACACAGGGCTTTCCACAAGGCGGTGGGGTAGCCGGCCAGTGGGGAAAAAGTAGCTAGCTAGATGGTGTAGGGGTAAGCCCTTCTCCGACTGGAGAGTATTTGGACATAAAAGCCCAAATTTGGTGGCCTCTGTTCCATCCACTGATCATAATTATATGTAAATTTTATGATATTATCAGTTTGGACCTGAGGCAGGACAAATGATGCCTGGTTGATCAAACAAGCCATCTGTAACGTCACCTACCTGTCAATCAAAGCGTCCATGCTCTTAATCCTGCATAACTTTAAGCCTTAATATAATTTGAACAGGTGAGTTGTATAAAAATTCACCCTCAGTACAGTTGTCATGAACGGGGAAATTAGCTATAGAGACCAAAACTGTTTTTTGTACCAGGCTGTAAACATGTTTATTTCTGCTGTGAAGTTGGACATTTTAACATGGGGACTTATGGAGACTGACTCACTTCTGGAGCCGGCCTCAAGCGGATGCTCGAAGAATTACAGTTCTTGTCACTGTCGCATTGGCTCACATTATTTTGAAGCAGAAGCTAACAATTCAGCCTAATGTGAAATATTTTATCATCATTCCTCTGCATAGACTTTCACTGTTGACCTGTCAACCTCCTGCTCAAAGCACTTACTGCATTATAACTATGTAAACAATAACCAGGCCAATGTGGATCATATTATCTTGAGCCGGGGCATGGCCAGCTATTTAAAGTACAGTTGAGCCACATTACTAAAGTTTAATACGACATCCTGTAGCTTGTATTTGCTTTGCTTTTATTAAATGATTAACAAAATGCCTGCAGGAAGCAAAATGTCCACAGCACAGACAGTGAAGTGTACAACACGTCTCTGTCGGGTGCGTCAACACAAAATAAATGACGGTGTGTCTATAGGCCTTCCCCAAGTGGCAACCTTCCATTCATTACAACTGTAGGAGGCGTGAATTGTTTCTGATTATATTAAGGCTTCAAGTTGTGCATAATTAACAGCGTGGACGCTTTGATTGACAGGTTATGTTACAGATGACTTATTAGAGCACCCAGACATCATTCGGCCCGCCTCAGGTCCACCGACGATCCATGCACGTCTTTAAAGAAGCAGTACATCCAGCATGGCAGCATATTTTCAGCTTCAAAACGGCACTTCGGAAACCTGCGGGTGACATCACTCACTAATGACTTTTCTGATTCTTTTGAATCACCATGACAAAAAAGAGAAAACATGGAGCAGCATGTCTTCCTGATGGCTTGACCATCAAAAAGTAATATATATATTTTGGGCAACAAATCTAGGTTGGTTCAGTGTTACTCAACTGTGTGATGTTGATGAGTTTTTTTTGTTGTTTGTTGTTTGGTTTTGACTGAAGCTCGCTCTCTCTATTTTCAGCCTTTTTTGTTGTTTTTAAATTCAGTAATACAAATAAATCCTTTTAGATGAGGACATATCTATGCTGGCAGACAATGACTACGTTTACATGCACACTGATTTTCCAATATTAATCAGAATATTAGACTACTCTGAATATATACGAGTCATGTAAACAGCATATTCCATGTGGATATTCTTAATTGGGCCTTATTTTGAAGCATTTTCCAATTAAGACGTGGGATATGCCAGTGTTAACTGGACTGTAGGAGCATTCTTTGGACGTGTGTACAACATTTTAGGAATACGATGCGCCTCAGTTGGAGTTATTTCACGCACAATTTGCAGACAAATAATTAAGGTAGTAGAGATGCATGCACAAAAGAGGTGAAAGACTTGGATATTGGATATGTTTTGGTATGATTTGAGTATGATAATATAAGGTGTGGGGCGTATGTCATTATGTTAATCTAGTATGCACAGCCATGAGTACAGCTTAGTGTGAATATTGTCTCTTTTTTTGGAATAAGGGGGGAAAAATCTGAATGTTTTATGCATGCAAACATATTCAGTGATGGACAGTGCTGCCTTCTGCAAGAGCAACATATCACTTCAACTAAAAAGCTGCCTCATTACTAAGTAACCAGCAGGGAAATATGTCTTTGAGGCTTGTTTGAAGTGCCTTGGTGTTCATACTTCTGCCACTCTGCTACCAAAACAAGTTCAGTAAATCTTGGCACCACGTTCGAATCCTATTTTGAGATCGTGTGCTCATGCGATGGCGTTTGGAGTGTTCAAAGCTGGCGTGGGGTTAATATTGTTTAATACCAGCTGGATGCTTCATTGGAAACTGAGTATTGGAACTGGAATGAGTAATCAACATTGGCAGGAATGTTTATGTCTGCTGTGCGAACTAAAAACATGATTTCTCTGACTCTGCTAAAACATGCACATACTGTACATGCATTCATACACATACATAATGTTTGGGTGGGTCAGCATAGCAGGAGTGTGTGAAGTGGTGTGTGGTGTGTGACTTCACAAGCCGACACTAAATGTGGATGACACCGTTGCAGAGAATCTGTCACATTAATCTCACTAAAAATCGTGCGTGATTGCAGCTTCAGTAGAACTCTGAAGTTTTAACCTTGTTTCAAGAACGTTCTCATATCCTCTGACATAGTTTGAAACAAGTAGGGTGATGAGTTCTCCAACTAAAGGAACGTCATTGGGTAGTTGTGCTGTGATTTTGTGCTTCTGGCATTGATTTCCCAGCTTGCAGTGGAGTTATTTCCTGTCATCCAACTTGAGTTGTATTGGAAACAAATGTCATTTTTGCTGTTGGTAGATTTTTTATCACTTTAAGATACAACGATTTTACTTCTGTGAGTGCTTAAAGGTTACTTTGCTAATTCACAGTGTCCCTGAGAGGTTTTGGATCATCCTGGTGTGTATATGGGTGTTTTTTTTTTTTTGCTTGAGTGAGCGGGTGTTTAGCTAAAAGACAGGTGTGTTCATTAGAAACACTTTGTTGCACACAGCTTCTTTCCCCTTCACCTGTTCCCCTCCTGGGGCCATGTGCTTGTAATGACTGAGCTTTGTTGCGGTCACCATTTTGACACAAATACAAAACAAATGAATCACGCTCGTTTTTAAACTCAGTTTTAACTAATTAAAGGTTAATATTTCTTCGCTTACAAAGAGTGATAGACGTCAGTTGTTGACCCCTCTGTTCAGAGGATAGGTTTTACTTTCTTTGCTTTGAAGAAAATGTTTCAAAACTGACAGAAACTAGCAAACTTAAAGTGTTTATAAGTTTCAGAAGTTAGCAACCATCAGAGGAAGACACAATATTTTATCTGCAGCAAAAAAGTTGAGAGTAAAAATGTTTTTCACATGACAGTAGTAATATAAAAATTGAGAAATGCATGTCATTATGTAATGTCAGTAAGTGAGAAGGAAACAAGGAAAAAGGCTGCATGCCATTGCTGCACGGCCTAATGCATTCATTATCTTAAAGGTCAGAGAAACGTGGTTGTGAATGTTAGGTCACCTGTTTGAAACCTCAAATCTCTCGGAAAAATCTTGTCAGAGGAGCTGAATAACCAACTACTACTGTTTTAATTATCGCCCCAGGCCGGGCCTTAATGCCCCGACTTACTGCAGTGAAGCTGCTCGGTTGCTTTCAGCAGAAGGCTCAGGTTATACTGGGCTGCTCTCGCATGTGTGTGTGTGTGTGTTTGAACCCTCCACAACCACCACCACCACCACCACCAGGCCAGAACAAAACAGCTATTAGTGAGCTTGTGTTTTCAAATAAGGGTTTGAAAATGTCGAGACAGATTGATGATGAGATGGTAATCACAGAGAAAAGTTCAGCAGGCAGGTTTTCCAAGTTGTCCCGGATAATGTATGACTCCAGGAGAGGAGAGGAGGTGACCAAAACTTTAAATTTAAAGGTCCAGTGTGTAATATTTAGGAGTATTTATTGGCATGAATGAAATACAGCATTCATTAGCATGTTTTCATTTGTGTGTAATCGCCTGAAAATAAGAATCAGTGTGTTTTTGTTGTCTTAAAATGAGCTCTATATATTTACAGTGAGAGCGGGTCCTCTTCCATGGAGGCCGCCATGTTGAACCACCATTTTTCTACGGTAGCCCGGAGCAGACAAACTAAACGCTGATCTAGATATGGCCTTTTGCTTGTCATGTGAAATTCGCAGCCAGAGTTCTTCCTACATGCTTGTAAGGAGAGCGTGAGGTGTGGGAGAGTATTTATTTGGCTGCAATCTGCAATATAACTGCTAGGTGGCACTAAATCCTACACACTGGACCTTTTAAGAAATTTTATTTATTACCCTCCTCGACCCCAAAAGGACAAAAATATAGCTCCTCTTAAAGAAAGCTTCATAAGGTATCCAAGAGCATCATTATGTATGATTATCATCATTTCTTATACTCCTCGAACCATTCAGTGCCCTCTGGATGGGGATCATTGTCATCCTGGATAGAAATGTTTCATTACAGGATGAAGGTGATCACTCAGAACAACTCTGTATTGATTTGCCTCTAAAAGGACAAAGTGGAGCCAAACTACGGCAGCAAAATGGCAACAACAGCGTAACCGAGCCAACGGATGCTCTCACTGGAGGGGTCAAACATCCAGTAGCTGGTTGGCCTGTGCAGCCCTCACCATGGTGAAGGATGACTCATCTAATCATATTTTTTTTTTTTCCACATCTTATGGTTTTTACACCACACTGATCTGTCATATGTGCATTCATCTCTGTAATGAGGGGTTTATGCACTTTTGCTGACACTTCATTGACATTCTCGGTCACCCAAGGAAGAGTTGTTTTTTTGTCATTTTGGTCACTTTTCCTATTGAAACATCCAGTTGAGCGGTCCGGACTGTGACTGACGCTTCAGCCATCTGTGCCCCAGCAATGAACCCTCTTTAAAAGTCACTTTTCCATTTGCCATCTTGATACAAAATCATCAAGCTCAGCATTTTTACACATGCCACAGAGCGCAGTTGAACGGTAATTGCTTAAATGCAGCGCACATATGTGGAGGCATCTGCATATTTGTTATGTTTCGTCACTCGTATTGAATTTTTATTCAGTACCAGTTAATTTATTCATCATAATAACATAACAACATGAAATTGAGCCACAATAATGAAAATCAGTACAGTAAGAGCTGATGATATTCAATTAGGAGTAGGGTTGCAAAGGTAAATTTCTAGAAACTTTCTGGAAATTTTCCATGGGAAGTTAAGCTGGGGAATTTTGGAAATATTCCAAATCAGAAACTCCATGGGAATTATGTAAATTTATGGGAATTAATGTTAATTTATGGGATTTAACTGGAAGTTGGGGGTAATTTAAACAAACTGTATCGTATCCAAACATAAATATATAATATATAAATAGTGTTTGAGGAATAGCAGATATTCACGTGTACCTGCATGAAATCTGGTTGTTTTAGTCAAGATTATGCTAAAATATATTTTCCCCATCTATATTTAAATTCCTTCAACCCTCACTTTTGTAAATTCTCGTTCTCGGCTCAAGCAGGGTGCGATGATTAGCATGGTGAGCTGCTATCGCTTAGGCTGCTCTTGTTTGTTTTTTCATGGTCAGAGAGAGGAGAGAGTGAAATGCCACACTGATCCTCTACTGAGCTCGCCATATGCTGAGTGACACACACACTGACACACACACACACATGCAGGCCTGATAGAGGTGTTAATGATAGATGTGGGGCTAAATTTCTCCATTACTGTAAGTAGAAGCCCGCATCAGTCCTCTGCTGATCTGGCAAAAATACTGGCAAGAGTCCTGCCTCAGCTTTGAGGGAAGATTTGCTGGTAAAGTTTCCACATATTGACACGTTTCTTTTATTTCTTCTCAGATCTGTCACGTTATTTAAATCATAATTTTAACTCTTTCAATTCCTGTTAAAACTGTAAATTGAATATTTGAGGACTTTGGCACCTTTTGTTAAATGAAAAAACATATTTATATTCCTCAAAGTACGAAATAGAAAAACATATTGTTTTGGTATCAATCAATGACAGTCGCCACCTCCCGGCTAATCTAAATATCTGTAAACTGTCAATCAAAGCGTCCACGCTCTTAATTCTGCATAGCTTTAAGCCTTAATATAATTTGAACAGGTGAGTTGTATAAAAATTCACCCTCAGTACAGTTGTCATGAACGGGGAAATTAGCTATAGAGACCAAAACTGTTTTTTGTACCAGGCTGTAAACATGTTAATTTCTGCTGTGAAGTTGGACATTTTAACATGGGGACTTATGGAGACACTTCTGCAGCCAGCCTCAAGTGGACGTTTGAGGAACTGCAGTTTTTTTTTTTTTGGCACTTCACTTCACAGCCATGGAAGTTGCCGCTTTGTATCAGTACTGACTAATAGCGACGTCATCGACTTTGTCGTCTTAATCACTTGTCCTGTTTCTCTGTGTCACCATCAGCAAGCGTCACAACATGTAACAGAGACGCACCCAGCTGGTGACGTCATCAGACACTCTCACCCAGAATAAACTTCAAATGATAAACTTTGCCAACCATGAAATATAACTAATAAGACACGGCTTCATGTTCATATTCGGTGGTTTCTTTGTTTGATATGTTGTCTGATCGTTTGTCCAGCGGTCACTCCGTGGCTGAATGGGGTTTTCTGAAATGTCAGGGAATGATGGATTGTACTGCTACATCGTGGCGTTTTCAGTATTACACAGAGAAGCCCAAAGAGGGCTGTCTGTCATTATATGTCTGTGTATTATGCAAGAAAACAAATTGGATTTGATGCTGATTTCTGTGAGTGTGAAAGGTTGTGAAAATGTTTCTGAGTAGCCCAAATGAGCACAGCAGGATTGGCCTCTTTGCCAGCTAATTCAGTATGAATGTATTTATGCATTTGGTTGCCTAGACGTCGGTTTTCAGAGAGGAGTCCTGTTGCACAAGGACGCTTTGGCACAGCGGCCCTTTTAGGTAACTGGTGAACCAACCTCCGACCAGACGGCATGCTTCAGTCAGTCACAACAAGACGAGCAAGGCTGCGTGTTGTTGCCGCTTACAGTGGCACTGAGCGCTGTGAGTCATCCCCGCTCTGTGTGCTGACTGAAGACACACTGTCTCTGCTCTCCACTCAGCTTCTTTTCTCTTTGCCGCTCTTTGTATCTCTTCTGTCCCACCACAGCTTTGTTTTGCCCTGTGTTCTTCCTCCTCCTCACTTGATCTTCCTCTTGCACCGAGTCCCTTCCTGTCAGACAAAGCAGAAAACTTTAATATAACCGATTGATTTTGATAGTGCGAATGTTTTTCCTGTGGTTGTCCTCTTTCTCATCGCTGTCTGTGAAGTTTGAGCTTCTGTTGGTGCCACTTTGTTCCTTTCCCCCCCCTCGGCCATGGCGGCTTTTACTGCTCGCTGACTGGGCAGTTCAGTTTGCACATTAATGCACCGCTGTATCACGGAAAACTTAAATGACAACTTCTCATGTTGATACTGTAATCGTTTAGGGCCGCTGATTAAGCCAGCAGTGCAACCCTTCCTTTTAATTATAGCTAAACTTTGGCCTTCTGTTTTAGAGCACTTAATGTTTGACTATTTTTCGGTATTTTTTGCCTTATTAGACAGTCGAGCACTTAAAGGAAGTGAGGGCTGACACGCAACAACGATCTGTGGCTAGACTCAAACCGTCAGACGTTGCATTAAAACCCTCTAGGACACTGGCACAAGAACCCCCAGCAGTTTATGAAAACGCTCCTTAATTTTTAGTCTATTTTAATCTCTAAATGTGATATAAGGTGTTTATATATTTTTTTAATTTGGAAGAGATTCTCTGTCCTGATGTGATGATATCAAAATGATAATGATTCCAAAGCCAGAGGTTTGATGGATATTCTTTAAAAAACTGAAAGTTTTCCCACCGATATGCGACAACTTCTGAGTAAAGTGGACAGACCATAGTGTAAAATGTCATGTTTTTTCTCTCCAGTGTTGGATAAATACGCCTGTGAAGCTGCAGCCAGGATCAGGGTAGATGATAATGGGGGAGTTTCTGTCAGTCTCATAGAATTAGGCGACATAGAAAGAGCTGTTGTGTTAGAGACGTGACACATTGCTCCCGGGCTTTTCATGGAATTTATGCTCTTGTTTTGTCTCTTATGTTGAAAGTCTTGGTTTTATCAGTTGATGGAAAACTCACACACACACACACACAGTCTCATTCTCTCACACATACTTCTGCGATGTCACACGCAGTCATATTTGCACATTCTTGGCCCGAGAGAAGCAAGCAATTCATGTCTCCTCTGAAAGACCATCTTTTATTCATGTATATTTCATATAGAATTCCTCTCCTGCCCCACCAGCACTGCTGCTAAATGTAAACACGGCACGCTATTTATAGAAAATCAGCCTCTGCATCCTGCAAAATACTCGTACTTTTGTGACAAATGTCAGCTTTTTTTCTTAGGAATACGGCAAACTGTCTTGAAGTCCATCCATTCCTCTGTCGTCCCGCCTTATCTGAATTTGTAGCTATGAATGAATTCTGGTGTTTTGAAAGAGCAAAACTGGCGGGAAAACAACTCATTGAATAATTGTGTGATTGTTCTGGTTGCCATAGAAACATGACATGAAAATATAGCATCAAATAGCTCCTCTGGGGCAGAAATCCTCCGTTTAAAAGCACAGAAATGCATTAGTTGATAAGATAAAGGACTCGGCATTGTGTGTCTGACAAATGGATTAAAGGTAATTGTATAACAGTTCCATGGGGGGATTCAGCCATTCTAAAATGTCTTTAAAGTATTAGTTACACCTTTTCCCATCGTGCTGCTGTCTCTCCCATGCACGTGTCTCCATCATAGCTGAATGACCTTTACAGTGAGGGGGCTGCGCTGGTGAGAGGATGAAATATGATCGAGGAGGGCTCGTGTGAGTAACAGATCCACGAGTTTGGAGACTCCTCCGAAGCCAAAATACAAGTTTATTATACGACTAGCTGAGACGACCTGACGTTGGATTTTACAACTCGGGAACGTTATCACAGCTGCGGTCATTTTATCCTCGTGACAGTTGTGCAGCAGCGAACAGAGATGCACTGCTCGGGTTACAAAGTAAGCTCAGAGGAAGATGCACTTGCACACATCTGATTAATCAACCGGATTTCCTGATTTCTTAAAGGTCACGTAGGAGCTAACCATGGAAACCTGTTTCCCCTGCAGAACGGCGGTTTCTTTGTCGTTTATATGCGTAACCAGTCTGCCTAGTCTGCCTCTCACCGTGCTGTCAGATTGCTCAAAATATAAACAAAAACATAGCCATGTGTACGTGATGTGCATCGTGCTCTGCAGCTACAGTTACACTCTTTTCCCGTCTCCCATTTCAGTCAAGTGCAGCTCAAATGTACTTTGATGTTACCAAATCTTCACTTTGTGTTTCAAAATGTCACATTCGCTCTCTTTTTTTCCTGTTTAGGCTCGTAACGTAAACACAGGAGAGCTGGCTGCTATCAAAGTCATCAAACTGGAACCGGGTGAGTTATCTCATCTCATCTTTCTGCTCCTTATCTCCCTTTTTTTACTTTATCTTCCACTCTGTCGCCGTATCAACCTTTCCCCCAGTCGCTTTTTCATTGTCCATTCTTTTAGCTGTTTCTGTCTCTCACAAACGTCTTTCCCCCGTTCACTCCCCCATCTCACCTGACACTTGCAGATCCTTTACCCTGCCTCTCTCCACATGCATTATTTGCCCCCCTCCATGTCCTTTCCCTTTTCCCTGCTGGTTTCTATCTTCTGCTCATGCACTAAAGAAAGAAAAACATAAAAAAAAAACTTTAGAAGTCAGAGGAAGTGTGGAAATGTATCATCACACTGTTGCTAAATAATTAAGATCTTCAAATGTGGAATTTAAAAAAGGAAACTCTGTAGCTCTTCATCCTTTTTGCACCGGCTTCCCTGAGTCTACTCCCCGTCCTTCAGAAAGCCATGAACAAACCCACTTCTCTTATTTTATGCTGCTTTGTAACATTAAGATACCAGATTATCACTGCAATAATAATAATAATAATAATAATAATAATAATAATAATAATAATGATAATAATTAGTCTGTGTGCATGTGTTCACTCCAGGTGAGGACTTTGCTGTCGTCCAGCAGGAGATTATAATGATGAAGGACTGTAAACACTCCAACATCGTAGCCTATTTTGGCAGTTATCTCCGGTAAGTGTGTGTGTGTGTGTGTGTGTGTGTGTGTGTGTGTGTGTGTGTGTGTGTGTGTGTGTGTGTGTGTGTGTGTGTGTGTGTGTGTGTGTGTGTGTATATCATATGTACAATGAATGAGTTACGCTTGCTGTTAAAGTGCATGTTATTAAATAGCATGCGTGAGTTTTGTGTGAAGTTGTACTGACGCTGTGCTCACCGTGCAGGAGAGATAAGTTATGGATCAGTATGGAGTACTGTGGTGGAGGCTCTCTGCAGGATATCTATCACGGTAAGAACAACATCCACACAAACACACACACACACAAACACACACACATTTTGATGTTTTTTTTTGTTTGTACCCTCAGTGTGTGATATCCGTCCATCTCACTCTTTTTTTTCCTCTCCTCTATCTGTGTTTGTCTCTCTCTTTCTTCCTTATTTCATTCTTCCAGTAACCGGGCCTTTGTCAGAGTCACAGATAGCCTACATGTCACGGGAGACCCTGCAGGTAGTGTATACGGTATATTTGTTGTCAGTGTGTTTCCATATAGAAGAAGGGGAACACATGACGAAGCATATTTTGGGAGATTTGTCCAGCTGCTTGCTTCTTGCTTGATGCTAACACTGAAGCATTGACTCCGTTGAGTGAATTCTGCTATTGCATATGCTACATATGCTTTTTAAAACAAGAACAGCATCAGTTCAAATTGAAACATAAATTAGAAACAAACAAATATTTAGAAAAGACTGGGAGAGTTTCCTGAAGCACCACAGCTGCATACTATTACAGAGGAAACCCTGTTGAGTGTTAGCATTGTACATTGAAGCCAGTTATCTAGCAGAGACACAGATGATGCGTCTGTGCTGCCAACTGTAACCGGAGCCAATCTCCCAAACATTTGATTTTCATTTAACCAGCAATTCTGTTGAAAAATATCTGAACATCTTTTTTTCTCTCCAAATATTTAAAAATTAAGCCCCGTTCTGTTTTTCATTGTTGTGCTTTTAATTGTTTCATTTTTTTTTTTCTGCGAGTGCCAATAACGTCAGTTACTGTGTGTGATTCTGTTCACAGGGTTTATACTACCTACACAATAAAGGCAAAATGCATAGAGACATCAAGGTGAGTTTGGAGGAAACTGTAAGGAGCATGCACGTCAGTGAAACTTTCAGGCAGGATCCGGCGCTGTGCTGCGAAAATGCAGTTCGAGTGCGGGTCGACCGAGATCGGGCAAACCCTCCACAGTCAGCCTGAAATGTCTCTGAAACTGAGACTATCCAGGTGGATTCATCGACTAAACTCTGATACTCTACCTGTGTGTGTGTTCTGGCTTTGTTTATTTCATGTACCCAGCTTGTAATTTACACTGAAAAATAGCGGCACGAAGAAGTTTAATTTGGTTTGTGTCCGATGGTTTGAGAGAGAGAAAGAGAGAGAAAGAGAAAGGGAGAAAGCAAGCTGTGGTTGAGCGACCTAGACAGTGAATGAGAGTGAGCGAGAACCAGCCGTGAGAAAGCAGATTAATCGGTGAACTAAAACGTTATTTCCTGATTGTTTCACAGCGGTTACGCTCAACACAAACAGACACACCCACAGCAGCCCCCTCTCACTGCGGCAAGTCACTGCAGCGCCTGATCCTGTCTGAATGCAGCCTTAAGACCTTAATGCCTTTCTGAGTCACTGTACGAGACTTCCTCTTGGAAAGTTTGATAAAAACACAGACTACAGCTTCAAAAAATGTTATCATGTTGCAGATGCAGTTTTGGTAATTGATGATGATGTTAGGTAAAATAATGATAAATTAAAGATAAAATACTTAAACTCAAAGAACACGAGTATAAAAGAGCATTCAGTGATGTTGAAAATGAAAATTGATCCCCAGATTATCGGTGCTGATGGTGTTTGTGACGGAGGAAATGATTATTGATTCGTAGCTGCAGGCTACGTTGATCAATCACAAACCACTTTGCAACCAACTTGCAGCACTGAATGTGCTTCTTAAGTTAATTTGAATTGACCTGAACTGTGATATATGTTTTTTTTCGTGTGTTGTGTCCTGATACGTGGTGTGTTTGTCTCTGACAGGGAGCCAACATCCTCCTGACAGACAACGGCTACGTCAAACTAGGTGAGAGGAACACGCAGTTACCTTTTGTTTCAAAAGACTGAATCTGAATGACCTCATTTACTGTTCTTCTTTCGTATAATCATTCCTGTTCTTGCTGTCACACTTTTTTTTTTATATTTATCCTCCTCCTCCTATTATTTCAATATAAACTCTTTCCCTCCTTCCCCTCTATTATTCTCGTTCTTCTTTTTTACTCCCTTCCCCCCTTTTTTTTCCTCTCCGTAGCCGACTTTGGTGTATCGGCCCAGATCACAGCAACTCTAGCCAAGAGGAAGTCGTTCATTGGAACTCCTTACTGGTGAGTTGTGCTTGTTTTCCCTCAGGTTAACTCCCTTTATACTGGTTATGGACATGCATGCATGCAGGTAGAGCACATGTTTAAAAAAAACTTCCTACTGCATGCAAGAGGCAATTGTTGTAGTTGTGATTAGGGGAAACTGTAGTTAGAGTTAATTGTAGTTAGGGGAATTCAGTTGAATCAGATTATTCACCAACAAATGAGCAATGAAAAGCATGTGGGGCATTTGTGCAGTTGCTACATCCTGAGAAAAATACTGTAGAAAATTCAAATGCTGCTCTTGTGCTTAGCTGTTTAATTAACCTGATTAAGTGCTTAGTAAAAATGAGCACACATTTACTCCAGTTCCACTTTCCACTTCCCCTCTCCTCTTTCTCTCTCTCTCTCTCTCTCTCTCTCTCTCTCTCTCTGTCTCTCTGTCTCTCTCTCTCTCTCTCTCTCTCTCCATAGGATGGCTCCTGAAGTAGCAGCAGTGGAGAGGAAAGGAGGTTACAACCAGCTGTGTGATATCTGGGCTGTGGGCATTACTGCAATAGAGTTGGCTGAGCTGCAGCCACCCATGTTTGAGCTACACCCAATGAGGTACAGGAGTGTGTGTGTGTTTGTGTGTGTGTGTCGATGTGAAACAATGTTAGAATTAAAAAGAAAAGTGTTTACATGTGATCTGGAAAATGAAATTCTTACCACACATTGTGCTTCGAGCAGAGTCATTCGCTCAGTGTTCAGAGCGATATAAAGATATCACGTCACTTTGTTTACATTTATAGTGACCCCAACACAGAAACACCAAATCCATCTTTAATGGTATTCATTACATACACACAAACTGTAAATGTAACACACTTTCAGTGTATATTATACAAAGTATAATCGTATTTCTACATGTGCATACTATAAGTACCGTAAAATAGAGAGATCTGACTGTGTTTTGATCTGAGCCTCTTTCACCACACAGCAGTACTCCACAGTAAAAATTTCAGGTTTAATCTTTGTCTCTTTTTCCGCAGGGCTCTCTTCTTAATGACCAAGAGTAATTTCCAGCCTCCTAAGTTGAAAGATAAACTCAAGTGGTAAGAGACCACCCTGTCCACGATGTCTTTGTCTTCCTCTTTGTATCTGAACTATTCCCAGAAACTGAGATGCATTCGCTGCAGATGCAACACCCTGCCGCTCACACACAGATCACACAGTTTTATCAAATCTGTGCCTGTGCTTGTTACAAGGCCAAATGATTAACCCTTTCTTCTTCTTCGCTGTGTCTGTGTCTCTGCAGGACAAACAACTTCCACCATTTTGTCAAACTGGCTCTGACCAAGAATCCAAAGAAGAGGCCCACAGCTGAGAAACTGCTGCAGGTGAGCAATAAAACAACATATTTACAATTTCTTCTAAGTAGGCGCACTGAATATATGGATACACATACACACATAAAATATAGTATAATATAATAATTATTGGGTCATATTTGCCACGTGTATGTCTCCGGTGGTTAAAATGTTAGGGCATATCACATGAACTGAACGTTTGCCAGCAAAGCACCAAATATCTGTCACATTTTCTCACACTTAAATACTCGATTACCTTCGTAATGAGTTATTTTACTGCATCTTTCTTATTGGCTGCCTCTCTTGTCTTGTCTTCCAGCACCCCTTTGTGTCCCAGCCTCTCAGCAGGACGCTGGCAATAGAGCTGCTGGACAAAGCCAGCAACCCCGACCACAGCACCTACAATGACTTCGATGACGATGACCCCGAACCAGAGGTAACCTTTGACCTTCTCAGGTGTTGCTTTGAAAAACAGAAGTGTCATAAGGATTGCAGACAGGTCAACAGAGTAGTGATTATGTTTTGCTGGATCTCGCTCCCTTTTCTCCAAATCGTGCTTTTCTCTCTCCTCATCTGTCCATTAAATTCTTTCTTCATCCACCACCGATCACCCTCCTCAACCTCAGCTCCTTTTTTTCCTCGGCACATGTGACTCATCTTTCTGCTCTTTGTCCTTCCCTTTCTTCGTCTTTCCTCTCCTTGCTTTCTCCTCGTTTCACTTGTCTCTGCTTTCATCTTCACTTTACTTCTGTTCTTCCTCTTTCCTCATCTCTTCCTCCTTGTAGCACTTCTCCTTTCTCTCTACCCTTTTCTTCTCCTCACTCCCTTCTTTCTTTTCTCCTGTCTTATCTCCAACCCCCATCCTCTACCTCCTCCTCAGTTTAAGTACAGGGGTCATTTCCTACCCATAAGCCCCGGCGCTCGACGCGCACCCCGTTTTGCGGCCCGCAGAAAGGTACCGATGTGGGCTGCGGTGGCTCTGCAGTGATGTCATTCTAACACAAGCGATACTGTCAGTTGTTTCCTCACTTTGGGGGAGGACCACAGAACTGAATGAATAGAAACTGGATTTCCATTCAATTCAGCGTCTACTGGTGCTGTCATGGAAACTGGCATCGGCATGTGACTTTCAGACGGCTGATGGATTACCGTGGCAGTCGCATAAAGAGTTCAACATGCCAGTGAGCACTCGTATTTAACGTTCTGTTGACGTGCACGTCAGCTGATGTGGTTATTTTTATCTAGTTATTATGAAATATATTCGATTTTGAACACTGCCACTGATTTTAGTATGGCTATTGTAGTGTTTTTTGTTGTTAGTATTCAGTTAAGACACTTTTGTTGCTGAGAGTTAGGTGAGAAGATTGATATCACTCTCATGTCTGTGTGGGTAAATATGAAGACACATCCAACTGGAAATGTAGGAAAATGTCCAAATGTAACAAACCCTACCTACGAGCACTGCTAAAGCTCATTAAAAACACATTACATGTAGTTTTTCTTATAAATCCAAATGTAGGAACAACAATTTGTGATTCCAGGAGGGGTTACAGCTGATTTTGTTATCTTTGGACAGAGTCAGGCTCACTGTTTCCAGGCTTTCTTATACTAGGCTAAGCCAGCCGCCTGGTGGCTGTAGCTTCGTACCGTACACGGCGAGCGGTCTCAATCTTTTCATGTAACTCTTGACGAGAAATCGACAAATGCATTTCCTGATATGACGCTCACTGACTGAACTGTGCTCACTTCCATGACAACACTATTGACGTCTTGGCTAAACCACAGCAAATCAGCTCTCTTCATTCGAGTTCTGTGGCAGATAAAGAAACGGCTCAGTTCATGAAGATGGCTACCAAACTGTAACCTCATCACACTCCTTAGGATATTACGCCTAAACCACAGGTCAAATTGTATTTCTGACATTATGGTTTGTCTTTGTCCAGTTAAGTGCTAAACTTCAGTTTAAGGAAGTTTTAGCTTATGGAAAATACTGTGGTACGGTAAAGTCTGCTCATCTGTTAGTCCAAGCAGCCAAAAATAAACAATAAGGATTGTTTCACCCGGCTCTGATAAAGAGATCAAAATCTTGTCTCTCCATTTGGCGGTGAGGAAGCACAGGATACAGGATGCATTTTGAAAAAGGTGGAGGGGGACTCAAATATGTCAGTTATGGAAGTCATCTTCATCTACCTTTGCCAGTACAGTTACTAACCCTGAGTTGTGTGCTCTGATGATGATTGTTACACCTATAAGAGGTCGTTTGAAACTGACAAATTTATTAGTGGATCTGTGCAACATGGAATGTGTCTTTTGATGGATGCTTTATTGGTATCGTCTTGGTTTGTCTTTCTCCGGTGCTTTACAAGCATGGTTTGAGGATGCTGTGTTTTCAGCTTTTCTACGAGGACGACTTCATATTTTAAGACTGAATGTTGAAGACAAAGTACACTATAGATTTTACGGTGAAAAACTGCCAAACCATGACAGTAAAAGACTAAAATATGCCATGAAATATTTTAAAACCTTTATTTATGCAGCATTTTAAGGGAATTTGTAGAGAATAAAGTTGTATTTCATATTAAACTGAGACTGTTAATTATACAGTAAAACACCGTGATATTTAATGACATATTTTACGGTCTTTTACTGTCATGGTTTGGCAGTTATAATTATTAACATTATTGATATTTAAAATATGGAATAAAACTCCAACCTTAAACATGAAATCAACAGTAGTAACATCCTTTTAGCGTAATATTAGAAAAAGTTACACCATATTTATTACGGTAAATTCTGCACAGCTGCCAGTTTTTTACTGTAAAAACAACATTTATTTTGTTTTGTTTTTACAGTGTAGACTTTTGAATTCTTTGGAATAGTTGTTAAAAATGTGATTTTTCACAGTTTTACTGTCTAAAAATAAACACAATGGCCGTGAAATAATAGTTACCACCTGTATTTCCAAAGGAAACCAACAACTGGCATCACATACAGCAAATGACTCAATATATGTGCAGCCTGGGTTAGAGCGTGTGTGACTATATTAAAATATATTTGATCAAGGTACCGTATGGTACTCTGAGACTATCTTCTATCATATATTACCCAAAGTATAGAGGACGTGTTGCCTTACAGTGAGTCATGAGGGCCCTTTCCAGGGTAGGTTTGTCTTTTCCGTCCACTTTGTTGCTATGTTTTGGTTGTCTGGTTGCAGAGTGTGGCTGGCTGTTTTGCTGTGTCATCACATCCCACCCACAGGAAATAGCAGAGGGGATGTGTGTGTGGGTTTTTTTTAAACCTATTGTAACCTTCTCAAGTACTATGTATATCCTTTGAACAGCTATTTGACTCTGTGTGTGTGTGTGTGTGTGTGTGTGTGTGTGTGTGTGTGTGTGTGTGTGTGTGTGTGTGTGTGTGTGTGTGTGTTTCTTTTTTCCTGATAGTCTCCGGTCTCCGTTCCTCATCGTATTCGTTCCACCAGCAGGAGTGCCAGAGAGGGAAAGACGCTGTCAGAGATCAACTGTGAGTTCATGCACACAAAGTCAACATGGTCAAATACATTAACAGTAACTCCACTCACCGTATTATCCGATCTCCTGTTTCTCTCAGTTGGTCAGGTGAAGTTTGATCCTCCCTTGAGAAAGGAGACAGAACCTCATCATGAACCGGTGAGTTATTGGCTGCGCCGTATGTTTGTATGAGTGTGTGAGTGAGGGTGTATTCATGTGGTTGTCACTTCACCAGTTACCAGCATGGCTGATCCTCGTCTAATCACAGGAAGCAATCCAACCCCGACCAATCCATGTTGTTGACAATCTGTGTTGAACCGAACACGAAGCCCATCCACATAGTTCACTCTGGTAGTTCCCACACTGAGGCATTTTAAGAAGGGATGTCCCAATCTATGTTAGCCATAGTCCAAAGATCTTTTAGTGGGTAGAGAAGAACTTAGATTGCTGACCAGCTGCATTCAAGCAGGTTACTGCTAATTTACTCTTTGATTTTTCAACCACAACCTGATTTTTTTCCCCCCCAGTAACCTTTGTTTCTTGAGTGCATGTAAGCTTGACATTGTGGATACAAGCAGCTCTCCAGAAGCAGCTCACAGTAGAACCACTGCACCTTTGTTTTGCAAAGCTCCAGTTGAAGTAGCATCTGATTAAAGATGTCTCCTGGACGCCTTCCTGTGGAGGAATTCGGGAAATGTCCAAATCAGAGCAGACCCTTGGATAAACCCAGAGCGTGCTCGAGGGATAATGTGACCCACCTGGCTCGAAAATGCCTCAGGATCTCCCTGTAAACGTTGAACGACATGGCTTGGGAGACTGCCCACTATAAGCTGCCTGTCTTAGCCTGCTGCCACCAGGACTCTGCAGAAAGTGGATGTATTTGCACAAAGCAACAACCCTCTTTCTTCTGTCCTCGGCATGGCGCTGACACTGACTGACAGCCGGACAACAGCCCCTTTACACAGACACAACAAGCTCTGTGAACTGTGAAGCACTGCAAACATTAGCTTTCTTTCTAGCGCCTCTTTATTTATAAGCACCGATGGACACTTATTTTTTCAGGGTGGATAGAAAATCGAAGGACAGATGTTGTATCTTTGCTTTTAGTTGCCGTGAAAGTGGTTGATTTATACATGCCAGATGTTGGCATAAAACAATGGTTATTGTCAGTTTCAAGCCTTGAAAAAAATTGTATTGTTTGAGACGTTGTCGCTTGTTCATTTGAGCCTCTAGAAACTAAAATTTGTCACTTTTAGATGTGCTAAAAGAAGTTTTACAAATGGGATGGTGCAAGGTTCATACACAGCCACAGTGTCTTGTTAAAGTCCTCTGCTCCCACCCACTTTTTCTGTCCTTCCTTTGCACGTCTTCCACAAACTCCCTTTTGTATTCTTCCTCCTTTAAAGACAGCCGAGACAGTCCATCCTAAAATGCCTCCTTCTTTTCCCCCCTCCCTCCCACCATGAACCTTGGATTAATGTTATGAAACATAGCCACTGGCGTCGTGATATTCATCTACAGCCATCCCTTTTTGTCCTTCAGTTTATACCCTCTCTCCTTGAAAGCAATACAATAACACACAATAAGTCTCTCTCTCGCGGGTCTTGCTGACCCGTGCGGTTCTTGGCTCTCCAAGATCCACTCAGGATTACGTTGCTGTTTGTAGCATTTTAAAAATCAGTAAATCATTCCCACATTAATATCTTTATATATTATATGTTGATTTTGTGGCAGCTGTGCTCAAAAGAGACTCTCGAGGAGGAGTCAGTGGTTGGAGCAGTGTTTTAACCTCTTGTAAAAGAAAAACAAACGCACCCATAGCGACACTCTGGAACCTGGATTAAGGTAACATGTGGTCTTAATTCAGAAGAAATACAGCCAGGAACACCACTGGAATAAGACAGAGGCTACTAATTGTCTCTGATGGAGGCTATACAAAGGTACAGTCTTTTCATTTAGAGTTTTTAAGCTTCATGTAGCTCCTATTATACATTAATGCAATTTATTATTTATCTCTCCTGCTCAGTTTTGCTGATTTTTAAACCCCAGTCCACACACATCATCCCTCCTTCCCTCCCCCAAACTCTAAACCCATTTATCCCTTCTTCTCTTCAGATTAATAATCCAGTATCTCCCTCCTCCTTCTCTGTCTTATGCTGATCCACGGACTTCAGAGCCCATTTTGGCCTTAATCCATTTTTCATTAATCATCCCCCCTCTCTCTCTCTCTCGTGCATCCGTGTCTCCATTCCTCCCCGTTCCCTCCATCAGTCCAGGTTAATGTATTAACTGAGGTCTCTCTCGCTCTGTCTTGCTGACCAGTGTGATTCTGAGCCCTATCTGGACTGTGTTGAGGAGCTCTACTATACCGCGAGATCTAATCTGGTAGTACTCTTTCTATCCGTCTCTCTCTCCCTCTCTCTCTTTCAGCCTCTCCCTCTGTCACCTACGTTGGCCTCTTTTCTTTTCAATCTTTCTTCATTTATTGATTTATAACTCTGTCTTACTCTCCATATTTCTTGTTCATTCATAATCTATTTCCAAAGGACAAGTCCTTGTCCTCCTTTTGGCTCATTTTGCTTTCTGAGACCTCGCTGTCTCTTTTTTGTTATTTTTCCACAGTGATGATTGTTTTGGCTGCTCCATGTCCGACATGTATTTCTGTTCATTTTCACAGTTTTGTTCCATCTATTCTGGTCCATCCATCTGTTACTGTTCATTTTCTTCCTTCAGCCTTGGCTTTTTGCCTCACTAACTAGTGTTGTAGTTGTCATGGTGATAAGAGTCCTTAGTGATGTTGTTGTTGTTGTTGTTGTTGTTTTCAGATACACATGCAGTGCACGCATTCACACAAACATTATAAACCAATCATATCAGGACGTTTGTTGTGTGTCAGACACACACAGACGGAGGTCGAAGGTCAGGTTCAGCTCTAGAGCTGCACCTCTGATGCCTTGCTCCCAAAACTTATTTTTTATATTGAAATTTATAAACACACACACACACACTGGACCTTTTTCATGTTTGCTGTATTGTACCTGATCTTTGTTGGGATCTGTCTCTTTATTATACTTCTCTCTACAGAATGTCTGTCTCTCCTCTGTACACCACTGCTAATATGTCCTCTAACCTCTTGCGTCCTGTAGTTGAGCGGTGCAGTGAGGCCTTTTTCTTGTGTGTTTGTGCGTGTGTGTCTAATCTGTTTGTTTGCAGTATGTGTGTGTGTGTGTGTGTGTGTGTGTGTGTGTGTGTGTGTTTCCTCTCTGCATGCATTAAAACTGTTTTTGAGACTCAACGCTGCATTCACATCGTGGTCAAGTCAGCCAGGGCTGCTTATTTTCAACTTAATCAGCTCGAGCTGCTTTGAAAAGGTGCTGCAGGAACATGAGACGTAACGAATCCTATTTATCCAGCACGCGGTGTTCAGTTGTCTTTTTAGATTTAATGTGTTCAGATTTAGAAACAACGCCCATCTTTGTTTCTTTAAATTGTCTAAAGAACCATACGGTCAGGACTCCAATAGGGGACCCAAAATATATATGACAAGCCACTGAAAAGCTAATGTCCAAGTACAGTAAGTGGGCCTTTCAAACTGAGTACTTCTGTACAAGCCAAACTGGCGTGGGGCTGTAGTAAGAGAGATACTCTGTATTTAAAAAGTTTGGAGAATGGCGGCTTTTCCACCACACAAGTTTAAGCTGCATCCGTTAGCGTGTCTGGCAAACCAGCTTAATACCTGCAGTAGTAAAAGTGTTCCTTCCTAACTGACTAAATAACTGCGTTATACGTTAAATAGTTATGTTATTTTCAAGGTTACATGTTAAATAAAAGCCGTGTTCACAACTCCACCGTGTAGTATTTTCTAGCTCGGCTTAGTTAGCTGGCAACCTTCTTTTTTTTGTGAAACACTTCCACCTCTTTTGGGGTTGAAGTGGCCTTACTTCACATTCACACAGACGCTGTAACATGATGACAGCTCACACCAAGCCAAAAAGTTTGTGGGGGGGAAAACTGGTTTATGTTCGATCATCCAACCAGATGTTGTGCAGGATGGCTGCAGGTATCTACAGGCGTCAACTTGCTATTCTTGTTACCTCTTCTAATGATAATAAAGTAGAACTTAACTCTTTTCAGTGTGAGGAAGGACGACAAATTCTGTTGGCTAAATCATTCACTTCCTGATCTTGCACCTAAAATTTATGAAGACGAGGGAATTGCTGTTGTTGCTATCGTCTTATTATTAATATATTCTTAGGCCACAATGTGAATTCTGCAAGAGTCAAATCTATACACATAGATAGCCATATGGTCACTGTGTACATCTGTCTGTGGATAACTTAAAGGTTATCATAAGGTATTCTTGTTATCTCTAGCAGGCTGCTGCTTTAACTGTCACCACGACCACTACAGCAGCTCCTGCAGTAAATTGAACAGGCTTTCTGAATGTGTATGTGGTTTATTCTGGCACTTGGCCGAGCTCTTCAGCCCTGTTTGTGTCCGTGGATAAATCAAATACACACAACACCTTTTTTTAAAATAATGAACCAGTTATGGATATTATGTCACAGTTGTAACGTAATTTGTTTGTCTTGTAGGACTTGCAGTTGGAGTACGGGCACGATTCGCCAAGTCTACTGGGAGGAAACAAGTGAGTCTCTTTTTGTCTCGTTCCTTATCGTGCGTTCATCTCTTTATCTGTCTCCGATGTTTGGATTTTCTCCCGTTCTTTCATCTACAGTCGCAGTCAGACTAACAGAATGTGAGAGAGGGAGAGTTTTCACGCTGTAGCTTTGATGATTTATTCATAGTTGCAGCTTGAGGATGCTCTGTAAGCTGTGTGTTTGTGTGAGCTTTCAGCTTTAAGTGTGCTTAGTAAGCACAATGTCTCCCATAGTCTGACAAGGACTTAAAATATTTAGCATGTAGATTTCCAGTCTCAGAGATTAAATTCAGAAATTAAACTTTTCTCTTCTGGTGTCCAACAAACAGGAGTCTTCTCAAATCTGTGGAGGAGGAGCTACAGCAGAGGTAAGTCAGACCCCCGACAAACCCTAAACTTCACCCGGGACCTCTCGATTTGCTGGTGCTCTAACCATCCCCACCCATCAGCCAATCATTATTAACGGCAGGACTAATGTCGGCCAATCACGCGCAACTAACGCTGTCGTAATGACTTCAGGCTGTCGCGGCTCTCGGCATTTTGGATTCTTGTGGGTTTTATTTTCCCTCTGCGGCTTGCTTCACGCTTTGATGTAATCAGGAAAAAAGGCTGTGCTTCGTAGGGCCTTCCTGCAGAGCATGGCTTACACACACGCACTCAACACTCTCACGTGTACGCTCACACACACACAATTGCACGCATATACAGTTTTTTTTTTTGTTGTTTAGCCAAAGCTTCAGTGGGTGTCTTTAGCAGTAAATCTGAGGAGACATTCTTTTTACTTGCCCCCAAAAATTCAACAATTCTTCTGCTTTGCTACTTTCCATGAGACAATCTGATACGATAAATGTGTTGAATGAATTCTTTGGTCTGCAGAGTAACAAAGATAAAGTGAGTTTTCACGTCTAAAGACAGAGAGGGTGCGAAGATGTCCTCTAAACATTCCCTTTTAGACACCAGAGGCTACATTTGAATGTAGTTTCTTTAGCTTGAGTCGCTAGAGTAGATAAAAGTGATGTTCAGATCTCTTTTTACAGAAAATGTGGGAGTGTCAGTCAGTGTTTAGCAGACCTGGGTTAAAATACAGTTAAGACAGTAGTCACCTAAAGAGTCGATGAAAGTGTCTTTTTCTGTGATAGACAAGTGAAACTGCTGTGTTCAGAGGATTTTAAACCTAACTTAACTGTCTGACTGCGTGACAACAGATTTTTACGTCTTACTGTAGTATAATGAATAGCATAAACCTAAAGCTTCCACTTGGATGACATTAATGTACAGTATATTTACTTTAAATGGAGGTTTTCATACATTTAAGAGTTTTGAAAAATGCTTTGTTATTACTGTGAATTCTCAAATAAAAGTAATTCTTTAAATAGTGGCACTGTTTCAGAAAAGTAGCTGGGCTGTCACAAATAAATAAAAGACTGTTTTTTTAAAATCATTATTAAGCTTTCGTCACTGAAACTCAACACTCCAGCAGCTCAAAAAAAAAAAAAAAAAAGGCAGGACCCCTTCCCCGTTGCTTGTAGACTTTTATTGTGAAAGTTTGCAGGAAGTGTTGAGTTTCAACGACGAGAGCAGCTTAACATGGATCCCAAAAAGTCGAAGCCACTGCAGTTATGTAGCAACCGAGATCTATTCAAAAAATAATGGAGGAAGCGCTGAGTTTGCTTTACAGTTTTGAAGAATCAGGATGTATTTTAATATAAATATGATGAATATTTGAGAATTTATAGGCTGTAAAATGAAGTTGTTACGAGAGGTCAAGTCTGCTGTTGAGGGATGTGTAGATCTGTAAGGACTGTGGAGGTTTAAACAGCACCGTCGGGTTTAGAAGTGTCAGCCCGTGGTGAGTGAGAAACCGGACGTCCACGGGTTTCTGGATTTTTGTTGGTGAGCGGGGATTCTTGTTTTGTTTGGATCTGTTCAGTCCTTTCAGATCTTCCCAGGTTTCAAAGGGTTAGAGGTAGTTTGTGGACCGAGCTTCACTCAGATCTCCCTCCCCTTTCCCTTCTTCCTCCATCCTCTTCCTCCTCTTCCTCCTCCTCCTCCCATTGTCACCTTTGCTTGCACCCCGTTCTCCCTTAACCTCCCCTTCTTATGCTCTCCCTACCTCCACCCCTTCCCCCTTCTATTTCTATCCTCTTCCTCCCCTTTTCCCCCACCCTCCTCTTATCTTCACCTCCTCTCCCAGGGGCCATGTGGCACACTTAGGGGATGATGAGGATGAGGATGATGATGGTGCAGATGATGATGAAACTCACACTCAGTAAGTTCTCTCCCAGTCTTAGAACCGGAAGCCTCCCCCCTCCTCGTCTTTCTCTTCTCTCCTCTCCCCTCAAACTCACTCCTTAATCGTTCCAAAGAGGAAAGGATGAGGAGTAAGACGAGGAGGAAGGCTTCCCGTCTTTGCCACAGTTTCATCCACGCATCTCTATGCAGCACACCCTGCCATCATGCCACATTTGCCACCTTTGTTTGTGTGTGTGTGTGTTTTCTATGCCGTTACTACTGTGTGAAGTTTAATAACTACTAACAGTAACCCTAACCCTAAAAAAACTCACCTGGAGGCTGTTAATATATCTGTCTGTTTAATTTATTCTTCATTATTAGCTCCATGAATATACAGGGACAGAGAATAACTCTTTAAAGAGTGAGCTACATGTCAAATTCACCGGATTCGTAGCCGTTCTTTGATGCTCGAACTATGAGGTCCACGTGTAGTTTCAGCTTAGATAACTGATCGTCATGACCTTGACATCTTATTTGCTGTTGTCTTGTTTTGTTCTCCACTTTGCATCGCCATCTGTGTGCCTCCTTGCTGTGTGTGTGTATGTGTGTGTGTGTGTGTGTGTGTGTGTGCGTGTGCGTGTGGGCACGCCTTCACGCTGCCTTCTGTCTTCTCCTGCCTCTATTAAACTGTTTATTTGGCGTCCAGCCTCATCCCTCATTGTGTGAAAGCCAAATGTCTGCGGCGGACCGGAGTGTTCTCTTTTTCTAGACGTATATTTTCCACTGCAGTCAGAAAGGCCTTCGTACTTGTGATGGCAAAAATAGAAAGAAGCTGAATTGACTCCAGTAGTCGTGTAAAAATTATTAAGCTCATAGATTTTTATGTCTAAAATCGCTTGTGAGGTCAGATAAAACAATAATTCACCCATTGTTGGTGCAAACTCACGCAATTTGTGCTCAAGCGGACCTCCCTTAAAGGTTTAAAGGTCCAGGGTGTAAGATTTAGGGGGCTCTGTTTAATCATTGTATTACTTCATATAAAATGCACATTTCATTAGTGTATAACCGTAAAGAAATATGACCTCCTACTCTACTTTGGTGCTTCACCAGTCAGTCAGTTTATGTTGGAGGGAGAAGGTGAGGCAGCACTGAATCTTACACGCTGATCCTTTAAGTTGTCAAAGAGGCATGAGAATGTAAGGATGCTACATGCAGTTGCTAATGAGCACGTTAGTGAAACAAACTTTTTGTGTATTGATCCAGCTTCAGAAAAATGTTCATGGACAACTTTCTTTTCCATTCTCCATTTTCTCCAAGTTGTGGGTGTAGGATCAATAGATTGTGTCCCAGTTTCTACACCCATAGGTGTTCTCTTAGCACCGTTATGTTCTTATTTGACACCCTCCACCATGCCACGTTCTCCGATACAGTTTCTGTTCAGACGTGTAAACTGTCAGTTGCAGATCAGTTTGTACTGTAAAGTTTACGTATATCTGTTGACCGCCATTCAACTGAACCACTGCCCCTCTGTCTGTTTTCATTTGTGTGCTCTCATGTCTCAGTGATTAACAAAAGAAAATCTGCAAAATGAATGAAGTCTCTGCGAAGACAGTGCTGTATTGATGAATGAATTATTAATTTTTAGGGCCTTAAAAGGTGCTTATCATCCTCACAATGTGTGATTACTTACTCCAAACGAGAAAAGGAAATATAACTCAAACACAAAAACAAAGTTTAAGAGATAGCGTGAATAAACAGAACTCGGAGAAGTTGTTGAATTTGAATTATTGCTGGCGATCTTGTCAGTGTTCCAGTATCAGCGCTGCTGTTCTCAGAGACTTTACACATGCTTCATCTGATCTAGTGTGGCAGTCTCACCTTGTATGTAGTGATTAACCTTTTAAAGTAGCACATCGTGTCTGTCTCTGTCTCAAATAGCTTTGGTTATACTTGTCATTTCAGGGTTCTTTTAAAATCTGATCACTCCATAAGATACTACACGTACTCTGGTCCTGATGCACAGAAAATATTTCTATATTTTCTTTATTGAAATCTTTAAAACTAGATTATATCATCAGCTAGATGATACTAGACAGTGTGTTTGATTGATTTATGGATAATAAAACATGCTTTTATGAAGTTTCAAAGCTTTTAAAATGACAAGTTAAACCACAGCCTCAGTGCCGAAATGTTGACAGATGTGTTTGTTATATTCAGTGCAACTCTTGTGTGTATTTTCATCAGCCGTTAGTCTGTTTATGAGAGTTGTGTCTTCTCATTCTTCAGTAAATCAAGCACTATCATGAGGCCAAAGGTCCCACCTCCGCTTCCTCCCAAGGTATGAATAATGCATCAATCATTTGAAGATTCATTTAAAAGCTGGTGGTTTGTAACAGAAAATGAGAAATGAGCTGACTCTTTGTCCCTTTTCTGTGTCTCCCTCCAGCCCAAGTCCATCTGCTCGTCCCAACATCCGCAGCATCAACAACTAAAACACGACGACAGCCAATCACACAGCGAGGACGACGGCGGAGGGGGAGGCACCATCAAACGCTGTCCAGTCCCGCAGACGCCGAGCCCCGCCAAGGCCGCCTCCAACGTCCCCCCGCGGCCCCCGCCCCCGAAGCTGCCGCCCCACCGCCGCAGTAGCCTAGGTAACGAGAGCCCCAAGCGCACGGACGTCGAAAACTCTGCCCCAGAGGATGATGGGAGCTTTAGGCATTTCTGGGAGTGGCTCCACACGCCTCACACAGAGGAGGAGCTGGAGGAGGCGTGGGAGGTGCTGAAGGAGGTGAAAGAGGAGCAGGAAAAAGAGGAGGAGAAGGAAGAGAGTAAGAGCAGCCATTTGGTAGATTGGTAGTGTCCACAGACCCTGTCGTCCCCTCCAATTGATTGTGTGGTCTCAGTCCTCGTAGTCTGATTTCTTTGTTCCATGAGTCCATTAATAATAGTCCTTTTTAAATCTTTTGTTTGTAGCTCCTTCGTCCATCAGCTTCTGCTCAGTATAAGTGTTTGTCATCTCTTTTTTTTATTTATCTTTTTTGTGAAGTCTGATTGGTTGTTTAGTGCCAAACAATCAAAAACTAGTCTGCTGCCACTTCCCCTCGCTTCCTAGGAGGAAGAAGGAAGAGGAGAAAACATTGTCCTGGCTGATCAGAGCTTATGATGACGTGCACAAGTCAGGAATTAAGTCTGTTTTTGCTCAGTTCGAAAGTAGTATACACCTGCAGCGCGTAACTAATTTATTAGACCACCACCCGAAGCTCTTTAACCAAAATGATATTTTTAATGCTTAAATATAATTATTATTGTTATAAATGAATTTAAAATTGTAAAGCACATCATTATTTTTTGATTAAGGTGTCAAATTATAGTTATTTACTTGCATTCCTGAACGGAAGAATTAGTTCTAGTGGTTGAATGTTATGCTTGATTCATTTCTGACATCTCAAATTCGGGTATAAAAAGATGAATTCAGTTTGAAATTCCTCATCCCTGTTCAACGTGGTAAAACGCGGAGAGCTCACTGAAAATGAAAGAGTCCGCATTGAAGCACTTCATGATGCTGGATGGTCTCTAATACATTTGTTAATCTTTGTACTGTATATCCACATCTTTCTAAAATGGGTGTAATAATATTAATACAGCTTTGTTTGTTTTTTTTGTTACATGAAAGCCTTAATTCAAAAAGGACAGTAATGTTTTAGTCATTTGTTGTCTCTGATGATAACAGACGAGTGAATAAAAGATAGAAGCTGAACAGGAACAGAAACAAACTCATACACTTATTTAAAAATATCCAGTATGATTGGAGTATATTGGATATTCCCAGTGCTCCCAGACTGCTTACATCAGAGCATTTCCACTGCTTCTCTCACACTAAATGAAAATTTAGTTTATATTTTCAGTACTTCCACTGAAGGAAAAGGGACAGTTTGTTAGTTCTGGTTCACCTGTTTGCTCACTAAGATCGATTGAGAGAAGGTCGGCTGTTGGTCGACAGATCTTTTATTCGTGAGGTCGTAACCAAAAATCTAAAATGTGGTGTTGGAAATGTTACCTGTGGTGAGTTGAATCACAGAGATTAGGAAACAAATTGGGAAAATAATTTGGATAAGATCAGATAGAAATATGTGTTTATGCCGGAATTATCCTTTTGCTGGAGTTACGTTTTGTGTGTGTGTGTGTGTGTGTGTGTGTGTGTGTGTGTGTTCTACCAATCATGACAGGAAGTGTTTTAGTTGAGCAGTAGCAAAAAAAAGTCGAGGTCAGTTATTTTACTCGTGTTAGAGTCATAATTATCGACCTCTCTCTGGCAGGTTGTATTTGTCGCATTAACACCTCCCTGTGCTCGTGACTATATTTGATCCTCTGTATTCTTCCTGCTAGCCTGCTCCCTCCTTCCCTCCCTCTCTGCTCCCAGTAGTTTGTTTGTTACTGTGTTCAGTCCCGCAGATTAGACTGTATTCATTGAAACCGACCAGAAGTGTCAGTGTGCTGAGTCTATTTACGTTTCGTCACTCACTTTTTTCCCCTCAAACACACAGCTGCATACTGCTTTCATTCTCTCTCTTTGTCCCGAACACACACACACTCACTCTCTCTTAATTTCTGTGTCACACACTGAGCTGTGTTTCTGTTGTTGTAGGTAATGGGCTGAACTCTCCACACAGTGGAGACAGGGACAGTCCAGCAGACAGACAGTCCACTATGCCCCCTAGTGTCCCCATACGGAAAGACAAGAAGGATGTTCCGGTAAGCAGAGTTCTTGGGACTTCCATGGGGATCACATCTCTGTCTTTGCACAAGCTACTCCTGGTTGGTGCAAAGAAAGGGTGGGGTTTAGGAACCTCTGACAACAACCAGCGACAAGGTCGTTACAGTTATACCCCCATACTGCAAAATATCCACCCACTGCAGCTGTTTTAACGCTCAACACTTGTGAAATTTGTATTTCAAAACACTAAACTGGAAGTAAATTTTAGCATTTAAATGAATTGTTGTTTCTGTAATAAAAACCAGGGCATGTATCTTTGTGTACCTTCAACTTTATTATTCTCTGCTTGTCAATTTGTGACATCCAGTGTTAGTATTTGATTATGAATGACCCTGGTAACGCACTGTGAGTGAATCTGACTGATCATGAATGTGTGTGTGTGTTTATCTGTCTGTCCTAGAAGCCAATCAGTAATGGCCTTCCCCCGACACCCAAAGTCCATGTAAGTAACAGCCTGTTTCTGCCTGAAAATCACATTCGAACATCATAATCTGCAGAGCGGTCGGCTCATCATTTGCTTCGTTTTTGTCTGCTCTCATTCGTAGATGGGTGCGTGCTTCTCCAAGGTGTTCAACGGCTGTCCTTTGAAGATCCACTGTGCCACTTCCTGGATCAATCCCGACACCAGAGGTAACCAATAGGAAACCAGATACAGCGTGGAACAATCAGTCAAACCATCCTGACTCTTGCTTTGCTCTAATATGTGATAAAATGTTGATTTTTTTTTTTGTGTGCGTTTCAGACCAGTATTTGATATTCGGAGCTGAAGAGGGGATCTACACATTAAATCTTAACGAGCTGCATGAGACCTCGATGGAACAGGTGAGAGTGGAGATTATGTATTTCAAGTATACTTTATGAAAATGTTGTGGTGAAAAATATGTCTTTAATGTCTCTCTACTTTGTATCTGTCTGCAGCTCTTTCCTCGGCGGTGTACCTGGCTATACGTCATGAACAACTGTCTTCTTTCCATATCTGGTGAGTGATAACACGTCCGTGTGATGGCATAGTTTGGAAGTTGACCACATAAAAAGTTTTATTCTTATAACAAGATGTTGTATCTTAAGTCGGCATCATTCATTCATTACTTTTGCTCTCTTCTGTTTTATTCCACTCCAGGAAAAGCGTCTCAGCTGTACTCCCATAGTCTGAGCGGTCTGTTCGAACAGGCCAGACAGTTACAGAAGTTACCAGTATCCATTCCCACACACAAGCTGCCTGATAAGATGATTCCCAGGTAACTCTCCCAACAGGAGCTCATGAAAATAACAGTGTTGTAGTACTCGAGGTCCGTCTCAAGAACACTTTTTGACGGTCTCAGTCTCGTCTCGGAATCGACTGCATTTTTGCTCGGTCTTGTCTCAGTCTCGGACAAAGAGGACTCTGGATTTCATTTCAAGACCACAACTATATATAGGACATCACCTAATAATGTCTAATTTGTCCCACCATAATGTTTATATTTAATATTTTTACACTTACAGAAGTAAGAGTAAAATAAATGACGGTGGAAGCGACTGAGAGGTCGGACTGTTGTAGTTTTCGAGCAAACACCTGCGTGGCACAGAAAACTAAAGAGAGGACAAGAGGTCGAGGTTTAACCACAAGACCGCGAGCCGACAGCTGCAAAGTTCCTTCAACAAATCAAACTCAGTGTTTTATGAAGCAGCTATTACACTGTCCTTCTACAGGAAATGCTTTATGTTGTTAAACTCTGGTTTAAGTTGTGAGTTGCACATGTTACCTGCTGAGAAATAAACTGATACTTTATCATTTCTTAATTTTAATAATTAATATGTTGTTTAGAGTAGTTGAATAAATAATGCTGCACAATAATTAGTAGACTTCAAATATACCCTGTGATCAGTGATCAGTATTAGCCAATACAGCTGCTTACGATCAAAAATCCTGATCAGAGCACCTTTAATATTAACCAGTATTCACCCAAGCTGTAGTCTACATAGTATTTTATATTTGAAAATGTATATAAGGGAATCAGGTGCTGTTTCATAAATAGGATCTAACTTTAAAACATTTTCTTTGAGGGGAGCGTCCAAAAGAAAACAAACAATCCTGAAATACGCTGACGGACAAGGCTGCGAGACGTCGGCCTCCTAAGAGATTTGGCGAACACTAGCCACATGTTCGCTACCTGAGCAGGCTTTATACTGCCTGGTCTTGGTCCTGACCCCTCAAAGTCTTGCACTTGTCTCGGCCTCGATCCACTCTGCCCTCAGTTTACGTGGTCTTGACTACAGCGCTTCACTTTGATCACCTGAAATGCAGACATCCGCTCATTTCTGAGTCTGTCTTTAGTCATAAAAAATGTTAATGAGCAGCTTAAATAATCCGTGCAACATGATGTGACCTCGGCACACAAAGCTCTTCTGAGTAACTTAACACGTAACACTGATTTCTTGTTCTTGTTTTTTCTGTTAATAGGAAGTTTGCTGTGTCCAATAAAATTCCAGATACTAAAGGTTGCCAAAAGTGCTGCGTAGGTGAGTTTAAGTGAAGGAGGATTAAATTTCTTTATGTCATACTGCAGTAATAAACACATGCAGAATATTATGGCTTTACAGGTTTATTACAGAACATTTGTGAGTTTACTAACTGCTTTTTGTTTCCGCGCAGTTCGAAACCCGTACACAGGCCACAAGTACCTGTGTGGAGCCTTTCAGTCCAGTGTCATGCTGTTGGAGTGGGTGGAATCCATGCAGAAGTTCATGCTCATCAAGGTCAGTTTTTGCTCTTCGTTTGTGTTTCCTGAACCCGTTTTTATCAAGAGTTTAAACACACACAGACTTCTTCTAAGGCGACTTCTCTTTCTTACCCACTGTCTCATCTACTCGACAGAACATCGACTTCCCGTTACCCTGCCCGTTGGAGGTCTTTGAGATGTTGGTGGTCCCAGAGCAGACTTACCCTCTGATCTGTGTGGCGGTCAGTAAAGGCACCGAACTCAACCAGGTGGTCCGGTTTGGCACCGTCAACCCAAACTCTACCTGCTCCTGGTTCACAGAAGCAGGTGAGGACAGTGAGACCGGCTCTGTTATGTTACACTGACACGAACGCTTGATTTGGTCAAACTAAACGCTCTGTCCTCATCTTTCTCTCTGCAGACACACCGCAGACGTGTGTGATCCACGTCACTCAGCTAGAGAGAGACACTATCCTCGTCTGCCTCGATAGTGAGTAATATAAATGCATTTTTACTGTGCGTTCACACAGGTTTGTGCAGTGGATTTAGCAACACTGATGCCACTCTCCTCCCCAACCCTCTCTATCTCTCTCTCTCTCCCTCTCTGTCTCTACAGGGTGTATAAAGATAGTAAACCTCCAGGGAAGGTTGAAATCCAGCAGGAAGTTGTCAGCCGAGCTCACCTTCAACTTCCAGATCGAATCCACAGGTAAAGAGGGAAAAAAAGAGCCACGCTTGTTCACTTAAAATCACAACAATAAAACTTGTGACATGAATATGGAGACAGGATTGGCATCTTCTCGTGGATGTATACGGTACGAACTTATTTGCGTTAATCCTTGTTATTGTTTATCGCCGTTTCTTTGCAGTTTGTCTCCAAGACAGTGTGCTGGCCTTCTGGAGGCACGGCATGCAGGGACGGAGTTTCAAGACCAATGAGGTGAGATAGACGCTGACAGAGACGCACTCTGTATGTGTTTGTGCCTGTTTAAGAAGAAAATTCACAGCAGAGGTCGTGCAACCAGGTTCACTTCCACCAGACATCATGACACGAGTTATTTAGTCGCAGACTATAATAGGATTTTGAAGCTTGTTGTTGCTGCTGAATTCTTAAGGATTTCAGGATTAATGGAGCGTTGTATTTGATTAATAGGGTCGGACCTGCAAAATCACATAACACAGGGCAACCTTTTGATTGATCGCCTACTCAAAGTGATTTTCTTCGACCAACTAGGAGCCCAGATCATCTGGCCTTTGTTGTTTTTTTGATAACAAACCGGGATGAAAAGTCTTGCAGCTCGAAGCGACCTCTCAAAATCAGAAACAAACAAAGCAGCTTCACACTGTGGACATGTATGAACACACTGTCCCTGCAAGCAGTGTCCCTCCTTTACTGATTCTTACGTAAACGATCAATATTTCCTGAAGGAGAGGTCAACACGTCTTGCAACATTCCTCGTTGAAATGAATGTGGAGCAAAATCCGTCTGCAGAGCGGGAAGAAGCATTCACACGTTAGAGATGGTAACACCCAGGAGGAAATGAAGCCTAAATTTATCATGATACATATCCTGAATATAGAAGTTCATTAACAAGTGAACTGTATTAATGTAGCGATGATGCCTTTGCAGCTGGTTTCACACAGATTTGTTGGTGTCATAACTGTCCGAAAAAACTCAAGGAAGCTCACATGAACTGGGCTGCACATAATTATGATCTGTGTGACACGAACCGCATGGCTTAAACTGACCTGAACGCCTTTTTCGATACAGCTGACAGCATTTCAGTGTTTCGCTGATATTCCGATATTTCCTCACTTATTTTTAAAGACTGAGATCAGACTTAATTTGAGCACCAACCCGACAATCGGAGCATCTCTTCGTAACTTTGCTGTGATATTTGAAATTAGGACAGTTGGACTGCTGTCTCCCAGCGAGCTCTGACCTTGACGTTCTGCTTCTCTTCCTCATATATTCATCAGATCACCCAGGAGATCTCTGACAGCACACGCATCTTCAGACTACTGGGATCAGACAGGTGAAAACACACACACACACACACACACCCACACACACACACCTCCTCCTCACTTGTACATTGCACACATGCTTAGCTCGCTGTTAACACCCTCTCTGATGTCTCATCACTGAAGACGTGCCGACTGTAGAGATCCAGAGGCTGAGGACCGAGGCCTCGCTCTGCGCAGGTACACTCACTGCCTCGCTGGCCCCGCTGCCAGCTGACAAAACACTGCTGCTTTCTTTCGGGACACTCGAGGTCTGCTTGACGCCAGATGTGATTGTATGAGAGGAAAAGAGAGAGAGAGTGTCTGAGGAAATTCAAATTTAACCTGTTGAATCATGACATCATGGACACCAAAATGACCTTTGTCTGGTCTGCTGCTGCACGCAAACACTGTTTTTTACATTTAAAAGTTTTTAAGTCAAATGCAATAAATTCTGCTCAGTTGTTTGGAGCTACTTTTGCACAGACTGGGTCATTTTAGTGTCTGTTTTCCCGTCACTGAGCGGTCCCTTTGAGTTATCATGCGTGAATGTGTGAGCCTTTGGGTTCCTTTAAAACAGTATTAACAGCTTTCTACCAGTTCTCCTCCCTCAGAGTAAACAGAGTTCACTTTGTAAAGGGCTTAGTGTCAAGTGAGCAAATCATCTCCCTCTGCTGCTTTTTTTTCCTCAAATAACAGGGCTTTTACAGGCTTGGACCATATCCTGTGTGGGTTGCTGGCTGTGTGCACATATTGCTACAATAAATTCTGGGTCTCTACTGTGTCTTTCTTACTTTATATTCCTCAGTGTATTTATTTTTATCAGAAAATCACATGCCGAGGCAGGCTGGGCTGTTCTTTTGTCTCGGATTTAAAGGCGAAATGAAGATTTAACGTTTCGCTTGAATGTTGTGCTTGTGTTTTTTAACTGTGTGTGTGTGTGTGTTTGTCTTGCAGGGTGGTGGTGCTGGAGAGCAGGCCTACGGACAACCCGACAGCCCACAGCAACCTCTACATCCTGGCAGGCCACGAAAACAGCTACTGAGACACATGCACCCGAACACACACATGCACATAAACACACTTCTCTTAAAACAGCCCTTCCACTAATGCAAACAAGGGAGTGAGCAACCCGGGAGACACACTCACTCACGTAAGCCCAACCCCACCGCTATACCCAACCACCCACCTACCCAACTTCCCGTCGGCCCGAGTAACTCGGAGATGAGCCGTTCGTGGGCGCAGACGTGGATTCCCAGTTGCAGACATTTTAAAAAATGCACCGCAGTGTTAGATGTGTATTAGTTAGGCGTGTTGCAGTAGCGCAGCGGGGTCGTTGTGGAGACGTTTCTGAGCAGAGCGAGCTTAAACATCGCCGGTTTGAGACCAGCTTGGGTTCTGATAGTCGGGGGGAGGGGGGGAATCGCTTCTCTGCACCTTACAAGAGCAACTTCAACCCAGAATGCCGCCTCCCTCCCTCCCCCCCTCTGCATACTGCACACTGGGAAAACAGCATCCAGCACAGAAGTCTGACTTCAACACTACTTCTACTACTAGTTCTACACATACTACTACTACTGCTACTGCTACTCGCGCTAAAGCTTCACAGAAGAGCCATCTTGCACAGAAAACCTTTCTCTCCTTCATCGTCCTTTCCTCTTTCCTTTTCTTTCCTCCCTTTTTTTTTTTTGTTTTAACTACACCTTTATTTATTGTGGCATGATGTAACTTTAACCACCAGGATGGCTTTCCTGTTTTATTTGTTTTGTTTTTGTTTGTTTTTTTTAAAAAAAAGGATAAAAAAAGAGAAAACAGACTAAACCGCTTTGCCACCTCTGCTAGCATTGAATCTCGATACCCGTCACGATACACCACACAAGTGCTTAATTGACCTCTATTTAATTGTTGTAAATATAAATGTAGTATTTTTTTGACAGAGGCGAACACTAAAAAAAAAAAGACTGGTCGTGTAGATAGGCGTGTGTATAATTGCTCTGTACAACTGTGGAGACAAACAGACAAAGACAGAAAGGCGTGGGAGGATTGATCATGTGACGAGGGTTCAGGAGGCAAAGAGCCCCGCAGCCTCCTCAGGCGGACAGCTTTAGTAATCGGATATTACTCTAATTAACGATCCGGAGCTCAGGATTGGACTGAGCAGACGCAGGAAGCAGCACTGATTGGTCATTTTTTATTTTTTATTTTATTTTGCATGCATCACCATCCAAAACTTCCTGCTCGTTTGCACCATAGCAACAGTTGTCAGGGCGACGGGCAGGCTCTGTTCATTTAAAGTTTGTTTCTCCTGTTTGACGTCATCTTTTTTTAAATTTTTTTTAATGCTGTTTTTAATCAGAAGGCTTTGTTTTGTTTTTTTTCTTTAATGCTATTTTTTTTATTGAACCACTGGTGTTAAAATTTGCACAGAGAAAAAGGTATTTGACAAACAAATGTGATGTCATTATAATATATGACCTTGTGTGTATGCACAGTGTGTGTGTGTATGTGTGTGTGTGTGTGTGTGTGTGTGTGTGTGTGTGTAGACATAGATTATGCACATACAAGTGCATCGTGTACAGCTCTGGTCTTTAAACAGGTGACAGTTTCTGCTCGTGGTCACTTGAAAACAGGGCGCTAACAGATGTTAGAAAACAAGCCGGAGTCACACAGAAGGAAAAATCGTTTATATTTATGCCGTAGACCTGGAACAAACTGATCATCATCCATCTAAATTTCACTTCTGTGGAAGTCCACATGGGTAATCTGTATTTCACCACGAATAATCTGTAACAATTTAAATGAAAAGTAGCAGAAACGCCCTCCCATGTGGTGCTCCAAAGAGGATAAAACAAACATCACGAATCGGTTTAAAATACAGCTTGAACATGAAATTATCAAGGTCGCACTTGATCAGATAAAACTTATTTTCTGGACAGTAAAAAGCCAAATTCGTCACTAGCTTCTGTTCTACTAGCCTCCAAAACAGTTTTTTAAGAAGCTGACACAAGATTTCAGCTTACTATGTGTGCGACTTCATGCTGGAGACGTTGAACACAACAATTGTTTTGTTCGCACTAAACATCTCTGGAGTCTTGCGCAGAAAAAGGTTGACCAATCCTCACAAAACAACATGTTTAATCTTTGTTATATGCTCAAGTTATGTTGGAGTATATCCAGATTACAGACAGAAAACTTCAGTATATGTGAATAAAACGCATTGAGCAGTGAATGCTAGTAGAACAGAAGTTAGCCCCAAAGAAGGGCGGCAAATTAAATTTCTGTGCGAGTCCAAAAGTTTCGTTCATTTTCAAGTTTCAGTCATTGATGTGACATCTGTACTAGAGATCGCACTACATGCATGTAGATGTGCACTGTGTGGTGTGTAGGAGAGTCTACATGTGGCAGTACACTACCAGTCTTTACAAGCTGTGACATTAGAGCTTGCTTCAGAGAACACTAGTTTAGCTGACCCTAACAGAGACACTATCGCTAAAAGCAGAGAGCTTACAGAGCTGAAACGTTTGGGTTCATTTTCTCCACGTGGAAATGTGGCTTTTAACCGAACCAACCAGCTACGAGATGAACAAAACACGTGTGAAAGACTGCTGAAGCGTTGAGTTACTTCATCAGATCAAACAAAAATCATGTTTCTGCTGACATGTTATTTCCAAAGTGACCCAACTCTTTAAGATTTAATACGTTGTCAGTCTGTAACAACAAACTCCAGTTGACGCAAACATTCAGCGACAGGAATCACACCAATCCCCCCCATACACACTATCTCTCTGTTTTCAAGGAGTTTATTCGTGGATGAAATGATCCAGCTCCTGATGCTTTACTGCACTGTTGCGGTAAAGCAGCTAAAACAAGCATTTTCTTAGTTGAGCGTAAAGAGCTTGAATCCACAGTGAGGGTATAAATTATTTGTGTACTTTTTACCGCCTGTGCACACTTTAATCATATAAAATGCCCACAGAGAGTTGCTTTGCACCTGGAGAAAAAGATACGAATTAGACAAGACACTAAGACACTAGACTTAATTGCCATCCTTAATGTTGTGCCCTTCGTCAAACAGCTGGCGTTGATTCACTGTCGTACCCGCACCTGGAAGGTTACAATTTTATATTTAAGCCTGTTCAAACATTAGAGGGCATTGTTTCGTCTTGCCTTGGAAGTGACTCACTTAGATGAGTTATTTAGCCACGATCATGCTAATACATGTGCTTCTAGCCAACACCCATGAATACAGACGTGTCATAGTTTCAGGTTTTATTCCCACCGTGTCAAAAAACAGTTTACTGAATCACATTTATGCTCAATTTATTCGGCATAATTGGTTCCTTGCCACTTAATTGGTTAGAATCACACTGAATATCATATACTGTATTTGGAAAAACGTGTCATCACTTTACATTAGGTGGATGTCAAAGAACATATTTTACATTTTTAATGTAATGCCAAAATATGCCAAACTTAGATAGTCCACCTCGTGGTTTGTCCAAGATAATAATAAAAAACAAGATGTGTCATTTGAAAGATGACCATCAACAAGGTTAGTGTTTAAACAAAACATGTCCTCTGAGCCTTGTAAAAATGTCTTTGTCCTCAGTTTATGTATGTAAATGAACAAAAGTTCGAGAGAAATCGAATCAAGTTATCACGTGAAGACAGCGAATGATAGAATTCTTTCTTTGTTTCCCTGAAATACTCCATTTCTTTCCATTTATTTTGAATTATTTGATCTCGTCCTGTATCATAGCTACACATCAAAAACTGTGGATTAATTTCAAACCGATTACACGAGCAGTCATTAAATCTCATACCGTTTTTTTTTCTGTTTGGTTCGTTGAGTTTTAAGTTTGCAGAATAACAAAGTTTCTGTGGGATTGAATGACGCTCCGATGATGATTTCTGCTGTCATAGATGCACGCTTAATCTGTAATCCCCTAAAGCAGGTGCCAACACGGCCGTCTGCTGTGGGTTTTACTGAATTATTAAAAAGTTCTGTTTGTGTTTTTATAACATCAACTACTCCTGGGTCAAAATAATCAAAGTAATTCATAGGGATTGATTTAAGGTGACGTGGGCACCAGATAAGTGGACAGTCACTGAGAAGAAAACTAAATTGGCATTAAGATCATCTCTGCTTCCTTCTATCTGGTGCTCCAGTCAGATTAAAGTAAACTCTGATGAGTTATCGTTTGATCCCAAGTCTCCTCTGTTCTGTCGCTATTACATCACCTTTGTCTTTTGTTTTCATGATGCAATGCACACGTTATGAAATGTATATAGTGTAAAATAAAAATGGGTTTGTTTTACATACTGTATAATTGCCTATATTTTGGTTCAGAAGTGTAACAGATTTATGAGATGACAGGTTAACACATTAAAAAGAAGGAACTCAAACATTTGGTGTCTTGTGGTTATTTCGGATGGAAGTTTAGCAGCCTGCAAATCCAAATCCCCAATGCTGACTACAAAGAATTCTCCGGCTCTGCACCACTACTGCAATGTCTTTATACAGACATGTCATGCACCCGTACGCTCAGGGCGATCCAAACTTTTCTCGTCTGTTGTTCCCCGTTGGTGGAACGTCCTACCAGTTCCTACCAGATCAGGGGCGTCCCTCTCTACCTTCACAAACCTCCTGAAGACCTCCAACCTTTCAGAGAGGACCTCCTCTCCTAACAATTTGCTAAATCTAACCCACTTCTCGAATTGTCACTTTATCCTACGCACTAACATGTTCTTGTCGCACTGTACCTTGATTGTTTCCCTATTTTGGAAGTAAATGTCTACATGTAATGTTAGTATCATTAACACCTGCCAATAAGGGTTAAGTCATTTCTTCATTAACACTTTCTGTACGCTCTCTTGTCACAGGTCAGTGAATCAACCATACGCTAAATTATACCACCGTTGTGAGTATTTAATATCCACTGAAGGACAATGTGACACAATTATTGTCCTTTATTTTACTCGAGCTAACGGGTTCTTGCCTGCAGGTGGCAGAGAAGAATCTGCAGCCTGTTAAATGTGAGTGAGTTACAAGCCAGTTCAATGAGGTGATACACATCAATAAAATGTGTAGATGTATGATGTAAATGTTTGTAAGTGAGGGGTTCAAGAAACCCATCAATCGAATCAATTTTTGAATTATTGATGGGACTTTTCATCGTGTCATCTGCTGATGACTTCATTTTCGACGTGTCCTGCCACTTTAATGAGTAAGCAATGATAATAGTCTATTTATAATAACATAAATAATAAATCCAATTTAATTGATTTGGCCCAAAAAACACAAATGTGTCTCAGAGGGAAATTCTTTTTATTTTAATCATATTTTTAATAACCCAGTGATTAAATGGAAAGGAACCAGCTGAGCTACATAATGAATTTTCAGTGTGGACCTTTTATTCAACATTAATAATGTTTTTTTTGATTGTCACATTCATCTCTTAACAGAACAATTCTGCTCAATGCATAGAAATAATTAACTGTTTTGACTTTCAGCAAAATGCTCAATTGCATACATACAAACCATACAAACACACAAATAACAACAGTTTAATGTTTGTTCTCCTGAGTAAATGCTTGATAATAATTCCTGGTTATGGCTTAAGACATTAAGCAGACTGACTGGAGGGAAACCCATAAAAAAAATGACCGTCGAAGCGAGTTTGTTCAATTTAGGAGTGGTAGAGTTCAGGAAACTTTTAAATTAAACATATTAAAAAAGATTCGGGGTGCAAACATCTTGAAAGAGAAAGGAGTTAGTTATTTGAAAAACTTGGAAATTGGAGGTAGAGCAGAGCTATTTACAGTGTGGGGGTGGATAGTGTACAACTATGCCCTCTCAAAAGTTTAATTCGATGCCTAACTGCAGTCACATTTAATCTAAATCGAATCAAAACAAATGCAATCCAAGCCACATTTGCTACCTTAACCTCCTGTGTCATTTCGGCGTGGGCGAGTTATTACTAAGACTAACAGAATAACACGAAACATGAGCAAGAATTCAGTCATCAGTGTTGTTTAAAGAACAAATGGCATACAGCCATGACAAGTGCTTTACCTCAGCATGGAGGCATGGGGCAGGACGTTTACACTTCGAAATGATTAGAGGAAAAGTTGCTTGGCTAAATAGCTTATACCTGTACAGCATTTATACAGCAGTTGTTACGTTTGCATGTATGCTTAAACATGCATGTATTACACCTTATATCTGATCAGTCTGTGACAGTGTTTGAGTGGTGTTCATACAGCCGTGCCACGGTTTATCTCCAGATGTACCAGTTTGGGAGTTTTCCCTGCTGTCTCATGTTCGCCGTTGTTTTGGTTTTCTGGTGTTTTCTCACCTCCCTTCTCTTTCTTTTCATCGCCACTCCTGTGAGAACAAAGAACACAGGTAAATTTGATTCTTCCATGTCAGAGTGGTCGAATTTGTGGTCTGTATTTTGAAAACTTTCCATAAACTTTGATGCAAGAGGTGTTGGTTTTGAAAGTAAAACCTTTGCCCTCTTTCAGTTAGAGAAGCTCCAGCATCAAGCCAGTCATGTGCATATTTTCATCTTACATTACCAATCTTACTTCTTCTTGAAGAGTTTCTTGAACGAGCTCCTGAAGCCTCCTTTGTCCTGCTTCCGACTCCTTTCACTGAAGGGGGTGTGGTTATTCTCCTCCGTCCCGCCCCTCCACTTTGACTCGTCTCCCCATGATTGGAACCCGGAGTCCTGGTGAGGTTGAACATATGGATTTTAAATGTTGCTGTTGGGTGTATCTAATGCTATGTGCCTAATCTTCTTGTGATGATCAGGAGTTTTGTGGCCTGGCAAGGCGTTCTTAGACAAGATAGTGAGTCCCTAGCGCTCCTAGAGTTCCTAGATTTCATGTAAAGACATTAATTCATTCACATCTTTGCTAAAACCTACAATGTTAAGCAGCCCATGAAGATCGTCGCTCTGTTTGTCTGTATCCACTCTGTTCCCCAGGGGGCTGTGGACCTTACGGGATGGGGTGGGACACCCTTTGCTGCCTTTACTGCCCTGGCGCTCCAGCTTGGCGTGGCTGCCCAGTCCCACCTTATGGAGGTGGTCCGATAGATGTCCGCCATCCAGACCACTCACTGTGTTGCATTCCATTTGCAGGCCGTTCAGTGACTAGACAGCAGAGAAGACGTATATGTTGATTTTTTTTTACACATGACTTATGAATGAGTCTTTCTAAGTGCAGCAACAAGCTCACCTTGCTCTTACGCTGGCTGGCCTGAAGGGGGCGATGCTGATTGCGGCGCATCATTACAGCTTCATCTGGAGATACGCACCCTCTGTTAGGCAGTTTGCTGTAACCAGTCCCCTGGCTTCCACCGTTGCCAAAGACGTCACGGGTGTTCGACACATTCGCTGCCAATGCGTGATGTGACACTAAGGGCGCTTTGGGGCACTTCACAAAGGCAATGTCGATGGAGGAATCTGAAGAGGCAGAGGAACAGCGGTCGAACATGGAGACATCATGAAATGATCCTCCATCCTCTTCATACAGGCTCTCCATCCCTGGGGGGTCTGGAGGTAGAAGGAATTCCCCGATGGCATCAGCCAGTGCAGAGCCTGGTTGAACCTGACGGAAGTCTGCAGATCTGGAGGGCAGATGATGCTGGCACGACATGGACCTCTGAGATGCCTCACTCTCTGGGATACTGCCAAGACCTGAAAGCCAATGGTTGGTTGACTGGTTGGGGCCATTGTCCCAAAAGCATTTAAGTAACATGGGTTGCATATCTGTTTTACAAGAACGACAAATACTTTACCTGGGGTACCAAGATGCTAACTGTACCCAGTCTTGTTGACCCAAGACATTAAGGCTTGTGCCATAGACTTGGGGGATTGATAATTTGAGTCAGGTACTTCACATTTTCCAGATAACGTCATACAGTTTCATTTAAATTCTATCCATCTCCCAGTTCTTTTCACTAGGTAACAAGATGTAATGACTACATAGTCATAGTGTAGTCTGAACATATCTAAAGGTAAAAGTTGTTTACTTGTTTGCTGAGCAAAAAGTCTGCCTTGATAGAGTGTGTTGGAACACAATGAATCGTACATATAGGGATAGAAACACACACTTTGGGACAGTCTTACATTTGATGGTACATACTAAAAGTGCTGGAAGTAGGTGTTTGAAATATAAAAAGAGCTTGTGTGGTCCTCTGCAGATGCTGCGTGAACTATGAGCAAGCACAGAAGCTTTCATGCGCTGTCTTCATTAAGGAAACACCAGGAGGTAAAGATGCTACCGAAGAACATCATTGACCAAATGATCCTTGCTCCTTAATGAGGACGAACGGTTGTGTTTAGGACTAGTGCAGAAAAAGTGTTCGTGTGGTCTCTCAGTGAAGGGTAATAGACCGGCATACAGGCGCACCTGCCCAGCCAGTCTACCTTCAACTTTTTCATGTCAAAAGTGATGTCCACACAAGAGGTTGTGCAAGGGACACTCGTTGAGCATAAGCAAAGTTTTCAGTGGGCATGCTGGTTAGGAGTTTCAAGACGTTGCATAAATTGTTTCCCAATGTTCAACCTAATAAATCTCACAGCATTCCTGTCTATAATGTCTAATCAATCCGAAAAATCTTGTAATAATCGTCTTCTGTGACCACAGACCTGTTGGTTTTTGGTTCCGGGAGTCCAGGTCAGGGCTGTAGAACGGGAGCTGAGAGGGCCACTCCGTGTCGTAACAATGATTTTCGGGATCCTGGTCCCGGTCCCAATCCTGGAAACGATGAGACTGGATCTGCTCCAGGAGACGCTGCTTGCTCCGCTTTACCTGGTTAGCATGCTCTCTGTGAAGGACGGATCATTCTTATCAACGGTATCATCAACCCTGTTTGCAGCAGCGAGCTCTGATAAAAAAAAAATCCATATAGCTACTAGAATGGTACTCACAGCATGGCACTGTTGCAAGGGTATGGTGAGCCAATATTGTTGGCCTGAATCCCGCTTTCCACTGTCTTTAACAGCTGTTTCATGGTAGATCTGGAACATGGGACACTGCTTTACCACATTTTGGCAGGTTCAAACAGTCAGAGCATGTCTCGTTTGACCTCCTGAGCATGTGTGTAATGATATTTTCTGTAGTGTCCTGACCTTTTCACCTCCTTGTGGTTGTGCTGTAGTAGCTCCTGGTTGTGCTGGAGGAGGTGGTGGTACTGAGCTGTGAATGACCTGAACTGCTGGATGCACACCAGCAGCAGATAGTAGTCTGGGTGCTCTGCCTCTGTCTGCCTCAGCAACTTCTGCACTCACAGATATATGACATATATATCAGCATTGATGTTTATATTAAACATGTGTTTTGCTCCCGCTCTATGATCATGTGTGTTAATTTAACCTGCAGCAGCAGCAGGTACTCAGGGATCCTCTGAACCGGCTGAAGGAGCAAAGTGTGGAGGGAGGGTTTGGATTCGTCACCTGCTATGTCACTCTGATAGAAGCACCCAACGGCCAATCAGAGCAAAGGGGCAGTACAGGTCAGCCAATCAGAATGGAAGGACAAAACCAGTTAGTACAGCAGAAATAAGCAATGGAACTTAATTCAGCTGTGTGTGAAGTTATTGTGCACAAATAGGGTTTGAAATCAACTTTTTGGATCACATGCATGTGTTAAATTATCACATCACTTCATTTTGTGTTACCTCCAGGAAGGAAGAGGATTTCATGGAGCTGGAGGTGAGCATGGTGACAACTGAAAGACAGTCTGGAAGCTCCTTCAGGTACGACACGTAAAAGTCCAAGAAATCACTCTGTAGGGTGAAAGAGAGGGACGGTGTCTGGGTTTGTTTGTGTTCATGCACTTTCCACACATATTTTCCACTTCCTCTCCTCCCGTCATTGACAGTCTGTTGTGACCGATTAGACCTTTGACAAACATGAATGTAGGTCATGTTATATCCCTCTACGTGTTCAAGCAGAAGTCTTGGGCCCACATTGCATTGTGAACCTGGCTTTATTGTTTCTAAATAGGTAGGTGTTCTAACCAATTACTGCTTATTTCCTTCCTTTCACTCAGAACCAATTGGCCACATATTGGCTTTAATAGTATAGACTCATTAGCTTCAGTTTATTGGGTCTGCTTTTGTCTTTCAGCTGGAGGTTTGGCTGCCACTAGCACCTTCCTAACATTAGAAAACACACACAGAACCTTTTTTTTTTACTTTCATTGAAGGATTTTTAAGGTCCAGTGTGTAAAATTTGAATGTAATATGCATAGGTTATTGTAATTGTTAGGATGAGCCTTTTATATCTACAGACGCCGTGGGACCTTTTGAGTCCAGCATGTTCAATCACCATGTTTCAACAAAACAGTAGAGCCTTTCACGTTTTGGTTCGCAGCCACCCTTACGCTTTAGAAGGAGAGGGTGAGGCGAGGCGGTTGCACCAAACCACTGCATCACACACACTGGTCCTTCAAATGCACATGTCCCAACATTTGGTTTAAGCCTCAGAGAATTGTAATTTTGTCAACTCCTATCTTCTCCTACCATCTGTTATTTTGTACAGTGATAACAAGAATGACTGTTGGCTTTGTACTACATCTGTATCCTGGCTCTCAACATGGCTCTGCTGGAATTTGACATTTCATTTAATTTCCGTCGTGGCTGCCAAAGCGATTCAGATTCATTATAAATGGCCGGTCACAAGACCGAACCTTTTGACCCCGTCCATGTTAACTAGCCTGGAACAGCAGCGAGTATTGTGAATGTCAAGTTTCTGAATCATAAGCGAGTAAACTGGAGGTCCGCATCTTTTGTATAATGTTAATAAGATTATCCACAGAAATAGCACATTGAGCCTACATTTCTGGTGATATTAAGATAAACAAAAATCAGATTCAAGATTCAAATCTGTGGTTATTTTTGAGGCTGTAGTTTGTGACGATGGTGTGATATTAAATTGGATTAGACCAATGTGCACAGCAGCCAGGCTAAAATATTACAAAAACAAGTGAAATGATCCGCAAATGAAAGATGGTTCTGGTGTATTAATAAATTGGATTTACACTTCTATATAATGAGGGACATTCATTGCCTGAAGGTGGCACAGATGTCAAGATTTGAAATATTTACAGAACAAATTTCCCAGTATAGTTCTGGTGTAAAAACCCAAGCTAACACAAGCTTCTTTATGGACTACTGTCTCTCGTAACGATTATATTTTGACTTTAGGCAGTCACTAAAATGTACAGTAGTTCATATAAATGACTCAGTGTATTTAAATTATGTGTTTGTAGTTCACCTCTTTGCTGGTGAGCCTCATAAACACATCCCCCATGATGCCTTGCCACTGGCACTTGAGCACCCGTTCCTGCAGAGTGTGGAGGAGCTCAAGATGCTGCTGGATTAGAAACCTCAGAGAGCTGGGAAACGGACTAAAGACAGCAAGAAACAAAGAAGTTAATTAATTAAAAAGAATATTTACTTTGTTGTAAAAACATATAACAAATTAAGGAATAAACTAAGAATAAAACATGTTGTTCTCTTACTGATAAAACACAGAAGAAACCAAGATGAGAAAATGATTGAAGTGTTTTTGTGAGACATGTTTGTCATGTAATGTTTTTATTCACATTGCATTTCAGAGGTTTGTTTTCCAAAAGCACACACTCACTCCTAAAATATAGCAATATTATACTCAATTATTTGTGCATGCAGTGATTTATTGCATGAAATTTGGCCTTGCCGTGGAGAAGAAACAACAAAAAAACAAGGATAATTAGGATTATAGGATAATAAAAAAGCAGAGGTAATTGAACACATCAATTATTGGCCCATCGTATGTGACAGACATATGGCAGCAGGTAAATCAGGTTAAAACAAATGCAATCATTTACAAATACCACTGAACCCAGTTCAGCAGCATTTGCGCTTTCGCTCATTGGGAACACGTGTGCTGAAGCTAAGCTAAGCTGATTCCATTAGCAAGCTGTGGAGAGCCTTTTTTTTAAATAAAAAAGAGTGTCCTCTCTGTCTCGCTGATGTTTATAACCTGCTTTTATTCAATTAGTTTATTTCCTGTTCTCCCCTCACTGTGAGATCTCAAATTAGATCTGCTGCCACTCCTGGAATAAAGTCTGAGCGTTGATCTGTGGGTGTGTGTGTTTAGGTGGATGTGAATGAGCGGGGGAAAGAAAGAGACGGCTGTAGTCTTTGATATTTATTGAGTTTATGGCTCATATCATAGCAGAGAGATATTTTAGGTTGTGTGTGCTTCTTCTTAAACGTGCATATTGTTTAAATAAGTCCTCTCTACAAACTTTAAATGACCTCCTTAGCCATCATTGATTTGGAAGGCTATGTAAGATATCAAGATATCGACCCTTTCTAGTCTTTGTGTGTCTGCAGACTTACCGTTTGTCTTTGGAAGTGAGCGCTTCGGATCCATTAAAGGAGATGTTGGCCTTCAGTAACAGAGACAGGTGGGACACATAAACTCTCTCTGACTCCAGCAGCTCCAGAGCAACTCTCTGCCTCTTATCTGTACGCATACAGAGACACAGCACGTTCAAATCATGTTGTGTTATACACGTCATGTTGTTGTCTTCTTCTTCTGACTGCAAAGGTCTGACGTGGAGTGTTGCTCGACAGTAAACTGAAGTGGCGCTCTGGTCTTTGGAGCCCGGTGATGACGCTCACTCATCAAATATTAGACTCCAAACAGATGAAGTGATTCTTTGTGATTACTGTGTCATCTGTGATGACTAATAAATCATTTCCTTCTCTATACTTAATGAAAGAAAACTCTATCTGTCCATTCAATTTGAAGCTGGAGGAGCTGGAGCTTAGCTTAGCATAAAGACTGGAAACAGGAGGAAACATATCTCCCTACCAGCAGCTCTAAAGCTCACTAAATGACACATTTTATAAGTTTGAAAATGACACTTTGGGGTTTTTAATGGTTACTCCATCTTGACTGGTGACTACAAGACTCCAAAAAAAGCTATAATATGTTAATTAGTGAGCTTTAGAGGTGAATATTGCTACCTTTGGACAGAGCCAGGCTTCATATTTTTGTCTAATTCTTGGTGAAAAGGTGTATTTCCCAAACTATTTCTTTTATAAATGGACATGTATAGATATATATAGTGGTGGTAGAAGTGCAGTTGCATTAACACACATATTTTCTTACTGTTTTCAGGCGTCTCTGTGTCGTCTCTGCTGTTCTTCCTCTCTCCCCATGCTGGAGATTTGGACTGACAACCTCTCTGCTGCTGCTGCTGCTGCTGAACATCCTGCTCAGAGGTAGAGGCTGCAACACACACACACACTAATATGAGTAAATGACTCGTGTTTGTTTTTCTTCACTACACTCACTGACACACACATAGACTTACTCGATGTGGTGTTGCTCCTCTGTGGTGACCCGCTGTGTGGCAGGCTGGAGAAGAAGTGTTGAATAACACTGAGGTCTGACTGGCTGGGCACACAAATGTGTTCATCTCCTGATGCCATCAGCACATCTGCCTTGGAGCCTTTTCTGTTTTTGGACCAATCAGTCAGATGAGAAGATAAAAACAACTCATCTGCCAAGTTACACAACACAGTCTGTCTTTTTGTACCCACGCCAAATAACTGTTTGTTTTGGGAGCTCTACTTGAGGGCTTGAATGTATCTTTGTGGATGAAACTGTGCACTGTGCTCATTCTGTATGTTTCAGCCGTACCTGTGTGGAACAGGGATGATATCTTTGGCGTTCTCTGACTGCAACAGCTCTATCCTCTTCTGCACCTCTCTCTGTCTGCTGGAAACATCCTTTATGTGGAACAACGCCACATTCAGCTCCTCCTGCGAGCAGATTATAACACCGCGTTAGTGTGACTGCTGTAAACTGATAAGACTGAGCCGACGGGTTTAGATTTGGTAGGGGGGAACTCTGCTTTTACAGTTTGGTGATGGCAGATGGTGGAATAAATGTGGGGAAATCACTTCCAGCATGTAGAATTTAAATGAATTATGGCAAATGTATTCTAAAATATCTTTTGCCGTCACCTAGAGTTTGACAGTTGTGTGGTAATTGTGCTAAATATGAGTAAAACTGTGGTATCTGTGCAGATAAGTGTAATAATATAACACAGAAGATGGCTGTCAGTGTTTCCTGAGAGTGAGTGTCTGAAGAAGCTGCCTTCCTATCTAATAAATTCAATTAGTTTACGGTTTCAACAGAGTTCCAGTCAGATGCTCTAAATTAAATTAAGCTACAGCGGCCTCTCCACCTCACCAAGAATAGACTGAGCTGAGTGTGTGCGTGTGTGTGTTGTCTCTGTGTAACGTCTCCAGCACCTTGAAAGTGTTGAGGGAGTTCTTGAGGCCCATTATCTTATCATCCACGTCAGTCTGATGGGCCTGGAGTTTCTCCTCCAGGCCACGGTCCCTCTGACGCAGCTCGCACAGCTCCGTCAGGGCAGCATGGAGCCCCTCGCGTAGCTCGGCCACCAGGCCCTGCAGCTGCGTCACAAGAAGCATGATGTTTGTTCAGTAGCGTGTTTTGGGAGTGCTTCAAACATACTAATGTTTCCTTCTTTTAGGTTTTCAGACGATTTAATTCTTTAATTTTTGATATTGATATTTATTGTTTTTGGGGGAGTTCTTTGAATTTTCAAAGTACTTCCTTAATCTTCTTGAGTTGATAAGTTATTTAAAGGCCAAGTATTACAATGTATGCATAGATTTATTGAATTCATCTTGTCTGTTTTATGAATCTTCTTTTTCCACCAGTTTTTCTGTTTTTTCTACAACTTTTTGTGGTTGAGGTGCATCTTTATTTAGACTTCTTTTATAGATTTATACTCACGTAATTTGACTCTAATCTCTTCACCCCTTCATCATCATCATTTCTTACATGCATACCTTTCATAAAACAACATCATTTCCTTTCTTAATAATATCCTGTAAGCATTGGACTCTCTGTCTCCCTTTTTCTCTGCAGTTGGTCTTAGTTTTCATTCATAGCTGATTGAATTTATTCCGCAGGGATAACTAAATCAGCTCATGGGAACATAACATGGGTTGAAGCAGCTCTCCTTCGTCCAGTCTTTCCGTCTCTCCCTCGCTCTCTCTCTCTCAGTCATGTGAAAGGCATCAGGCAGCAGACTGAATAGAGCGTCTGTCCTTTTTTCTTCTCTTCGTCTTCCTCTCTGATGCTATCGGCTGGTTAACAGTGCTGCTGCATGCAGATCTAAAGATGAACTACAGTATGAATTCCTTCAAAGATCTCATTATTTAATTATATCACTTTCAAGTTGAGATAATTTTTGTGGTTGCTGCCTTTTGAATAAGTAAATGAGTGAGTAATTTAAATGCTAAAACGTTCATGTAAAATTCATGAAGACATAATGTGAGCCGTAAGTGGACCTCAGTGAGACCGGTACAGAGCTCATACTTCATTTCTGGCAGCTTTTGTGAGCTCAGAGCAACATTTTGTGACAGCTAGTGCACTATAATGACAAAACATACTGTGCTAATCAGGTCATGTTCAAGTCAGTTTTATTAATATAGCACCAATTCGACCGTTTGCCTGAAAAACTCATGCGAACATTTTAATTCGTTCTCTCATCTGTTAGTGCACAGTTCTGCTCTTCTGTGAGCAGATGTGCGCTCATTACATGTCATGAGACTGAATGCAAATGTGCAAATGTGCACAGAGGAGCTTGGACAGTGTGTTTCCTCTTCCGAGTGATCAGTATTTGTAGCTTTGCGTCACATAAAGTGACACTTGTACGAGCTTTGGATGCTTCACCCTCTCTCTTTAACTTTAACTAGAAATTGTCTGTCTGAGCACTGAGGTAACAGGTAACAGTTTATCTTTAAGAAGTACATATGAAAACAAGTCATTTTTGGGTGAGACACATCATCTATCCTCTATCAGAGGAAGTGTCTGTATCTTTAGGTTGCTTGTCTCTCTCTATATATATATCAAAGAAGTGGATGTCTAACCACAGGACAGCGAATCCTATCCGAAAATATCTCAAGAGAATTGGACACACATGACTAGGTTGATCTTTGACCTTTCTGTCACCTATGACCTGAATGTTTGCTTGAGATCCTGAGAGGCGTCACATATCATACGGTGAAGGCGTAAGAGTTTTCCCATGATAAATTTGAAAAGTAAATGTTACACGACAGGATTGCAGCAGGTTAAGAGCAGCTTAAGAGTTTCGTAAGCCGACACACAAAAACTTTTAACATGCAGACATAAAACGTAAAAGTTTAGCCCTCTGCTCCTGACGGATTCACCAGCCTGCAGTCGAGTCACATCCAAGTTGAAATAACGACAGTCAACTGCAATTTTTCTTTTAAAGATGAAATCTAAAAGGTTATTTATAAAAGAAGAGTTTACCTGAGCGATCTCTAGGTTAGCCTCCTCAACATTTTCTTCTTTATCTAAAAAAAACACACAAAAACAAACTCAGTTACTCACACAGGCAACAGTTGAATGGATTGATTCTATTACATGATTACTTCATATGTTTATAACTAGGCACAAATAGATAGTCCCATTCATACCTTAGATAATAATATGTTTAAAGTGGAGAAAATGTCATTTACTTTGGCTTGACTGTCATCAAAGGTGGGAACACAAGAAACCCACATTCATTTAATTTCAGTCATCTATATATATTCACGTGTACTATCATCAGTACACTGTACTGCTGCTAGTTTGATACCTCCCAATAAAGCACAATAACAAAGACCATAGAAGGGATGGAGCATTTATCTTACTTCCCAATATTAAAATGACACTTTCTCTCCAAATCTAGCATGTTGACTCATATTATAAAATACTATCTGCTTTTGTTTGCAGTAAATATTTGGACTAACCTAAGAAAAATATTTGTGTAAATCTTTCACTCACTTTTAGTCCATAAATTCAAGAGACATCTACTTGAAATTCAACCAAAAACATTGTGAATCATGAATTATTTGACACAAATTTAAACATATTCTCTTTGGAGTGATCAGTAAATTAAGGTCTTAATATGTGGACTAAATTGTCTCACCGTTACAACATGTTTCCATCTGTCCAAAACCTTGACATGCAGTGATACACACCACCTATCCTTGCAGTAACTATATTTGTGGTCTTAGTTCTGCAGCAGTTATGTGAAAGTGCTGCACATGTCAGTCCTTCTCTGAAGGAGAGGTTCATCCAACTACATGCAAGAACAACATGTTCATGTAGGGTAACTCCTATGCTTTGTAAATGGAACAGCTCCAGGAAGTGTCTCTTCCTCTGAGATGTAGCTGCTGGGGAGTTTGACGGACTGTTTTTCATGTTTACAAAATGATTGTGTGGCTGCAGGAAAGTGAAAGAGAGGAAATTCAGATTTATGATGATTTTCTTTTAGAAAGGACAGTTAACTGGCTGTAATAAAGTACAATGATTCTGTTTGTTGTGGAAATGTCACAGATCGAGGCTGCTGTCAATATCGCCGAAGGTCAATCTGAAATACGCACTTAACATATATTATCATGTATAATTGAAGAGGTCCGCAGGCACAACGCTTCTTAACTGTAAAAGAAACAACAGAGTCTTTCTCTCTGCAGGATATGTAGTGTGTAGTGTTTCCTCTGATAGCTAGGCTTTGTGCTGATGGCCTCAGTTTTTACAGGCCTGTAAAAAATTGCCGTCAAGATGCCAACGTTAAGCTACAATGTCCCAAAGTCACCTCAAACTTAAACCACAGGCAGAATAAAGAATGGATGTCGTGGCTTCTGAAGAGCCGTAGTGAAGTTCAGAGTGTGGTGGATCTGGCTGCCGCAATCTTCGCCATTGCCGCAATCTAAAAAGTGGATCGTCCGTGGCTGAATGACGCCTGTGTGGTCAAACAAGCTGTCTGTAACGGCACCTATTCGCTATAGAGACCAAAAAACATTCTTGTACCAGGCTGTAAACATGTTCATTTCTGCTGTGAAGTTGGACATTTTAACATGGAGACTTATGAAGATTGACTTGTTCTGTAGCCAGCCTCAAGTGGACGTTTGAGGAACTGCGGTTTTTGCACTTTCACATCGGCCACATCTCGGAGACACAGAGGTTTCTGCATGGTAGATTTTTAGCGTTGGGAAATCGAAAAGATGTTTAATTTACCAATGACATTATAACTAATAGTATAACGTTATATATTGCTCAGGAATCCAGTCAGCACTAATGTGAGAAAGAGTTCTGGATGATTAATTATTTGCTACTAGAGCTTGACTAATAAATCATCTGTCCTGATATTATCTTATTGCAGATTTATCTGCATTATCTCTGTAGTGCTGACGATGTGTTTGCCATTTTTAGATTAAGTATCTTAATTAAAGGTCCAGTGTTTGGGGTTTAGTAGCACAGTAGCAGAAACTACAGTGGCCACAATGTGAGAAAGGTGCATCTAGCAGTGGAGTTGCTTGTTGCAACCATTTCATTCCACACTCTCCTTTCCTTAGCACGAACAAGAACCTCTAGTGTAGCCGTGTAACTCACGAAAAACACAAAAGGCCATATCTAGAGCCAGTGTTTAGTTTGTCCGTTCTGGGCTGCTGTAGAAATGAGGTGTTTAAACATGAACTCAGTTCTTTTATATCCGTCTGTAGATATAAAAAGCTCATTCTGAGGTAACAAAAACACAACGTTACTGCCGTTACTGCTCCCGTTCTTCTGCTCCATCCCTGACAGTGAAAATCTTTTTTCTACTCGGCTTTGATCTGCAGATGTTTGTGTGATCGAGGGAGGAAGATCTAAGACGATTACGAAGACTGACATCTGCAAGCGGCATCATTCGATCAATGAACCTTTGTCGGGCAAAACCTGCTTCATTAATCCACAACCACTCGAGAAAAGACAACCAAACATTGGACATGAGATTACAGCAATTTCTACACAAGACTGCTCTTTGGTGCCTTTATGTTAAAGTTGGACTTTTCCTCTTAGAAAAGTGAGTGTGAACCTCAAGATTAGCTGTTTTTCCCCGTTTGATATCATCAGTTCAACATCTTTTGGAATAAATAAATAATTAACAAATGAATTCATAACTGCCATCATCATGGTTAGTCGCAGCCTCAGCAGGACCCTTTGTCTCTGTTGAAAAAGTTACATATCAGGTTTTTTGACACCTTTTTTTACCTTCTGACATGCCTTCTGTCGTGTCTTCTACTTCTGTTTTGCCATTCTCCATGTTCAGGTATCCTGTCCGGTCTGATCCAGTCTAGTTCACGGCTGGTTCTGAGGTCCTTATCCAGCTCAAGAAGACTTCACTCCGCTCCCCTGCCTTGTTCTCTTTCTTCTGAACAACCCTGTCCTTTGCTGTGATCACTCACTTTCTCTCCTCCAAAGCATGTGAGTCCTATGATTTCCCTTTTGCACAATTAGGCCCTTGTCTTCGGTAGAGTAGAGGGACAGACGGGAAAGATCAGGAGGAGAGAGAGACGCATTTGTTCATCATACAGCCACTTACTGTAGCTAACTCGTTAGATATAAGGAGGGGTGACTGGCTGTTAATGAGGATGATTTACACAACAGCAGTGTCAATAATGTTGAAATGGAAAGACAGTTATTGCAGTGGGTAAACGTGAAAGAGGAGGATTTCTGTTTGTAGCTGCAGATCTAGATGGGTTTGAAAGCATGTGTTGGTAGATGGACGCAAACTCTTTATATTGTGTTTATTTTTTGCATTTTACTCTGTAATAACCTTAAAATATGTATGGACTGATACAGGAACTGTCTAATGGCGAACATATATTGTCACCTAAGGATAAATAAACACTCTGTTCGTCGCCACCTGAAGAGTGTTTCTTGTCAGTTAGCCTCCTGACCGCTCGGGCAACTGACACACTCCTTAATCAGATTCTTGTTGGCAGTGCAACAAGCTACCGAACGTTTTAATATTTTAGGGTGAGGTGATCCCCAGGAGTCCCCATAGGAAGTTCAGTCATAGGCCATGGAGCCGTGGAGCCACAACTACTGAGCAGCAACTCCTCAAACTAAAAGACATAACACTGTGAAGTGTTTCTCCCAAACCAGCATGCCAAATGGATTATTGAATGGATATCATCAACAGTTTGATTCGGAAATAGGGATGTTGTCCACGTGCATATGCACGTGTTAATAATAACTGATAACTAATGTGACAATCTCTTGCGTCATGGCAGAAAAAAAGCCTGTTTGTCTCTTCGTCCGTGTCGGTACCTCACTGCACTTTACCTCCGTCTACTTCTGCCTCTCTCTCTCTCTTGATGTCTACAGTACATTTTCTCTGGAGACAATAAAGCCCCGAGACAAACAGCTGAGCTTCTCCTCATTTCAACAACAAAACCTATGTTTGAAGGTTACATCATTCTCACACATCATCTGATTCTGTGGTTACATGTGAGTGTGTACGAGCAGGATGTACTGTACAAAAACAAAACGATAATAACTGAAATGGAGTTTAGATGACTTGTTATTTATCTCCTGTTATAACATTAATTATATTGTTGTAAGTGTATATATTGTGTTTGCTGAATAACATGAGCCGAAAATTCATTGAACAAAGGGTCACAAGTTGCATTCATCTATAAACCGTGCCTTGTTTTATATTTTCAAGATGTTATAGGATCAGTTAAAGCATATTTTTAACCTTAAGAGAGGTTTATTTAACATGATCGTTTAAGTGCCTTCAAATTCAGATAGAGGAGAAAAGATCTACAAAACTTCTCCTGCATAGCAAATAAGGAGGAGACTCCTGAGCAGGCCTCAGACTGTTCAGTCTGTTGTGCATGGAGGTGATTTCTAAGATGTGTGACTTGACCATGTGTTTTCCTAACACGGTAGGAAAAGCTTTGTCACATAGTTATAATAAGCAAGCTGTTGTGAGTCTAACATGATTAGATAGAAACCGGGAACTATGAGCGTCACGGTGGTAGAAAGGTCAACTCTTTCCTTTCTATTCTGCAACATTTGCTCCTCTATGAGACAGGACCTGATGATTAAGTGAAATATCTGAGACATCTTACTAGTTCAGTTTTTATTGCCCTTGAATTAGTGGTACATATTGCCATAGAAATTTGCCATTTATCAAATTACCACTGAGTAGATGACACACAGACAGCCTTAGGGCTGTTTTGTTTCCTTAGCCTCTCCCGGCTAAGAGGTGGAGCGCTGATGCGGGCCAAACAATGCTTGTGTGCCCAAATATGTCATCTGTAACGACACCCACCTGTCAATCAAAGTGTCCACATCATTAATCCTGCATAACTTTAAGCCTTAATATAATCTGAACAGGTGAGTTGTATAAAAATTCACCCTCAGTACAGTTGTCATGAACGGGGAAATTAGCTATAGAGACCAAAACTGTTTTTTGTACCAGGCTGTAAACATGTTTATTTCTGCTGTGAAGTTGGACATTTTAACATGGGGACTTATGGAGACTGACTCACTTCTGGAGCCAGCCTCAAGTGGACGTTTGAGGAACTGCAGTTTTTGGCACTTTCGCGTTGGTTTCACTTCACAGCCACGGAGGGAGGTTGCCGCTCGGTCTTGACTTGGTCTTGGTCTAGCAGCAGTTTTACTGAGTTGTTTTTTTTAAAGGTGCAGTGTGTAAGATTTGGGGACTTTATTTTCAGAATGAGGCAAACATGGAATATAACATTTATAACTATGTTTTCATGCATGTACGATCACCTTAAAATAAAAATCTTTTTGTTTTTGTCACTTAAAAATTTGCCGGGTCCTCTTTCATGGAGGCCGCCATGTTGAAACACAGTGTTTCTACAGTAGCCCAGAACAGACAAACTAAATAGTCAGTACGTTTACAGCCAGCAAAAAATTCGAATTTCTGATCGTATCAGACATAGTTTCGGACTTTTAAAATGCATGTAAACACCTTAGTCCGACCTACTTCGGACCTACTTCGGACCATAACGGACATCTCAAAATCGGATAAGAACACCTAGATAATTCGTTCATGGTCGGCTTTTTAACGCCATGTATACTCGGCAATCGGATCTAAATCGGATTTTGCATTCTGCGCATGCTCGAGAATTTCTGCCGGGGCTTTCACCCGGAAGTGAAAGGAGATGTCGTATTAAATAGCGGTGTTGTTGCTTTTATATGCATTATTAGGAGGAAAATAATGCACGAAATGTACGCTACTGTAGCATCGTCCATCTCCTCGTACGCAATCTTTGTTTGAATGCCGTCAGATAGTTTGTTGTTGTTGCTGATAAGTAGAGGTCAACCGGACGTGGCTCTTTGTTGAGAGGGCTACAGCGCCACATAGCATAACGGAGTCAGTCATGCTCCAGCCGTTTATCCGATTCTCTGAACGGCATGTATACTCAGACAAGTGATCCGGTCTTATGCATGTCTTTATCTGATCCGATCAGAAATTTGAATTTTTTGCTGCATGTAAACGTACTTAATGACTCTAAACAGGGTCCTTAAAGCGTTGTTTCTCCTTTACACTAGGAAAATGAGGGTGATGTGAGGAGATTGCAATGCAGGGATTAGTCCACTAGAGGCAACTAAATCCTACACACTGTACCTTTAATTAAAAACACTTGTTTTACAGTTGTTGTTTTTTTATTTATAGCATCATTTGATCTCATAATTAACTTAACATATTGCCATCATCTGTTTTCATCATGTTTTTCTTGCACTTCACATGTTGTTTATTCAACCTGCAGGCAAAACTCAGGGAGGGACAAACCCGGGCTTCCTACTCGTCACGTGACGGTGGAGTCAGTCAGCTGACCGGGGAAGCTCCAGTGAGTGAAGTTTGTGTTGCTGCTCTTGTCGTCGTCGTTGTTTGTGTCTCAGGCGGTGTGTGATGGTGTAGAGTAACTGTGAGCCTTTCGGACTGAAAATGGAGCGGTACGGGTCGGACACGGAGGTGGACGAGCAGGAGACACCGCTGCTTCACCGGGGACGCGAAGACAAGCTGCAGAGAGGTGAGACGGCTAACGGCTCCGGCTAACAATAACACGTAACGACGCCGGTTCACGTCGGGTGGCATATGCTCCGAAGCTGCGTCGCTTTTTCGCTGTTTCATTGAGGGGAGAACACACCTCAAACTCGGCGGCTGACGGCTCTGCACGAACACCTGCACAGGTTTAGTACCACCTGACCTATAAAGAGTGTAAACATGATATTTAGCATCAGCCAATATCCTCAACTATCAGCTGATAGCAATGTTTACATTCACCTGCACACCCATCAGCTGATTTATATAGCTGGTCCACACCTGTCCTGTGCTTTTTGTGCACGAGTTCAGGGACATCTGTCCTCAGCTGTAAGGCATGACATGAAGGTTTTAGCCCTGAGGAACTGTGTGCAAGTCTGTGAAAGTGTGCTGAAGATCCAGCAGGGCAGTTTAGCCTGGTTTTAATATGATTATGCACACACTATGTACACATAATTGCACTATCGCCATTTAAGTCGCTGTAATTTTAATTAACACAAAGCTTCTCTTGGAGGGTGCACAGTCTTCTCCACACCTATCCTGTGCTTTTGTACACTGAGCTATAAGTCATGCCTACATACCTAGAGTCATGAAAAGTGTCGACATGAAGGTTTTAGCCCTGAGAAACTGTGTGCAGGTCTGTGAAAGTGTGCTGACGATCCAGCAGGGCAGTTTTAGTTCAGTTTTATTATGACTGTGTACACATGGCATCCTGCTAGACAAGTATTTTGCACAAAGCTTCTCTTGGAGGGTGCATGGTGTTCTCCACACATATTCTGCGGCTTTGCACGCATGCTGTTCACATCTGTCCCGAGCTAGAAGTCAGTGTACAGATGAGCCTCGTTTAAACAGTTGTGTTTTCTGTGTATACGTGGCAACCTGCTAGACAAGGAGCACTTCATTGATTAATTGCACAGAGCTTTCTCTTGGAGGGTGCACAGTATTCTCCACACCTATCCTGTGCTTTTGTTCGCATGCTGACGTTTTGTTATGAGTCACGAGATTAGGGACATCTACGTCAAGCTCATATGAGTCATGCTTACTTAGAAGATGCAGCTGCCTAGAGTTTACCGACTGAACCATGACAGAGATATACAGTATGCTGCTGGCAGCTGGTTGGAAATTTGAATTGGCTGATACTGTAGAGTCAGTTTGATGAGAACGCCAGTTTAAAAGTCATGCGAAGCGAAGAGGAATGGTATCGTGTGTGTGTGCAGCACATCAGACATCCACAAATTCACATAGTTGGAGAGAATTTAACTGAAATCTTTATTTCTATATCACACCTAACATATAAGATAAACAGCTCTTAAGACAGCAAACATGCTGGAGGCAATGTGGACATACGGATGCAAACCACACACATATCTTCTGGAGTTGTCCTTCTGGGAACGAGTGAATGCAGTATTGAATAAGGCATTAGGGTATGTAGTCCCCAAGAAATGTTCAGTTCTGTGCCTGGGCAATATAACTGATGTGGTGCTGAAGGAAGCCAGAGCTCTGCTCACAGCTAGTAGGAACGCCATCACAAGAAAGTGGCTTGATATGGACCCACCCAGACAGAGACAGTGGTTAGATATAATACAGGAAATATTCATGATGGGAAAAAATGACACAGAAGAAAACAGGAAAAATGGATTAAACATGAAGTCATAGGAGATGTATATAAGGCCTAATTTTATTGATGATGATGTAAACGGATGTTTTAAAGCGTTTAGTCAGCAGTGCAGTAAAATGTACGGCTGGGTGTAGGCTGTAATCCCCTCGGTGCAGCTGTGAGTTATGTTGTTATTCTTATTTGTTTTTCTTGTATATGCAAAAAAATCAATAAAAAACAGAGTGGGGGAAAAAGTCATGCAAAGTCTGGACATGAAAATTGTATCTCTGGGAATCGGTGTGTACTGCAGGGATCCTGCTGAGCGTTTCGTCCTTGTTTTAAACACGACTTAAGCCTCAAATTATGTTTTTTTTATACAAGCATGGCGACCTGCTGCATAAGGACATTGGAGTTTGTTCTGCCATTATCTCTCCTATAAAGATTGAGAGAAGGTTTGAATGTTGTCATGTGATAACTGCAAAAAAAAAAAAAAGCTGCACCATATGCAAAACCCAAAGACTTATTAAACACCAGAGTTTAGTTATGAAAATAAACAAGACGACATGAAAACGAGGCAGAAACGAGGTTCTGAAACAACAACGTCCAACGAATGATATGAAATTAATCAGCTGTATTATTTGTGGTTTACAGCCCTAATTCGCAAATATAATGTTTGTTTTTTTGCTGTAGATTAGGACGGTAAGGAAACTGTTTCATTTCGGCATTAATGGTTCATTTTTATGAACAATTAATTCTATGATAGCAGATGGATGGATTCATAGTTGCGGCCTCATGTCCATTTTGAGGTTAAAAATAACAAACATGTTAGTTCCTCTTTAATCTTTTCTGTCTGGTGACAGAAGAGGAACCTTTCCTCATGCTGCATTACCTCCGTCACCTAATCTATTTAACTGCAGCATATTAAATATCATCTTCCAAACTTGCAGGACTCATTGCTGTTATCTATCCCTCTCTGTCTTTCCTTCACCCTGTAGCCCCGGCATGCTGCTCATCACGCTACGGCCTGGCGCTGCTCTCCTCTTTTGGCTTCTTCGTGGTCTACTCCCTGCGAGTGAACCTCAGTGTGGCCATGGTGGACATGCTTAACAACACCCACCAGTCCAACGCCAACCACAGCGGCTCAGTGTGTCCCGCTCATGCCAGCCCTCCACGGCCCAAACACAACCGCACGGTGAGCGAGAACAGGAACGATAAAAGCCAGTTGAAATGTTGAAATGGCACCACATAACTACACATGCTGCCCGTCTCCAACGACTAAAGCTAGAATTAAATCCACCTCAGCTATAAGCAATGAGTAAGCACAAGCTACCACAGCTGAAAAATCACAAGTGAGTCTTGTGGTTTCACTGCTCCTTGTGTGTTCCTTGGTGGAGATTTGAAACAAATTGTGACAATGAACTGGGAGCAAACAACATTGGACTGGACTGATGAACCAAAGTAACTCTTTCTCTAAGTTTTTCTCCCGGTAAGATAAGACAACATCAAAAATGGTAAATTACAGCATGTAAACTGAGCCACCATGTTTAAAAAAAGTCGGAGTTCACTGGAATATGATCTGTTCTGACTCATTAGTCGAGGATATAACTCTCAGCTCTCCCATATTTATCTCTGTTAATGTATCCATGAACAAAACGCCGCTGTAATCACCCAGAAGTGCTCGTTTTACAAAGATGTTGTTATTTTGTTGTCTTAGATTACCAACGTGTTACTCCTGACAAGCTGTGCTGATGGCCACCACAAGGCTACAACACTCAAGTGTGTGTTACTGCATGTGTGTGTGGTAGCTTTGGTCAGACTTACACACTACCTGTGTCGGCTCAGTCCCTTTTAATAGTTCTCGACTCGTCCTCTCACAGGCCAGTGTGTACGACTGGGACTCTGAGACACAGGGCTGGATCTTGGGCTCCTTCTTCTACGGTTACATCCTGACACAGATCCCCGGGGGCTACTTGGCCGGACGCTATGGACCCAAGTGGCTGATAGGCTTTGGAATCCTGGGAACTGTAGTTTTTACGCTGCTCACCCCCGTGGCTGCTGACCTGGGTGCGAGCTACCTCATCGCTGTCAGGGTGCTGGAAGGGATAGGAGAGGTAGGAGTTGTTTAAATCTAATCGTAAGTTAATAATCTTCGACACACACTAACACAGAGATGGATTGTCCTCTTGTGTTTGTCATCAGGGAGTTACTTTCCCTGCAATGTACACTATGTGGGCAGCGTGGGCTCCACCGCTGGAGAGGAGTCGACTGCTCACAATTTCCTATATCGGTAAGACGCACGGACACGAGAGGCACAATGTCAACACAAAACCTGACAATCATGACGGACCTGTAACAACCTCTTGCATAAACTGTCTCTGTATGTTTTCCTTCCCAGGAGCTCAGCTGGGGACGGTAATCGCTCTTCCTCTGTCGGGTGAAATCTGCTTCTACCTGGACTGGACCTACGTCTTCTATATATTTGGTAATGCACATATGTCACCATTGGAGGTTTTGGGTGGGGTTACTTTGTTACTTGTGGTCTTAAATGGCTGTTTTTAAAGAAATCCACCCTGTTAATCAAGTTGAGATGTTCTGCACATTCCTTGTAGGAGTTGTGGTGCACAAACGTTCCCTCGACCTGATGCATTTCATTTTATTTTGATAGTTTAGGAATTGGTGAGCTTCCCCAAGTACTGCTGTTTTATGACATAATTAGAAACCAAGGACACATAGCTGATGGACTGCAGCCATTTACAGCTTCATGTATGGCCCAAAAAGCTGTTAACTTTCTTTGTATCTCTCCGTCTTGGTCCTAAGGAAGTATGTTTTGATATTAAGTTAAGTCAGGGGAACTATTTTAATGACCTCCTCAGTTAATTATTTAGATATTTACTTATGTATTTCTCACTTAACTCTTGATTTGTTCTGATCAGGCATTTCTAAATTAATTTTTTACATGTGATACATGGTAGCTTTAGATAGAAAACAAGACTTTAAACATTTTATTGAATTTACATCACATAGGAGTCTGATTGTGGAAAGCGCACATGATCATGCACATTTCTCTGACCTCGAGTGGCGTCTCCGTCGATTAGTCACAGATGCATGTTTTTCCTCATCCACATCCGCAGCGCTCTCTTTGAGTTTCAGACGAGCCGTTTCCAGCGTCTGTTCTTTTGTTCCTCTTTGGTCAGTGGAAACGATGATTTAGCAAGTCGGAAGACAAAAAAATGTGCTTACAGATGGAGCCGCTGCAGAAGTCTGCTGCTTACTACGGCGACTTCTGACTACGACTTTATTTACTTGCCTGATAAATTACTGCCACTACTGACTCTGTCTCAGTCAGATGTTGGCGCAAAAACAGCCCTATTACACTCAGTGGATACAGGTGAAGTCAAGCTTAGTCATCATAATCTATGCATCCTAAGACATGGGCCTGCTGACTACCTACAGTCTGTGATGAAGGGTTCATGCTGGATAAATTGAAGGCCACCACTGTTGATCTGTGCTAAAATGACTGCGTTTGTGTGTGTTCAGGTGCTGTTGGCCTGGTGTGGTTCGTCTTGTGGACCTTCCTCGTCTTTGACAGTCCAAACACTCACCCACGGATATCAGAGCGGGAGAGGCTCTACATCACCACGTCGCTCAAGAACGAGGTAACGCCAGAAAACTTGACGATAAACCTCTGGTGTACGTAACAGTAGATGTAGATCTGCTAATATCGTGAACGTTTTCCCAGAGAAAAACATGCTTTAGTGTAGTTTCTTTATGCCAGAACTTGTAACATCTCATAAAATATGAAACTTTTGTGAATATAGACAGGTTGTTGCATGAAATGTGACTGAAATGTTGGACCTGGACCACACTGGACCTTTTTACAGTGTGTGACTCCAAGAACGATACAAGTCGGTCAAAGAAAACACTTTGTGTAGCAGCAGAGCGGTTGCAGGCATTTCCGATCAAGTGCCGTTATCAGATACTAATGTTACATAATCTCTCTGAGGTCACAACTGTAACCACCGTTACTCTGCAGTTTATTATGACAAGCTGTAAACTCATAAGAGTTTATGAATTCCACGGGGGGGACTGACCTCTGGTATCTCTGCCTTCTTTATGATTAAGTGCAATCTGCAGCAACCGTAAAACTTTATAAACGTGAACGAGTAGCATCCTTTCCAGTCTGTTGCGTTTTTATGGCCAGCAGCAAACCACCAGAATATGCGATAAAGGACAGGTGGAAGATAATAAAACACCATCCATTAGGTTTATTGGCCCTAATTCAGAGGGAAAAGACACATTTTATTGTTACAGGAGTTTATTTTAATTTCTTACACCATGTATTTTTTTTACTTCTCAGTCATTTAAGTAAACAAGACCACATCAAAGATTTGAGCTGAATGAATTAATGAAGAACTTCCTTTTCAATTAATTTATTCCCTGTTGTCCTGCTTCCTGTGCGTTCTAGCTGTCCACCTCAGCACGTCACATCCCCTGGCGAGCCATCGGGACGTCCACACCGCTGTGGGCGATCATCGTGGCTCACTTCTCCTACAACTGGACCTTCTACACCCTCCTCACACTGCTGCCGACCTACATGAATGACATATTGGGATTTAGCATACAGCAGGTGAGGTCAACATCACGGGAGTCACCCTTTACTGCAGTAAAGGGTGATCAAATTTAAAGACTTTTTATTTTGGGATTCATTAACTTTCGGTTAATATGACGACATAATCTGAGTAGATTTAAGTCCAGAGAACTCAGCGGGACTGATTGGTTGCGTCTCTTCCTGTCCACAACAGAACGGCATGCTGTCAGCTCTTCCTTACCTGGGCTGCGCTGTGATAGCTGTGCTGAGTGGCCAGTTTGCAGATTACCTGAGGGAAACCTGCCTCTACCCCACCGTCATCGTCAGGAAGTCCTTTTCTGTCGTTGGTAAGGAACAGTAATATCACACAACCGACTACAGTACAGCCTCTCGACTTGGAACATCCAATAGATCACGTCTTGGACGTTTCAGTACTTTAGTCATTGTTACTGTTGTTTCTGCAGGCATGATCGGGGCGGCGGTGTTCCTGGTGGCAGCAGGATACACAGGCTGTGACTACACCTTGGCTGTGAGCTTCCTCACCATCTCTGCCTCTCTAGGCGGAGTGTCGGCCTCTGGCTTCAACATCAACCACCTTGACATTGCTCCTTCGTAAGAATCACCACCAATATAACCTCTTAGAGTAAAGTAGTGAAGTCCTGCTCATTTCTATTCTCCCTGACAGTAGATCAAATTAATTCGAGTCTGTTTACGGTGTGAGCTGTGATGCAGCTGTCCATGTATGTGTTTGTGTTTGTAGGTATGCTGGTATTCTCCTGGGAATCACAAATACCTTTGCCACCATTCCTGGCATGGTGGGACCAGTCATAGCAAGAGCCCTCACCAAACAAGTAAGAAACATCATGTACAGTCACACTTTAACCAGTCACAGCGGGCACGATTCCTTAAAATTTAAGACTAACAGGGGTCACTCTGGGTGGCCTGACCAAACAGATGGTATCCTTACTTTGGCTCGGTGCTCCATTTCCTGTCTAATTGGTTTAGTCAGTACAGGATTAGCATGTTAACATTTGGCCACTAGGGGGCAGCCATAGACCGACACAGTCAGTACCAGTGTGCTTGTGTGAGGCTTGATGACAGATGTATTAATCTTGTAAGGAGTATAAAAGTCAATAATATACACACTGTGCCCGACTATTATCTTTTTTTAAAGAGCATTTGGTCATTTGCGTGCGATCAGACATTCAGGTGTGTGTCATTTACACGTCTAATGAAAAACTCACTGCAACATCAGAGGGCGGTCTACGCTAACCACAGTCAACAAACACTGTAAAAATCGAGGCTGTTGCTGAAGCGTCAGCTGTCCTCAGTGAAGACGTACGCGAGTCCAAACGAACAAGTCTACCTGTGCCTGATTGCCTCCAACTCTCACAATGTGAAATATGTGCCGCTCCTCTATACCTGTCATCTCCTGCTACCCAACTAGATTACTGTAACGATTACAGACCGCGGCGGCGCGCCTGTCCTTTCATCAAACCCAAAACGTCATGTTACCCGCTGCTCATCGAGCTCCTCTGGCTACCTGTAGCAGCCCGCGTTAAATTCAAATCACTAAAGCTGACTACAAAGTAGTCTCCAGGTGCGCTCCTCCAACGAACGACGCCTGGCTCTGCCACCCGTACGCTCAGGGCGATCCAAACTTTTCTCGCCTGTTGTTCCCCGTTGGTGGAACGTCCTACCAGTTCCTACCAGATCAGGGGCGTCCCTCTCTACCTTCACAAACCTCCTGAAGACCTCCAGCCTTTCAGAGAGGACCTCCTCTACAACACTACCAACAACTGGACATGATAAATCTAAACCCCTCTACAGCTGTCACAGCACTTCCTGCTGCACTAACATGTCCTAGTCGCACTGTACTTTGATTGTTTCCCTTTTTTGTAAGTTCTTTTGGATAAAAGCGTCATCTGAATGACTAAATGTAAATGTATGTAAAGCAATACTCATTACCTGTGCTGACTGTTCTCCAGAACACCTTGGAAGAATGGCAGACTGTTTTCTACATCGCTGCTGCCATCAACCTCTTTGGAGCGGTGTTCTACACTCTGTTGGGCCGAGGAACGGTGCAGCCCTGGGCTGTCCACACGCCCTACTCTCACGGAGACTGAGGACGACGGCGAGTGCCAAACTCGTCCGCCTCGACAAATCTGAATCATCAAAAGGGGAAAAAGTCTCAGTCGTGGGCTTGTTTAACGGGTAATGTCAGCGAGAGATGTTGCAGATGTGCTGACAGCTCTCAAAGCACAGCTAACTGACTGACTAACAGCCATTTTACCCTCGTGGGTGTTCGTTACTGTGACTGCGGGGACTCGATAGTCTGATTGCAGTCATGGCAGTGAACAAAGAAAATTGCAGTTTTAGTGAGATTAATATTTCTTGGAGGCAAATATAATCATTGAGCAAGCAGCCACAGTTAGCGTATCAAAGGAAGCTATTATTATACGCGTCATTATCTGAGAATAGTAAGTTAGATAGCCACGAGCTGCCTGAGCACAGGTAAATAAGCTATGAAAGACAAATTATCCCAAACTTCAGGTCTGACAGTTAACTGCTCGTCTAAATTTGGTATTTAGTTCTTCTTTTACCCGAGAACTCCACAGTTAATCTTTTTTTTTTCTATTGTTTTAGTGCCATATTAAAAGTCAACACTCTTAAGAAGTATTTTATCTTCTTCACGTGTGTGTGTAAAGTTTGGGAGAACACAAAATGTGCTACTTTGCAACCTATAACTAAGTGCCAGTAAGTTTTTTTTTTTTTGTGTTTAAAAGGTTTCCCAAACTAGACACACACATTTGATAACGTCTTTTTTTAAAAGACACATCACGCACATACACTTATTTGGGAAAAATGCCTTATAGAGAAGCCTCCTTTAAAGGATTTTAAAGCTCTTTGTCTTTCATGTGATCGCAAATGGATCTTTTTTTTTATGTATTTACTTGCCGTATGTTGCAGTTAAGGGATTTTTTGTAGGAACTGTCTTGTCATGTTACGTCCACCAGGCACCTCTTTTTATTGTAGTTCTATAGCAGCTCTAATACATGTGAAGAACGGGTCTTGATATTTTCATTCTGTAACACTAAGAAGAGGCTGGCACCTTTCTAAAGAAGGGAAAAACTAAGAGAGGTTCCTGGTGGACACGGAGCCTTATTTTATTCACAGGATTTGCACTTTGGGTGTTAATTCTCAGGTATCTTATGTCTTACAAGGATTTAAAAGGAAGATTTTTTTTAAATTATTTTTACAAATTGAGATATGTCCTTAACTTTTAAGTGTCAACTGGATTAGATCCCAATTCAAATAGCATGATTAACAACTGAAAATCTGCAGTCATCTCTCAGTCTTACATTTTCATCATTTTGTTTGCACTCATCAGGTCACATGTATACGACTCTGTATAATGACGATAGGAGGAAAACATTTTGTTCTTAGTCGTAGTTTTCTGTTAACAAGTAGCAGCATCGTCCCAGTTAAACATGTAATGCACTGGTGTGCCTTATTACATTACCTTAAATGGGGTTAGACAACTCAGCACTGTAAACTCATTCTTTGATTCTCATCACTGCATTGTTACATTAGTCTCACACACAGAATGAAGGGACTTTTATGATATTCAGTATATATAAACTGTACTGACGGGGTACTCATTGTAATCTTTCCACCTGGAAACGTTCCTGAAACATTCATGTATTGTAAATACGCCTGTACGGCATATACGGCTATGCTCAAATCTGATGTTGTCTCCGTTAATTATTTCGTTATATTGCATCTGTCACAGCTTTCCACCGACTGCGGGGACGACGTGCTTTTCATTCATTGCAGTTCTAATTACATGTGAGTCTGAAAATGTGAGAGAAAATCAAATTAAACGTATTTTAATAACCTCTTCAACTAATCTGGATTATTTATTAAATTAAATACATAAAGTTGTTATGTTACTAGATGTCAGCATTGAGGTACAATCAGGCTACATTCATGATTCTGTGCAGTCATAACAACCTAAAACCTCATCAGACAAAGAGTGAGACTGAGCTGTAACCATAGTCACTCGCTGCCACACCTGAGCTGTAACTATAGCAACTCGCTGCCACACCTGAGCTGTAACTATAGTAACTTGCTGTCATACATGAGCCGGAACTATAGCAACTCACTGCTGCCTGCAGGCTCATGGTGCAAGAAGAGACGCCGTATGAAGGCATTTATACTGTATATATACACTGCAGACCAGACCACAGTTTTTATTTTACACATGTAGCATACAACAGAGGATTGTCAGTGTCAGACGTGTCCTCACGTGTCGGAAAAACTTTACAAATGGAGTCTAAGGATGACCACAAACCACAAATCTAACTGATAGAAACAGAGGGCAGCGTTCCATGTTAGATTACTCTGAGCAGCACACAGTATAGGTCTATGACGCAGTCAAACACTAATTCATAACTGATAACGTCGCAGCACGGTGCAGCCGTGACTTCTTCAGACCATCAGGAGGAAATCAAGAAGCAGAAATCTGCAGAATCTTAATTGTGTGAGTCTCACAGTCAATCTGACACCAAACAAAGTGTGAGGAGGGAGCAACACAAAGTCACGCTGATTGTTCACCTCCCTCCACACCAACAACCCACAACCACAGAGTGTTGATGCCAGCAGCAGGAACCTTCATATGTTTGTGCACACTTCACAGTTGTATCACAGGATTAAGAAGAGGACACCATTATATAATTTCACAACTGCTGTGTGTTTTCTAGGAGACTGCTCTCTCTCTCTCTCTCTCTGTTTGCCTTCATGCTGTCTCTCAGCAGCCGTGCATCTCGGGATAATTAGCAGACAGACGCACGGGGAAACACGTTAAGGACATCGGGGTTAGTTTTAATCCAACTAAGGAGCGTCTGGAAAGGTGAGCGCTCCACCTGCTGCGCGTGACAGCGACGCTGCTCACTCGCTCACTTTCTTTGATCCCCACGTGACCCTCAAACCATTTCACAAAACCAACAAATAAACTAAACATCAGTATCTCTCTAGTGATCCACTTAACTGTTGGATATAATTCCGCAGCTTGTAGCCTCTAATACAGTCGAGGGACTTTGTTCGAGTAGAGCATACGAAAACAGTGCCGTGTCCGATAATGGATGCCTCTCCCTTCTCTTGTCCTATAGTAAACTCGTTTACGTTAACTTCTGCTGGTCCCTCCTGGTGATGCTGTTACAGAAGCGGGTGCGCGCAATTACGCAACACCCCCCATCACCACCTCCTCCTCCTCCTGTCCTGTGCGCTATAACCGGATCAGCGTCTCTCCTCTCCGGTCCTCCTGCACCCAAACCGGACACCGGCCAGCTCTCAGGTACGACCACAGTGCATGAAATCATGCTTTCATTTTTGGATATGGTGTCAGAAACATTAACGAGTGTTTAACTTGCGCTGCTCGGTCTCCAGGCTGCGTTTTGGGAATATTGTTGTGATGCAGAAACGAGGGCAGGCTGGCTGCTAGTTAATGCGCATCCCGGCAGATGATGAGAACATGGCGGAGGCTTGACATTAGCGTTAAATCCTTTATTTATCGCAGTGGCTGCGCTGGTTTTTCTCATCCTTCTCTAGTTCATCACCTTTTTACACTTTAAAGCGCACTGCGGCAGCTGCCGTGACGTTTGTATACGAGGGGACGAGATAAATGCGCACATGGAAATTGTTGTCTTGTCCTGGCACCGAGTTCACCGGAACAAGTCTGGCCAAGATCAAGTGGGGATTCATGTTACAGATGGATTAAACCTACTGGGGCTTTTCTACCTGGTGCAGACTAGATTCAGATCAAATAAATCCTCATCCACTGGGATTTATTTGAAGGACTCTGCAGTGCATGCTTGAATAAAACTCCTGTTGAGTTAACAACAGTGTGCAGTCTCTCTCTGTCCTCTGCATTAACCTGTGTGCAGTGCAGCGCAGTGTCTGAGAAATGGCTGCTACACTATGAATGGATTGTACCTGACAAAATGGTGGATTCTGGCTTGGAGTGAAGCTGTATTAAGGGATGGTGCTGTGAAACATCAGAGCACTGGTTGTTTTGATGTGTCAGTGCACAGCGAGAACAGGAGGGCAAGGCTGGATGTGAAAGAGGAGAGCAGGGGGTGTGGATGGATGGAGGAAGAGAGAGTAGGAGGGGGCAGAGGGTTTTGTGCTTGGCGCAGTTCAGTGGCCATTGATCCGATTCCTAATCTTCTGAAGTACACCGTTTAAGAAAACATCTATCGCCACTGAGGCGCTGTAATCATCAACCTCTCTAAGACGTATCTAGAACCGAACAGACAGTACGGTCAGCTTGTTTGAGGGCCGATGAACGGAAGAAAACATGTTTGTGTTCCTTGTGCAGCATCTCAAATTCTTTCTGCGCCACTTTGGTCACTTTGGGACGGTTCCAATCTTGCAAAACCCGTTCAATCCGACTACAAAATTCTTTAGTAACAAACTATCCGTCAGCTCACACAAAACCTTTCAATATCCATCAACTACAATAACAAGGTTTTTGTTTTCTGCCCCGCGTACCACCTGTATGCCACTCTAACCTGTAATTTAACACTGTTTTTTTTAGCAGACAGACGTGACTTCAGCCAGCTCCAGTGACCATGGGAAAGGAGAAACTCCACATCAACATCGTCGTGATCGGCCATGTGGACTCCGGCAAGTCCACCACCACGGGCCACCTCATCTACAAGTGCGGTGGCATTGACAAGAGAACCATCGAGAAGTTCGAAAAGGAAGCTGCTGAGGTAAAGGAGATGCAAGCAAAGAGGAGGATGCCTTCTTCGATCAATCGATGTCACCATAAGATAAAAGCCATACCAACTTAGACTAAATTACAACCTATTACTTAATTTCAGATGGGGAAGGGATCTTTTAAGTATGCCTGGGTGCTGGACAAGCTGAAGGCAGAAAGGGAGCGTGGCATTACCATCGACATCTCACTGTGGAAGTTTGAAACCAGCAAGTACTATGTGACCATCATCGACGCCCCGGGTCATAGGGACTTCATTAAGAACATGATCACTGGGACCTCCCAGGTGTGTAACATGAGGATGCTCAGCCATGTGTACATTACATATTGTATGGCATAGTTGTGGGGTCCTGTAACAAGCCTTTGTGCCTTTGAGGAAGACTGACCAGTCACTCATCTATAGTGACTTCAGTAACCACTCTAATTACATCGACATTACTAATGTTTGATTTCTGCATCTTCAGGCAGACTGTGCTGTGCTGATTGTGGCAGCTGGTGTGGGAGAGTTCGAGGCAGGTATTTCCAAGAACGGACAGACCCGTGAGCACGCCCTGCTGGCTTACACTCTGGGAGTAAAGCAGCTCATTGTGGGCATCAACAAGATGGACTCCACCGAGCCAAACTACAGCCAGAAACGTTACGAGGAAATTGTGAAAGAAGTCAGCACCTACATCAAGAAGATCGGCTACAATCCGGACACCGTCGCCTTTGTGCCCATTTCGGGCTGGAATGGAGACAACATGCTCGAGCCCAGTCCCAACGTGAGTAGAACAGATAGCATAGTAATGCAAATGATAATACGACTAGTGTGACGTAGACAGCCTTGAATTTGAATACTAATTTGCATGGCTGGTGCAAGGGATGGAAAGCTGTGGTTGAAAGGCTAAACAGATGCTGTCACTGTCAGATCCACGGAAATATATCTAGCTTACATTTGCTGACATAAGCCACCGTAAGTTGCAGGTCATACCACACCAAGTACAGCTGTAACAGCAAAAGTAGTTAACTAAAACGTACTTACTATTATGATCATAAACTTAAAACCTCTTAACCGACAATAACTTTATAACATTAATACGGCACATTATATTCTTCTCTGTAGATGACATGGTTTAAGGGGTGGAAGATCAATAGGAAAGAAGGCAATGCATCAGGGACCACACTGCTGGAGGCTCTGGATGCCATCCAGCCCCCGACCCGTCCAACAGACAAACCTCTACGTCTGCCCCTGCAGGATGTCTACAAAATAGGAGGCATGTAGTACTAAGAAACTGATAAACTCTTAAATCGACTCTTAAAATATGGCATATGAAACACCTCTAGGTCAGATCGTTTAATCAGAACAGTAGAGTTTGTTTTCTCAATATGACTGAACAACCTTTGTGTTCAATTCAACACCTTTCATCGAATGTTCTCCATGCTGAACCGCTTCTCAGGTATTGGAACGGTGCCTGTAGGCCGCGTGGAGACTGGCATACTCAAGTCTGGCACAGTGGTGACCTTTGCCCCCGTCAATGTGACTACTGAGGTGAAGTCTGTGGAGATGCACCACGAGGCGCTGACTGAGGCCCTACCCGGCGACAACGTGGGCTTCAACGTGAAGAATGTGTCAGTCAAGGACATCCGCCGTGGCAATGTGGCTGGAGATAGCAAGAACGACCCACCGCAGGAAGCTGCCAACTTCACTGCTCAGGTAGACATTACATGGGATCTATTTATAGAAATTAAACTTTGTGAAATCAAAGAGTTGCTTTGTTGGAAGGTGTCAAAATAATCATAGCAATAATCATTTAACAAGCCAGCAGTTGAGTCTTTACAGTAAGGAAGGAAATAATCTTTCTATTAATAGGCCATCCATGTTGTCTGTTTGCTTTGTAGGTGATCATCCTTAACCACCCTGGCCAGATCAGTGCTGGTTATGCTCCTGTGCTGGACTGTCACACAGCTCACATCGCCTGCAAGTTTGCAGAGCTCAAGGAAAAGATTGATCGCCGCTCTGGCAAGAAATTGGAGGACAACCCCAAATCCCTCAAGTCTGGAGATGCAGCCATTGTGGATATGATTCCTGGCAAGCCAATGTGTGTCGAGAGTTTCTCTGAGTACCCACCGCTTGGTAAGTTTAAGAGTTTTGTGACTCCGCACTAAGTCATACCAGATGAAAGCGTCACCTAAAAGATCCGTCTTTACTCCGCTTCACCTTGCAGGTCGTTTTGCGGTGCGTGACATGCGTCAAACTGTGGCCGTCGGCGTAATTAAGGGCGTGGAGAAGAAGGTCCCCACCACCAGTAAAGTTACCAAGTCCGCCCAGAAGGCCCAGAGGAACAAATGAATGTTGTGCTACTCTGCCGACCCCAAGGTCTCCCAGGGCAGGACATCAACCATCCAACTCCATCCTACAATTGGCTACTTCCACTTAATAATCAAAGACTGGTTAATCATCACAATGCATCGCAAAAGCATTAGAAGGAAAGAACAACATTTAGATCTTAATTCCTTGAGGCGGCACTCCTGACTCCCCTTCAGTGGTTAGATTACCATTACGTACAACGTAATATCAAACAGGTAGCTTTAAATGTGCACTGTCGACTTGGTTCGTGGCAATAGAGGCGCTGACATGTTATTACCTCTCTAGCTCACTGGAGTGCAGGTACTGGTCACTTTACATAGTACATGTTGTCTTGCTTTTAGTGTTTGTTTGTAACTACATGTTGCTCTGTAGGAGCCTGTGGCAACAAGTTAAAACTTTGTTCTTCCAAGTAGTAGATTAGTCAAACTTAGTGATTTGTTGCGTTTAAGCTTTAAAAATCACTTTCAAATCAAATGGTCCAAACGTGTCCTTGCAGAGGGACTGAGTAGGCCACTTCTTGATTCTTAAAGCACTTTGATTGGCGGTTTTGCTAACTTTGCACTTACACTGGAGAAACTTAAATTGGCATAAGCTATTGCACCTTACTCTAAGATGGCATGAGCCTCTTTGCAACATTAAACATGTTTCAACCAAAATGTTTGGCTATGTTTTTTTGTGTGTCCCCCCCCCCCCCGCCCGAGTGCATCACAAAAAAGCAATGAGGAAACAGATGCCTCTAACTTTCCAATCCAATAAGACAGGTCTAACAAAAATCAGACCATCCTTACAATACACCTCTATGTCCACAAGAGGAAGCTGTTGGTATAGGAATACAATTTAAATTTTCAATGTTTTTCAAACATTGTAAGAAGATCATAGAATAGAATAGATACTTTATTGATCCACTCAAGTCTTTTTTACATTCATTTTTACCCAAAATACAACCACACACAAAAAGGGTTCATAGACATGCAAATGTGGAGAGAGATGGTGGAGTGATGGGCAGCCACCCAGAGCAGTTAGGGGGGATTCGGTGCCCTGCTCAAGGGCACCTCGGCAGTGCCCAGGAGGTGAACTGGCACCTCTTCAGCCAGCTACCAGTCCACCTTCCATACTTTGGTCCATACTGGACTTGAACCGGCCACCCTCTGTTTCCCAAGCCAAGTCTCTATGGACTGAGCTACTGCCGCCCACATTTACCAGATAAACTCAACTTAATTAGTTAATCAATCCTTTGCTAATAAGCTCTTTAATTTTGCCATGGGAGACAAAATATGGAAATATCAGTTAATCTCAAAGTCTGAAACAGCTGAAGGGCAGTTTGCCACATAGCAAAGGGGCGTGTTCTCATGCATTTACCGGAAATATTTGGAGTGTACCTCGGCGCAGCGCAGTTTCATTTTACTCATTGAACCGTCATGACTGGTAGAGGGAGACCACGCAAGGCAAAGAGTCCCGACACTAAGCCAAAACAAGGCAGAAGTCCAGGAAAAGACGTTACAGAAGAGAGGCAGAATGGCACCACGAGGGAACAGAAACCAAAGGAGCAGAAAAAGAGAAACCACACCAAAGAGAAGCCATCTGTTCAGAGCCCTCAAAAAGAAGACAGAAACCACTGCAAAGAGGTCGACATGCTGCAAACGACACCTACAGAGGCTTCTGTACCAGGTGCAACAGCCAAAACACAGAAAACAAAGGATTGTTTGATGGCCAACGAAGCAAAAACACGTGGTAAAAAGGCAAAATCTCCAGACAAGGCACCAAAAAAGCAGCAAGATGCACTGAAAGACACCACAGAGGTTTGTGTTTCACAACTTAACACTAAACACTGCGCAGAGAACGCCAAGCTACAAAGGGTACCTATAGAGGCGTCTGTACAAGGCGCAAAACCCAAAACCTGTGCTCGCAGGGCTATAAAGACAGAACAGTCTGCAGAAGAGATAACAAAGATGCAGCCAGAGACCCCAAAGGACACCACAAAGGCTTTTATAAAGACCACCAAAGCAAAAACAGGTGATGGCAAAGCCAAATCGCCAGAGAAAATCAAAGACAAGGCAACAAAGAAGCAGCAAGGTGCCCCGAACGAGACCCAAAAGGATTGCGTACCACATGGCAGGTGTAAAGAGAACACTGCAGTGGACTCCATCCTCTCCACAACTCTGGAACAATTGAAGATAAGGAGTCATGAAAAGTCAGATGCATCGAAAGTCATCAATAAAATAATAAAAGATATCGTCATGCATCTGAAACAGAACACTGTCTGCTTTAAAGAGGTGGAAGAACCACTACATACTGGAAGTTACTATGAAAATCTAAAGGTAAGTCCCTTCACTCAAATATTCCCTCAAACAAGTATTTCCACTTAACGGTAAAGAATTATGTTATATTTGTGGTGTATTACACAGTGATGTTTTTGTATATGCAGATTTCTAATCCTGATGAATTTGATGTCATGCTGCCCATGCCTGTTGACCGTGTCAACATTGAACCGTTTGGAGACGATGGAGCCTTTTACAGTGTGGAATTAAAACGTGGCAGCAGTCCTCTGAAAAAGTTTCAAGAGACCAGCACCTTATCCGCGAGCCAAATGCTCAAGGAGTTCAGGGATGAAGTGAAGAAAAGTGTGAAGGGATTTGAAGGTGAGTGCCAACAAGAACTTTTTTAACTTTTGGGATATGGATGGAGTTGGTCAAATGCAGTCACTGTGGCTGTAGCAGCAACACCTTGAAATGAAACACTAATCCTGAAGCTTGTATTGTGGCTATCAAGGTTCATGATTCAAGGGGGGTTTTATTCTCATTACAACCATATAGACAGTACCCAGTGAAACAAAACAGTATTTCACCAAGGACTACGGTGCTACATATAACATAGAACATAGTGCAGTCAGGACTACAATGAAGTGACACACATTCCAAAAAAAAAAAAAAAAAGGCTACAGAAAGTGCAGCGTGACAAGAAAAACAGACATGGTGTAACAGACTAGAATGAAGTGTGTGTGTTTTGTATATACATGGCGATAGATAGATAGATAGATAGATAACCAACATTTTTGGTTGCTGGTCAGTGAAGGTTGCCACATCAGTTTTATTCTTTCTATGCCAAAGTTGCTTCTCGCTTAAAATCATTTCAAGGGTGCGTTTGCATAATACAATCCCATGTGAATCAGCAAGCAAATTAAGTATTTCATCTGTTTTAAAGCCACATTTAAAGTAGTCCTCAATGTATTCACAATCCATTTCTGATTAGGAGAATTCACACAAAGAGCTGCTACTCTGACTGTTGTGGTAAAATAGTATCTCATAATTTAGACTTTTTATCTCATAAGTCATCTCATGACTTAGTATGTTTTTTTTGTTGTTTTTTTAAATCAAGGCTAAGTTTTCATCTTTTTTTTTTTTTTTTACTGGCAGAAATGGGCTTCCATAGGGGAGAGAGCGAAAAGAGACCCAAAGAAAGAGATCATAAAATGTCTGATATTGTAATATGTGTGAATAGAGAACATTTCATATTTCATGTTTCATGTTTGTTCTTTCAGAATGGGAGGTGACAAAAAAGAAAAAAGGCTGCCCTGCAGTGACTCTGATCACCACAGTGAAATCAATCACCATTTCACTGGATGTTGTTCTCTGTCTCATGGTGAAATCAAGCTGGCCACCTTTCACCAACGAAGGCCTTAAAATAGAGTCCTGGCTGGGAACCAAAGTAAAACAGAATTACAAGCGCATGCCTTATTATCTTGTTCCAAAATATGAAGGCAAGGGTACGGTGGAAATAGATGGAGTCCTTACTAAGGGTAAGTCTAACTTCTCTCGACTGGTGAACCAAAATCAGACTGTGATTTATAGAAATGAAGCACTGGCTGTTTACATATATGCACAAAATAAAAGAGTATTTCAAGCATTGGATTATGAAAGATCAACTGTGAGAGGCTATAAATATAAGGTAGTTTGGCCATGTACCGACAGAGGTCTCACAAGTTGCCCAATACTATAGCATATCTTGAGCCAATTGTTTTATTTATTTATTTATTTTAATGTAATTTTGTCTTTCATGGGAGCAACAGAAGTGCTCACCTACAGAGAATTAAGAGTACATACTACATTTAGTGTTTCTTGCGTGTTCATGATACATAAACTGCACACTGAGCGACTTCTCTTCTATGACACACAGATAGTTGGCGGGTTTCATTCTCTCATATTGAGAAGGCCATACTGAAGAATCACGGATCAGAGAAGACATGCTGCGAAAAAGATGGAGCACGCTGCTGCAGGTTAGATTTTACTAACTTATTCCTGAAGTATAAGACTGTATGGTAGAGAAGAATATCACAAGTCTTTTCCTTTATCTTCACATGCAGGAAGGACTGTTTGAAGCTCCTAAAACACCTTCTCCATCTGCTGAAGGAAAGGGACCCTTCATTTGACAAGTTCTGCTCCTACCACGCCAAGACCACGCTCCTACGCGCCTGCTGCTCCAGAGCTAAAGACAGCGATTGGAGTGTCTCGAGTCTAAGTCACTGCTTTCAGCTGCTCCTGGAGGACTTCGTGGCCCATCTGAAAAGTGGTGAACTCTACAACTTCTTCATCCCAACTCAGAACCTGCTCTCTGGTCCAAGCCAGAAGAGTTGCAATAGTCTTGCTCAATGTATTGAGGAGGAACGTGACAAGGGCTTTCCTATTTTCAAATAGGGCCACTTTGATACTTTTTAGGTATCAAATGTCCTATTTTTTTTTTATTATCCTATTTTATGTACCTAGGATGTCTTTCCCTTCTGCAGTGGTATCGCATATCACTTTATACTGATTTGTAAAATTCTGGTACAATCTTATATTATATATAATTATTTATAATATAATTATTATTTGAAATATCCTTGAAGTGAAAATTGGGAGCCTGACACAGAGTAATGTTTCAAGGAAGACAGCATGATCAAAAATATAATCAATTTAATTCTCGAGTATCTAAGCTTATTTTTAATAAATTGTTGTGCTTTATCGTGACTTTTATATTTATTGCACTGTACTGTGTCATCATTATGAATTCTACAATCAAGTCAAAGATGTGTGTTAACATTTACAGTGTGTAAGTAAGTAAAATAAATTAGAATCACACCCGCAGAGCTGCAGAGCGCTGACTGACCAGCTCTAGCCTACGTGACTCTAACCAATACAAACAGCTGTATGTTCAAGAAACAAACTAAACATTTGAATCCTTTTTTTAAAAAGATAATTCATTTTACAATATTATTTTAAAAAATACATTTGAAGAATAGAAACAGTCAAAAGTCTCAGGGCCGTAGCCTGTGCCCAGGCCTGACCTCAAAATGATCATGCAACATAAATGAGTAAAGGAAAATTAATCAAACACAAAAAGTGACGTTTACTTTAAATATTAACTCAATGCTAACTGAACTGATTTCTTCATGTGGATGCATTATTTCACAACTTCCCCAAACGTGACATTTACACCTCAAACTGAGTTGAGCTAGATTATAGACAGGAACTGTGTTGTTATTCTGCCCCTTTCCCTTCAGCTCAAAGTAAAACCACTGACCCAGCTTGGTAGCATATATGCAAAGTACCTCCAAATGGCATCTTACCTGAGGCTTCAGGCATCCATTCACACCGCAGGAGTTTATGAAGCAGCCGTCTGCTTTATCAGCACCACAATCTACAGTTGGAAATATGAAAAGCAACATTAATATCCAACTTATACTAAGAAACATTCACTTCAGTAAAGAATGAAAAACAAGAGACTGTCCTGGTGGAAACTGACATTAGGGATTAAAGAGCTATTTTAACTTAACATGAACAGATAAGCTTACGACTTAAATTCAATCTTTTGTGAACTACTTCATGCAGCAACTGTGTAAAAAATTGGTAATGCATGCAAGTAAGCAGTAATGTTAAGAATGAGTGACATGTAGTGAATTATGTTTAACGTGTTGTCCTGTGATCCAGCTTCCTCGTTCAAAGTGTCCGAAAATGTTTGGATGAAGTGTACAGACTGTATAATGTTAATTTTTTATGGGAAACCTACAGATGTGTTCTGCTTTGTAGTTCGATTTCATCCCCTCATATTGCTTCCAGTAAAATGCAACTTCCTGTCCACATACTCCAGACAAGCTCTTGAAGACTTGTGACAGTGTGAAGACCTGCAGAAAAAATTATTTGTTTTTTGGAGAACTGACCATGTTTGCATTTTTTCATGATAATTATAATAATAAAAACTTACTTTGGGAATCTTCCAGACTTTTTTTCCATGTTTGTGAATGTATAGAAATAATGCAAAGTAGATTTAATCATTACTGTACCATATGGTAAATATAAACAATGCCAAGCCAATAAAGTGGTCATCACTGATTGTCAAGTGTCCTTAAAAGAAGAATTTATTATGCAGATTTCTTTCTGCCCAAATCAAGAAATTACATAACAAAATATTTAGTGATACGAAGCACTGCTGTGGTTGGTGAGTTACAGTTGAAATGGTGCACTGTGAATATTTTTTAAAACAGGACTCCAACATAACGAGGTGCAACTTCTTCTATGAACGATAATACAGCAGACAACAAATACAAGACGTTTCAATCAAGTAAATAAATACAAAACAATAAAAAACATAAATAAATCAAAGAAAAACATAAAAATTTACATTCAAAAGTAGTTACAACACAGGAGGTTACAGATCCTGCTCCAACCTGTTGAGAAAGAAAAAAGGTAAGAAAATTAACATGTTACAATCACATTATCATCACTGTCTATTTATGCTTACAGACTGTCTTACCAACTGTTTTATGGCAGAAAGTGTTGACATTAAAGTTTCTATCTGTCCATTCATACTTCCATCTGTGAGTCCTTTTGTAGACGTGTGTAGGAAACCTTGTCATATACGCGCACTCACATGGACAATCATGCATTAGAAGAATCCCCAGTTTTGGCCTCGATCCCTGCCTCCTCTGCCTCCACCATCTCTCCTCCCCCATCCCCCTCCTCCTCCTCCTTCTCGTCCTCCTTCACGTCCTCCTCTTGGATCGCACATCGCCCGATCCTGCTTGTGCTTCTCATATCTTTCTGCCATAAGCACCAGCTCCTCGGGGACCTCCTGCAACAGGATTCACGGAGGTTACGTACACTTAACTATGATTTGATAGAAATTTTCTTAAATATAGTTTAAAAATTGATAAATTCCAATAAGAACATAGCAAATGCTTCCTACTCGATTATGGTATTTGTCTCAGCTTTGCACATACAACTTGGGAACGATTTCTATCAAACAAGTCAGACAAACACACTTTAGCCATCTATCGTTACTGTAAAATCCTATTGGTCTGCTGTGAAATACTGTTAGAGGGTATACGCCACCGTGCATGCCTGATGTTCCTATTTATACTTAAAATGAACATCCTGTCCTGCTAACCTGTCCTGCTCTCTCCAGAATGGGAATGAGCTCGGGGGCCATTCTCCAGTTTTCTCTGGTTACCAGGGTAACAGCAGCACCTGAACGCCTGGAACATAAACGCATCACAACATCACAAACTAACCCAAGAAAAGCCAGACAGTGGAAATGACGTGCGAGCTTTGGAGAACGCAGAACACTCTTACCCTGCTCGGCCGGTGCGGCCCACACGATGGACATACTCTTCTATGTTACGTGGGAAGTCAAAATTGAAGACGTGAGTTATGTCATGGACATCCAACCCTCGAGATGCCAAGTCTGTGGCGACCAGGATACGAACCCGACCTGGAAAAAGATAAAACAATGTCACTCTCTGGTCAATCTGATTCTTCAGGATGCTTGTTGTCAAATTTTGCTTCTGGCTACATACTCCTTTTAAAGTCCTCAAGGGCTTGTTCACGATCAGACTGCTCATGGTCACCATGGAGACTTTGCACAGCCAGACCATGCAGACACATGTCACTGGACAGGTCATCAGCCCTGATAATACATACAAACATACACACAGGAAACTGTTGGTATGGGTGGTAAGCGCTGTCAATGTGTGGGCTCTAGCTGGAACACATAGTTGCTGGTAATTGTTGATAAGCCTTATTTTAGTGATTGACTGTCACTCACATAAGCTTCCTCCCAACAAAGATGAGGACTTTATCGTCGGGCTGCATGTTTCGGATGAAGTCAAACACGTAGGACTTTTTCTCCTCTTCACGGACAATCAGCACTGTTTGCTGCACTGTGTTAACCGCCTAACATCCAGACAAAGACAGGCAGCATGAAAACATGGGAGCAGATCTGAAATTCACTTTCTAAGAGCTGTTACTTTTTTTTTTTTTTTTAACCAAGAATAACTAATAAAGCAATATTTAAGCTGTTTTTGAGAACATACAAATTATAATAAGAACTTAATAATTAAGAAGTACACAGTCAATACACGATAAACGGCTGACATTTCCACTTACAGCCAAGTCCAGAGTGCCCACATAGACCATCATGGGATTCTTTAAGTAGGATTTGGCCAGTCGTCTCACACCAGTGGGCCAAGTGGCACTGAAACATGCAAGTTAACAAGTGAAAAAGGACATTTATTTACATTCTCTTCTGTACATCCCACAACATATAGAAGAACATCTACATACGGTGCAGGTATAACAAAGTAACATGAATGCTGGGCTTTAAATTGCTTGATAAGGTCCTATAATGTTGGAGCCATGCTGAATGATTGAAATAATCAGAAAAATATGTGAACTTGTTTGGAGTTAATTATAGTATTTTCATTTATAAAAGAAATTATCATGGGGGAAATTATCCAGAATTGGTGAGATCCTAGTTTAAAATGTGCAAAAGGTAGTTACAACTGCTTATTTTATTTCAATTTGGTGATGACGTATACGATGCGCCTCCCACGGACAGGTGGCTACTTAATTTTGTGAATGAACGTTTGTGGAGTGACGAGGTATTTTTTTTAGCATGATGAAATATATCCCCAAAATTCATTAAGCTATGAACTGCACCACTCTTAAAGTAAAGGCATCTTGTGTCCTAATGTCCTGCTCATTAACCATGTGATGGCGCACATTTGTTTACATTTGTTTGGCTTGTGGCTTGATTTATACCTGGTCATCACATTCTGTCGGTCTGGGCGGATGTCCAAGAGAATCTTCCTTATCTGTGGCTCAAAGCCCATATCTAGCATACGGTCAGCTTCGTCCAGCACCTTTACCCAACGTTCAGAGAAGTTATTAGACACGTCTATATTCTCTCTCTAACAGTGTGGACTCGCCCAAACACTCCTTTTCACACAAAACCAAACATGCCGACAAACATCTCACCAAATAGGTGATGGAGCTGAGACTGATGAGGTCATTCATTTGTAGATCATTTAGTCGGCCTGGTGTAGCGATCACTATGTCCACTCCGCCCTTCACAAAGTTGATCTGGCCTCTCCTATCGCCTCCTCCATAGATACAAAGACTGAGATACAGAAGAACAGTCATAGTTATGTCATCTCTCCATCACAGTTAATTATTGAGTCTAAGCTCATCCTTAATGACTCCTTAAGACTGCTGGACCTCTTGTAGCTCTTGTAGCGGTACTTTTTGCACTCTGTTTCAATCTGCAGGGCGAGCTCTCTGGTGGGAGTCAGCACCAACATACCTGGACCACCCTGCTCAGCTCGAGGTCTGTCAAGGAAGAAAGGACAAAGAGACAGGTGACAGATGGGCACAGTTATCGAAGCTGAAAGAATTGAAAAGGAACAGTACTTAATATTAAAGTACATTAAGCTGAGCAGGTCCTGTACTCACACAGGCTGACCATCCATGTGGATGAACCCTGGCAGCAGGTAGGCCAGGGTTTTGCCTGTTCCTGTCTGAGCGATGGCTATCAGGTCCTCCCCGCTCAGCAACACTGGCCACGCCTGAGACTGATGAAGGAACAAAAACATTGTACATGCATCATACAACCAAAAAGATTAAAACGAAGCAAATACGAAGCATTAAAGTTATATTATAGTTCTAATCTATAGATGGCATTGAAAAATATGGGAACACAAATTTAAGTCAGCGATGAGATTTCTCTAAATTTGAGCTTTGAACTAATTAAGTCTGAGCAGAGCTAGACGTTAACTTTCAAGTGTGGCCTTCTTGAGACTTGACAACTGTTACTAATCAATCACATTCTTAGGTCAAGGCTAAATGTACATACAATCAAATTTTAGAAATGTAATAACTTATAAACATTTTTTTTAAACAAACATTTAAGAACAACATTTGGGGGTCTCTTTCTTTCCAAAACTGAGACGAAGACTAATAATATCAGTCTCATGTGCATTATTTTAGAGTTGGAGTCAGGATTAGTTTAGCCTAACTTTAGACACAAGGAACAGGGGACGTTTGTCTGGCTCAATCCAAAATGAAAAATCAGAACTACACCTACCACGCTACACCTCTAATGCATCAGTATTTAAAGAATGAATCTTGTTTATTTACCGTGTTCATAAACAGACACATAATAAAAGGACCATTTATTATTTTAGTGGGTGGTTATAAGTTGGAGCCATTTCTTGATGGACAAAAGACACAGCAAGTTTTTTTCAAAACAGTTGACACAGATACCAGTATTACAGCATTACACGAGCAGATGACTAAAGAAGAGGGCGAGTCACAACAACAACTTTAAATCTAAGATTAAAGCTTTTGTCATCGCATATTACAGAGGAAGCACATACCAGTAATATTACATTCCATCTGACCAAGCCTTTTACTGTGAAATGAAAGTATGAAGGAGATTCTGCAGTTTCATTTCCCCGTGCAGCATACTCTTTAAGTTTTGATGCAGAGGGGAACATTTGCTACCTAAGAGCCCCCAGAAAACACCTAAAAACGAGCCCAAAAAACACCTGAAATACAGAAATATGGAACTACTGATCTACACGATCTAATGTAACTTACATTTGGATATTATATCGATAAATGTCTGAATGTTTCAAACACTGGTGGTTTCTGTTGCATAGCTTCAGCTGTACGAGGGTCAAACAGTCTGTAACCGTTGCTGATGTTCTGTACTGTATTTCTGCATTTCTGCCACTGGAATGACCTGCAGCTCATCTTCTGTAACGTGATGAGTAGAGCTGCAAGGATCAGTGAACTAATCGATCGACTTTTGATTACATCATCTTCTTCTTGGTTTTTCCGAATGGAGAATTGGCACCACCCCTGTTAATGCCTGCCTCCTGTTCATGAGCCATCTTCTAATATTCATGTAACAGTAGTGGAAGGAAGAAACACTCGACTTTTGATTAATATGTCTGATACACTTGGATGGAAACACAGCTATTATCACACACCCTTTGTTTCTGCTACCTTCCCAGCATCTTCTCTGTCTGCATTCAATCCGTCTTTTGTTCCAGTAAATGACAGATCTCAATAGACTTTATGGTACCAGATAGATTCAACTGAATTAGCGCATTTTCAGTACAGCATATCCTGTTCAGTCTCTGAGAACATCAACTCTGGGAAAGCAAGCACCTGCAAAGCAACATTTATGTGGCCTAACTAATTATCTCTGTATACAGAAGTTAGTAAGAGATAATGTAGAAACAGAAAACTTGAGAATTGGAATTATAAAATATTATATCGTCTCTAGATAGAAGGCCTCCTTACATACCTGAGACAAAGTCACTTGTTTCCATGTGTCGCTGGCTAGATAAAGACGCGCTCACACCCAACATAATTTATTACAAACTATTTTTACATCTGTTTTTGTCACAAATGAGTGATTATAGTAAAGAAAACAACTTCAGAAAGTTAGAAATCATTTTAGGTGTGTAAAACTCTAAAGGAAAACAAAGTAATCAAATTTCTATTATTTCCTTTGGCAGTAGTGATAGTGAGCCTCTCAATTAAAGAGGTAATTTATGTATAAAAGTCTGAATAAAGTGCGTTTAACTCAACACATCGAGTCATCTGAGTTGGGCTTTCAGAGGATTACCTAAAAATGACAATTTTCTTTCAGTTCTGCTTTTTGGGGAGACTACAACCATATATTAATAAGATAAGGTTCAATATTTCCCGTACATGTTGCAATTATCTCGAAATATGGATCTTCACGGAAACCACGGAGATTACCCGTCGTAACAGACAAAGAGCAGGACGGGGTTACCGCAGGTGCATCTGTCCTTGCAACATTTAACCACACACTGTATACTGTAATTATTGAAAGTATGATCAGTCATAATTAACAACATTAATTTGCCCGGGTGCCAGGCTCATACCTGGATGGGGGTTGGTTTGACAAAGCCAACTCGTTCAATATTTTCCATGATCTCTGGATAATGCTCAAAAGCCTCCAGAAAGGTGCGACAGGGGTTTGGAATGGGACGTTTCTCTCCCTCCTCCTTCAGGTCGTCCACAAAGATACTGTTATTTTCCTTCCTGTGGGAAAAACACAAACGAGAACATTGTGGATCTCGTTGAAAGGGTAAGTTGGTTCTAAACCACACTACTGTTCTAGACAATGACAATTATAGAATATCTTTTTCTGTAGTTATGTTTAATAGACGACGACACGGTGTTGCAGTGGTTAGTACTGTCGCCCTGCAGCAAAACGGTTCCTAGTTTGAAACTATGAACCTTAATCGCGTCCTGAGGACCTACACATCAGGACTCGATATATCTATGCCCCTTTTTGTCCTGCACAACTTGATCTGGACCAACTGTCAAGCCCTTGTTGCTGACTATTTATCCTGTACTCCAGCAACACAGACTCTCTCACCCAGATTGGGAGGCGCTGAAGATTGGGTATCACGGACAGGACAGGCTTGTTGGTGTCTACAATACAAATCTGCATACAGTGTACTCTTCAGTATTACAGGCAGACCCACTCAGATAACACAGAGGTGAATAAATGGAGCCACCTATCTGTCTGACGCTGCAATAAAAAGCAATGCACGCAACAAACGCCTCAGGGGAAAGTGGAGGCATTCTCACTGAATATCATGAGGCTCTGCATCCGCATCTCTAAAACCGAGGAGCTTTTTAATGATTTTAAACGCAACAGAGATGCAGCCAAAGATAATTGACATAATAACAATGTGGAAATGGTTTCATCATACAAATATTTGGCTCCTTTTTTGATGATCACCTTAAATTTCACGTGAACACTGATGTTATTGTGAAATGGGGGCGACAGAGAATTCATCTTCGCAAACTTAATTCATTTTCTGTCAGTCCTGCCATCACCTGTCAGTTTTATCTCCTGACTTTTTGCTTCATCTGTTGGTTACACAACCCGACAATAAAAGACAGAAATAGCCTAAATAGTATTTTTCAACCATATAAGATCAACAAAGAGATGCCAATTCTTTTTTGTAACCAACACATCCTCTATTTTGGCTTCTTCTGGACACAAACTGCCCCACAGTGGATAACACATGAACATTAAAACAAATAATATAAATCATATTGTTGTTTGAAACCCACAGGGAACAGGCTGATGTGATGAAAAGGTAACGCTGTCGGATTTACCTCCATTCACTGACTTCCTCTGCCGTCAGCATGGATACACTCTCTGCTTCAGTGTAAAACTTCTTCTTCATGGGTGGGAGGTCTGATGGAAGTATTACAGAAATACTCTGTAGCCATAGATGAGGCACATTCATTTTTGCAAATGAAATTCTGGTGTCATATCACAAGAATAAACACGGACATAAAAATGGATTGCAGTGTATGTGTAGCCCTCACCCTTCCACTTGAGCTCCTCATACTTATCCTTGTTCTCCCGGATGGCGTTCCAGTCTATGGGTACATGGGCCGGGGCGACTTTCGCAGCCTGTAATTGTGCTGCAGACCAGACAGAGTCATTCCTTACACCTTCATCACTTCTTCTTCCATAGTCTCCGCCTCCATAGTCTCCGCCCTTTCGCACACCTGAATCAGTACGTTGCAGGAGATTCTTTTACATTTATAATCTGCAGTACAGACATGTGGATTTCTCACATACAGCAAAAATTTAGATCCTTACATGGATACAAGGAGTTCATATTAAGGATTCAAATGTCACTATATCCATGGAATGGAAGTTAAGATCTGACACATCACAAATGTAGAAAGCCTAGTTTGCCTTAAGACACACAACGGACAGAAGTCCTTTGAGGATCAAGATCAACATTTTCTAGAAGAATTCCTTCGTACCAGAGGGAAATCGAGAGTTTCCATCCGCCACCAGGTCTTCAATCATCGCCTTGGCCTTCTGCTGGGCAGCAGGAGCCCCAAAGATGACTACCTCACCTTCATAGTCTCCTCTGTTTATCTACAAAGAGATGAGCAGGGTTTAAAGCTAACATAAGCACAGGTATTAAAGCCTGATCCCTGAATCTGAACCCCGCCTCTCTCTCCCTTTTTATTTATTTATTTTTTAAAATCCATTCACTTATTTCCACTATTAATTATTTGATGACCTGTTTTTATGTTCTTGCGTATTCTCATTTAACCATGTAGGGGTCTTCAACCAGGGGTCCTCAACCCCTAGGGGGTCCGCAGAGGTTCTGCAGGGGGTCCACTAATTTTTGTCATATTAATTAAAAATTTTCACCAAAATAATGATGACTGTGAGGGTGCAGATAACTGAGAAACTACAAACAGCGGAGGCATTTGCACTCCGATTGGATAAATCAGTGAACATGTCCAAAGACGCACAGCTCATGGCTTTTTAATAAACAATAATAATTATGCATGAACTTTTTAATCAGTCATCAATCAACATCATATACATGTGACAATGTCTGTTCATGCAGGATGTCTTGTACAACATTCATTCAACACATTTATGGCTCAATCTGTATTTCTGGTAATTATTGGAAAACTTTATTTTACAGTTTACATTGTCTAGAATTGGATCTGATCCAATTTATACTTGAAATTAAGCTGATTTGGCTCTTTTTCCTCCATTTCTTATTTTCTGTTCATGTTGCAGGCAAAAACTGCAGTCAATTTAACAACATTTATTGGTTAATTAGTATTTTGAAGTCTTGTTTGGTTGTTTTACAGCTTTGATTAGTTTGACACCAACATTAGTCAACTTGCCTTGATTCGTGCACCTGTGCTTTCTTCAAGTTCACGAACTTTGGCTCCTCCACGACCTTCAACAAGATTAAAAATAACATTATTTTAATGTTAGAGTCTGACCAAAAACTGTGCACATCGCTTAATCCCAACAAACTCATTTAAACAGGTTATAGAGCTGACCTGTGAAGGCATCACACCGAGCTAACTAACGTCGACTGATTTAGCACAACGAGCTAACCAAGCCGAGCCAGCTAAAAAGTGCGTAGATAAATTAGAAATTACTGTTTTAGACAGAAACTTACCTATTATCCTCCCAACTGAAGCGTTTTCCACGGTAACTATCACAGGCTGGGAACAGTCTGACCTTTCGTCGCCAAAGTTCGGTCGTCGTCCTGTGCTCCGGGTAAACTCGTGACTCTCGCAGCCGCCGCCGCCGCCGCCTCTCCGGTGCTTGAACTCGGATCTCTCTCTGCTCTCTCTCGGGGCTCCAAACCTGGCTCGTCTTCCCACGCCGAAAAATACATTTTCTCTTGGGCGGTCTTCGTCGTATGGTGATCTCCAGTCAGTCGAAGCTGATGATTTTGGAGCAGGACTGTCGATAGCAACGCCGTTTTCATCGTACTCATCTTCCCAGTCAGACATTTTGAACTTGGCTCCCTCCAACTGGCTGTTGGCTGCCCCCCTAAACGCAATTAACCGTCAAGGTGTTGCGTTCACGGTCAAGGTGTTGCGTTCACGGTCAAGATTTTTAAGAGCAAACTTATCTTTTCAATTTGGCTTTTACGTGAACGATTTATTTATATACATTTTCTGTTTGTGTATTTTAATCTGTTATTGTGTGGAGCACTTTGTGTTACATATTTTGTATGTAAAATGAAAAATTAAATAAAGATTGATTGATGTTGCGTTCACGGTCAAGGTGTTGCGTTCACGGTCAAGATTTTTAAGAGCAAACTTATCTTTTCAATTTGGCTTTTACTTGAACGATTTATTTATATACATTTTCTGTTTGTGTATTTTAATCTGTTATTGTGTGGAGCACTTTGTGTTACATATTTTGTACGAAAAATGAAAAATCAAATAAAGATTGCTTGATGTTGCGTTCACGGTCAAGGTGTTGCGTTCACGGTCAAGATTTTTAAGAGCAAACTTATCTTTTCAATTTGGCTTTTACTTGAACGATTTATTTATATACATTTTCTGTTTGTGTATTTTAATCTGTTATTGTGTGGAGCACTTTGTGTTACATATTTTGTATGAAAAGTGCTATACAAATAAAGATTGATTGATTGAAGATGTTGCGTTCACATCCTCTCGCATGCTACCTAGTTTGTGATATTAGATTTTGACCAAATTTCGATGAGTACTGTATACATAAATATACAAAACAACCTTTGTTAGATACCACAGCTTTTAAATCCATTATCAACTACCACGAACTTATAAAATATAAATATAGATAAATAAATCATCATCATAAAAATAAGACACAAAAACCCAAAACAGTTTAGTTAATTTGTACTTTATTAATGAATAATAAAATTATTTTTGCATTTCTCATCCAGAGAACATAATGTGCACTTTAATAAATTAATTTCAAAGAAATAATAATGTTAACATTATCAAGCTTTAAGGCCAGTTGTGTAATAAATTACTGTTCAAGCAGTAGAGAAATGGTATTATTAGCCATCCCAAGCCATATAAAGTCTGTGGCTTACGTTACATGACTTAAGTGAACTGGATGCCCAAACCAAAATGAGCAGTTTGACGTTAACTATACAGTATGCTATAGGCTGTAGGCACACAAGACCTGTGGAGGACAAATGATGAATTTTCATATGCAAGAAAGGCACCCTGAAGCAATTTACAGACTGCGAGAATAAGCATGTTTTATGAGGGGAATAAGCCAGTCAATGCCCCAACTGGTCCACAGGCTTTTCCTCATTATTCAGTATTTGTTCAATATCTTGCTCCAAAGTGTTTTACAGTTTTGGCTGGCCTCTTTTCATATGTAGCAAAACTCAATCAACAACTACACAAAATCTATTCCAATATTAAGCATGAAACTACCATGTCACATTTTCAGGCTCCTCACACTCACCATTAGCAACTGTGCTTTCATGTTGATAATATATTTCATCATATCACAACAACTCTCCTGCATGGGCTGTCGAATATTTCAAAATCAATCTAAGTCTCTTTACAACTGTCATTTGTTAAAGGATAATACTTGTTATATTCTACTACAGGATGTTAATTTGCTAAGCAATGCCACTTACTCGTCATTCAAAGCAAAGGGAATATAACTGGAAAAATAATGGTGAATAAAGGTTGCCGTTAACACATTAAAATACTTTCTTTTTTTTTTAAGACTGCTGTGACTGCATACTCCTTAAGACGTAAACATGCAAAATCAAATCAAAATGGATGACAAAAAATTAAGACGGCTGACATAGTTTTGTGCATAATTGCCATTCAAGAGCAGTCAACCCATCTACAAGAAGGGCGGCAATGTGTAGCATTAGGTCAGTGTCATTCACTAGCAATATACAATTTTTTCATAAGCCTACAAGTGAAAAAATTCTGGTACATTAAATATGATTTTTGGTTGGAAGTCACAGAAATTGGGATTTCATTTCAAGATTACAGGCCATTTGTTTCTCACCTCTGTCCTTTGTTATCATATTTGTCAGCAGCAGAATGGACATATGGATAAAGTAACAACATGCACGTACAGTATCTTGTTATCATGAGTTCCTCAGGTGAATCCAAACTGACCTGCTGTGTTATAAAATGGACTCTTCATTGCACATTTTGCCCTGTGACACCACACTATGCCAGCCCAGCAGCCTTCAATCATTATTGATACACATGGTGCAACCAGCACCCAGTAAAAAGATAGGGTTTGTCAAAAAACATTAAATGACCTTAATTATATGTCATAAAATTTAATAGTAAGTGGGTTATTATTATCCATATAATTGGTAGTACAGGTCTTTAACTACTTTCAAATTAGTTCAAATTAGAATATAATAATAGGCGGACTTTGTTCGTACCTCTGCTAAAGGTTTGGAGGCTCTTTACTTTAACATGCAGAAGGACATCCAGGCCACCAGCGAGTGTTCTCTTGACTTCATCAGCTTAGACATGCAGCATCTCATGCTTGGCTGGAAAAAGCCCACTTGGATAATTCTACTGCAATTCAGCATTCATACCAGAAACAACTGACTCAACCAGGCTACTGTCCAAACCAAGCAGGACGTGGTCACTTGTCTTGCGTGACTGCCGATAGGACATTTTTCTCAATAGTTCTGCTGCATCCAAATTCACTGACAACTTGTTGACAGATGAAACTAAGCAACCCTACAAACATTAATTAACTAACATTGTGGTGGTTGTAGAACATGAATAGAATGAGATGCTTGTGGTCAGAATACATGCTAAGGGTTTGACCTTTAACTTCTTTTTTTTTTTTATAAGTCAGCTATTCCCGTTAAACCTCACTCGTTATTCTCCTTTTGTTCATTTGTTTTTGGAAACAGTCCATGCAGTGATATGTATGAAAGCATAAGTAAAAGATGACATTTTACATTTGCTAAAGACAGATATTGAATAAGAAGAGTGAGTGACTCTCCTCTTCTTCCATGAAAAGTCTCTGAATACAAGCACTTGTATGAAAAAATAAGTCATTTTCAGTCTCAGCTCTTTGTCAAGTTGGCTCCTCTCAGAGTACTCTGCGGTTGTGGCCGGCGGTTGTATGTGTCTGTGTGTTTTTGTGTGTATGTGTGTGTGTGAGTGTGTGTGTGTGTGTGTGTGTGCATGTACCTGTGTTTACTGGTTTGACCACGTGTTTAGAAAGAAGTGGTTGACCGGTGGTTTCCAGTGGCTCGTTTGAGGTTCAACTACACTTTTGACCTTTGTTACTGGCACACACTGCAACTTACACTCCAATTACTTTGAAAAGAACCATTTATACATGTTTTCCTGATAAACCAGATTTATTTGATTTGCTTCTACACTCTGATGTCTAGTAGGCAGGTGTCAGACGGTCGGCTCAGATATCACAGTTAACATTCCTTCCTTGTTCTATATTTCAACAACAACATCCCTTTTATCAACATATCTTGTATATGATATATGATATCTTGTAGATTTTTTGTGTAAAAAGGTAATAAAATTTACCATTTCTGAATATTTAAGGTAAAGACCAAAGCAGCTTCTCTTATAGGAAGGTTATTTGTATTTGTGTATTGTTTGTGCATTTTGTCTTATATGAATATGCCCAATTTCATACATATTTTATACATCGTTGTACTTTTGATTTCTTTGTGGTCATTTTAGTACCCCAAAAAAGTATATAAAATAATATTTTTTCATGAAAGTGGACATAATCATGTTAGACAAAATGTAAAAACGTTGTATGTCCATATACAAGGCATTGATTGGACACTGCAAAATAATCTGTATAGTGTCCTGTAAAAATACTTTAAAAGTGGCTTCTCTAACAATGGTGTGTACATACAGTATGTGAGCGTGTGTGTCAGTGTGTGTGTGAAGTTATGCCAGCTGTATATGTGGAGGCTGACTGAGAAACTCTGAGTTTCCCTTAGGGTGAGGTGGAGCCTCCTCCACAGTCTGTAAAAGGTCTGAGGGGCCTGCAGGTTCCTGGGTCAGGAAGTTGAAATGTTCTGCTGTTGGCTCCAGTTTGCACTCACTAATGAAGAGTTCTGCTCCGTCCCAGTTGCTAAGGACACCGTGGGCATTGCCACGTTCGCTACTGTTGCTGCTGCTGCTGTTGTTGAGTGCTGAGGAAAGACCAGGAGTACGGTTGGTCAAAGGCTGGCTGAGATTGTGCACAGAGAGGGATTTACCGAGACTGCCTCCCCAGTCTGAAGGTGTCTCGTCTGGGCTAGACGAGAGCAGCAGCAGGGGGTTTGCCTCCAGGCTCATGTGCCTCCTCCAGACCCCCTCAGATTTCAAGCCAGGCTTCTCCCGCAGCTGCACCCTTTCCTGGGCAGGACCTGCCTCACTGTCCCCTTCCTGGTCAGCATCCACACTGGATCCAACAACAACAGAGGGGCCCAAACTCCCCTCATCCACCGCCACTCCACCTGTCATATCATCTGGGACAGGGTCAGCGGGGCATCGGGGATGGGAGGGGTGCACCATGGGGGGCAGCCGGAGGGTGAAACCCCCTGTTGAGGGAGGTGGGGGTGGCAGGTCAGGGAAGTGTGCTCTTTTGGAAGTCCCATTGGGGGTGACCAAGGTTGGGTAAGGGCTATCGGGAGGCAGCAGGGGTGATGGGGAGAGCGAGGCCGTTGACGGGGGATACGATGGAGGTGCTGAATCTGGGGGGCCATCATCATCGGCAGGTGCAAGTATGAGACGCAGACCTCTTGGATTGGCGCTAAGAGAACGGCGTATGCCCCTGTTGTTATCTCCTCCGCCTCCAACTGGATCACCTCCCTGGGGAGATGGAAGATCCCTGCCAATGATGGAGGTCTGGTAATCGGAGTTGTGGTGCTGGTGGTTGTCCAGCTCGAACAGGGGCAGGGAGGAGAGAGTGAGTGCTGAGGGGCCTTTTTGCAGGACTTGGCGGTAAACATCCAGCAAAGAGTCCAACTTTGATTCAATAGATGTTACCTGGGACCAAGAGAGAAGAATAAGAGAGTGAGAACATGGAAGGAGGCAAAGGGAAAGAGAAAGAACAAGCAAGAGAGTGAAGTTTAAAGGGCTGTTAGGCAATTTATGACTCCTTCAACCAAGGATTTTTCCCGTAACATTGACAGATCTCTGGGGCTTGTTTCCAAAACAGAAAGTCAGTTTTAAAAGCCAGAAACTCTTGGCCAAATAAATCTTGAGTCACTGGAATTGATCAACAGCCCAAATCATCTCCTACATTATTGGGCAATAAAATCTTGCAAATGCATTTTTACAGGATGCTGATGTAGTTTTTTTTTTTTACTCACCTGCCTCTCCACCTTACACACACGTCCCAGCATGCTCATGCCCTCCAGAGATTCTCCATCTGGGTGCAGTTTGTCCCTCATTTTCTTATCCACAGGAATCTGGCCTTTTCCCAGAATCTGATCCACCCTAATACACACACACACACATATTTGTGTTAACATGTTAGAAAATAATGATGTTGTAATATAAGTCGGCACCCAAGATTCATTTCACGTTATCCCAAGTCAGGCAACAAACCTAAAGCAGCAGTAGGATGTCAAGGTTAGGGTTAGTAAAACACACAACACACATGGTATGGCTGCATGAGTGAATAAAGAAAAACAACATTTTAAGATTGGATTTCATGCAGTATGTACTTTAGGTGTGTTTCATGGGTGTAAAAAATTGTAAATGTGCAACATTTTTACAAATGAAAACCAACATGCACCAAAGAAATGGCATTTCACAAGTCATAAGGAAAGGTAATTAAAATAAAAACACAAGTCATTTATGACCCATGCAACTCAGAATCGGGTTTACGATTACAATATATTCAAAGTAAAGATCATATTGAAAACCTGACAGGACAACAGGTGTTCAAAATGCTGAGAACCCATACAGGATTACTGATATATCATCACTTTCCACTCCAAGAAGAACATACATATATATTTTCATTAAGTTTCAAAACATTTAGAAACCAAGAGAGATGCTAAATGCGGCAAGCGTTGTCAGAGTATTGATCAAATCACACAAGTTCTTTGTCACTGTCTTCATGTTGAATCAGTGGAGTCAATAAAGTTTGAACATGTAGTTTGTACGTGCATGCATCTATCAAAGTGAGGCCAGCAACTACAGGAAATACCATACGTATTATTTTCTTTTATCTGCCACACATAAACACATAAATGAATGGCAGAACTGCACACACGTTAGCAGCATTCACACACAATCAAATTTCCCCCTGTCTGGTTAGAGGAAAAGGGATGAAGTATGGTACTAGGGATGAGATCTAATGAAGCGACAGGGATGATATGTTTGGGCTTGTGTCTGTATACACGTTAGCATACATTTGCATGAAATGCAAATTTATTTGTGTGTATGTGCGTCAGGCCTGGTTAATCAAAATCTCACCAAATGGGTTGAGTTAAATGCAATGCATGATCATGTTCTAATGTCTAATGCAAACTCCAGCCATCTCTTAACACATAAGTTGATAAATATGATGATTAATTGCATCTCTGTGAGCATGTCTGTGTGTGTGTGACATTTCATGGTTAGTCGGGCACTTTTGGGGACTGCAAGGCACCTAATGGTCACCGTAGAGGCAACTAATGAGATTCTACTGCACGTTAAAATCAAATTAAGTGAAATAAAAGTAACCCTGAGCCAGGGAGCTTCTTCCTGTTGTTGTTGTAATAATAATGCAGGGCAGGAGAAGACATGTTCCTGGGACGGCTACTCAGGTTGGGACCAGAGCCCGCTGCACTGGCCAGTCTGGAGACAGGAGAAATACTGGGTCAGATACATCTCACACACACACACACACACACACACACACACACACACACACACACACACACACACACACACACTCAATCACATCTACAGCCGCACTAAAGCATGAAGCACAGGCAGACAAATGTACAAATCCAGCCCTGTACTAATTGACATTGCCATGTAGATATCATCCTCAGTGAGTAAACCTGGGCCGAGCAACATGATGGAAGTCTAGTAGCAATGCCAGTGAGATACAACAAGCGGCCTGTGTGTGTCTACAGCCTTCGCCAACAGACACACGTCATACTATAACAAGCACTATGTTATTTTCTAAGAGTACTACTGACAACAGTGGCATCACCTACAGTGCTGCTATTCATTCAGAAGAACAAAACACCAGAGGACCAAATGCTGAACACAAACTTCCTTTTAAAAAAATATTATTTGTCAGTGTGAAAGCCCCAATCCATAACTGCACCACAGTGCCCCCTACTGAATATTTCCACCATTGTTTTTCACAAATTAAATGATAACAGACTTTTAATGCAGGAAGTCAAATCCTCTATATTTATCTTCTATATAAGGAACTGAAGTAAAACAACTGTATGAATGCATAAATGACAGATTCTTTGTGGATTGGGGCTTTTACATGAGGACAAAATAAATGCCCTGCTTCTCTATGTAGCACTGAGTAACTCGTCTTATATCTACGGTCACGCACAGTATGTTAGTTGACAAAATGTTCCAGTTGGATGAGATCCTCAAGGTGCCCAAATCAGGATTATCACATATTTCCAGTGTGACATGAAGTGTCAGTGTTAATATTTGAAATGTATTTCATTGAGGCTCACCCTCACAGAGAAACCACATGAATTTCACGTTTACCACGTGTATCTACATGTGGACACGTCATCACATGCAGGAAAGCAGTTACCACATGTGGAAATCCTGGTACATGTTTCCCCATGTGTAAAGCATGTTTAACACGAGCAAACCACATGTGAAATTCATGTGTTTCTATTCTGTAAGTAAAGATCACCACAGTTATTTTCTGCCAACAATGTTAAATCGGAATCAAAAACTTGTAAAACTTTGCACACAATCCATTTATTGAGCTCCTTGATGATCTCTTCAGTCACTACCTGGGTCAGAACAGTCCATTTGGTCTCTCAAGTTGGCAGTTAAACACTTGGAGGGCAAGTGTCCTGAAATTAAAGGTGTCAGATTGTCTTCTTGCTTGATTTGCTCATGGGTTATGTTTGCGAAAGCTTCACAAGAATAAAGAGCAGAGAAAGCTCGCCTGCTATGGGAGAAAGATGACACAGAGTTCTGTTGAGTTTAAAGTTAGAGCTGCATCTAAACTGAATGGAATTAAACTAAATAAACACAAGCCTTCTGTGTCTCTTTTCAACCTTTATGGGCAATTCACGGATAAGGACACCGACTGATGCAAAAGCACGTGAATGCACGCTGTTTGACCCAGGTGTGACATCATCACGGTTTGGTTATGTTAGCAAGGAAAGCAGTTGGCAAGCAGATCAGGAACGGGGTAAGTCTAACCCCAGTGCAGTCTGTTTCCTCCGGGCTTGGCTGTAATATAAATGCAGGGAGGGAGAGGAAAAGGTCTTGACACGGCTGCTGAAAGGCCTTGGAGCGGGACCCACTACAGTGTCTAGTCTGGGAGAGAGGGGACATACATTTTCATATGGTTGAAGCACAAACACTCTGTTAGAAAGACACAGGTGGGAGTGAAATCAAGGTAAAAGTGAGTTAATTTCATTTGAAAGGGTTATCTATAGAGTGATGACCTCTGTAGGAGGAAGAATAGCAGCAACATTGGAGGCAACATCCACCTTTGCAAGTCATTGGTAAAGAATACAAACTCTTACAAAGAACATGAACAGATATCAGCAAAGTTAACATGGCGACAAGAGAAAATTTAAGCAAAAATTGGTTAAAAAAAATTGCCCAAGTTGGAATTTGTGATTTAAATATGTGTGTGTGTGTGTGTGTGTGTGTGTGTCTGTCCTGACCTAGTCTGAAGACTCTTGATGCGACAGAGCATGTCCAGGTGTCCTGCAGAGTACTGCTCTATGACGTCCTTCACGTCGTAGGGACGCAGTGTCTCCTTAAACTTCTTTTTTGCCACGTGGAACTTCATGATCCTGCACAAGAAGTAAAAAAAGAGAGAGAGGCAGATGGATGCTGAAATAAGTAACAAAGTCAAAAAAAAAAAGGCTTGAATAATAAGGACGTAATAACTAGAACGTGCCACTAGATGGTAGCAGCAACTTTGGGAAATCCACAGATGATGAGCCTCGTTACGTTTCACTTGTTGATCATTTTTTGGAGTGCGATAGAGAAAACATTATTAAAATCTCAAATTCCTCAAGGAGCATCTAACGGGAAACCAAAGTTCCCTGGTTCTCTTGTCAAATCCATAACAATCAAAATGAGTGACTTTGAAACTTGAGCGTAATCCTCTATCTCCTTCTATTTGGTGAACAGAGCCACTGCTGGGTGAATAATATTGATACAGGTAAGTGGATCTAGGTACTTTGTGCATCTGGGTTCCCCCATGGCTTCTGCTTTCCTCCAGTTGCCTGTTTTTCTCACTATCTAAATGGAAACAACGGGGACAGATGACCCTCTGTAAAAACAGTCCTGACAGGGGAGGGGGGTGTCCAAACCTCAACCTGACACCCTGGGAAAACCCTGAGCTTTGGATGCCCATGGAGGAGGCCTGCTGGGTGGGCAGGCCTGGTCGGGGTTGGGTGGTAGTGGTGATGTCTGTGTGTGTGTGTGTGTGTCTCAGTTACAGTATTCCTTTTATGCATTAACATGAAACAAGAGTAAAACATTTTTCGGTTTCTTGCTTGATATCAGTATTTGGATGCAAGTTTGCAAATGTGATTGTGGCTTTTTCACAGTAGTGAACTAGCTGAATCAAACATATGTGAGATTTGGGTGATTTAAAGATGTTTTTATAAGACCATCAGCAGAAAGGACTGAAATACGGAGGAACAGAGGGGCTGGTGATAGAGGGGGATTCATATACTTCAGTTCAGTTCATTATAAAACAAAGCAGGATAACGTCTCATGCGTATTACCTTTCTAAATCTGCAAATATGACAAAATTCCAGACGAAGTAAAACTGCTCTTTGATTTGATTTGTGTCAAATGTCAAGTCCAAAAAGATTCCACTGGAAACTGTTGCATCACTTGTACTCTCTGCTACAACGAGAGAAACTACAAATTCCAATTTGGACAAAGTTGGACGCGTCACACTTTGTTATACTCACCTGACACCCACGCTGTGTACAGACAGGGGTCAGGTGTAGCTGGTAGAGAACGTTTCTGAACTAAACAGTATTGAAGCTATCTGTACAGGTAATTATAGCAAGTGACATTACATTATTATTGGAAATATAAATTATAACTAAATAAAGACCTGTGTGACAGATACGCAAATGTAAATGTCTTGCTATGCACTGCATACGTGAAGACGCAACAGCTCATTTATAGATCATGTGGACAGCATCTGTACATGCGAATATTATGAAAAATGTTAATGCATATTTCAGCCCATATATTAATCTCTTTAATAATCTGTGTTGAGTAAATATGCTCTGACTCGTAGATGGATAAATTTGATGTAAGATGGGTGATTTAACTGTAGAAGAGAAAGAAAAATGAAGAGTGTGACCAGAGGAGGAAACATTTACGTTAACTGGTGAGATGCAAAATCTTAAGTTTCTTTATAGATGAGGCTTTCGTCTTGTATTACAAGTTTTTGTCTGTGATGCAGCGCCTTCCTGCCTCTCTCAAGAATCCAGGAAAAACATCTGATATCTGCCTTACTTCAGAAAGATCAAATTTAGAATCTAGAAATCAGGACAGCAACATCTGAATTCTTATTAAATTATAGCAGCCACATACAGAAGTCCATTTTTTTTTTACTAACATGTAATTTTCTAATAGAAATCCTGCACTCTGTTATAGCGGTTAAAATGAACGTTTCAACAATGAAAAATATGAAGAGGGTGAAAAGAAGCGGTGGAGTGAGAGAATCAGTCGGAGCCAGTTGAATAAACATTCGCTCACAGGGTGCCGGTGCCAGTGTAAGAGAGCAGGGTCTGCTGAAACACACACACACCCCCACACATTCATTCACACCCACACACACGCACAAAACAACAAACTCTGTGCAGGGCTACTCAAACCCTCCCTGCTGACCAACCTTCAACTTTTTAAAGAGCTTTTCTTGAGAGAACCAAACATCGTGTGAACCCCTGAAGAGTGACTGTATGTTTTTTTGCATACAGAATTACATGTATAGTGGAGGGGAGTATGTGTGTTATGATATATTATGGATTCAATTCACTCCCAGGAGCCTGTTCCTCTGTGAGGAGATAGATGAGGAGAGAGGGTTTTAACCTAACCTAACATAACATACATAACATTATATATATATATATATATATATATATATATATATATATATATATATATATATATATATATATATATATATATATATATATATATATATATATATATATATTCAGCCATAACTTGGGATGAACTGTTGTTTTTGTGTATGAAACACAGGTGTACAGTAGCTTATTGTTCCCTTATACTATAACAATGCATGCTTCTGTTAGCCGGTAATTCAAGTTCTGCACACTGGATCATTCATGATCTTCCAATCAATAGATACAGAACATAAACAGCCTATAAAGAAAGATGGCGGGCCAACCAATCAACAGGAAACGTGACCTGACTTCAAGAAGAGCTTAACTACAGCCACGATCGACGACTAGCCAAGCGGAAAAGCTGAAGGGAGAGATCATCAAAGAGCTTCAGAATTAATGGACACAAGTGAGAAAAAAAATGCCTAAAGCTGGAGTTTAAATAATGTGACTAATCAATAAGATGCCCTTTATCGGGCCTAACAGACCACAAAATACATGGAAATATATAACACAGTCAATCAGACAACCCGGAGGGCTTCAATGGAGTTCAAAAACAGCCAATAGTAGGTAGGAAAACCAAGAGGAAATGTGTCATGAGCCCCCTTACACCCCCCTAATTAACATGTTAAGATATCTAATTTGTTTAATCTGTAAAAACAATGATTTGTGCACTATGTTACGTGTCAGATTATTTCTTAGTTGCGTGCAACTTCTTGGAATCTGGTACATGACAGTGGCGCTGCCAGACACCCAGCAGGGACTCAGTGCTCCTGTACAGGAAATAGTCTGGTAACTGTCTCTGCCTGTTTTCAGTCCTTGTGCTGCTTAGGCTGCTGGCGGCAGCTCCATATATTTACCACACAAACGTGACAGTTGCATCGCTCTTCTCATCTAACTCTTAAGACAGTTAATAGGCAACAAATGAAAGCAATAGCTGTGGAAAAATCAGGCCTGACTGGCTTGTGGTTGACAGATGGCAGATCCTAATGTACTTACATAAGACAATAGCTATTGGAAATTATTTTTGAGAGCAAACTTCCCCTTCTGTCTGGTCTCAGTTACAGTCTTCCTTCAAAGCATTAATATGAAACAAGAGCAAAGAGACAGTTTCTCACTTGATATTAGTATTTGGATGTGGGAGCATCAGCTGAAAGGCCTGAAAGGTGAAGTGTAACAGTGGCAGGATCTCACCTGACGGCCCTGATGACAGCCTTGAGGGGAGCCGATAGATCCTCCACTGTAACATCACAATGGCAGCCTCTCTCATCAAAGGAATCCTCTGTGGTCATGCCTGCATCCACTGAGAGAGACAGACCGCCGTTTCATCAATAAATGTAGCGCCGTGCAAAATCATTTCCAGTGTTAAGACTCATAAAACACTTTTTCTGCACGGCAGGTCTTGACAGGAGTCTCCAAAAATGTTTCAAACTGATGCTATTTTGGCTTTTAGGAGGTGAGAATTTATGTTCTGCCTGCCTGGATGGGGTCTTTAGGAATGGGCAGTGTTTTGCCAGCTCAGCTATGTAGGGTAAGAGAAGAGGGTATATATATCCTCAATACTGCCAACAATCACGAGAGTGGGAGACAGAAAGACAGACACAGAAAAAAAAAAAGAAGAGCAGGAAAAAGAGTGCATAATGATGTAGTGCATATAAGAGGTTGTAAAATCAGTTCAAATAAATGGTACAGTGACAAAAGAGGAGAAACAGAAGTGCTATTAAGACAGTCAGCAATTTCATTTATGACTGGAGTTTCTGGGAAATGTGAGGAAAAACACTGGTGCGCAACAAACTGTTCAAACAGATACACTATTTTAGATCAGAAGAAATAATTCATGCTCCCTTCATAGTGTGAAAAGCAAGAATTGAGCTGAAAAGTAAGGGCTTTATGAAAGCATTTAATTCAATACTGCTATTAAGAGTTTTCACACAGAGCAACCTGGATAAAAAACTCCAAAACAAAATAACATAAATGCACGACTTTCATCATCACATCTAGAATACTGAGAGAACAGATAATAATTAGAACATTTAGAGAATATAATATTAAATAAACCATAACATAGTACATAGTTTAATCATATCATATGTTTGTAGTCTGATAAAAATGAAATGCAACCTTTCTGTTGAACAAATATAACAATATAATAACAATATAATAAACTATAAGAATCCAATAAGCAATTGTGAATGCAGTGAAAAGAACAATGTGGATTCAACCAACAAGGACGACTTTCCAAAACAGTTTGCTGCTTCCAACAGCATTATGATGCTTCAATAAAAGTTGGTTTGTTTTATTTAATTGTTTTTATGAATTTGTGTTATTGTTTGATTGTTGGTTAGACTGACTTTAAACCATAATTGCTGTTTTGTTGTACACCGTGAGGGTAAATGTTCTGAGACCTCATTAAACCAACATACTGTACAGTTATTCTCATGTTGTTATCCTCTAATGAAATATTAAAAATCCAAGAAATGGAAATATTTTAATTGTCCTATAAATTCAGCCTGACATATTGACATATGGTATCTCTGGAAACGTTGGTTGCACAGCATGTGTTTGTTATAATTGGCCCAGTGATTGTACTGATAAAGCTGCTCTACATATGCAGTATTAAACAGCATGCTGTGATAAAACGGCTCAGATGTTTTGTTGGTCTGTTTACCATTTACAGTAAAGATGGACATACACCTCCGGTTTCACTCACCATCTGGGATAGCAGTGCGTGTCTGACTCTTCAACCTCAGTGACGGCCTAAACCGGGTCCGATCGTTGAAGCTCCAGCTCTTCTGCACTTTTGCCGGGCTCCCACCCATCAGTTCGGTGCCTCCCACCACCTCGTTGCCAGGGGAACAGCGCTGGCGGTCGTTGATGGACGTCTGTCTGCTTTTCATGCTTTGACCCCGTGGGCTCGCCATCCGGACCCGCTCCTTAAAACTCAACTTCTGACTGCATGGAGCGAGGAAGAAAAAGATGGAGGGACGGGGGAAAGAAGAGATAAAGATTCAGGATGGGGAGACAGAGTGGAGCGGGAGTGAGTTAAAGATGGAGATAGAAAAAGAGTGTGTGGCAGAGAATAGGGTTGATAAAGAGACACACAGACACAAGGAGAGAGAGAGAAAAAAGGGATGTTGTCAACACCTATTTCCCCTCAGAGAGTGAGAAGAGTTCAGAGCGCAGACACAGGGCAGCGTTCTGTCTTTTCCTTCAGCCCAAACATCATCCATCCAGCTGACATGCCCAAAACATCAGAAAACAGCCAGGCTGCCCGCCAAGCCACCAAAACAAACCCTCAGTGTTGGATCCTTAAGTGCTTCAACCTCCTGATAATCTATTCATGTATTCTCTTTTCAAAACAGAGTTAATGAGATTTTTAAAGGCGATATGTCAAGCACAGTAAGATTAATACATCATCACCATATTCATTTGGAGACTACCTTAAACAAATGAGACCGTTATCCAGAAACGCCTTGAACAGTTTTACATGGTTAGATTCTTTTTGGGGGCAAAAATATTGGAGTTCTTTGGACTCCTGAGCAGAAAGAGCAAAATCTCCGAGATATTGTGACGGCGAATCACTTTCATGTTAATCAGTGTTTATTATTAAATACAAAAGATTAGAAAAGTCCAACAGAAATCTGCAAAATACACTGTTTTTGGTCTCAACTGTTCACTGTAGTTACACCACGGTATGATATATTAATATCTATTTTCTTGTTTATCTTACTTATATCATTTTATTATATCAGTCGTCATCTTCCTCTATCACTTTGCCATCTTAAAAGAATGACACATAACATGAAAAAGAAAAGTATCCACATGATGTTTACATCTTTGGTAACCTTCGAGGGGTTGGTGGGGATGCAGAAAGTTCGCTGCAGCGACCTATTACGTTGCTGAGGCAAATAGACCAGCATGCAATGCAGCAGACCAACGATGGAGAGAGAGAGAGAGAGAGAGAGAGAGAGAGAGAGAGAGAGAGAGAGAGAGAGAAAGAGAGAGAGAGAGAGAGAGAGAGAGAGAGAGAGATGCAGGGTTCCAACACATTTTCCATGCCACAATTTTTCCACAGCTCACCTGAATTTCAGTGTTTAATCAGTTTTAACAGATATTCCCAAAAACAACCATATTCCTCTGACTTCCTTAAGACTTTATTTTTATTGATATCCCAAACGTAGACCTGTGTTGCATTTCTCTTACTTTCTCAGGCTGTGTCTTTAACACTTTTTGCTCTGAAGCTGCTGTATCCTGTACTCGTTCCACTAATACTGAGACAACCACAAGTTGGTTGGGGCTGGATGAATCTTTATATCTTTAAATTTGTTTATCTATTTCCATTCTGATGCAACTCAGAAATGACTGAAAAGAGTGTAGCAGTAATACACGGAGCATGCAGTAAAACAAGGAACAGCTAATACCCAAATCTGTATGCTGATATGTGTATAACTACAGAAACTTGGTCCAGCCCCATGAATTGTTCATTTTATTCCCATTCCTTATTCATGTAACCGTGTTATTTTTTTTTACAACTGATGCGTCCATACGATAGATAAAAATCCCCCCAAAAAACAACCTCTGGAGCCAAGAATTAATAAATTACATTCAAGAACTATGAATGAAACAAAAGATATTCATGTGGCTGGACTTGGATCAGACTCTAAGGTGGATGAGGATATCTTAGGTGGGCTAGGAGGCACATGTGGATTTAAAAAATATAAAATAAAGGGGAATTTGCATCCTTGTATTTTTAGTTTTTACTCCGAGATTCGACTTATTGAGCTCTCTTACTGAGAAAGTAGAACATTTCCCAAAATTCACTTGCATTTTCTTTTTGTTAGGAGTTTTTAAATGACAAATTCTCATTTAAATAATCTCTAATTATGATTTGACTGCAGCAGAACATATGGGACTAAAACTAAAATGTCTACTTTTACAATTCCCCTTTAATTTGTAAAAATGGTAAAGTATTTTTTGCATTCGTCAGGCAGCAGGCAGCAGTAGTCGTCTCAAATCCTTCGTGGGGATAAAAGGGATTGAGGAGGGAGATAAGAAGGAGGTTATATTTGTTTTATTTGTTCTCCTCCATGCTATTAGTCATTCCCACAGGTCACTGGGCTCAGGGCAGGGCAGAGAGGGGATGCTGGGTAGTACTGTAGGTACCTCCTATATTTCCGAGTATACCTTCTGAAGAGCCTCCCATTACTTAGACCCTTACTAGAATGAAGGAGGAGGGAGAGATGGATGGAGGAGAGAATGGAGAGGAAAGAGATTAAAAAGAGGAGTTCAGTAGAGGAAGGAGAAGTTCTCTGCTGTCAATACTGATGCAAAGTGAACACACAGAGAAAGAGCCCTAACTTATGATGTGAATCCATGACACACATCATACTCGTGTCATCAAACTAAAGCGTGTTAAGCATCACTTATGTACAACCTGGACTCTATTTTCCCCTCCAAAAATTGACCAAACTCTCACCAGATGCTTCAATTTCTTGAGATTGGCTCTCCAATCATATATGAAAGCTCAGAATCAACATCAAAAGCACCCAAATAATGAATTTTCAACACAATGATTGTGACATGCGGTCAAAATATTTCCTGACTATGCCCGTTTGTGTGCCTGCGATGCATTGTGCTCAACAAAAAGTCAAAGTAGTCCGGCCAAAACGAAACTAAAAATCAGGCTGTATTCACATTCAATTTGGTGTTGTTTAAATGAAGTCTGGTGTGTTTCCCAGTTTAGTCTAGTCTGCTTAGTTTGGTGTGAATGTTGTTATTCGAGCCCTGTTGTGGATTATGAGCAAAAACACATGTTAAGTGCAGCATAAGTTGGAATAAACTTTTGATTTTCCCATCAGGCAGCACAAGACGTCAACTACAGGTTTAAATCATGAGAAATAGTGTCCAGGTTGAAAGTAGTAAGAGGGTTATTTTTGCTACAAGTGATCATCACTTACTGGAGGTTTACCCTCCTTTTTTACTACCTCGCTTGGGTTGAATTAAACTGTACCAGGAGCTACAAACACACACACACCTGCATACACACATAAAGTCCAGATTAAACCCCACATTATCCTTTATTTCATGTTACCTTCTCTCTGCCAATATCCAGCACACTTGCACTCAGCATGATGTCCGCTGCAGCACTTTGCGGTGCGCCTAATGTTTACTACTGCTGGTGTTTACAAGTCTGCTTAAACGAAAACCACCATCCGTTTACCACGGCACCTACCGCCGCCGAGCAGCCGACAGTCTGTAAAACCCACTAATAACACACAGGGCCGTGTGTTCTCCTGGTGAAGGGGAGCGCACGGCAAAGAAATAGTGCCATAAAAGAGTGCATAATTATGATTTCACAAGTGTAAATTGAACTTACAGTAACAAAAGTTTCTAAGAAAGGAAAGCCTAATTAAAAACAGACCTTTAAACACAAGGATTTCTGGGGGATGAATGCTGTTGTGGATGCAACAAAGCCTAATTAAATGTTGTTTTGTTTAAGGATGAGAAGCATGTTTGTTTGTGTGTTTGACAGAGAGAATAAACTTATTCTTTATGTGTGTGTGTGTGTGTGTGTGTGTGTGGCTGTCTTAAGTTTAAATGACTAAGAAGCTGTTGGCTCAATATAAAGGACCACAAATGTTTCCAAAGAAGTGCTGCACTGTAAAAAAAAAAAAAAAAAAAAAAAAAAGAAGTATACTAGGATAATTAAACTCACAAATCTCTCTGTCTTCTTCCCCTCTCTGAAATCCCCTATCTCCCCTCCCCTCCCTCTCCTCCCCTCTCTTCGCTCTGTCTCTCCTAGACTTGTGTTTGATGAGTTATATAAATACCATCCCAATGGAAAAAGTGCGTCATGGTACAGACATGGTACAGACTCCTGTCTTCAAGGCGTGTGTGCATGCATACACACACACACACACACAGACAGACACACACACACACACACACGCACACACACTGAACAAAGACAGAGGAGCCCATCACCCTTCCCTGCCTGAGAGTCAAGTGCAGAGAGGGAAGCAGTAGTGAAAGCGGGAGGAGGAGAAGAAGGAGGAAGAGGAGGAAAGACAAAATCAGGAGATGGACCCATCAAGAAAAAGTTGGAAAAGTGAGGTAGGAATATGAAATAAATAAAGGGGAAGAAAGTTGAGAGAGACAGCACATTCTACCTCCCCAAGAGCCATTTGAAAGTAGCTCTTGTTGTACTTGTAAAGTCTCAGTCTAACTGTACCTTCCACATCTCTTCCTGCGTGACTTTCCTGCTTCAACACAGTTCAATTCAACAACTATACTTCAGCAGAGCAGCTGAGACTCTTCTTACCAGTGTTGCTCAAATAGTGAATAAATGTTGACATGATACGTCTCATTTCCTTTAATTATTGAACGCGCTGCTTATCCCTTTATTTTGCATGTCAAAGCACTGCAGCATACAGGAAAGTTTAACGTCAACATAAGACAAAACAAAACCACGACTGCCTGCAGAGTCTCAAGAAATGGTGACATTCACTAAATCAATTAATCAATTAATCAATAAACCAAGCAACTAACAAACCAATCAATCAATCGATATGTCTCAACCCTCTGATGGCAATTTCAATCTTCAATTGACTGACTAACAATTCACTATTCCCTGGTTAAACACATAAACACATAAATAAATTCATCTTTAGATATGACAGACCCAGTCTGTAAATCTGTAATCAAACCATGAATTAACTAAAAATGGACTAAATAAGGCCGCAAACCAGATCAGAAGAGCAGTTTCAAAGATGTTAGGATAAACAATAGGCATATTATTTAATCGTAATTGCATCCCATGTTGAGTGTATGTGTTTGTGTCTTTGGAGGAATAAGCTGAGAGTCATACAAACCTGTAAGTAGTCTCGCCCTGCTCTTTCCTTCAAGGGTTAGTGGGATAAAGAGGAGGAGACAAAGGGAGAGAAATCAGTATCCCAGCAGATTAAAATAGCATTATACAGATGTTTCCACTAATGGAAATGGGAGGCGTCAAGCCAAAAAGGAAACAAAAAGAAAGAATTCAATGGGGTTAATTATTTACAAGCACATGCAAGCTATGGCCATGCACAGTAAGGGTTAAAAGCGTTCAGATCAGAAAGGTAAGGATCTAAATCTGTTGTCTGTGTGTGAGAAAGTAGATATGCTAATCCTGCTTCATTGTTTACGCTCCAAAAATGTAGGACAACACCAAGCGGCAGCCTCTGTCGCAGTAACTCAAATGGCCACTTGAGGCTGGCTACAGAAAGAGTGAATCTCCATAAGTCCCCATGTTAAAATGTCCAACTTCACAGCAGAAATAAACATGTTTACAGCCTGGTGCAAAAAACAGTTTTGGTCTCTATAGATAATTTCCCTGTTCATGACAACTGTACTGAAGCAAAATTTCTATTTAATTCACCCACTCAAATAATATTAAAGCTTAAAGTTATGCATAATTAACAGCTTGGCAGCTTTGATTCATACCCAGGCGCCGTTAAGCTCATGTGTTTGCCCTTTTTTAGATTAGCCGGGAGGCGGCAGAGGCAGGACTGCCAACATGGTGGCGGCCAAAGCCCCCAGATTGAGAGCTTTGTAACTCTTCAGAAACCTGTGGATGACGTCACGGATACGACGTCCATATTTATACTATCCACGGACAACACAGACATTACTGAACCACTGAACTTGTGCCATTCAGCAAGGCATTTAATTGTCTGAAGGGTGTTACAGATCATGCATCCCTGGTGGAGGAAACAAACAAACAAAAAAAAAGGTTAATACAGATATGCTTATGAGAGATTGGTTACAATGCGGCATAACAGTGAGTCATACGGTGGAAAAAGAGTTGCAGCTACACCGATGGAAATGAGCAGACACCAGTCGAGGAGGAAGAGATGAGAAGGGCTGAGCAGCAGCGGCCATGTTTGTAAGTCTGTAAGTTGTTACCTACTTGGCGGGGCTGCAGGTATGCAACGCCTTCAAATGAGGCTTCCAGGTAGCAATGGAAACCGAGTTCTCATCAGCAGCATAACTACGCCAGACACACTACGTGCAGAGTTGACAGGATAAATAAAAATAATGATAAACGAAACAATTAACAGGGTAAAGTGTGGGAGGAAAAAAAAGGGGGAGAGGGAGGAACGTATAAGTCGGGTAGGAGGTGAGAGGAGGAAGGTGAGGAGGGAAAAAGAAAAAAAGAAAAAGCTGATTAGTTTTTTTTGGGAGGAGGGGTATCGTTAATGCATTGTGGTTTGGGGGGGGGGTTTTCGGAGGGAGGTGAGGGCGGTGATGGTGGTGCTGCTGGTGGTGGAAGTGGTGATGGTGGTGATGGTGGGGATACATGCCTGAGGGGGGGGAGGGCGCTTTGGTAGTGGTGCCAGGTGGCTCTGAGGTAGGGACGAGCGCCGTCGGTGGAGTACAGACGCCAAGCCGCCTGGGTAGGGGAGGGAGCAGAGATGGACAGGACACACACACACGCACACACACATATATAAACACACACAGACACACACACAAACATGACACAGAAGGGAAATGGCACAAATATAGTGAGGAAAAAGTGTAACCAGCTGGCAGCCATATTGGAGGTCCTCAGTAAGGCCGTGAAGAGGGGATTATATTTTCTACTTTGTTGATTTGAAATAATGCAACTGATCATTTCATCACACAATGAGAGGCCGCTGTTCCCATCTTATACTCACACGTCCACCACCTTTCCATTTATTTTGACTTGAAGTTTGGAGGCTTTCCTGTTCTTCAGACTATTAGACATTTTAAAACGAGACAAAACTAGTCAACTTTCAAGTCAAAGAATGACTGAATAACGTCTATAGACTTTTGCTATTATTCATATTTGTTTGCCTCGTGTCCTTGAGTGAGGAAGCGCCAACTACCTGTACAATGTTTGCTGGGCCATCTTTGTTAGGAAAGACGACCAGTCTCGTACACACAGTTTTCTTTATTTAACTTTTAGTCACACTATTATATTAAAAAAAGACACAATTGTGGTTAACATTGGTTTCTAAAACATGATATAATGTAAAGAAAACATAACCTGTTTGAGTCCTAGTGAAGGCCATCTGGGCGGTTGCTATAAGAGGAAGCACGCCTCAACAGGTAGCCTTTTATGAGAGTTATGAGAAGGTCGGTACTTTGTTCTTTATTTTTATTGGATGATTGAATGTGTGAAGTAAATCTCAGTTAAATGAAATAATGCATGTTGCACATATCACTGCTTTGTTTGCACAAGCAAATCACTGAAATTATGTTTTTGTTTATTGTTAACATACAAACTTTATAAACTTTACAAACTTTACAAACCCACTGCTGTTTCTTTATTGCACTGTGTACAGTCAACTGCTGTATGTCATCTACATTTGAACTGTTTACACTGTATTCATCTTATTAGTTTTGCTATATTCACACTGTTCATACTGTTTATATTGCTATATTTACACTGTTAATATCTTTTTTATATTTCATGTTTATTGCTTGTTTGTACCAGGGATATGAGGGAAGCCATATTTCAATTCTCTGTATGTCCCGTACATATGGCAGCGTTGACAATAAAGTTGACTTGACAGAAAAAAGTGGAGAGGTGGCCTTTCAGAGTAAATATATGTGTTGAGAATGGGAGAGAATTGGCTAGTTACATGTTAATGTTTTGTTTTGATAATAAAAGTCGGCCTGTTTTCTTGCACACCAGCGATGGTTTGCCTTCCTTGCTGCCACGCTTTGAGCCTTGACTCTAGCTAAAGATAAGCAAATGTCAGGATATAGTCCAAATATGGACACACTCTGTTGATGGTCTTCATATATGGACACATATTTATAGGCTGTGCCACCATAAATTTTGGCCTGCATGTAGATGGACGGATGCAGAATGTATAATTTGGGCTCAGCAGTAAACCTCATCAGGACACAAATGTACCTGCCGTTCTGCAGAAATGACCTACATCCACCACAATAATTTCTTTGACATCAACATTTTAGACCATTATTTACATGCAGCTGATTGAACCTCCTCAATGGCGCCAGTGTGGTTACAAGATTTGTGACACAACTGGAAAGCCTTCATATAAACGCTTTGCACAGTCATGGGGGAGCGGGGAATTAACACCGGCCACCTGCCAAATGTTGGTCAGTTTTGGTTGCTGGTCGTTATGCTACTCTAGAGACTGCTTTAAAATCATTTAGAGATTCAATCTGGTTCTAAAAATACAATCAGTAGGTTAAATAGTTATTGCAGCAGGTGAAGTTTAGAATCGACCAGCTGCTGAGGCTTGAAGACAGTGTTAATATCCTTCCCTGCATACAGACCGAGACACACAAAACAGTGGTTTAAAGCAGGGAGAGCTGTGTGAGATGTGGGGGAGTGAAGTGACGGACAGAATAGTAATGTCATCCACATATTTAACACATCAAAGCTGCTTCCAAGTTTCCTTTTACCTGTTGAGGAAAATGTTATGAGCTTGGCAGACAAGAGACAGTGGCCAGGTGCTTGACACAAAGCCAATAAAACAGAAAGAAGATCAACACACGCAGGATTAATTTCCCCCTTTAGTGGGTTATTTAGGATCAAATGGAGTCCAACTGGTCTTTGTCAAACATCAGCAACTGATACATATTGATAACAGGGAGGACAAAGAAAATAAGCTTTCAGAATTAATTAATTACGCACAGAAATATGTGTTTTTATACCAAAATCTTGGAATGCAGCGGCACATGGTGGGACAACCAAACAGAGCTGTAACAAACCCATATTATCGGAACTGCTCATTTGGAAGTGAAACAAACGTGGATGCACCCATACTGTCCTCTATAATTAACCACCGTATGATATCGCACACCATGTTATCAGGTACGTTTTGTAGCTCCAAGTTTAGTGAGGAAAAAGTAGCTTTGACATGTAAAGATTTAGCTGCCATCAAACGGGTGGCAAAGTGTCTGAGAAATGATGATACCACAAGTTGCGATGCTTCACATGGTGTGAAATATATTTATCGAAATCATTTACATTTACTGCAACACCCTGTGATTGACTGTGACAGCACACACAGGCAAACAGGTACGGTTTCCATTTTTTACACCCTGCAGCTGCTTTTCTATTGGTGCAGTTCAACTGTTATACATTTACACGACGACGCAATGGTTCTTTGCTCTACAAGTTGACAAGGATCGCCTGATCGCTCTGTTAAAAACAATCGCCACAGTAGGTTATGGGATATCGAAATCGGAATATCAAAAATGTTACTGGCTACATTTGTAGGTGTGTTTGAAAAGAGACAGACTGCTGTGACATGCACACCCTCTTCATTAGGAGACAAACGTAGATAGCGTGGGTAAGCATTTATGTTTTTCGGGGTTATTTCCACTTCCAAATGTGCAGTTTTGAAAACTGGGTTAACTGAAAGCTTCTGGACTTAAATTTTGATCGATTGCTTGTGTCATTTTCCCACAGAAGTCTTCGTGAAGACAGCTGGTACAGTGGATACTATATCCCCATATTTTGACATTAAAGTTAGTCGATATTTCGTGATCATAACTGATAGAAATCTAAAACAATCAGGCTCGGATTATATAAATTTGGACTGTCTTTAATACCGTAGCAGGCGCTTTATTTGACGGAAAAATTCACAAAGTAGGTCAGGACAGTTCATAAGGTAGAGAAAGGTAGACAAAACACACACACGCAAAGAAACCCACACACTCTTAGAGACACACAAACACACACAATCACACACTTATGGGCACACACACACACACACACACTCCACGGCAGATATTTATTGTTCATTAGAAAGTAATGCAGCTGGTCTTGTCTATTAGAATGAGTGACGGTTTAGAGGAGCGTCTGCCCAGGGAATGATCGCCATGGAAACGGCTCATAAATCCCAGCAGTGTGTGTTGCTGTTGGACCTGAGAGACGACAGTGCGCCTCACACACCGTTAGTCATCATCAGCTACACGCCCTGACAGCCCAGAGACGGGGCGAAACACACACACACACACACACACACATACACACAAACACACAAGCACACTTTCTCATATTAGATACTTAATGAAACACCTTCACTCTGATAGGTAGGAGAGACGGTGAAACCACCCATACACACACTTGAGCATACTTCCAAACACTCATAAAGAGGGTAAAGAGCGCTCAAACACGTGATTTTATTTGAGACACACGGTGAAAGAGAAAAAACAGACACGAAGCGCATGAACACAAACACATGAAAAGTTGCACATGAAAGAGAGAAAGTTGTTTGTCTTCTCGCCGATCCTCAGCTGCTGCCACAAAAAAAACAAAAAAAAAAAAACACAGTTGAAGTCTGTTAGTTTCCTGCGTGCGTGTGCATGTGTCTACCTGGATGAGGCTGGCAGCTGGGTTCCTCCTTTTTTCAAAGTGCTTCTGTCGATGCTGCTCTTGGACTTTCAGGGCAAAACCTGACCCGAGGATGCCCTGCAAAGCAGAACACACACACACACACACACACACACACACACACACACACACACACACACACACACACACACACACACACACAGTTTAAAACTTGCAGAAAATCCCCCCCAAAAAACAAAAAAAAAGAGGTCCCTGCTCCTGTCAGGATTAGCTTCAGGGACATAAATGTAATCAATTATGGTGTCATAATGTGACTCACAGCTGGCAGGGCGAAGAAAGAGATCCCCAGCAGAGCAAAACCAGCTGATAATAACCTTCCTGTCCACGTCTGCGGGGTCTTGTCACCGTAGCCGATGGTTGTGAGGGTGATCTATAGTGAAGGGTCAGAGGTCAACACTCAGCTATCTCTCGCTCATTCATCCACTAGCCCCCCTCCCATATAATAGGCACTCAATAGTTTGTAGTGAGCAATGAACTGTGATTTTGGACACTTGCGTCATCACTGACAGCTGCATTAGCTGTATTCAGACAATCAAATAAAATGGCACACGGTAAACATAGTGCACTGTGCAGTACGTATGGTTTTGCAGACACATATCGCGGAGATGAATCACTCAAGTACAAACATACAAACTGTCCTCCTCATTCTTAACATACAAATGGTGTACTTTTGTCTCCACCTGGGTATTACTTAAATTAATTTCATGCAAAGCTTCAGAGTTTTTCATGAGCTGTCCGTGGCCTCATGATACATTCAGCAAATTAACATTTTTCTTCCACAAATTGCTCAACTTTAGCGATCAGAAGGGACAAAAATAATTCAAGGTTATATGAAAGGTGATCGCTAATATTACAAAGTCTTGTGTTTATTATTCACACTAGCCAAACAAACAAACAACAACAACAACAAAAAAAAGATAACTGCCTCGTTGACCCTGTGAATGCCATGGACGTGATGAATCAGTCAGCTTTCATCGCTGGTGCTAGATTTAATGAGTTTTCAAACCCACAATTTAAATACATGAATAAAACTCCTGAATCTGTTGTTGGTCTGTGTGAAGGACAAATATATAGAAAATTCTGCTGAACCCAGTAATGACAGCTCTTAGTTTTTCTCTGTCAGCTTCTGATTGGACTTGCATATCTTTAAAAATGTATGTATAATAGTACAATGGCTTTTAGTATCTACCAAAAAGAAAGATGCTCCAAGGCCAGAGAGCGCGGTAACAGTGTGTGTCATTCCCTCAAGCCTAACAGGCCAGTCTCACCTGGCAGCAGGAGAAAATTGAATTTATCGATTGGTCCATTTCTTGTTCGTGTGTTGTCTGTTTCCACATTCTTAACACATAATGGGTTTTAGATGTAGGCGGAAACAGTGCAGTACAGCCAGCCAAGTGTGACTTTAAAGGCCTCCGCGTTGGGTTTTTGTATTGCGGGTGTCATTAAGGTCACAGAGAAACTGTTAATGGAAATATATCACTGCTGACAGATAAAAACAGGAGCACTCCAGTTTTGGTGTTGTCTTTGGATTAAAGGGAGCGCTCTTACTGTGTTGGAGGGGAAAAATCTAATACTATGCGTCAATTAAATAAGTTCTGGTTGTTTCTAAGGCTAAGAAAAATGTCAGACTTGTGACACAGTGCAGGATGCATAAAATCACATAAAATCATAAAACATAGTCACAAAGTCTGATTTCTAAAGCACTGTGAGAGCCAGCGCAGGATAATATTATTAAAAGGCCCAACGTGTAGGACTTTGTGGCATCTAATAGACATGCTGACTGCAAACCTCTCATTTCACTTTATCCTCCATAGCACGAGGGAGAAGCTACAGAGGCAGCAAAATGAGCAAAAAAATCTAGAGCCAGTGTTTAGTTTGTCTGTTCTGGACTACTGTAGAAACATCACAGACAGATACAAAAGGGTCATTTTAAAGGTAATAAAAACACAACAATTCTTATTTTCAGGTAATATACACTAATGAAAACACAGTTGTGCATGTTATATTAAATTTCTGCAAAATTCTGCAAATATACCTCCTACATCTCACACACAGGACCTGTTTTAAAGTGTGTTTTAAAGGCCTAACGGTGCCTAGCATGCTCAAGTGTATCTGTCTGTGTCCTCACCGTGCCCCACCACAGAGCGTCGGCATAGGTGGCGAAGTCCTTGTTGAATTCTTTCTCCACCAGATAGACCAAGAAGGAGGAGAAGATTAGCACCAGGAACCCGATATACCAGGCAGTCACCAGCTCCTACGAGACACACACACACACACACACACACACACACACACACACACAATCACGTGAGGTTAAATCACATTAAATATCAAAATACAGACAAGAAAATGAGATAACAGACTAACACCACATGCAACAGGTAAATAAAGCCGGCATGTATCATAGTTAAACAGGATATTATTTCAAATAGACAGCCAAAGTACTGTTAAATGATTGTAATATTTTAAGTATTAAACACCACGGTGACACTGTTAACTGGCAGAAAATCATATTTTCAGACATATACTTTACTTTTGAGTGAACACAGTCATTACTTGTCATTTAAGTATATTCATACTTCCTAATAAACTCATAATATTCTTCATTAACATTTTTAAGCTATAGTACTACAGATATATTGCCTAATTATCTAGTTAGTGTTGTTATATACGTTTAACAGTAATTTTTACATTCATTTGAAACAAATATTCACACTGGTGATGTGTGTTTGTATGCATAAATAACAGTATTACTATAAAATCACTTTTTAAACCTTCTCCCAATTGATGGAGTTTGTTGTCTTAAACACTTTAAATGTATTTGTTTTAGAAAAGTGCTACGGTAAATCAAAAGTTTGACACTATTATGCGACAGCAGTATGAAATACGCAGAAGAAGAACTGGGTAGTTCACCTCACAGTGATCACTATGAGCACTGTCTGATCATGACTAACATCTGAAGTAAACAAATAAAGTTCACAACAGAAGAAACAGTTCGAATCGTCTTACCTTACTATGTGCATAAACTACAGATCCCAGCAGCTTCCAGGTCCCTCCCCTGCGGTCCATGCGGACCATGCGCAGGATCTGAAGGAAACGGAGGCTACGCAGCGCAGATGTGGCGAAGATGTTACCCTGGCTACCGGCTGAAACCACGGCAACTGAGGCGATGAGTACGATGATGTCTGGAGAGTAAAAGAGTGAAAATTAAAGGTCACAGGATCCACAACATTCGCAACAGGCACTGTGGTTGACTCACCTTCCTTCTAGGTTGACGCACACACCCATCCATCACCTTTAAAACATCGAGTGATTCCCTACAAGCTGTTTGTTTCCTTTTCTATCTCTATTAGCTGTCTTCTGTCATTTTGTCTACAACACTAAAACATCCCACTTTATCCTCTCTTGTATTTCCCAGCAGACTGACTTCCTCTATGCTGGAGCAACCTAGGAAGTATAAAAGCCACTATCCTCTATAATAATGTGTTTTCAAGAGGATATTGCAGGCAAATAACCTATTAACACTCCTCTGTGAGATGTAGGACAACAGTTGACTATTGAAAATACATGATAATGTCAATATTAATGAAAAAAACCTGAGAAGTAATGATGATATCACCTTTAATTTTGACATTTTCATTTTATTTTTTCGCCCAGACCTCCAATTAAATCCAGTCAAAAAGCTCGGTGTGATGATGCACGGATCAAGAGACATCTTTTTGTATTTATATTTTTACACATACCAGGTTTTATGAGTTTTGTCTGACAATGTGAGACACCCACGCACACACCCACACACCTACCTATGACACAGAACGGTTTCCGGGCGAAGCGGAGGCGTCCCTGCCAGCCTCGGTAGCGGCAGCAGCAGCCAGCGCTCCATATCCTGATGATATACTCCAGACCAAACACTACAATCATCACAAACTCCTGCAGGACACACACACACACACACACACACACACACACACACACACACACACACAAAGAAACTCACACACTTAAACCTTTAAATGCAACACATGCAAAGTCACTCGCAAGCACAATAACTGTACGCTTCACTTATCCTTGTACTGTCGTTACTACTTTATGTTTAAGTCACTAATAAGACTTTTTTATGGCAAACATGTTGACATGTCCTGTCAGCAATGGCACAAGTGTGATTAGTAACATTAATAATGGCTGTATTCCATTTAGGTGTGCCAATTCCAGGGCCCTCTTATTACGCATGCTGGCTCACTAGCTTGACTTATTGTGACACATGAGTGGAACAGAGGCATCGTTAGTGTTATTAGTTACACCTCTGCTTTTCCTGCTATGACAGCTGATGATGTCTGCTGTGAGAAAGGCGAATCTCAGCTAACGCAAGACATTAGACACAGCAAATAGGAAAATAATGGAATGTCTGCCTACCTACCTAAATAACACATTAAATCTAGTTTATTTGTAAACCACACGGTGATGACAAGGTGGGAAGTCATGGCGCTCTTTGCACAGATATAAAATGATATCATTAGAGGCGTAGGTGATTTTTTTTAACCTTTAGATGGAGTCAGGGTAGCTGTTGGACCCTGCGTCCATCTGTGTGTCATCGATCTGCAACAACCTGCACTTGTGTGCACAGATGGGAGGATACATACATGCAGATGTGAAAATGAGGAGGGTTGTTGGTATTTTCTGAGTGATTCTTACAGTATCTGTCATCCACGGGTGCTTTATACAATTTATTGCTCTTTAATTAAATTTACGCAGACATCAGAGAGCAGCAGGACAGATAGGTTGATAAATCTGCAGCCTCTGATTGAAGATCATGTTGCGCACGGCTGTCCACGCTATACATTGAATAAATCATGTGCATATTACACCAGACTGCTACAAAATAAGCACACACGGGGAGACCGGAGATATTAGATTACAGCAGCTCATCAGTCCTGTGCATCTGTGGCTGTTTTCCAACTTTTTTCCAGATTGATGAGATCATATAAACATTTTTTAAATTATTTATTTCTATCATCATTGTACAACTAACTCACACTATCTGCCCTTTGCTGCAGATTTATGATGTTGTGCTCTGCATCATTCAGACGAAAATATGATTTTCTGAGTGATAAGAACAGTAATGTGACTGGCTGAGACTGACTGTATTTATTAATCACCACTCCCACCGACAGTGCTGCTGAACATACATGAACCAAAATAGTAGGTGCACCTGGGGAAGCACTCAAATCTTGACCACTCTGATAACGATTCAAACATCTAACCTCAGCAAGAAAGTGAATAAATGCATTTCCCAAAATGTCAAACTATTCCTTTAAAGTTTGGCTCACTGTAACTACAAAAAAACAACAACAAATAAATGCCTCTCGTTCCAGGAACCATGCCCACATTAGCTTGGATAATTCACAGACATTCATAGGTTACTTTCAAGCTTCACACCAAAAGAAATAGTCCCTTTGAAAATGCAATTTTTCACCGCTTTGAGCAAAATAAAGAAAATCCTTTTGCTCTGTTTTTTTTGGGGTAGAGGCAGAAATTCAGAGACAGCTCACTACTGCAATTTGAACTGACCATAAACCTCTCCGCTCCTCTCTGTTCATAAACGGTGATTCTACTCGATGCGTTGGATCCGGTTTATTTACGCTACATTGCTTTATTTATTACTCTGACGATGCCTTTGTGCTTGAGACACAGGCTGTTAATTTAAGTTTAATTGTAACAGTGTGATTTTAATCGTGAGTAGCACGTGGACATCACTCAACCACACTCACACGTTGAATACTGCTAATTTACCCATCTGACACTTTCATGATTCACCAGTGTTGAATAACTCCTGACCCACCCTAATTAAGCACACTTACTTGTGTGAATGAGTGTGTGTGCATGTGTGTTTGCGTGTCTCGTACCAGGATGAGCAGGCAGTGTGAGGAGAATTCCTGGTGAGTAGGGATTGTGGAAAACACAGAGAGAACCAGACATCCAAAGACCAGGATGAACCTGCGGAGACAAAACACACACACAAAAAATCAGTTAAGAAATAACATTTAATCGCTAAAAAACATCAGGTAACACACACACACACACACACATGAACCTGTTAGCTCTCTTGTACCAGGCTTCATTAAGAAGGACTTAAACCATTACAAGCATTATCAGGACAACGCTAAGCACTGTTTGAAGCTTCACCAAGCTTCATTATATTTCTGTTACCGTGGAGATTCGGCTGATTCACACACTGTATGAAAGGACCGAGAGCAAACAAATCCTTCCCACAGTAACACTAGATGAAAAAGCAGTTGACACAGAGATGCAGGCTACAATAACAGCGTGTGTGTGTGTGTGTAGTCCAGTTATTCACTTAAAGCTGATGAGGAAGATTCATTCCTTTGAAGTTGTAATCTACTAAGTTTGTTCGGCAGCATCGTTGGCTCCTGGTACTCATTATTGTGATGTTTTTGAGCTGCACAGTGGACTGCACTTTTCTCTTGGATATTTTGACTTTACATTACAGTCATTTGATTACAGATTACATGCAAAGCAACTTAGATTTTTGTCTCCATCTTCAAGGAACCTGCAAATAACAAATCTGCCAGTACCACCCGAGCTACAACAACCTCCTCGATTATCTGCTGTTTGTGGCCACTTAAATTAAGAAAGAGTTATGTTCATGCTTACTTCAGTGCTATCTATCTAAGTATATTTCAGTTTTTCTGGTTTTCAGATATCAATAAACACAACAGAGGTGAATGGAACTTGTTACATGTTTTTTTTATTGGAGCTACTTTCTCTTCTTGTCCCTTTGTAGGTTGAAAAACATATCACTGCTACTGCAACTTTTCATTACTATGAGCCCCACAAGAAATCCCATCCACCTTCAATGTATCAGGGTGGAGAAATAACATGCAGATGCATCAAAACGTAGGAACGTCCGACCAAAATCATTGCTAGATACCAATGGAGGTGACTGAGAAAATATGTATTTCAATTAAGTAGACACAGGCTGGATCATCACTCCTCATTTATTAATGTGTGATGTTTCCAATAATCAGGCCTGGGAAATAACAGATTACGTGTAACTCGGTTAGGATTCACGTCTTCAGTGCTACTCCTTACACCTGCCAGTTTATTATCATAGCTTCTAGTGATGAAAATGCTTCACTGGGTAGAAATTTCACAATTTTTTTGCCTTTGAAGGAGAAAGTGGAAAAACACGTCACAATACAGTGAAAGTTTTGTCTTCCAGCTGTGAAAATGGTGTTACAGTATATGCGTCATCTTTATTTGTGTATTTGGTGTTGAACAGGTAATTAATAACTGTATCGGATCCTATCAGGATTGAAGTAGAAGTTTGGAGCTGTGATAAAACACAGAGAAGAAATCTCCATAAAACATTTGCATCAGTCTCCATTCTGGCAAGTGCAGTCAGAGTCCTCTTCATTGCCTGGCTGACCCAAAATGCCCCTCCACTCCTGCCCACAAGGAAAGCACACAGTCCCTTGTAAGTCATATGGTAACTTGGTTAATGAGCAAATACAAATTCAAATTCATAAGGCAGCTTCCAGGCAACATATGCACTGGCTAGCAGCCCCAGCCAGCTCTCTCTCTCCACTTTTTTTTTCTAAAGATGCCATCTGTCTCTCTGATATTTACTGTTTTCTCATCTCGAGATCTTTGAGCGTTTGTTTTCTGTGTGCAGAATATGTTGCATACGACACATATCATACTTTCTCTTTAATCTTTTATGCTCTTTGTTTCTCCCTCTGCCTCGCTTTCTCCCTCGCCTCCCTTCTCCATCTCCCACCTCTTGGTCTCTGCCTCAGTTCTTTCTTTCTTTCTTTCTTTCTTTCTCTCTCTGGACTCCTTCACCCATCACTTTGTCTTTTTCTCTCTCCTGGCTCTTCTGTATGATTGATGCCACCATTTATTTTCCATGGAATCCATGAGGAATATGAAAAAGGGAGGCGTATGTGCATGTACATGTGTGTGTGTGTGAATAGTGATGTGTACCTGCGGCTGAGTTACAGCAGAGGAGGACTGATGGTTCCTAACATCCAGCCCACATCTGCATCTGATACTGGCTCTTTCTCTAATAGCTCTTTACTGTCATACAGACAGACACACAGCACGGAGAGCAGATTTATAAACAGCAGATTTATACCAGTTATGGTAGTGAAATTTCTCCTAACAAGTAACCCCTTTATTTAAATTTAAATAACTCTTTAATGTGCACTAATGGTCCAAATCTCTGGATTAAGCAAGTCAAAAATGGACTGTTGCACTTTTTGTTGATGACATTAAAAGAAACTACTTTTGCAAAAGCAGTGTGGTCCGTTAAATGCTGTCTTTATTTACAGGTTTGTTTGAGTTCATGTAAAATTGTCCTCCCTCGACTTAATTACTAGGTTTAAATACAAGCCATGCCGTGAGTGCAACTGAAGGAAAGCTGACCATGCATGCAGCCAAAAAGGAAAATGACCAGCCGCCATCCTCTGCCCAGTAGTTTTAAGTTGGGGTTGAATGTTTTTCCCTGCACATACAGATGTTTTATCTCTCAAGTTTTCTTCCTAGAAGACACCAAAGTGTGTCAGAACTGTTTGTAGCTCTCGAAACATCCCTGAGAGTGTGTCCGAAAGTGTTCTCCTCCTGTCCCCGTACTTGAAGGTACAGTGTGTTATGTGTGTGTCATGTTGAACCGCCATGCTTCTCGACTTTTGCGTTGCATTGCACAGCCACTGTAGTTTCTTCTTCTTGTTCGGAAGGAGAGGATGAAACCGGAGGGTTGCAATCAGTAACCACACTGATAGACACCACTTGATCCTACACACTGGACCTTTAAACTACATGAAGATTGCTGACTTGTTAACCCACCACTCAAACTACTTCTTTTGACCCCGACAAGGCACAAATGTATACTAAAGCCATCGTGATACGTGCACATGAATGCTTTTCCATCAAATTGCCGACTGCACAAGGACCTAAACAAAGTTCACCTGGAACTGACCTGAGGCTAGCTTTCATACTGCTACACACTGTAGCATTTTACTATAGAAACATCCTGGATATGGACCAAACTGCCAGTATGCAAGGGCCCAAAAAGTGTGTATGCAATTGTAGAGCGTGTAGTATACATTCAGGGTTTGCAGGTAATGGCGCTGTACCAGTGTAAAGTACAGTATGAGATGTTTCCTGCCATGAAAATGAAGCCTGTGACTCCACAAGAACAAAGCAGCGTTCATGGGTCTTGTGGATAACAGGTGTTATCTCAGATGCTGGCTAATAACTGAACCAGCAAAGCTCTCGTGCGTCAGCTGAACAGGTTGGTCAATTAAGGTAAAAATAAAAGTTTGTACATTTGAACACTTCAAGAAATAAAGAATAAATGTTTAAGGTCTGAAAGTAAGAAGGGATCATGTTTCGTGTTTTTTAAATCTCAAAATTTACACTGCAGAACTTTGAGGCCTTGAGTGAACAAAGCAGACTGAATGCTGTATGCATGAATAGGGTTAATGAAAAGACCTTTGGCTACAACTTTGGGTGAAATCAGTCCATCATGTGAAATGTGAATGAATAGCTTAAATAGTTTTGTACAACTTCAAAATTATTTTTTCTTTTCTTTCTTTTACTGTGGCAGACTTTTTCCCTTTGAGCAAGCCAGATACACAGATCAGCTTCCAAACAGGGATCAGATGGTCCTTGTCCACTGACCATTATTTCTTAGCTTTAACTACTACAGTATGTTCACACAGGCTGGTAGGAAAGTGTGAAATAAATTGACGTGCACACTATTGAAATGTTCTAACACATTAAATCATTCCTTGATGCATCCAGCATCTTATCAATATCACTTTATGCACTCAGGCAAACTGTGTGTTTTCCGAGTGACACCTCTTCCCGTTTATCAATTGAGGCTGAAATTATTCAGTGGGTGCACACAGACAAATAAGTAGCCACTATTGAATGATGGGAGCATGATGATGTGTGTGATCAATAATGCTGTGTCATTGATCAGTCATTCGGTAAACTAGACACTTTGATCGCAGAGGTGAACTGCTGACACAATGTCTGTGAATACACATAAATACACATTTGTTGGATTACCACTGGATATTGAAAACGTCGATAAGATCACTTCCACTTCATAAAAACATTTATTTATGCGTCTCTGTGCGGTCACTTAAAGAATGGCAGCAGTGATGTTCCATGTTTTAGTCTTTTTACTACATATTTTTATTTTCAAAACACGCATAAATTTTAGATGAGTCCATCCATGAAATTCACTTTGTGTCCTCCAAAGTTCTTTTATTTTATTTTACATAATAAATATAATTAAATGACTTTTTTTTTTTCAGTAACTCGCCTCACTTCTTATATCTGAACAAAAAAAACAAAGTGTTCGGAGACGTCAGTTTAGATTATTCCTTTAGTCATTGGTTGAGTTTCTTGTCTATTTCTAACTGGTTGATCAATAAATACGTGACTGCAAACTGCAGTCCAAATGCAAACCTGTTTCTAACTGATATACGGTGATGGAAATTTACGCACACACTCTTTGAACATTATTATAATTTAGCCAAATAATCACAAGCTCACTACAGGCACAAAAAAGGCAAAGGCAAGGATAGAAGAAGATCTAATGAACCATTTACGCATTTATAAGCTACAAGATCACCCTAATCTATAGATCTGGAGAGAAAGAGTGAGAGAGAAGGTCAAACACACAGCATACCTACTATGGATTAAAGAGAGAGATCGACCCTGGCACTGTTGACAAAAGAGCCGTGGACGTAATCTGACCAACATGCATGGGAATGAATCACAGAATGAAAATCTGAATATATTTCTCATCTTTTTCTGAACAACCAACCAACAAAACTCGGCTATGTTTAGGAAAAGTTCATGGTTTGGGTTAAAATAACAAGTCAGCATTTAGTTTTGGTTTCATGCGGGACATAAGAAGACATGAAGACAGATGCAGAAACAACGGGAACAAAAAAAAAAATAAATAATCGAGGGTTCCTCTTTAGACTCATCTTCTGCCTCTAGATAGGATCCAAGGCGCAGACATGAGTGTATTCATCTTCTCATCTTACTCTCTTTTTCAAAGACCCATTCCATTAACTTTAAATTCAAAGTCCATGAAAAGCACGAAATGCTTTGGATCCATCACATATCTCAAGTACTTCTAGTCCATGTAAGTTAATTTTCAGGCATAAAATTGAAGCAAATTGAGCAGAATTGTAATATATTTGTGATTGTTTGGGGGGATTAATATATAAATTGGACTTCTTAAGTGCATCAAGTTGTAAAAACTACAAAAGGACACCCAGGAGAAGGGTGCACATGCTGCTTGATGCTTAGCAGACATTAATAATATGACAACTGTTTACTGATGTTTAATACATGTAAACAGCTGTCATACTATTCTGCAGTGGTAGTGAGGATGTGAGTCCAGTCCATTAAGAACATTTGCTTTGGATGCTCTACTTTAAATACCAGTTAATTCCTTTGGTTAAATGTCTCAGCTGAGTGTTGGCCCGCTCTGTTGTCAAGATGTCAAACCAACAATTGGTCCTTGACGTCCTCAGTGGACCAGTGGACGAGATGCAGGTGTAAGAGAGTGCCCGCTTTGGTGCGTATGGCTGAGATAAACTGCCCCTGACTTAATGCTGATAAATGACCCAAGGACCCACAGACAAAACCATATACAGCCAAAAAACCTCTATGAGCTGTCAGAGCGTGTGTGTGTGTGTGTGTACATGTGTGTGTGCGTGTGTGCGTGCGTGCGTAATCAGGTCCCTGAAGATTTGCAGCCTGGGCTCACAAGGCGGTTTAATTACAAGCATGATGTGTTAAAATGTAAACAAGACGGAGAAACAAGCAGTAGTTGTATGTCACGCTGAAAAATCAAGAGTTTCTTATTCATAGAATTTTAAATGCTTTTCCTTATTGATCATTAATCAAACTAATCTAACTGTTTTAATGTTTTATTCGCCAACTTTTAATAGAAAAAGACAGATGAAAATGTGTCAAAGTTTGCTCCTTCGTTATCTTAATGTCAGTTTGTGTTGCTAGTGTGGACGAGGGTGGACAATAGTTCTGTATCAATGATTTTAAAGGAAAAAAGGAAGGAAACATTTTCAATTTGAAAGAAAAAAACCTAATATTGTGATATATCGTGAGGTGGTGCATCAAAAAAAGCAAATGAAACAAAGTACAATGGACACAGTCTGAGATAAATCAAGTAGAGCACTAATCAAATGAGCAGTGGCTCGATCCCCGGCTCCTTCACTCTCCACGTCAAGACAATAAACCCCAAAACTGCTCCCGAAGGCTACGCCATTGGCGTGTATGAACGGTCAGCTGAGCAGTTGGCACCTTGCATGGCAGCCAATGCCACCAGTGATTGAATGTGTGAGGTCAAAGGTGGAATAATGTAGTGTAAAAAGTGCATCGAGTGGTCAAAGGACTAGAAAGATGCTATAAAAGTCTATTTATCAAAATGTGCATGAAGGATAAATGTCCACTGAAGTCTCTCAGATCTGTGTGAAGCGATGAGGAGACCGTAACCTTCCTCAAACGAACACATGAAACAAACAGAAATGCACTTTTTCCCATCACATATTGTTTTCCCACCCTTTGAGGTCTGGCTGCCGCTCTTTTAATTACGTCATATCGCCGCACCCTCTTTCTGTGGCACCCCGCTGGATAATTAGGATAATGATGGAAACACACGTTAAGTCACACTTTGTTTTGTTTTTTTTGTACTAATTTTTAATTAATGGAACTGTGCTGCTGAAGTACTGACCACACAGGAAACATAGTATGTTATGACACACATGTAATAATTAAAAAAGGACCACTGTGTAGGATTTTGTGGCATCTAGCCTAGCAGCTGGAGATTGCAAACCCTCGTTTCACCCTCTGAAAAATCCAAATGGTCCTATCTAGAGCCAGAGTCTCTCTGTAAGGGGACTCACAGCGTCTGTAGATATAAAAGTCTCGTTCTAAGGTAGAGAAGAAGCATAACAATTTTTATTTTCAGGTGATCTTACACTCATGAAGACATATTCGTTAATATTATATTTCTAAATCTTACACACTGGACCTTTAATTAATAATGCACGAAGAGTTTCTTAACTTTATGTATAATAGATAAGTAAATATATAAACACGCACATGCAGCCAAGTACACATCATACACACGACTTCAGAGGGAAGAATATTTGACTTTACTTTTTCATGTGGATAATAAATTGCCGCTCAGAAGACACGTCGAAGTGGAGGAAGATTTAAAATCATCAGACAGACTTTCAGAAGAACGTGTGAGCACGCGTGTGACTGTAAATCTACTCTTTTGCGAGGTATCATGCAGCTCATAAATCGATCTCTACGTATTGTGAAAGCGTGTCGCATGCACATGTAAATATGAACAAGTATGTTTACAGTAAAAAAAAAAAGGAAGGACACTTTAAGAGGGTGCACATGTTCTCCTCTATGTGTTTATATGAAATAAGCATCTGAGAGTGGGGAGGAGAGAAAGTGTGTGTTGTATGTGTGTGTGTGTGTGTGTGTATGACGGATTGGGTACGTGAGAGGTCAGGGTTTTCCACACAATACGGTCTGGTATCATTATCTATTTCCTTCTTTCTTTCTGTGCCAACCATGCATACCCTTTCAATCAAGACGGAGGGAGGGAACGGAAACAGAGAGAGCGAAAGATTGAAAGAGAAAGAAAGTCAGTGAGGCCAGTGGCTTTGGATAAGTGGATGAGTAAATGCCTCATAATGTCAAGGCAACAGAACAAAAGAAACAATGGAAGATACAAAAGAAGAAGAAGATAGGAGGGTCATGCAAAGAGAAGAGCAACAGAGACCCCCGCAGTGGCACAAGGAGAAAATGCTGAATCAAAATGACCAGAGGCAGAAGTACTTTACTGAAGTAAAAGTTGTAAGACCACTCTGTAAAACTTAAAGTCCCACGCGTAAGATTTCACTTAGGGCAAAAGTATTAACTTGACTGAATGCTCCCTTTCAGAGAGTTGAATTATCACGTTATTGGAGTGTATTTTACAGGTGGTGCAGGAGTTTAAGTATCTCAGAATGATGGGAAAATGGAGCGCGAGATGGACTGTCGGGTTGGTGTGGCGTCTGCAGTTTTGAAGGAGCTGAAGTCCATCTACTTTCCGGTCCTCACCTATGGTCATGAGCTTTTGGGTAGTGGCCGAAAGAATGAGATCGCGGATACAAGCGGATACAAGCGGATGTGGCCTGGGTAAGCCTTGGGATCCTGGCAGGAGGAGCTGGAATGCATTGCTTGGGAAAGGGATGTTTCCTTTGTAAAATCTTCATCTGTAAAGCAACTTCAACTGTCAAATAAAATGTAATGAAGTAAAAAGTACAATATTTCCCTCTGAAATGTAGTCGAGTATGAAGTAGTGCACTGAAATGCCGAAGCAAACGTACCTTAAAAATTCTGCTACCGTATTTTTGAGTAAAAGTTCTTTCCACGCTAATAATGCCTGAACGCTACAGGAAGTGAGTTCAGCAGGTTCTCCTGGATGAAAGCAGCAGAGCAGAGGTTGTGATGAGAAGATAAAGACTGAGCTGGGCTATAATTAATATTTCTCCTTCTAGGAAAGGCCCAGAGGAGAGCGGGGAAGAAGAACAGAGAGATTAAGAGATGACAAGCAGAGAGAACAGAGTGAGCACAGTTAGTCTCTACTTTCTCAGCAGGCTCTCTTTGGATCTGATTATGTCAACTGTCATTTTATTGATCATGTTTTTACTCTAATCGATAGCAGTTATTATAGCAGCATTCTGTTACATCTTGAGTTTCAGACTTATATGATAAAAGAAGGGTTGCATTAAAAGCACACACTGGTAAAGAGAGCAAAGCTGGATGAGAGAAAGGAGGGGGGAAAGGCAGGGGTGGGTGAGAAAGAGGGATGGAGCCAGGTCGACAACTTGCCAGCGGTCTATTAGTTAATCCTTGTGTTTATCCAGTCGAGTGCAGTATCTTACCTGATGATGGCAGCGATAAAACATACGGTTTTATTTCTAAGCAACTACTTGACCAAACAGAGCCAGGCCAAGGACACGCTGCTGCTGCTGCACAGGCCAGTTTTCTCCATCAAAAGAAAAGTTGAACTGTAATAACAGCCGTCCTCGAATTCACGTCAGACGGTTTAAAGAGCTGGAGATGGAAGGAAATTAATGTCTTGCTTATAGAAGCCCCACAGAAGCGTATCCGTGCTAATGCAAAGGTCTGAACCACGGCTGAACCACCTGTTGCCATTAAAGCCACAGTATTTAACTTTTTATCTTGATGTAAGTGTATTACTTGAGTTTTTCTTCCTGAGTTGGTGAGTTGAAGGCTCATATTCAGTTGTGGTTCTGCGAATAACACCATTAGCATTTTCTAATCTAATTTTGATCTTTTTTTATCTTCTCTAAGTTAACTTTGATAGTCTTCATTTTGATCAAATCAACTCAGCTCAGCAAATTATGTAAACTAACCCTACGCCTAACTCAATCATCATGGGAAGTTACAGACAACAGTCACATATTTGTGCATCTTTTCATTCCCATAGTGTGCAGTGGTTGGGCCTGAGACAAAGAGAGGAAGTAGCATGTTTACTGACACATTGGTCCTTTTCTCAGTTTCCTCTGTCAACGTCCGCCTCCGTCACTGTGTCCATAGAGGCTGCTGAGCCTGGTTACATTGCCCACTTGGCTATCTCCATTCTCCTGAAGTCATCCTCTCTCTGATGGTCAGGAACGCCTGTGGTACAAACACTAACACTCCCCCAATGCTCTGAGCTCATAGTCCTGGAACCCCGGCTAACAAACTGAGCTAACAGCAGCTACAGTTTACTTCACTGTCCATCAGGAAACTCTGTAAATCACGGAGAGTTGAGGCGGAGCAGCCGGAGAGAGAGAGTTACAGAGATACATAGTGTAGAAACAGTTGTGCAGGGGGAAGAGGAATGACGAGGCACCATTCACCTGATGAGTCAGCGTAGCATCAACGTGATTTAAAATCTGTTATTTTATGGTAGAAAAGTTCCACAATGTCGCTTTAAAATCCGTTAGTGAGAACTTCTCTTTTGCCTCTAGCCACCCAGCACATCAAGATGCTCATTCAACATCTTGACACTCATACCTCTGATTGGCTTACGAAGGCAACAGGTACTAGCCAATCAGACAAAGGAGGCACAGAAGCGCTCATTAACACAGATTTGAACAAATTCCTGAATATAATTTGGAAGAAAAAACATTTTGTGTTCATAGAAGTCTTTTTATATATTTTTGGCGCAATTCTCTCGTGTTTTGCCGTCTGAACAGATTTTACAATGCATGAGTTGCGAGATATAATGTGTAACCCCATCCCAATAGTATAACACAAAAAGTTTAATATTACAACGTAAGCAGACTCGAAGAAAAGTGTAAAACACACATACACGGAGCAGCAGAGAGGGGACTCAAACCCTGCAACATTAAGAGCTGATGTGTGAAAATGTGTGAAGATGACTCTTCATCAGTAAACCAGCTTAAGGAGCAGCTGTTCCCACATCTGAGCCATCGCAGCGAAGAGAGAGCGAGAGATAGTGAAGTTTGGGGAGAGGGGTACAGAGAGAAAGAAAGAAAGAGCCGGACAGGAGCCAATTTTCCATGATGTGGATGAACCGAGGATGGGTGACGGGTGTGAGATGAGTCGGAAAGCTTTTAGTATGTGTGTGTGTGTGTGTGTGTGTGTTCTCACTAACTAGACGCAGACTGACATACTGCTGAAGAAAGCCAACAGCTAACAGGGTTCATAAAAAAACAATGGCTTACCAGCGCGCACACACACACACACAGACCCAAACACACATCATACATCAGATTCCTATCAGCACCCATCTCAGCAATAATACCACTCCAAGACTCCTGTTCAGAGTGCTGCTGAGCAGATGTCAGAGAGACAGACAGAGAATGAGTGAGAGAGCAAGAGAGAGAGTCAAAGACAGAAAAGAAAGAGAGAGAAAGAGCAAGAGAGGGCAGGAGATGTAACTAAACTGTATTTCACGTTCAAAATGTATATTTTTGATGATTTTATATGAATCCTGAATGAATCAAAGCAAAAAAAAAAAAAAAGAAAAAAGAAACATAAAAGACAACAAAGGGGGAGTCAGGGAGGATGAGGAGGAGGGCGTTCAGCTCCTGTGTCTCTTCCTTGAACTTCATATCAAACCCTTTTTATCATTCGATTTCTGAGAAATCCGAGCACACATGAACACGGAACTCGATTCAAAATCAAGCAATCCTTTGAGCCAAGTGAATCAGAGGCACAAGTGTGCAGTTAAAGACCCGGACTTATCTATTTCATAATAAACTCTGCAGCTGGCTGCGTAAATGTAGCAGATACGCTCTCATCCTTCTTCTTCTTCTCGCCGCGGTCTAAACACTGCCATTTTCCATTACTCCACACTTAGCTTAGCCAGCAATATTGTGCGCGCTTTGACAGAGGGCATCACACCTTTTGTGTCTTAGGAAATCCACCGGGCTTAGTGGGCAGACTTGATTAATGCCACTTAACTGTGAGCAAGCAGCATGAGCGCGAAGGCTCATTACTCACCTCACTAGTACAATTCAAAGAGAGCTACGACTGAACGAGTACAATGCCCGTGCAGCTAATTGAGCTCAGTTAAGCCAACAGCAAAAAAAAAAAAGGTTTGCCAGGAGTTTATTCTTGATTTTTGGCTGTATTTTGAGAAGCCGGGCATTTGTTTTTGGAGCTTATTTGGAAAGCGTGTTGGCAGGGGTTAAATAAACCAATATTTTCTTCAAAAGTAGAGTGTTACTGTAATTTCCAGACCAGTCTTGGAAAGAAATGTGTTTAATATTTTAATTAGTGTGCAGTTTGCTCAGACTGGAGGCAAATAAAAATGTCTGATTAGTTTAATTAGGTTAAATTTGAGCATTTGTAAGCATCATTTTATCCTGTGAGTTGGTACTAACTGTGCAGGTGAAACATCTCTAGTAGTTCAGGAGCTTTGTCAGGCATGATATTGATTAGACTCTAAAATGCATAGTGAAACGCACGCAGAAAAACAAGTTTTTATTTCAGATCCAGGAGATCTGACATTTGAAAGATGAGTCACTTTGAGCAACATTTAATTGAAGAGAACGTCTCCTACATTTTTGCAATTCTTTTTTAAAATCTATCCAGCATGTGTCTGCTGCTTATGATGATTCATGATGAGTTATATTTGTTACCAGAATCCTCCCGTAGCTTCAGTGATTTCACTCTGAGCTGTTGTTGTTTTGTAAGTTGATACTATCACAGGTGGCGTTGCACTTTTTTTTTTTTTTTTAAGGCTAAATAATGTTCTCGTCCGCTCTTTGCGAAAGGGCAACTAAAGAGGAACTCCATCGATTTTTACACGTCAAAGTCTGTTTAAAGGTCTTGGAGAGTAGTACTGCAACTGTGAGTAAAGGTTGTATAACGGCCCTGTGAGTAGCAGAGAAGCGTTTTTAGTTGCAGTGAAGTCTACGAGGCATTTTCTGGAGCATTTCATGAATTTATTAGAACATTGACAGTAGAGAGATGGCAGGAAATTGAGATTTGAAACAAGGATGCTGCTGTTCACGGTTGCTGGCTTAAACCCCTCGATCACCAAGGTAACTCACGTCTATATTTTAATTGGCACATGACCTAAAAACAACAAATTCAGTCAATATTTCAATTAAATTGTGAAATTAAGCCTCTTCTCAGTCTCATTTGACGCACAGACCATCTATTTGCATTTCAAGACATTGTGCCCCTTTAAATAAATTCAAAAAGCTCATTATTATTTATATAAAAGGGTGATTGGAATGTTTGAGCAATTTTCCTCACATGAGGAGAAAATGAAACATCAACAAACAAACAGAAAACTGTGTAAAAAGCAGCGCTGCCGTCTGCTGAGCCCGGCAGAAGAAGACGGCGAGAGGCTCAAACGTTCTGTGGTAAATGAGGGGATTAGAGGGGAGAAGCTGTGCTGTTGAGTTGCTTTGGTGAAGTAGAGTCAGCTCATTAGGCCAACAGATGGCTGACTGGTTCCCTTAGCACAGAGACAGGGCAACTTAACAGGAGAGAGGCTGACTCAGCGCTGCTTATGGCGATGTAAGTGTGTCAGTCTATAGTCACTCTATCTATATATATGTGCTGCTTATGGCATTTTCAGCACCAAGTGTGTGCGTGTGTGTGTGTGCATAAATATGCAAATTAGCTGTCATTGTACACTCACAGTTCAAGCTGCAATCAAGTGCGTCAACTCATTGCATCGGCCCACACAGCTCCATCTGTTCTGCTGCTTCTTGCCCTCTGACTGTTTAGGTTACAAGTTTTGAACAAGATGCACAAAATAGTGCATGTTTGTTAAAGGGTTAAAGTTATAATCTTTTCCTTTCCCTTCCTCAGAGGTCCAGGCTATGTGAAGGTCAAAGGGATGATAAGGTGTCTGTGAAAAGGTCTTACTGATGCTCTAGTGTCAGCCGTCACACACACAACCATATGAATGAAAAGCCCGTTTGAAGCCCGTTCTATAAGACAAAAACTACACGAAGCAGAAGCTCTTCAACGCCAGCTCTTATTACTGTAACATCGCTGTATTTTCTGCACTGCACCTCATTTGTTAGAGGACCGTTGTGACCCATACAGTGACGTCTTCTTGCTCTAATTTTTTAACTAATGAAGTTTGAGAATGATTTGTTCCCAATTACCTGCTGTCGCTGTTGCTGACAACACAAAACACACCGTGCGCTCCAGGAAGATTTTAACCAGGAAGAATGAATCAGTGGGCTTTTCATTTTTCATTTTGTTTTGATTACAACCTCCCAGGAGCTCAAAATAATTTCAAAAATCCACTGAAATAACAGGTAGATGTTGTGCCATTGCATGTTTTCTTAACAATTCTGCAAGGGCGTGTGTGTGTGTGTGTTTTAGTATATCAAGCACAGATGATAACAGTGAGTGTTACCAACACAGAACAACATTTTACAGATGACTCTGAGATGAGTTATTGCACAGGCAAAGGTATGACGCCCTGAAGAGAAGATGAGAGGATTTAATAAGGAAGGAGAGAGTGAAAATGGAAGAAAAGAGAGCTACTGTAGAGATACTGAGGAGGAATGAAAGTCAGACAAAGAGGAAGAAGGAGATTTTCCCCATTTCCAGTCTGGTGGAAATAGGACGCAGTCAGCCTGCAGGCTAGAGAGAAATCAGCTATATACCTCCTGTTATTGTCTCCTTGCTCTTTTTCCTGGACAAACCAAGAGACACCAAGAGAGCTGCTCTTGTTTGAGGGGAAAAAACAATACACACTTTACAATTACTTTTGCCCCCTTTGGGAGAAAAGCATACAGTTTTACGTCACAGCCCGACTGACTGCTTCTAAGTTATTGCTTTTAATATCTTGATGTATGGAGTCAAAAATAACACGTTTTGAGTTTTTTTTTTACATCCCATTTCCTGGATTTATACGACATGCAAAATTAAATCAACACTTTCCTCACTGCCCTCTCCTACAGTACAGGAAGTTCTGCATCCTCCATCGATCCATCGAAGTGCTTTCCTGTTTTAAAATGAGCTCATAATTCATAGAGAGAAAGCGCAAATGTTAGTAAGTTTTAATTTCTCTGTGGATGACGTGATGTAGCTCATTTTCCTGCTTCATTTTGACTAATTTCGAGATCATTGCTTTGTAAAAGAAATTACATGCGGTGGAAGAAAATCCATAAAAAGCTGCCGTTTAAAATTCCATCTGTTATTGCAAATAATTAAAGCACTCAACTGGAAACAATATGCAGCTGAAAATCCGTCTGATAACTAACAGAACCAGAGAGACACTCCGGATCAAAGAATAAGGAACCCTGACCTTTAAGATTTCTCTGCATTGAGCTGTTCTGTGTCTAAGTGGCAGAAATCAGTCCATGCTAAGAAAAGTGAAGTGGAGGAACTGATGAGGATTAGGAGGCGGAGGAAACACTTACTTGCTGACCATTACTGGCGTAGAGTGGCATGACAAAAGAGCAAATGACGTGCAATTGGAGGAAAATATAGCACTCCGATTCCTGAGTCCGCACACTGGACTGGTTTGGTCTGCACATATCTGTGCTGCTATTGGCTATCAGGTGAAATACTGTACAGGCTTGGGGAAGCTGCGGTGCTAAAATACCGGATGTTAAAGGAAGCACGTACAGATAGCAACGTAAAATGATTAAAGCTTCAGGTGGGCAATCATTTGACTGATTACGGCATGAGAATAATAAATAAATATGCATGCGTATGTGCTTAATTCATAAAGCCACTGTAAGGTAGGATAAAACAAAGAGAAAAGGGGGAAAGCGTGCAGCTCAAGCCAACATTTTAACAAGCAGCAGAAATGCAGACATTCCAACAGCGAGGAAAAGGAATTTTGAGAATGTCCTAATCAGCCAAGCTGATGGCCTCCAGATAAGATGGATAATCAGCGATAGGGACAAATGGCTGCTTGCTGATGGAGGGAGATGGGAGAAACGTGTGCCCCGATGACACCCATTTAACCAGATCAAAAGCTCTGGGCGGGAACCCTCAGACCGCCGTTTGATGTCTGATTGGAGAGGAAATTGTGGGCAATCTCATGTGTGGGTGTGTTTGTGTATAATGTGTGTAAAATACTTGTTTATGATTGAAGGCGTGTATCTGTGAGATGTGCACAATGTGTCCGTGTTTTCCACGCACACACACACACACACACACACACACACACACACACACACACAACACCCTGCATCTGTTTCTATACCGTCTCCCTGTGTGGTAAAAGTCTGCCGCTACATCTGCGCGCATGAACCCTCCTCGTCTTCTTCTGTATTGATTTGATATGTCTATAATTGCTTATTAAGCTGTTTAACATGATCAGAGTCTTTTAAAGTCACTTGGTTTCTCATATTCTAGAGGATATAAACAATTTACTGTCAAGCTGAGACATTTCTTGCAGCTATAATGGGGTCTGACAGCAAAAAAGTTCCATTAAAAACATCAATGTTGCTGTAAATGCCAGGGTTTTTGTGTGTGTGTGTGTGTGTGTGTGTGTGTGTGTGTGTGTGTGTGTTGCCAGTTCCTTAAAATCAAAGTGAGGGCTTTTTGACTGTTGCCATTTGCACCAAAGTTTAAAAGTCATCCATCACAGATGAGACAGAAAAAACACCCACAGCAGCCCTAATGGACCAGAATGCAACGCGGCCACAATACTGGTGTGTTTCATTGAGCGGTGGAGGTCCTGACTCTCTATTCTCTATATGGCTATACTTAGAAATGTCTCTGTTGCTCTCTCTCTCCTTCAACGCACACAACTTTAGGAAGTTCACACTCACACAAACTTTCTACAGCTACTTCTACTGCATCCTATTGCATAGCTCTAAAGTCTAGTCTAGTCATATTTGATCAGTCAGACAGACAATAACTCGTTCTTCCACTTAAGAGACATCGCCAGCTGAGGGCTGTTGTATCACAACCCGAACTACAAATTATCATTCATCTTAACTACTGCTGTGTCACAGCAAGTCATCTCTGGACCGTATATAAACTCTGCGGCAAGACTGTTGACCATGTCCAGAAGAACAACTCACATCACACCCATTTTATCTGCTTTACACTGGCTTCCCATCAAGTTCAGGACTCATTGTGAGGTTCTCGTGGTCACATATATGATGCACTACGACACTGTGGAACGCTCTTCCTGTAGATTTATGTTCTGCTGCGTCTGTCGAAGCCTTTAGAAGGCAGCTCGAGACGTATTTATCCTAACTGGCCTCTCTCTCTCTCTCTCTCTCTCTCTCTCTCACTGGCTGTCTAGGTGGATAGACTAAAGAAGAGAAAAATAATAATCACTGTAACTTATTTCACAAAACAGCTTTCCAGGGATCTAAGGTGCACTTTTAGGCTCTTGAAATTTGAATTATATATACACAACATATACATACATGTGAAAACGTGCCTCATCTTGTTGTATAACTCACTGAACATTGGAATTCAATCATATCAGATTGCATATCCAAGTCCATGTGTAAAAACTGTATTTTCCCTGCTCACAGGTGCTTTTAACAGGTGTGTCTCTCCATCAGACAGCTGCACAACCTCACAAACAGAGACGGACAAAAGAAACGTGGACCGGCTCCGGTGTTTTGTACCAGGAACACCTCACATCACCTTTTTGCTCATAGATCATTGGGATGTTTGCTCTAACCCCTCTCACATCCCCCTCTTCCTCACTACTGGTTACTTGAATGTTGAGCGTAAAAGAAGAAGAAGAGAGTGCAAAAGAAGCAGCAGAGCCTTGATTTTAAACTCTTTTGGGTGGGCTGCTGAGTGCTTCATCTTGGCTGGTGTGTAGCACCCAATCTCTTGCACACACACACAAACACACATGCATGCACACACCTCCCACCCCGTCCCTCCGGGCTCTGTCACAGCCCAAACATTATTCCAGTTGATTACATGCCAATTCCCATCAAGAGGAGCCTGCGAGGTTCTTCCCCGCCCTGATTAGCACTAACCACCACCCACTGCAATGTCTTCAGTATGCCTTTTTCCATCAATTCCATGCTGCTTTTTTTCTTGTATCTGTATTTTAACGTCTATCTCGAATTGCTTCTCCTTTCCTGTCATTCTTCTTTTCCTCATTTCATTCTTTTCAGTCTTTGTAATGGTTTCCACGTCAACAGTTTGCTCTGGATTGCAACTCAGGCGACTTAAAAGAAACTGAAAGAAAACAGACGCAACCTTGTCCAGAAGAGGATGACAGAGTTTGGCGCAATTTCCTTGTACAATTTTGTATCAATTAGAAACAACAAGACGAGTGGAAAACAAGAAGGACCATTGATGAACGCCATCCGTGACATGTGGAATTTACAGCTACTGATAACTAAATACGGCGTGAGCTGGGGAACACGTAACGGTGAACAGACTGACGCTGCAGCAGTTTGTCAATTAGTTAGAAGAGATGGAATTTGTCATCATATAATCACTGTAAAGACGGAAAACAAAGAAATAACATCTATAAATAACAATCAAACAAAAAAAATAACTGATATACCAAAAAATAATGAAAACAATTAAGTTTGTTTCAACTGTATTTCTGACTCAAAGTCACACCATTGAAGCGCTGAGGTTGCACAGCACACGTGATGGACCATGCACTGTATATCTGCAGCATTATAATCTCACTATAGAGACTGTTGCTGGTGGTCTACACACACACACACACACACACACACACACACACACACACACACACACACACACTCACAAACACACAGAAGCACTGAAGAGCCTTGTGGCCAAATGCCTTAACACTTGCGTCTTTGACTTAAGCTGTGCCCAGCTGTTGCACATTGACAAGACTACAGCCAGCAGTGAGTGTGTGTGTGTCTGTGTGTGTGTGTGTGTGTGTGTCTGCTAGCTATTTCCTGAGCTGTCTGTTATGATAGCAAGTGCAGCTGCTTTTCTTTGCACTTCCATATAATAGAAAAAAAACTGACATTTAAATGCTAACTCCTGTGTGGCAGGAATACTGATGCTTTATTGTGTACATGGGTGTGTGTGTGTGTATGTGTGTGTTTTTGTATCGAGACAACAACGGCTGACGTTCAGCTCTAATGTGCATTTGTGTCAGGTACAATTACATTGATTACATTTGTTTCCATTTCCTCGCTGACTAATTGATATTATCTTACAAGTGATGCAGCATTGCAGCGGGCTGCACAATGGAGGGCAACACCAGACGAATTTTATTTCATAATCTATTGATTAAAAACAGAGTTATGAAAGCTTTTTAGAGTGATACTGAAGTCTTAAGAGTTTTTCAATTGATTTTCCATCTTCCAGACATCCATTGGGTTGCATTAAAGTCAAATCTACTCGCATACAACAAGAAACACTCGGCAAAGGTTGGCCGAAATGTGAAGTTTGTGTTGAGGAAACACAAACTCTTCAGTGAGAACTTGTATGTTGTTTTTCTTCACGTTAAAGTAGATATTATAAAACATTAGCTCAAATATCAGACGTAAATTCACGCAATGCTTCAGAAGCTGTTTCAGTGAAACAGACAGAAATTACATTAACTGTTCTTAACTATCTCTGCACTTTCTTTATGTTCAGTAATTTGAAAGCTAATCTTCCACGACACCAGCTCCATGCCAGAGTCTCTTACTGAGAGAAAAACAAAACCATCACTGAGTGAGGCACTTTTGGCTGAAATAACTTTATTAATAGCAGGACTTGGACCATGACAGTGTTCTCTGAGATTGCCAAAAGAAGCAAGAGACAGAGAAGAAAAGAGATTGTATTTGTCTGTGTGTGTGTGTGTGTGTGTGTGTGTGTGTGTAGAACTGATAGAGAGAATCAGAGTAAAAATGAGTTCAAGTCAGAAAGAGAGAGTGAGAAGAAGAAGAAGAAGAAGAAAAAAAAAAGAGAGCAACACCAGGACGTTATGTGTGTGTGTCCATGCAGGATGTGCGCTTATGCACGTGTGCAGATTGTGTGTGTTTGTGTATGTGAGTGTGACTTCGGGATGGTTTGATCTTGTGTTGGAGTGTGTAAAGAGATTTTCCATCCATTAGGGTGGCCGCACTCCCAGACACACACACACAGACACACACACACAGACACACACACACACACACACACACAGACAGACACACACACACACTCTCTTGAAGGCGTAAGGAAAGTCACTTTGACATCCAGTGACTTACAACTCAACTTAGTAAATACACTAATTATATAATCTTTTGTATCACGTATCACATTTTGGATGTTTTGTGTGTGTGTCAATGCATGTGTGTGAAATGACCAATGACATAAAAGCAGTGAAAGATACTCACCTACTCATCAGGCAGCAGGGAACCCACAAGGAGGACAAACAGCAACAGAGAAGAGAAAAAAAAGAGAGGAAGGAATTAGTACAAAAAAATCCCTAAAGATACGTTTTAAAGCTCAATATCTCCATGTTGGCTGTCCTGCCTCTTACGCCTTCCAGGTCATTTAAAAATGGGCAAAGACGTGGATCATCAGTGGACCTGAGGCGGGACGAGTGACGCCTGGGTTGCTCAAACAAGCCATCTGTGACGGCACCTACCTGTCAATCAAAGCATCCACACTCTTAATCCTGCATAACTTTAAGCCTTAATATAATCTGAACAGGTGAGTTGTATAAAAATTCACCCTCAGTACAGTTGTCATGAACGGGGAAATTAGCTATAGAGACCAAAACTGTTTTTTGTACCAGGCTGTAAACATGTTTATTTCTGCTGTGAAGTTGGACATTTTAACATGGGGACTTATGGAGACTGACTCACTTCTGGAGCCAGCCTCAAGTGGATGTTTGAGGAACTGCAGTTGACTGTAGAAGAGGACCCGCTCACTTGGTAGATATAAAGGGCTCATAATGAAAACATAATGATTACTAACTTGTAACTTATTTTCAGGTGATTATACACTACTAAATACATACTAAAAACATGCATTATATTCAATTTCTGCCAATAAATCCCCCCAAATATTACCCACTACACCTTTGACACACACACAAACTCTTTGGAGCTGCTTTACTTCTCAAACTACAGGTTTACCACCAAACCACCAATTATAACCACAATCAAATCATTCACAGACTGAAAATCATGAGCTTGGTTGAAGAAGTTCAGCGCTACAGAGATCTACATTTATTCTGACTGATGCAAATTAATGTGAATGTTTTTCATATTTGTTAGTTTTTTGGATTAAATTCTGTTTTTTTATTCTGTGACCACAAAGTTACATCAGTAAAATTGGATGATGAATCATACTTTGACCATGACTGCACTTATTATAGGTTCAGCATCCATTATCTGGATCTCATGACACCCTGATGGGCTTTTTGAATAGAAAATCTCACTCACTCGAGCTGTTTTGAATAGAAAATGGCACGAAAAAGCAGAAAAGTACCGAGTATTTGCTTGCATTACTCTCGTACACTTTTATACAGTTATACCGATATGTATTTCTTAATATTTCTTCAGTTTTCTCATCACAGAAGCAGAAATCTCTCTTTATACTATACGTACCTAACTAGTATCAGTTTATCTGACTTTTACTTCTCATTTCCCAGTTATGCTTCTCATCAGATACACAGTCCTCAGTCCCTTGACACTTTCTGTGATGACATTAGTGATTTTAAGGTGCTCGAGCTTTGTGAAAATTGTTATCCACCACTAATCAGACTCCTGTTACAGGCCACATAACTCAAAGAGAGCCTGAACTGATCTAGTTTTATGGCACATGGCTAAAACTGAGCTACAGATTGTAAACAAACTCACATGACTCCTACATATACCTTGTTTATTGGACAGCGTCGTTATGCTTAGGTTTCCAAGCATGACGAACTTCTGGCGAGCCCTGAGATTGACATTTTTTAAGGTGTCTCTGTGATCATTTGGCGCTGTACGAGTTCAGATGTTGTTCTTATTTCCCAAACTAAACAAATTAAACTCAGTCTGCTTTCTGTGAACTTCTGTTCTGGATCAGAACCTCATGCAGCTCCATGTCTTGGGAGCAAATGTGTAAATTGGAGCTTATTTTATTGTTAAAGTCATTATAAATCTTTCTGGGAAAGACTGTCAGCAAAATTCCCAAAAAGTAAAGTAAATGTAATCACAGTCTCCCTGGAGGCAACTAATCTACAGAGTAAATGTTTAATCATGGCTGCATGATGTGACTGTAAGCAGCCTGCAGCCTTGTTGCGGAAAAGAGCACTACGTAATGGAATATTAGTGAGTCTCGTGTCTGGCTTACTACTGTAGCTGTGTTTCATCTCTTGTTGGAACACACACACACATGCACACGCACACACACGCACACATACACAGTAATGGTGTCTGTGAGCTGCATGTGGTCTGGACAGCATCACAGGCTGTGGTCAACACTGCGGTGTCTGGGTTACACACAATTTACACTTGTCTTCAAAGACATACAAAACACACACATATACACCGATACCAAGAGGAGACAGCGGCCGCGTAACAGTGTACAAGTGTATTAAACAGTCTCAGAGTGGCAAGTAAAGAGTCTTTTATAGCCCGAAATCACAAAGAAATAAAAAAAAAAAACTTTGATTTGGGGGGAACAAAAAGAAGAAGGAACTGTAATCAGAAATAACAATAAACAACAAGACAGAGATGCAACTTGTGCTGACGCCCAACTAGAATATCTTTGAGTACTTTGCAGAGTTTTGTGTTAATTTCTAAATTGTAGTGAAATCAGAGCAGATTTCTGTGAGCTCTGATCACACAGCGCTGTGTTTCAAATGTCTTCTGTGCAGCTAGACAGTGTTCAAACCCACAGAGCTTTATTTAAATGCTAAAACTACCAAAAATACTAATTATGCCTCGCCCTCTCCTTTCTAGTGGGATGGATAACGCACAAAAAATTGCCCCCATATAAAGCCAGTGCTTGGTTTGTCCTTTTAGCAGTTACCTTGATTGGTTAGTCTGTGTTATTGTGTGACTGATTGGTGTCTTAACACGTTAGTGGAACAAGGCAGCGATAGACCAGCAAATTCTGTTTAGCAAGGTAAAACTGTAGTCTGCTGACATGGTAAAGCAGTAAAACTATTCTATACTGTACAAAAGGTTGACCTTTTTCTTAAATGGCTAAAAACATGTTTTCCTGATGCTTTATTTGATGTATAATGTACAATTTTAATCTGTAACAGCTGTCATGAATGTAGGGGAGTAAAAATTACAACAGTTACCTCCAAAATAGAAGTAGAAGTAAAGTAGTATAAAATAGAAATACAGAAATAAAGTAGAAGTACCTCAGAACTGAGGTACAGTACTGATGGCTACACCCTCGTTGGCCTGCAACAGTTTTTGAGCACTCACACGCTCACTCACAATCTCAGACACACACATATATGTGTGCACACTGCTAGAACATGCCCACATGAACATTTTAGAGCAATTTTAGCTTGAAAAGTTTGATCAGACTAAAGTACTTGCAATGTAGAGGTCTGCAACCTGAACTGAGCCAGACAGACGTGATCCTGTTTCAATCTTTGGGCTTGATGAAACTTTAGGGCTATGCAATTTCTCATTAAATTCTAGCATTTGTTAACCTGCTATTCCCCCTTCTCCATCCCCCTGTAGCAGAGAGAGTGCACGGGCAGCTGAGTATGTCCAGTCTAGTCTGCCTGACTCATTGATCCTTTATTTGACTCAGCTTTGTGCAAGTTCGAATCTATAGCCCCGACCACGGCTCTGAAATACGAATAGCCCGACTAAGCTGTGTATTGATAAATGAAGGGCTCTGTCCGTGGTTCTGAAGTAGCGGATAGATTTGTAAGTATGCCCTTTTTTCTCGCAGTCCTGCCCTCATCTTTCATCTTGGATCTACAATACTCTCCAAAGTATACACTATGAATACTACTATAGTCGCCTTTATACTCCATAGTACTACCACCTTCATGATCAGAGTGACAAACACAAAAGTATAGTATTATAGTATTTCTTGAAAATGCTTCATCTTCATGCCATTGTATTACGTGCATGTACTGTGTGTGTATCAAATGAAGGATGACAACGGAAATTAAAAAGGCTTCAGTCAGCACTTTCAAGCACACTCAAATTTCTCCGTGCCTATACTGTAACATATCAAGCCCACTTGCAGCGTGTAGGAATCCAATTTTTTCCCCTCTATGCTTCGGTTTTCTGTTACAGTAGGGACCTTGTAAGATGATAGACATGTTTTTAGCTCTCTCGGGTTTCGTTTCTGTGCAAAATGATTCTTAATTTACCTCTTTAGCCTACTTTTTTTTTAAAGCATCTGCAGTAGCTATATATAGTGAATGTTGCGGTTGTTTCTGTGACTGTTCCCACTGCTTGTGTCCATTTTATTTTGAAATTGAAGCAGCTGAGCACCACATGCACGAATAAAAAAAACAAAAAAACAATTGGTGGTAGTTGGATCAGAGAAACTTGAAAAGATGATGGTTGTGAGGTCTATAGATAGTGACAACAAACGGCAGAATGAGTCAGAACCAGTATCTGGCAGCTGTGGTGTGGATCCAGGTCAGCTGTGAATTCCTCTGTGATTACATACGAAAAAAAGAAAGAGAGGCTGTGCATTAACGTTATTTGCCTGTCCGTCTAGACAGATAAATGGTAAACAAAGATCACATAAGGGTCTATTTACCAGCGCTCACAAATATCAAATTGTGTGCGTGCAGCTTTTTCTGGTCCCATGCGAGTTCCCTGTTATGAAAATGTCATAATAACCTGCTTGTATAACCTCCATCTCCAGGCTGGCTTAGCCTCTACAGCAGCATCTTAACAGCTGCTTTGGTGGTATCAGTGCAGAGTATCAGTCTCTTCCCACTCAGTGTATGTAACAGGCAGGGAGTGGTGTGTAAAAGATACACCTTCCCTTTTTAACTGCCCTACATTCCCCTTCTCTCTGCCTCTACACACACACACATACACACACACAAGCACAATGCTGTCTGTACATGAGTAATGACCGGACGATCTCATGTGGTCTTTGACCCTTGAACTTTCGTCTCCAAGCTGGCTCAAAGCGCCTCTTCCCTGGGGCCCACACTGGTAGAAACTTCAGCATGTGTAAGTGTAAGTGTGAGTGTGTGTGTGTGTTTTTTTTAAATATATATACACGCTCATGTTCATGTGTGCATTTCTGTGCATGTGTGTGTGCTTGTTTCCCCCGCAGCATCTGGAACGTATTCCCACTTCACCACCGTTTATGGTAGAGCCATCACCGGCAGGATGCATGGACATCTATGGAGCTCCCGGCACTCCGTTTCTGCGCGTTTAAGAGCCCATGGAAGGGGGGCCCCCTGCTCGGGGGAGCAACCGGCCGAGCCGTGCCCCCACAGACGCACCCATTAACAGGCCAGCTAGCTGGGGTCGTGGCCCTATTTACCAAGCCTTAATGGTTAGAAAAGGGCGAAGGGGCAGCATTACGCCTGGGAGAAATATGATCCGAAGGAGCTTTGGGGGGTTCCAGGTTAGAATCGGTCACTCTGCTCCCTGTTTTCTCAATGCAGATGCTCAGAGTCTAAGACTTGGCAATGAGGCGACAAACTCTTGTGTCACCACTTATCTTTTTTTCACAGTTTTGTTTGGGATTATAGAGCATAATACCGCCGAGCAGTAAACAAAAGAAGAGGAGCTCAGTTTGACTAACGAGGGCTCACTGTGCTTGCATAAATGCCTCCATATAAAGTGGAACTACATGCCCCCAAAAAAAGCCACAAAGCTTGTTTGTAGTCATGTCAGAATACTTGTTAGCGCACAGTGAAGCACTTTTAAGGCACTTGTAATGTGGTGTAAACATCATAAGTCTCTGCTAATGGTTGCCATGGGAAAATTAAAAAGAAAAAAAGGGGGCACGACATAGAAGAACAGACAGGAGAGCAGACGCACAGGCGATAAATCAGTGTGTTTAGTTAAACAGCGAGCGTCTGCGCTCGGTAATAGTGCATATATTACACTTACTGTACGTTTTATCATGCTGTTCAGGTTCTGTTCAGTCTGTCTGTGTCCTGACTCAGTGTGTTTTATCTCTGGTGTTTCAGCAGGACAGGAATTTTCCACTGTGGGATGAGTAAAGTACTACTAATATTATTCTGTAGTAACTACACTCAGTCACACCTCCACTTCTACTACGTGTACCACATTATTATAGTTCATTCTTCCTTTAAATTTACAGTTAGAACTATCTGGAGTGGCACAGAGAAGCAGTCCATCACATTTTACAACAGCATATATTTAAAATTTGGTTGAAGATTAATCGTACTTTATCGCAGTCTATCTTTGCGGTACGATGAGAGATTCAGTGCCAAGGTTCAGATTTGTATTAAAGATTAGAAGAGTAGGACAAGCTGGAAAGGTGCATAAATAAACTTTCTAAAAATAAACTCACTAAATAACTAGAAAAGTTCGGTCCACGTTCAATCCAAGTATTTCTATGAACTTCTTCCTGCAGTCACTGCAAGTAATGGACAAGCAGCAAACCTCCGTGGCTGTGAAGTGAAGCCAAAAACTGCAGTTCCTCAAGCGTCCACTTGAGGCTGGCTCCAGAAGTGAGTCAGTCTCCATAAGTCCCCATGTTAAAATGTCCAACTTCACAGCAGAAATAAACATGTTTACAGCCTGGTACAAAAAAACAATATAGCTAAATTCACCATTCACCGAGTCTGAAATTCTCCTGTTCTCATTAAACAGTGTAAAAAAAAAAAAAAAAAAAAAAAGTCTGTAGATGTTACGGTGAAAAACTGCTAAACCATGACGGTAAATGACTGTAGAATATGCCATGGCGTATGACTGTTTTACATTTTACAGTAAAATACAGTTATATTTCAAAACCTTGATTTATACACCATTTTAAGGGAATCTATACAGAATAGAGTTTTATACTAGAGACTGTTAATTGTACAGTAAAACACCGTAACATTTAACGGCATATTTTACAGTCTTTTACGTTCACGGTAAAATCTACAGACCTTTCAAAATATGGAATAAAACGCCAACTTTATACACAGAATCAACAGTACTAATATCCTATTACCGTAGTATTATACCGTAAAATTCTGGCAACCACAGCTGCCATTTCTTTACAGTAAAAACATTTTTTTTTTTTTTGCATTAAGGCTTAAAGTTATGTAGAATTATCAGTGTGTTGATTGACAGGTGGCTTGTTGAGGCCCCGGGCTTCATTCAGCCTGCCTCAGGCTAGCCGGGAGGCGGCAGAGGCAGGACTGCCAAGATGGCAGCAGCCAGAGCCACGATACTGAGCTTCACAACGGCTCTTCAGAAACCTGTGCGTGACGTCACAGATACGACGTTCATTCTTTATAAGGAACCACAGATTAATACAGTATGCCAGTTCTCACAGTGATACATTATGTACTAGTCCACCTATTTCACACTCTATGCAGGATAAGCAGTTTAGAGAATGATTGAATGAATGGAGATGTAGTCTGCACATTCAGGTATACTCAGATTTCTCAGTTCCTATGCTGTAACATAGTAAGTCCCCTGCAGTGTGTAGGAATCCTATTTTTTCCTCCATGCTTTGGTGTTTTGTTCCACCTTTCTGCTACTCTGTGCAGGATAAGCAGTTTACAGAGTGAATGAATGGACTGCAGAAAAGTATTTATATCAATGTGGATTTGGGAAAATAAATCCATGTATAAAGTTTGTGTGAAACGTCTGAAAACAGCAGCCAACCAGAGCTATCAGGGCGTGACTGTGTGTTTTTTATAAAATAGCCGACTAAACCACACTGAGGTAACTCCACTGCAGTTAAATTGCTTGTTTCCAAACAACCTGTATCCAGAGCACAGCAGGTCTTGGTTCTATTTTCAGTCTTTTTACTTACTCCATTTCTAGTTGTGGTCTCCACTGAACTCAAGATAACCCCTCTGGCAAGGGGAGCGCTAAATGCAAAGCTTTGTCTTGTCAACAAGGCTGTTTGTTTGGACAGTTTCTGCAGATTGGGCTCATTAAACTTTAACGCCAGCAGTGAGGCGAATGAGGGAGTCTGCCAGTGAAGGGCAGAGGGAGGAAGCTGGGTCGTGTCTGCAAAACTACGCTGCAGTCAATTATTTGTGTGCAGCTGAACTGACAAAAGTGGCTTCCTCACACTCTGTTACCCACTGTCCTGACCTTTGCGTCTTGTACTGTATGTACTGAAAGTTTTTGATAAATGATTTAGCAAAGCTTAGAACTCATGTGGGTTGTTCTTATGTACACAACAGGAATATCTAGTGATGACATAACGTGATGCAACGTAGAAAACATGTTGAAGTAGTTCTCTGTCTTCATTAGTCAGCTAGAGAACATAACATAACACCACTATAGCTGTTCAGATTTAGATTTAATTTCAGTACCTACATTAAATTTAGATTTCACATCAACATGACAAGACAAACAAACAATCGTCTACGGCAGGCGCTGTGAAGCTGTACTTTCTGTAGGAGATAGGTGCTCACAATAACAGTGGTAGCATGCTGATGTTCAACAGATCTAATGTGTACCATATTCAGCATCCCAGTTTAGTGTGTCAGCATGCGAACATCTGCTAATTAGCGCTACACTTGAAGTACAGCTGATAATGTCATTAAATTTGCAGATACTTGCTCATAAACCAAAAAACTTCATCCGATGATAGCGCTAAACGAAAAGTTAGAGGACCACCAAGTTATTACAATTCATCCTCAGGGTGACATGAATGTCTGTCCAAAATCCAACAAATAGTTATTCACTCAAAACCGCTAATATGAACGAGGTCGTGCTGGAGGAAGTCTCCAAAGTCAGTAGGATACATCTTGTGGGAGCCATGAATGCCTGCAAGGCATTTTGTGCAAATCTATCCAGGTGATTTTGAGACATTTCCTTGCACAAATGAAATCTTTGACTTATCTGTGGTGCTAAAGGAAAAGTTAGGGGATCATCTGGGGACCATGAGTGTCATGAGCTAGCATGGCTAAAAAGAAGGTTGAAGGGAGTTAGAGTAAAAAGAGCCAATGCAGCTGTATAATACGTCTTGATTTGAACCACAAACCTCCCTTTTAAAACATGTTCAACAGAGCACTGCGTTAACAAACTGCCGGTATTTATGTGTTTGACGTGGACACTGTGACATTCCAGCATCCAAATTCGATGAGCGAGATGCATCATCTTCGCCCGTATGAGTTCATTACGTCCACACGCTCTTGCAGGATGGAGATAGGATATTAGATCAGTACTAAATTACTACAATGGCCGGAAAGGCTACTCAGATTCTGACTTTTTCGAACAAGTCATGGCAGGGACATGCGTCACAGACCAAAATGAAAGTGTGACTCATTTTATGAGCCTGCAGATATGTTTTTTTTTCTCTCTCTCTCACTGATGCGGATGTTGGTATTCCAACACAGGAGAAGCTTCTGGTCTTTTTGCTCTGCAGTGCCACAGCGTATTGAAACTGTGCTGGTTGAGGAAATCCCTGGAGTGGGCATGAATGATAAAGATGACTCAGGCAGTTTCGTGTTAATCCGAAAAGTACCCATTCTGGTTGCTGCTTGAAAGAAATCATTTCTCTTCTGAGGAGTATTGTGCATCATCAGTGGTGTGTTACTACAAAACTATGCTGCTATATATAGTTACTGTATCTTTTAAGTGTCTGTGTTTGATTTCTGCCTCAGTTTGGACCTCAGCGTGGCATTAAGAAAGATAATCCACTGCGTAAATCACTTTCTTGTTAAAGTATCACGTTTAGAAGGATAGTGACTAATTAGCAAGCTATGCAGTGTGTAATGATGCAGGTATTGAGGCCATTTGATTAAATACAGTAGAATTCAGTATCTAATCTTTCTGATGTTGATACACAGAAAGGTTTTCAAACATTTTCTCTCTCACTGTGTTAAAACGGCAGTTCCACCAGTTTCACCATCTGTCTACACGTCGTGCGTCTGACCTGCAACCACCTGGATCTGGATTTAGCCCAGAGTAAGTCACACAAAGCTCATCATCCTGATAATAAACAGTTGAATTCATGATGAAAAAGAAAAGCCGGTCACATAATTCTCAAATTAAATATATGCTGAAAAGAAAGAGAGCTTTACACTTCTTGGTCCTGTAATTTAATTGGGCTCACGTTGAGTTAAAGCGTAGTGAGGTGCTGAGTAAAATATGTAGCGAGTTTTGCTCACTCAACAGGAAAATGACAACTCCAGCAGTGCAGAGCTATTCTGCAGGTGATCATGTGTAGACTGCCTAAGGCTGCCCTGAAGACATCGACGAGCGCAAAGTCTTAGCTTACCTTAATACCTGAAACAAATGGCAGAGATACAGAAGACAGAAATCTGCACAGAGAGCAACTACTCTGCCCTGCACTCAGTCGAGATTTTAAAGAAACAAATACACAAACTAGTTGGCCTGAAGCTTTTCGCAGTGCACAAGTCCCATGTCAAAACGATTCATACTTAACGAAAGAAAGGCGCAGCAACAGGTTTATGTGTAAAACTCCATCCTCATTTAGTGTGAGTGTATTTACAACCGAGCGGCCAAAAATCCAGTGTTCTGATGTCACGCGGGGGTCAAAATCAAATCAACATCACAGCATCTTAAGGATTTACTTCCTATAATACAGATATGCAAACATTATCGTATGGCTTTGCTAATAAACACGAGCATGAACTCATTCTGCCCAGCTGTGATGGCGGGCAATAACTTGTAGACTCTGCGAGCTGGTAACAACTCTCTGGAGGCTGACTGATGGCAAAGGATTCATGGCAACAGCTGCTCTGAGGCTTCATCCGTCAACACAGACACCACACACACACGGAAAACACACCAAAGGTAAAGCCAGTCCACGCACAAGACAAACTGAAGGCACATGCAGGGATAGATAATGAAAACACACACATTTATAGACCTTGAATACTCAGGCATACACACACACACACACACACACAGGATGTAATGGACCCTCTGTAAATAGATATGTATAATAACCTTAATCGTGCCCTTTCCTCTAACAGCAGCTTTGTGAAACCAAAGAGCTCTTTCTCCTTTTCAGATATTAAATTAGAAAATGTACACAAATAAAGATACATCCACATAAATAAACCTGCACATGGACAGAACACACATTGCTACATAATATTCAGAGATGTTCCTGATGTTTTTTTCCCCACTCCATTTACAAACATGAGGAAGAATATTAGAAACACCAGTCCATTACAACACCACCACTATCGTCGTATTAATACTTTTCTGACAGCGTCAACAAAAACATAATAATGTTCCTAAATGTACAAAAATGGCCAGAGAGTGTATGTTAGAGTAGGTAAGGGCTTTGTTTTGACAGTGTGTTTGTAGTAATAATAAATAATACAAACTAATGACGAGGATTCATTCATCTGTTTTCAAGTTTTTATGAATTATTACTGAAAAAAAAACAAGAGAAGTCTTGGTTAAAACTGATTTCATTTCCACGTGGACGTAAAAGTTGCACAAACAATCCTGCTCGCCATGAGGACTTCTCAGAAAGTGTCTTCAAAAATAGACAGTGAAATAAAAAATGTGCAATATTCCCTCTCAGTTTCAATAATAATAATAACGATAAATATATTTTAACGTGACACCTGTTTGGGTGCCTTCGCCCCTTTCTTTCTGATCTCCATCCTACAGAAGATTCTCACTTCTAGATGTATTTTTAGCCCGTCTGGGCTGAGTTGGATGCGACAGTCATAACGGATCTGATCGGGTTACATACAGCCGCTTCCTTTGTGCATGTGGACTGACGTGTTCGAGAATCAGCTCTCGAAAATTCACCTCAAAGTTCCCGAGCTCGTGTCTATAACCGCCAGGTTGCTGCTATTATATTTAAATTAGAATGTAAATAGCTGCATCGGTCACTTAGTCAGCAACCAGTTACAATCATCCATCCATCCATCCATGCAAGGGTTGATATTTTCAGCCACTTACAAGACTTTTAAAATACTTGTATGTAAATAAAGTAATAATAGACATATCTTTCTCTCTCTCTATGTGGTGCTGACAGTTTGTCTGCCTCAGTTGGACATTGAGGTCACACACAAACCCCAGGAACACCACACACACATACACACACACACCCATAGCAACAAGTTAAAAAGGCGTACAGCTAGATAAAAATACAAGCCTGCATATAAACAGGCACAAACATACTGTACGTACGAAAAGACAAACCGCTGTTTCACTGCTGGATCAGAACTGATGAAGTGCCTGCACACACAATGCTGGCCCAAACACAACCGAATGACATCGGCCAAAGGTCACGGCTGAACTCTGACATCGCTTGTTCATGTTTGAAACATCTCTAAACATCCATAATCCTGGTGGGATTAGGAGAGGCTTAGTGAGGCAGCACAGAGACATCAACCTCCACTCTGTGAGGCTATATCCCCTCGCTTCTTTCCTCTCATCACCCTCCATCCATCTCTCCACTTTCCTCTGCCGCTCTCTTCACCCTTCAGTGCAGAAACACAGGGCCAAAGATGGAAAGACAAAATCTGAAATACACGTCTACACACTTTATATCAGCTACATGTTTTCTTTTATTTGACACATCGTTTGTTGTGCGAGGAACGTTTCCCTCCGCTGGAAACGTTCGCTGACTCCACATGCGAAACTATCAGATCTCGAGTACTGTTGATATTATAGATGAAAAAAATGAGCAATATTTTTCTTCTGAAAGCGTTACAAAGTGCAAGTTCCACAAACAGAGAGAGCTTTGTGAATAAAGCGATCAATTACAATCTCAGTCTAAACATTACTCTTGTAACACGGCCAAAGTGACCATGACAAAGACAATGAAGCCCCAAGCTTCTGATACAGATCTGGATGGATTATTTTAACCAGCAGTAACTATGTTGGTCCAACTTACACTTACAAATAAAAGTCATTCAAAATAGAGTTACAAGACAATTTGTTCCCAGTTCTCGCAGCGCTGACACCACAAAAGGGGGCCAGAAGTTCCTTCAGTCTAAAAACAAACCTAAACTGACCACTTGCAGTACTAGTAAGCCGTGTAGGTGGCGAGTTAACCACTAACACAGTAAGGCTAGTCACAATAGCTCCTGGAGGTTGTTTCTATTTGCCTCTTGCTCATGATTGTAAAACCGTGTTTCCAAATAAGTTGGCATGCTGTGCAAAATGTAAATAGAGACAATGCAAGACATTAAAACCCCATATTTAATTAAAAATAGCATTAAGGTCTCGAGCCCTCAGACGACACTGCACGAGGCCGTTGTGGACATCTCCGTATGGGCAAGGAACCATCGTCTGTGAACACAGCTCATCGCTGCATCCACAAATGACAGCTGAAACTCGACCATGCAAAGAGGAAACCAGATAGAAACCAGATCCAGAAACGCCGTCGCATTCTGAGCGCCTGAGCTCATTTAAGATGGACTGAGGAGAAGTGGAAAACTGTCCTGTGGTCTGATGAAAATTTGAAAATCATAGGCGGCACGTTCTCCGGGCTAAAGACAGAGGGACCGTCCGGCTTGTTGTCAGCGCACAGTTTAAAAGCCAGCCTCTCTGATGGTATGGAGGTGCATTAGCACACATGGTATGATGGCTAACCTGCACATTTGTGAAGGCACCGTTAATGCTGAACGATACATACAGGTAGTGAAGAAACATATGCTGCCAAGTAGTCTTTTCAGGGACTAATAGTGTTGCTTATTTTACCAATACAATGTCAAACCACATTGTGCATGAGTTCCAACAGCATGGCTCTGTAGTAAAAGAATTATATAAGAAGGCACAAAGCACACTGAGCTAATGAGCGTGCTAACTGTCAGTCTTTATAACAATAGATTCACACAACTCATTCAAAAGACGGATTTGTACTTGCACAGATTTACTTTCTTTGCCAGCAAATTCATGACTCATTGCGGCAATTCAACATTCAACATCACGGTGAGCTTTGATTCTAGTATAAATGCGTGTGTGTGTGTGTGTGTGTGTGTGTGTCTGTGAGTGTGAGTGATGGCATGTGACAGGTAATGTCCTGGGGCTACTAAAGGATTAACTCTCGTCATCCCTCTGCTATCACAAGCCTGCGATCACACTACACTGACCACTAAGCCCCTCTTCTCACACACACACACACACACACACACACACACACACACACTTACTCCAGAAATATAGATATAGATTTTAGAGATGTTCGGATACCATTTTTTCCCTCCCAAAACCGATCCAATACTTGTGCTGTGGGTATCGGCTGATACCGAGTACCGATCTGATACTAGTATGTTATAAAAAAAATTTCATACTACGCCTGCATGACTGTAATATGATCATCATTGTGGTAAGGCCTGGCTCAGGTTAAACCCTTTGTAAAACATGAATAAATACAGCAAATTCAAGCCATTTATTTTTAAATAGATCAGTATAAAAAACAGTAGTGCAAATGCAATTTGACTAAATAAATCTAGGAATACAAACAGCAGGCTGCAGAACAGCGCCACTGTTTTAAGAGCGGCGAAGAAGAACTGTGCCAGAGCTTAACGGAGCTAACCAGTAAATAGATTACTAATTTAATAAATTACGTGGTATCGGATCGGTGCCTGGACTCCAGTAGTCGCCGATACCGATGGCAGCATTTTCGGCAGTATCGGAGGAACTTCCGATACTGGTATCGAAATCGGAACAACTCTAATAGATTTCAAGAACAGAATTAAAGCCTCGTGTTCATGATATCAGACTATCTACCTTCATCTTTTTCTAACTCCATAAAATATAGATATATATATATCCAGTATGCATTCAGTAATATCATTTTCTAGAGTGTAAAAACAAAAGATCTCAACATCTTTTTTTAGGGCTGTGTTGGTCAGTTGGTCCACTCGTTTAGTCCAGACTAAAACATCTCAACAACTACCAGATAGATTGGCACAAATATTGATACAGACATTCATGGTTTCCAGAAGATGTATCCCAATGAGTTTGGTGATCCTCTGACTTTATCTGCAGTGCCACCATGAGGTTGACATTTGTGGTTTTGAGTGAAATTATTTAAATTTGGAGTTCTCCTCAACATGAATTATAAAATGTAAGTTACTGTTTCCATGCCGGTTCCTTAGCAACACTAACAAAACTTCCTCGTAGCACCTCGTATGATCCTCTGTTATACTCGTAAAAAGACACTACAATACCCATAATTCCAAGCTACTGTAAAAGTCAGCAAGAGTCAGACAGTTTGGCAGCTAGTTTGAAGAGCTGTAAAACTCTAGTAAAAGAAATTTACAAGCCTCTGAGAATTTTTACACACTTCAGACCAGATTCTGTTTCCACTGTTAAAAAGAGAAGAGAAAAGATGAAGGCAGACATGAATGGGTGAATAAAAAAATAAATAAAAAACGATAATAAGGGGTTACAGCGCAACATTTAATACAAAGTAAGTGATTTAAATGAATGATAATTAACTAACATTTATTACAGCCTGTGAATGATTCATGGGGTGCCTTAAACGCAAACACAGAAGTACAAAAACGTAACATTTATTGGAGACAAAAAGAGAAATATTGGGCAATATAAAGCTCAAGCAGAGAGGAATGACGCAAAGGTTTACGTGTATCAACGCACAGGCAGCATGCAAACACACACACACACACACACACTCTACCAGACTTACATGCGTCATGATTCTACAGGTAGGAAGGAAAGAACCAAAAGAGACAAAGACAGAAGAGATTAAAATATATGAAAAGCATCAGGGCAGATGAGAGCAGTGGAACATAACGGAGACCTCACGGGCTGTTGCCTGCAGCATCCGCTGTCTGCTGTGGAGACGTAACAGAGGAGGCAAAACTACACTGTGTTTTTACTGCCACCACACCGGATATAATGATATTTACAGGTATGGACTGTCACACAAGAATGATTTCTGGTGCATGAAAATACACACACACACACACACACACACACACACTCAGCCGGCAGTGTGTCGATCAATAGCCGGCAGCTTCATATAGTGCAGATGAAATGGGCTGCCGGTGAGAAACCCATAGAGACAGGACGACTATTTCTGGACTCCATATCAGTCAGCGCTCTCTCCCTGGTGACCGCAATATTAAAGGGAAGCAGGCAACTGGTGGCATGAAATATGTACAGCATCATTAGGAGTGACCAACAACTCCACGGAGAGAGGGGAGAGGGGGTAAAAAAGATCTTTACACACTCGGTCATCCTGCTGCCCTCGCAGGTATTGTTGCTATATTTCTGTCTTCATTTGTACTCTTGTAAACGTAGCAAAAAAAAGTAGTGAAACCTTTAGTTTATCTTGCAACTTCCCGTGAAGAATCAGCAGCAGCAGCAACAGCAGCAGGAAATATAGCAGTAATTTAATGCTGCAACAATTGCTCCAATATGGCAACGAAGCAATTTGTTAGATGAAAGTAAGAAACAAGAACGTGAGAACAAATCTCCAAACCACAAAGATTCAGTTCCAAGCTAAAGCAACACTGAACGCTGAACATAGCAAGATGTTTAAGAGCTTTATTTACTTAGTGTGCCATCATCCAGCTCAGTATCCACAGAATATGTATCCATGCGGAAAGTAATGTTGTAGGTGCACATCAGTGAAGTATCTAGAGGGTGTGGAGGAATAATTGAATTCCCGAACTGGAGTTTGAGTTTCCTTGGCCAAGGGGAAACGTGTACAGAGTTACTACTGGCTGGCCTTCAGTGCCATAACTTGACTTGATCCTGAAGTATCAGATGAATATGTGAAATGACGTCGACACAGCTCATAAGTTAAACTCAACCCAAAACGCTGACTGTCAGCTGGCTGTTGCATAGCAGTTGTTGCTTAAAACTCAGAGAAATCATCAATCATTTGTCCGTTGTAAGTATTTGAAATCAAAACAGTAACGGTAAAAATGTGTCCTTTTCCAACCAGGTTCTTAGTACCACAAACACCTCGGCCTGCAGCAGGGGGATGACAATGTGCCACGAGTTGCTTAGCAGGAACACAAACTGTCACGGTGACAGAGCGCAGGCTGCATTGACATTTGTAAAAGCACAGCCAGTACTGGTCAGCTGTAATGTGAGGCAGATAAACTGCATATGAGGACACTAAATTCAGCGGTACAAATGCCCAGACCAAATAGTGGGGAGGTAGGCTTTAAATGTCTCTTACATCAGTGCTGTGAACAGATGATGTAGTTTGCAATTGTAATTTAATGCCGTTTCACTGGACTACAATCGATAACATCTGTCTTTTTTTTTTTAAAATCACGTTGTGGTTATTAGTCCAAGAATGACTCACAGCTGGATGTCACAAAGGCTTGCAGGTCCAAAGAGGCCCCGTCGGCAGTTCATGACTACTACAATAGTGCAGGTGCATCACCCTGTTTACAGCAAGTTGTCAAGCAGTATAAATATTGTTTGTACTGCAGGTATCCAATTAAAGGTTATGATTAAAGTTATGGTCGGAGTTATTGTGCCTTAGCATGAAGCTTCACTTATCAGTGATTTAACACACCGCCTGGCAAGAACATGTTGGCTCTGAACACACACACGAGTGAGTGAATGCAAACGTTTAAAAGAAAGCTGACCCCTTTCCTGTCGTTTGATGGCTGACCAGTTCGACGAAGCTCTAGCCCATTTGCCCAATCTGCACATTTATTTATGACACTTTGTCACCTCTTCATTCAAACAGAGCCACGATTGAAGACAGTGGAGATAACAAACCTTTGTCCTCGTGGGGGTGATACAGAGCTAATTGCAGCATTAGCATGACCACAAAAACCCACAGACAGTAGAAAACACGGACATAGTCCCCGTGACATTACACGCAGGTTTCTGAAGAGCCATTGTGAAGCTCAGAGTGTGGTGGCTCTGGCTGTCATCACCTTGGCAGTCCTGCCTCTGCCGGCTCACCAGTAATCGTGAAGCATGGGTGGAGCGGAGGCGGGCTGAATGAAGCCTGGTTGCTTCTGAAGCCAGCCCCAAGATCCATGGAACTTCCATGGTGTTGCATGTTGAGTATGTTCACTAAGGTGGTATGTTTGTGTCTACTGGGCCACATGTCGTTTGCGTACTTGAATGAACCTAACCTGTTTGGTTCAGTTAGAAAGGACTCTGATGCATTTAGTGAAGTTTGTTTGGGCTGGTGTAAAAGCTGTCAATCAAACTACTGTGGACTTGTCAGCCTCAGTGACGCTCTGTAATGCTTGTGTTTGGATAAGAACTGTGTTTTTCCTTAGGGATGAGTGAGTACGGCATTATCTGTACTTGTAGACATACACGTAATGGGTGGAGGATGGTGCTTTAACTGGAAGTGGACAGTCAGTTGTTGCCTGAAGTGCAGCCTGAAATTGATATGGGTTGATCAAAAATTTATATATTTATTTAAAAAAAACAACTATAGAACAGTCTCAGAACTGAGCTTCAGATCAATTTGTTTGATGTTTTGCAAGAACTATAACAGATCTCATGATAAACTTGAATAAGTTAATTAATAATTAATGAACAACACATGCCCTGGTAGTCCTCCTTCATCATGAGTACAGATATTGACACATTTTACAAATAACAGATCTCAAATTTGAGTCTTCCTCCTTGAAGCTTCTCGCTGCAAGCTTCAAATCTGCTGATGACTTGCTACTGCAGGTCCAAATATGCACATGTGGATCCATGCAGTTTCATTTTCACAGCTAAGATTGGGTCATTACAGCATGGATGGTTAGAAAAAGGAGACGTGTGGAGACATAACAGGTATTTGACAATACCTGTTATGTCTGTGTGCCAGTATCTCACGCTTACAAATGCAGGAAGCATGAAGCTTGTCTATAATACCTTAGAAAGGTAATTCTGTGCAGGCTGCGAGGCAGAACAGTGTAGCAGATGTGAAATATGTAATTAACATTTAAACAAGGGACTGCGAAGGTCAGGGAGAAACTAGGGGGCAGATGATGAGTCCGAACTCAATTTAATGACTGACAGGAGTGTGCCCGGGCTCATGAGCATGCTTACAAACATGTTGGTCAAACTATACCTGCGAGGACCTGCTAGCAGCTACATGCAGTCTATGTCTCCTTCCTATCTCCAACCAGAACCCAAGACAATGGCACGGGAAATATTTTGTCATGGAACTCAAGGCACCCAACCCCAAAGATAATATGCATACAGTATGAGGACAGGTGATTTATTATACGGATTACAACCCTCTCACTTCACCCTAGCATATAGAAGAAACTCAAGCGGTTTAACGCATGAAGAGCCAATGTTAAGTTTGTCCATTCTGAGCTGCTAAACATGGCAGATCAACATGGCTGACCATGGAAGAGGACCCGTAGAGACTGTAGATATAAAAAGCTTATTATAAAAGGTGATTTCACACCAATTAAAACATAATTCTGTACAAGCCCGAGTCCCCTAAATCTGACATACTGGACTACCGAATGCAAGTAAATACTCTGGTATGTATGTAAGTTCGCTTGTTTTTGTTTTATTCGTCTTTATGTTGTGTAATTATCTTTATATGTCATTTTTTACAGTGTCATCATATCCGTTCATTGAAGTAATTAAACGGTACATTTGAATCTAAATGTGAAGAATGACACTGTAACTTTAATCAGCAAAAAATCTGAGGAAACACTTCAGACATCCCAGCACCGCCCACGGCGTTTGACTCACAGGTGATAACGAGCAACGTCACTGCAGAAAGATTCATTTATATAAGAGCTGGACACTGACGACAGAGGCAAAATATGATCTGAGGATCTCACGGATAACCACTTCAACCCTTACCCTTTCTCAGGGATGAGAGAAAACTCAGACACAACCTCAGGCGGGGTTGGGGTTAGACTGGTGTGAACTTTTTAATAAAAACTGGGTATCAACCAGGCAGTGTTGCTCACCGCAGATATGATTCTCCTACCTTACTTTTTACAACTTAAAACGACTTAGAAGATACAAAAACAGAAGATCAGCACCTAAAGTGACAGCAAGTGTGAGTCAAACCCAAGAAACACATGCTATAGGTTGCCGCATAACCCCTTTCAGCAGACATCCGTACAGATCGAGACGCTGATTCTCATTTAGCTACAAATTACATGTCATTTATACCTTGATTGCTGTCTAATGGTCTCAAATGTCTGTCTCTCTCTACTTTCAACACACTGCGTTTCACTCTGGGTTAAATGGCAATGAGGAAAAGCAGAAGGATATATGTACATGTATAGGTGTGGATATGAGAGGAGGGACAGAGTATTTGCTAAAGCAGCTGGAGGGCAGGATGTGTAACCCAATAAGCAGAGCACTTAGAGGGGACAAATCACCTCAGACCTGTTATTAAGTCTGCACATCCTTCAGTTCTATATTTGCTATATTCCTCTTCCTCTACACTGTCCTAAAACCTAAATAATATCACATGTTGAAAGATTCTTCACTTAGTTTTGGTGTTCAGGCGTATTAATACACTTTTTTATGAGCACAATTTAAAACTCGATGTTGTTATGAAGTGAAAAAGTTCATCTCATGAGTCTCTAAATGCAACAGACTCATTACCATTATCATTACTGACTGCAACATAAAATGTAATGCAATAGAAAGCACAACCAATCAGTAATGCATGATTGAATAATTTTTTAACATGATTAGGTAACATGACCTTATTACTTTCATTTAATTGGGTCAGAGTTGGTTCTCCAAAATACAACTAGTTAGAACTTCTTAAAGGTCCAGTGTGCAGGATTAATCACTGCAGTGCAATCTCCTCACATCACCCTCACCCTCCTAGTGTAAAGGAGAAACAACACTTTAAAAAAAGGACCCTGTCTAGAGTCAGTATTTAGTTTGCCTGTTCTGGAAACACGGTGTTTCAACATGGCCCGCTCCCACTGTAGATGTAAAATGCAAATTTTTAAGTAACAAAAACACAAAGATTGTTATTTTCAGGTGATTATACGTGCATGAAAACATAGTTATGAATATTATATTCCGTGTCTGCCTTATTCTGAAAATAGAGGCTCCAAATCTTACACACTGCACCATTAAATGTAGTTCAACGATTGATTTATCACATGCAAGGAGAACATGATGATGCACTTACGAAGCAACAGATGCCAAAAGATTTAAAGAAGTTAGATTTTCTTTTTTTAATCACAAAGTCTTTGATCTGAATCATTAAAACGAGTGGAAAGTCAAGGAGCTCATGAGCTGCTAAATTCTCAACACATCCTCAAAAAGGTGTGCGTGTAACAATCGAGGACCTTGTACGTGTTTTTTGTGGGTTCTTTAAGCTCCAACATGTAAGAAAAAGAAAATAAATGTTGGTTTGTATGAACAGTAAATGTAATTTAATTAAATTTGACATAGTGTACACACATTTCTATTACAGTATGAATGTGTTGCAGTGTCCTGCTGTTTGAGGACCTGCTTGCATCTCTTGAGGGATAAATAGAATTTGAAATGATATTTATTTCACCTTGTTGGTAGCATTTCAACTTCAAGGCTCACCATTTTCAGTTTTATTATTTTCAGTGTCGCCAAGTCCCTGCACCTCCCAGTCATCACTTCCAGTTACAATAAATTCAGAGCTTACAGTAAGCAACATCCTCTTGCAGCGAAATATGCTTCCACTAATAGAAAATAAATACGGAAATGGAGATAAAATGTAAATGACCAAAGTGGTTTGTGCTGCTAATCTTGTTTCATCAGTTTTCCTCTCAGTCAAATTATTAAACTTCCTTTTTTTCTGGTGACTTCATGCTTTCTAAATCACAGAGTGATATGAAGTGTAATCCTCCGCCTGTATGAGTCAGATATTGAAAAGGAGCAGAGATCAAAGTGTCCAGGTAACAGTCTTTTTTTGTTCAGCTGAGGGATTAGAGGAGGAAATACAGTGTCATGAACTGAGAAATGACCAACACACCTCAGTGATTCGCTCTTTGGATCCACACACACACACGAACACACACCACAGGTCCATCATGCAGCGTTTTTTTCCATAATCGTCACAATCAGAGCATGACGTCCACGTGAACGAACAACTGACGCTGCTGTTGTTTTTCTTGAATCCACAACCCTTCTCACCTCATACAGGAAGTGATAGACTGTGTAACGGTGTCAGGGAGTGAGAGCGCTTTAAGTATTGATATGATGGATCTAAACGAGACTGTCCTCCCGAGAAGAACGACGACATCAACCAACGCGTTTACATTCAAGCAGCAAAGGAGGAGGTCAGCTGTTACCGAGCAACAAGTCTGCATAGGAGATACAGGGCGGGGTGGGTGGATGGTTAAAAAAACAAAAAAAACAATGAACTTTAATATTGGAGAGCGTTGTTTGTTCAACTTTGCATGAAGATGATGATTCTATAACCTCAACCACGTGTTTATTGTAATCATGATGATAAAGGTTCCCTAACCTTTATCATCATGATGAAACCTAACCAAACCTTAACCAAAGTGTTGTCACATCATGACAGAGATTTATTTTTCAACAGTGACTTGATGATGACTACAATCTCAACATTTACTCAGTCATCCACCTCTCAAGCAGATATAAAAATGTATGTTTTCATCACTATTATCCCGGAGTTCAGTGAAGAAAGGCTTGAATGTCATTTTCCTTCCAGCTATTTAAAGATGTCACTCTGAACTGTGTGTTTTTGTGTTCGCCATTTGTGTGACGGCTTAGTTATGTTTTAATTTCAGACATAAGTTCAGAGCTTGCATTTTAGTTTTGGGTATGATGCGTTTAACAATCAAAATGTTCGGTTGTTTCTACACGTCACAATAATTACAGATTCAAGTTCACAAATATCAAACAAAAATGTTAAACTCAGTATTTGCATGCACATGTTAAAAATATATGTTTGGTCTTGTTTAACAGTTTAAATTTAAAAGCCAACTCTGTGATACATTTAGTGTTTTAAAAAACAAGAAACACAAAATAAATTAGGCTCATAGCGTCACCAAGCAGAGAAAATGACCGCAGGAGAACACGACTCCGATAGTGTTTTGACTGACACAAGAGGCTAAGTCTTTATGGTATATACAATATGTCAGGTCAGAGCTGTGGATAAATCAATTCACTCACACCTACAGGCTAAATCCCCTTTCCAATATAAAGTGGATTTATCAGGTGAGCTATGGCGAGTGTTTGGATAAAATACCACCAACGTAAACAACACAGAACTGAAGTACAGTACGTGGGTTGTATCTGCCTTTTCATTCATTTAAAGGCCGCTGTAAATGTTTTGTTAGATCTGACAAACATATATATTAAGAATGTTCGTCTATTTATTAAATATGTTTAATATAATGTACAGTGGCAATAGATAAAGACTGAAAATGTTTGGTAGGTTTATTTTAACGTTGGTTCATTCCGTTTACTTAAAGAGGAAGAAGAAGAGCGATAGAAGAAGAGTTTTGTACTTCACTGGCTGTTTATAGTCATCTCTTGGCTCTGCAGTTTTTATGAGAGCTTATCATTACACAAGTATGTAGACAAGATGTTCACCAATAGCAGAACACAATACGGATGGCATGGGATATAAATGGAAACCTCAAAAGGTCTCTGCCGGACAGGTAACAAGTCATTTTAAGCCACACGGCTAATGGGTGCCAGTGTCAATCTCTCAACATCTATCAGACATTTGGTCCAGATATTCAGCCTTTTAATGATCATCTGAAAACTGTGACCTGCTGGTGGCGCTAGATCAACCATCCAGTGAAATATCTCAGCCTCTAAACAAAGATTGGACGAGCAGAAAAAAAAATACAACAGGTACATTTGCATATTTGTCACACTTAAATGTTTCAGATCGTCAAACAAATTTTAATATTACACAAAGATAACCCGAGCAAATACAAAATCCAGTTTTGAAATGATAATTTCATTCATTAAGGGGAAAAAGCTATCCAAACCGACCTGACGCTATGTGGAAAAGTAATCTGATATAATGTGTGTATCCTTTTTCTATTTACTTTATTGTATCATTTGTCTGTGGATATTTATTACTCTGGCTGGGATGATTAACCACACTTACCACCACAGAGCTTGCCTGCCTAACGATGTGCAAAATGTAAAAACAGTTGCGGTTGCCAGTCTTTCAAACGTTCTGACCTGATGAAGAACGACTTGTCATTAAACTTTTGTGCATTTGGAGTAAGTGTGCAGACCTTTTTGATGAACTGCCATGGCATTTTGTGCACACATTCCTGTCACCGCACCCCACAAATTTCAGTAACTCTCAACTCTTCATCAGGTCAACATTTTTAATGCAAATTAGCAAATGTTAGCACACTAATACACCAAACCTGCTAAACATCAGCAGTGTGATTGTGAGCATGTTAGTTTAAAGCACTGCTGTGCCTCAATGCAGCCTGACAGAGATGCTTGCATGGCTGTAAACTCTTGTTTAAAGTCTTTTAATCTTTAATTATGTATATTGTATAATTATGTGTTAATTTCCTGGACTTTTATGTCAAGATGTCTCAGTACAGTCATTTTGGCTGGTTTAGAGGATGTGAAAAGACCCTTAAGCCTGTACAAGTCATCTGTAAATCTGGATACAGAGCGGTGAAGAGCATTGGGAGCAAATTATATAATCTTAAAAGATAAAACAAACATACAAACAGAGCAGAATGAACTGTAATCTTTCGGATGTAAGGTATTTCCTCCTCTGTTAATAAGCCTCCCTCTGAACGCGGCCACAGAATGCTTTTGTCTCGCCACTGTTTCTTCCAATCAATCAAGCTGTTCACGGCCTGTGGTTGGATTTGGCCAAGCGGCTCAGCTGGGGCACAGATCAGCAGATTTCCAGTAAGAAATCATCTGCTCTCTGAAGTGATTTCATATCTAATTGCTTTTATTGACTTGGCAGCTCAGAACTGGTGGCCGCCCCACGTGCTCGCTTACCGAGCAAAAGCATCAGGCATAAAAGTGAAGAAAAAATAGAGATGGATTTGCCGGTGTCATCAGCACTGCTGGCTGGATGTTATACATTTTTAAATGCTGATTGACTGGTGAAATCCTTGGCACTTCGGACCACACTACAAATATTAATGGGGAATCGGCAGCTGATGCTGGTTTTGGAAATGTTCTTCGATCATATAAAAGGTTTAATGATTCAATGTAAAGCAGCTGTCACAACATAACTCTCACTAGAAAGTTATATAGAGCCGAAACATTACTAAAAGATGAAATTATATTAGAATATTGTTAATTTATTCAATTAAAAATCAAATTAAATGGCTGTAGCACATCACAGGAACAATGTCAAGGATCAAGTATTGAAGAACTTCATACAGGAAAGTTTGCTTGCTTAGCTTACTTGAAACAAACTACCCTAAATGACACAGGAGAGCCTTTGTTTCCTGATTGGCTTGTGCATTGATCTATTAGTGTGTGCCCTTTGTTTTCAAGCACACAAACGCAGACCTCAACGGTAATCAATCGACTTCTCCCTCTTGAATTAGGAAGGAGGGTCCATGTTTCCAATGGGCTGTGTGTCGCCATGGAAACGGCCAAGGCACGGACACAGGGATGCTTCAAGTTGGGAGTTAAAAAAAAAAAAAAAGAAAGAAAGAGAGAGAAGGGGGGGTCGGCATCAGCCAGACCACAGTGACCACGGCTGGTTTACATTTACAATAAACCAGTTCTGGGGAGAGCAGGTGTTTGTGAACCTGCGCTGGCCAGTTTAATTAGCTACAGGAGCAATCACGATGGAGGAATTCTCACTATTATTATGATCTATACCGCATGGAAACATAAAAAGCAGAGGACAGTGTTGCTCGCCTTTGTTCCACCAGCATGCCTGTGGAATAAGATCAGATTTTTTTAATGGGGAAATTGCATCAATTTGTCATTTTGTCAACAAGGGTGATAAATCATGCAAAAAGTTTATGAATTTTAGTGATTGGGACAACAAACGATATAAAAATATTAAATTATCCACAAGGAAACTGTTTTTCCCTACTCTGCCTGTCAGTGCGGCAGTGTTGGTCATATAAAGCACAGGACTCATGTCCTGCAAAAGTCACTGCGTTGGATAAATACTGAAACAGTGAAATCCAATTTATTTTTAAATTTACAGCCAAGACAGCCATCTTTCCTCGACATTAACCAAGTGCTTTGAGTTTCCTAAACACAAGCACAAAAAAATAATTCACTCTTTTTATGTCAGGAGCAGATTTTGCAAGAAACAAATGAAATAATGAAATATATGCAGTGTATGTGTATTTGATAATGCAAATTAGGTGTATATTAACAGCTGGGTGTTTCTAAAAAACACCTAAAACACCCAATCGCCGCCACCTCCCCACACACACACACACACACACACACACACACACACATTCAACACATCAATATGGATGTTTTGATCTCCTCTACTCATCTACTTCCAATTAGAGAAAGGGATTACGGGCCAGCTGTATTACTGAACGGGGGTGTTTTTGTTTTGCTTTGTAGTATTAGGCTCACTGCTTTTCTTAATTATGAATAATAAAAGTGATTCATAATGGAAAAAAGCATTACAACTTCACACGCACACGCACACACACACGGTGGCTGCCAGAGACGCTGAGTTAAAAGGACATTTCTTGGCCGGCAAATGTTGTTTTTCAGCAATTATTTCAAGATTGATGGAATAAAAATGTTTTTCTTATTTCTGTTAATGCTTCCCAACACTTTTGTCATTGTTCTGCTCTTCAGCCTCTGTGGCACGAGGACGCTGAGAAAGCCATTATAAAAAAGACACACAAGAACATTACCTCCCACTGCGTCACAAACACACACACACACACACACACACACACACACACACACACACACACACACACACACACACACACAGTTTGTCTAAAGGCTGCACTGAGCCTTGTCATTGCATAGGGGAACATCTGTGTCACTGTTGTGGTAACAGTTATGGTAAGACTTCCATATTTTTCCAATGAGCGCTCATAAATAAAATGAGTAAAAACTCTGAAATGCAGATTGCATGTTGTCAGTATGAATTATGTGAACATTGTGTTCCTCCACCACAAACCGGAATATGTGACAATCCCATGAAGCGGACTTTCGATTTTCTTTTGTTCATCATATATAATAAAAGTCTGCTTTGTTTAGGCGACTGGAAGAACTTTGATTTGAGGTTCAGCTACCGAGACAATTCGGCTATGGTTAGGTTTGGAACTTGAGCTGAAGTTTAAAATTTTGTTTGTTCGGAGTGGAAATCTTTTTGGTAAAAGGTTGGAAATTTGGACATTTAAACCAGACCTGCCCCCCATCCTCATCATAACACCTTTACCTTGTTATCTCAGCGAGTATTGAGATGTGCTTGTTAAACTCATTTAAAAATGAAAGTAAATGTATTCCAGGTTGCGTGAATGCTTCTGCATTGTCCTATCACCTCCTCATTTCCACCATATTGGATCCAAAAGGATTGTTTTGAATGGATTATGCAGGAGAGGTTACAACATTTTTTTCCCCTGTGTTTCTGGGTCACCTTTTGAATCCTTTGTAACCTCCGTGAGGCCAGTTTAGCTGTCATTGTCTGCAAAGAAGTAGATCAGGTCATCCACTAATCAGATGATCAAGTGGTTCGATCCCCGGCTACTCCAGTCTGCATGTTGAAGTGTCCTTGAGCAAGATACTGAACCTCAAACTGCTCTCGATGCTGATTTGTGAATGTGTGTGAATGATTAGCTCCTAAAAACTGATGCACCATCAGTGTATGAATGTGAGTGAATGAGATATGTAGTGTAAGACTAGAAAGGCACTATAAAGTAGAGTCCATTTACCAAAGATAATACCTATAGTTCATTTGCATCTTGTTTTGCAACTTAAACATTTTCAAAATTGTATACAGTGCATTGTAATAAAATAGAGGAATCATAACAGGGTCTTTATCATATTTTACATGTGATTATAGACTTAATTTTACCATATTTATAACCTAAATATGACTAATATAGAGGTAAAACTTGTACTCTGGTATTGAATGAGGTAACACTGGTTAGTGTCAGGGTGAGTTAAATTTCAAATACACAGAATCAGAAGTTTGGTGTGGTGCAGCAAAAAGTAATTCCTACTTACCTGCCTATATACTATAAAACATTATACTACATTTTAGACTTAATACTTCATGAGTTATTATTATTTAGAACACACAAACTATGGGTTACATCACGCTTCTTAATATGTACAACATTTTCCACCATGAGCAAGTACCCGGCGCCAGTGGCAAGGAAAAACTCATTACCTCGAGCTCACAGTGGATGACCATCTGCCATGACAGGTTAGTCTCTCTAAGATTTCTGAATTCAGTTTATTGCGCTCACAGCACTGAAAAATAACATTTAGAAACCATAATGTGTCTTTGTAAAAACAGTGGCTTTAGTAGGGCCCAGTCGCACCAGAGAGTGGAACAAGGACGTCTGCCAGCCCTTGCAAAACTAGAAGCGTGGTGACTGATAGGGACTACTCTCAGGGCGAGTCGGTGAACCACAAGGGTGCCGAAATGAACACTGCCAGAGTTTTGTTGTGTTTGCTAATTTTGCTACGTTGCGGTGCAGCAAAAAGTAATTCCTACCTTCCTGGTTAGACTTTATACGATGTTTTGGAGGGGATTATTTAACACACAAACTATGGGTCACGTCACGCTTCTCAATATGTCTGGGTTTTGTCGAAGAATGAATTAGAGCGGGTTAGATTAGAAAGTCGTCTCTAATGCTGCTGGCTCATCCGGTTGAACACAGAATGAAGAGAAAGAGAAGTTGTGGAGAGAGCACAATCGGAGCAGAATAAAAGGAAAGGAATGATAAGTGTAGAACCGCTCATGACCAGGAGTACCAACAAGCAAAAATCGAGTGCACACCACATCACTTGCTGCCTAACCTCAGTCATCATAATAACCAATAACCCATGGCAACCAATGGGTTATGGAAATAGTGGAATCATTGCAGAACACAATGTGAAATACAATACCGCCAGTAACAATGCAGGGATGCGTGTAAAATGAAACTTATGAGCATAAGTTTGTTGCACCAGTGCAAGCTGGGAAACTTTCCTACATGTCTTGGTCCTGGGAAAATGAACACTACAGTATCTTAACCTTGTTGCATGTGATGTTTTTTGTAGCGAGTAACTCCATTCTGTAATTACAGCCGTTTTCAAAGTGATGTGTCGACCATATTTGGCATTCTGGGGGGGGGTCCGTATGTAAATGAGCCTGTGCGTGTACAAGCAGATTGATGTAGAACATGGGAGATTTATCATTGTGTGAAGTTGTACAATTACAATTAAATACAAGTGTTCTAGTTTGTTTGGACAGTTCTGGAACAGGACACACACTTAGAACTCTCTCTACGCATGCTCTGATAAATGAGGCCAAAGAAGTGATGACTTGGACCGTCAATATTTCCTCTGGTTGGAGCTTTGCCAGGTCTGGAGCAGGTCTTGTGTTCAGTGCCTGTCCTAATATCTGTAATGTGGCTGAGTCTGCTCTCAATGCACCATTTAGCTCAGAAACCCTGGCCGTAATTCATCCGCCGGCCTCTCTCTCTCTCTCGAAACATGTCTTCTTCCCCTCCTCCGCACCTCCTTTCTTTACTTAACAAGGTCAGGAGACAGAAGGGAGAAAAGATGTTTGTCACTTGGCCGTCGTGTTGGAGAAGCTGCAGTCTCCGTCACAGTTCACATGTATTTGTATTTGTGTGTACGTGTGTGTTTCGGGGGGTTTGCAAGTACGGAAAATCTATTGTGGTTTAGGAGCAAAAAGATGGGCTGATTTTGGGTCCAGAATCGTGCGCGCGAGTGCGCACAGTACAGTTATGTGTCTTTTTGAAGCAGTGTGAAAACCTCTTGATATTCATGTTTGCATGCACAATCTCTCGTGTATTATACATACACATGGTTGAATGAGCTCTGTGCATCTCCAAGCAGAACGTTCGATCCCTGCAGGCCCCCGTCAGCGACGGTATTACTGCATTAGATGAGACCTACCTGTTAAAGGTGGCTGAATAAACTTTATGTACAGAACTGCACAATAGTTGAAGCCTTCACTCTGCAAAAAGAGCCTAACAATGCTGAGTTTTACATCTACAGTGAAGTGCCAGGAACAGTAACTCCTCCTCGAAAAACAGAACTGAGCCCAAACAACATAAATTATCTGAGTATATTAGCCCAGTTTCCACAGCCCTGTCCCTCTGCTGTTCCTTGCAGTTATTTGGTTATGCAGCAATGGAAGTCAGGGGATCTATTGGTTTTGGTTAAATGTTTCTAACTGTTGTGGTTCCAGGTTTAGTTTTATTTAATGCTAGGCTTAGAATTTTTTTATTTTTTTTTCCAGGGGGCACATTTAGTCTCCTCGCTCTGATCTTCTGGGGCATTAGGGCCTTTTTTCGGGGAAATCTTTTTTGAAATAATACATTGCTATTGTGTATTGGAAAATAAACACTCGATTTGTACCACCAAATATGTTTTAACTTCTTTCCCACAGTTGGAAACTGGCAGCAGGCCTCACAGAAGAGGATCGAGCCATTTTCCCTTCGCTGTCGCCGACCAGTCCATCCACTACCTCCCCCAAACTGTTTTACTGTATCGGTTGTTTCACATTTTGCCGTCTGTGTGGTGTTTCCTCCTATACTTTAGGCTGTATCTGTGTCATCATTTTCCTCTTCAAAATAACTCTTTCCGGCTGTTCCACTACATCAAATTATGTCATTATGTACAAGGTATCCGGTACATTGCTCCTTGACTTCTATCCTGTGAATCCCGCGTGTATTTGCATGCCATCTGAATGCAGCATGTAAATGTTGGACTCTGCCGTTGACAACTGCTAATCGAGGTAAGTAATCAGTGTAAATACATTTAATGGCTAAAGCATAATAAATACCAGCAATAAATAGTATAAAAATTGGGTGTGACATGATGAAATCTGAAGGATTATAACCTTAAAGAATCAGTTTGCCCAAATTACAAAACAAAACACCATTTTTCTCGCTTACCTTGATATCTACAGTGCCAAATCATACAGACACAGACACTTTTTTTTTATATAGAGCAGGTTGTTTAACAAAGAGCCGACAATTCCCACCATGAGCAAGCACCTGGTGACAGTGGCAAGGGAATACTTCCATTTAAGAGGCAGAAACCTCGAGCACCGGCTCATGGTGGACGGCCATCTGCCGCAGCCACTAAGTTTTGGTTCCCTCCCTCCACCCCAAATAAATAAAAGTGAATTTTATTTATTCTTCTCACCCCGGTTGCACCAGAAAGTGAAACAAGGAAGTCTTCCAGCCGTTCCAAAAAACAGGTAGTGCTAGAAGCGTGGTGACATACAGGGACTACTAACAGGGCGCGTTGGTGAACCACGAGGTTAAGCTTTTAAACACAATTGCAGTTCTCCTCAAGCAACGCTGTGCTCCAGCAACAGTTCCTCAGAAAATCAATCAGACTGTACAGTTGATACGCATTAGGAGCACTTATGGAAAGTAACACCTGCAGAGACAAATGCAGGATAATCGCTAGACACTACTAATGACGGTGTTTGATTCCTAACCTGCGCAGACTACAAACGTCTACAAGTGTCTAATGGAACTCAAAAACTGGCTGGGACATTTATAAATCCATTAGTTTCTAACCCTTGTGTGTCTGTTCTGCAGCATTAAATCTGTTCACATCTGAGAAACCACTACTATCACACAAAGCGGATTTAGCTGTCGGAAATGGTCTCAACCGTCTTTTTAATTTCCAGTTTTCGTGAAGCAAGACTGGCAGTGTTGTGCAACAGGGTGGTGAGTTATGAGTTGCGTTCTGAACAATTCAAAACAGTCTGTTGTGTGAGAGAGCAATGGAAAGAGAAAAAGAGAGAGAGCGAGAGATTTACATATATTTGAGCTGGGAAGTGGGAGCTATCATCTTTAGCCTTTGGTCTCCTTATAAACAGCCTCATGCAGAATTAGATGGAGCTGACATTTAGCAAGTGTACAACACAGGCTCGCAAACATCCCCCCATCTCTGCTCTCACACTCCCCTTCTCTCACACTCAATTTCTCTCTCTGTCTCGCCTGACTGAGTTTATGAGCGCTTTTTATTTTGAACATGCTTTAATATAATTCTTAACGAAAGGAAATGGATGTTTTGTTCTTCCCTTTCTTGTGTAATAGTACTTTTTCTGTCTGTCTTCATCACAAAGATAAATAACCTCTTCTTGTCTTTCACACACACACGCTGTAGTTTTTTTGGAATTGCTGTGACTTCTGTTCCTTGGACACTTAACCCGAGCCTTCAAGTTGTAATACTTGAGATTTCCTGCAGTTTAATACGACAACAAACACTCCCCGAGCTGCTACTTTGTCAGGAATACAACAGAAGAGCAGCTGCTGTATCTGTTTACAGCACAGCCAAACAAAGCCACGTTGTTTTAATAAAGAACTCAGTCGATAACTGGCCTTTTTCCACCGTGCCATGAGCAAATGCAATCTGATTTCATGCATAACACAACATGAATAGTTTCCTGCACAACAGCAGGTCACAGTAAAAGAAGTTGGAAGAGAATTTAAAACTCGTTTCCAAAATTACGTTGTGTTGTTTTCAGGACTTATTGCTGCTGAACAATCAGTGAGCGCTGACAATGGTGACACATCCCGTGTTTCCTGCGCTTGCCACCTCGTTTTTCGCCCTAATACTTTTAATGTCAAGTAGCAGCAGTAAGAAATGTGTGGGGTTTTCATTAACATGGATGCTCTGACACAGCTGTGAGAGAGCGAACAGTAAACACTAACAATGGATTACATGCATGCGTTTCATGAGAATCTCTCCTGCATGTGAAGACATATTTAAACCAGAGCAGGATTGGCGGATGTTGCTACTAACAGACATGCAGAGAGACAGAGAGAGAGACTGGCAACCTTGATCACCTCCAACTTCACATTCTCCATCTCTCCTACACACACACAGTCACACACATCTACACACAACTGTGCATAACTAATCAAGTGGGTCTATTTTAGTTTAAAATGTTAAAAGGCTCTCTTGTGCGCTCTTTGTCTCACACACACACACACACACACACACACACACACACACACACACACACACACACACACACACACACACACACACACACACAGTGAGAAGGTGTGATGTTATCCAAACAGCCAGCTGTCTTGTTGTGTCAGGCTGGTTGCTCTGTTGGCTGCAGGCCTGGGAGAAGGCTTACTTTGAGAAAACAGAGACTCACTCCACATTAGACTGACTCCCGTCAATGGACTGGGCCCAACGCCTGAACACACACACACACACACACACACACACACACACACACACACACACACACACACACACACACACACACACACACACACACACACACACACACACACTTTCTCTCGCACTCTCTACAGTGCAGAGAAAGTTTCACACACACACGCACACACACACACACACACACATACATTCACAGGGACATTCTCCCTCCTCTTGCACACACGAATAACACATGCAGAAATATGGAGGACTTTTCATGTAGTGTAACATTAGTCGCTCGATTCTTGCCCATGTTCTGGTTACCAGGGGCAACGTGTACTTTGAGGGAAAACTTGTCACACACATATTTTACAGATACACAAACAAATTTCACAGCATGGAAGGCTGAAGCGTTTTTAGAAATCGTTGAATATTTGCAGAGCAAATCATGAACAGGAGCGACATTTGATCACCACACACAGCCACATTTAAACCTGCTCATCTTCGTCCTCCTAAATCGTCTTTCATCGGTCACCTTATCTCTCGGCTTCTCCATGAGACTCCATCTGATGAAGTCACATGACAGAAAACAGGTCAATCTGCGACCTCAATCAACCTCTGCTGGTATCCAACAGGAACTGCAACAACAATCAAAGATCAGACTTCCTCATTTCTTTCAAGTCTCCTGTTCAGTTATTTAGAAGGAAAAGAGGGAAGCTGAAGTCAGGTTATCATAACCTACAAACCTGTGATGTGGAGCAAGACAACTACACCTCACGTAGAAGACTTTAAATTGCCTCAGGAGCCTTACAAATAAGCTTTATAAGCTTTGACTTCCTCTCCTCACATCTGACACCAGTGCTATAGTCATTCTCTTAATGTGTCACATCTTAATTGTACACAAAAGACAACAAATTGCAGTCAGGTGGCTTGAGTGCTGCTGCATTTCATAAACACCACCTCCACTCAGGGCATCCATCTGCAGGGTATAAGCCTAAAGATCCCCAGCGTGGAAATCATTACTCTCCAATACATGCTACACTCTCTACATATTGAGCGTTCTTTACTCAATAACGTATTCCATGTGAGTGATTTTTCGTCTGTAGACGATGTGGTTAATATGATCCCCCAGGTGCTTGCAGGATGAAGTGGACTCCTCAGGAACCGATGCCACGATCCTGTTTGTGGACTTCAGGATAAGCTCTCCCAGCTGAGTGTGCCTGACTCCACCTGCAGGTGGATCACAGACTTCCTGGCAGCACATGAAGCTGGGAAAGGATATCTCGGACTGTCAGATCATTAGCACTGTGTCTAGCCTAGGGTTGCGTCTTTTCTCCTCTGCTCTTCACCCTGTAAACCAACAGCTGCACCTCCAGCCACCAGTCTGTCAATCTCCTGAAGCTTGTAAATGACCCCACCCACATTGGGCTCATCTCTGGGGGAGATGATACCGCTTACAGATGGGAGATTGATCATCTGATCTGGTACAGTCAAAGCACCTTGGAGCTCAATGCTCTGAAGACAGCGGAGACAGACTGTGTGACGCCCCAGTTGACATTGTGGCGCCCTCCTTTCTGGGCACCATCATCCCCCCTAATGAGACTAGAACATCAGCTCCCTCACCATAAAAAGAAGCACAACAGTGGATGTACTTCCTGCGGCAGCTGAAGAAGTTCAACCTGCCAAAGCTAATTATGGTGCACTTCTACACTTCTACTTCCGCCATCATTGAGTCCATCCTCACCTCCTCCATCACCATCTGGTACACTGCTGCCACTGCAGCGTATCATTCGCTCCGCCAAGAAGGTGATTGGTTGCAATCTGTCATCCCACCAGGACCTGTACTCCTCCAGGACTCCCCGAGGAGTGCAGGTAAGATTGTGGCTGACGCCTCCCACCCTTATGCTCCTTGATTTTAAGCACTTACCTTCATCTTTATTCATGTTTTTCTTGCACTATATATCCATTATTGTTATGCACCAATACAACAAAGTAAATTCCTTGTATGTGAAAACCTGCTTTGCAATAAACCCCCGATTCTGATTCTGCAAAAGTGCAGGCTTGCAAAAGGCGTGGGCTGTATTGAGTGTCAACATAAATCTATATCAACCACAAAGGAGCTGCATATAGAAAGATGCGGACACATTATCGCAGGATAACTGAGCTTTGATCCAACAGAGCTGTGTATAATAATAGTCCTTGTGTGCTTTTGCACAGCAAAAAAATCAAACGTATTGCCCTTTGAACAATGTGGCTGCTTACGTGGGATGCAGTTGAGATGTGTTGCAGCACCGTTTCGGGGGCCATTAAGTGTCCCTTCAAGGATGGTGGAGTGCAGCAATGTCATGAATCATCCTCTCAAGTTTAATCAAGATCCGACAGTCCAACAAACAAATGAGAGAGCCCTTGATCTCATAGCGGGAGCGGAGGACAATAAAGAGTCCTCGCTCAGTTAACAAATAGAAATAGATGATGGACAGCAATCATGCTCCTGAGGGGAACGCTATCCAAGGACATGTTGTAGCTTTTAATAAAAATAAAAAAAAACAAGGAGTTTTCAGTCAGTTTCATTAAACTCATGCACATATGCACAGGATTCTTCACTCAGAGCACTTCAAAGGTCTGACATCTCCGCAACAAAACAGACATCTTTAAAGGGCAATAAAGGAACACTGATTCACAACAGATTCAGCAACGCAGAGAGGAAGCCGAAACAGAGGACGATTTTAATCTTTATATCAAAATGAAACCAACAGTTGACTCGGGGAACGCTGTCAGTTGACTCCGCTTTGTTTATTTGGTGCCATCCGATGTCCAATGCAACACCACGAATAAACAAGTTCAGCGCAGACAGACTGGAACAGATTGTTCAAGTCTGCCTTCAGAGGGAAGCTCTTGCTGTTTCTACCTCTGTCAGAGTTCACACTGTAAGCAAAGCCAAGTCACATATCTACCCACAACAGTTAAATATTAGCAAGACAGAGAGATTCAATGAAATCCTCTCGTCCTCAATGTTATCCTCTTACATACTTTATTTCGTCCTAGCTCGGTCTCCCCTCCCTCCATCTCTTCTTCTCTCCTGTGTCAGGTAGGTTAGATATTGACGCTGAGCTGGTTACTTTATAGTCAACGCAAGATGGGCCAGAAACACACTAAATTGGTTTAATTTGCATAAAAGCCTCAGTATGTACATCTGTTTTGTTGCCTGAGGCATTGTAAAGGACGTATTTCTGAGATTTAATGCCACAGATATTCAAATGGATTTTTGTTCCCAGCTGTGAAATGTCATTCTATTTCTCTCAAAATGGCACTTAATTTACTCTTTCACGAGCTGTTCAAAAACACTGATGCAGACATTTTTTTTTTATTTTAAAATCAAATTTGGCAGATGCTGCAAAACCAAAATCCTTTCGTAAAACTGGTGTCCTTCCCTGCCCTCAGTATTCAATATTCAGGCACACGTCACAGGTCCTTTAGGGATAAATCAATGACGTGTGTGTAAAGAATGGACAGAGCTGAACTTATGCGGCGCTGGCTGGCTGCCACCATGTTGGATGTGGCCGCCTCCCGGCTAATCTAAATATCGGCAAAGACGTGCATCATCGGCAGACCTGAGGCGGGCTGAATGACGCCTGGGTGCTCTAATAAGCCATCTGTAACGGCACCTACCTGTCAATCAAAGTGGCCACGCTGTTAATTATCTTTAACTTTAAGCCTTAATATAATATTAGCTACAGAGACCAAAACCGTTGTCTGAACCAGGCTGTAAACATGTTTATTTCTGCTGTGAAGTTGGACATTTTAACATGGGGACTTATGGAGACTGACTCACTTCTGGAGCCAGCCTCAAAGCGGCCAATCGAGGACTTGCGGTTTTTAGCACTTCCGCACTGGCTTCATTTCCCAGCACCAGATGTTGCCGCTTGGGATAAATACTAGATTCTACATCCACAGTATGGTTTGGAAACCGTCACTCACATATTGAAGATGAACTTGCAAGTCCTACAGGACCCATGCATGAGCTCAAACATGCTAATGCAAGTACAGAGTTTGTTTTGATAAGTTATTAATATGTCAAAAGCTTACATGTTGCAAAACTGGTGAAATGATCAATGGGTTTTTATCTCACAGAACAACAGATTGGGTCAGATGAAGCAGAGACTGTAGCAGAAAAGGAAACTGGTCAGTGTAACGTGTCACATCGGCTTTGATAGCAGTCGCTTGGCAGCGCACCATCGTCTGCAGCTGGTCAACAATGTCACATAATACAGGTTAGATCAGCGTGTTTCTGGTTTATGTCCTCTGTTTAGCTTTTCACCAACATTAACTCCTGTGTTCACTCAGTGCTTCGAGTCCAAATGGATGTAACCGTTCAGTTCAAGCAATAATAGAAGAATGACCACTGAGGAAGTCACAGAACATGATTTACATCCTCGAGCTCATTCAAATCAAAGTTAAATTAACTAGTTAATTATTTACATTCAGTCTATAAAATGTCATAAATTCTTAAATTCTTAAATTTGAGAAGCTGGACCCAGTGACTGATTTAATCGTTAATCAACATTGCTCATGGTTCATTTTCTTTCAGTCACATTTGTCTGTGTGTGTTTGACCTTACAGTGCTGAGAGCGTGTGAGTCGGGGAGATTTGCTTTGAGGCAATTAAGATGACTCCTCTGCATAATCTCATTTTGCTCTCTCCCTCTTTTCTCACCCCGGCCCTTCTTTCACTCCGACTGCCTCCGTCTCCTGCAACTCTCAGCACTTCTTCTTCTCCAATTCCAATTACTCCACCGGCCTGATAAATTGCGTTCCACCGGCCCTTCCACGAAAGAAAACATGTCAAATGACGCACACACCTGTTCATACAGTATTCTGTCTCACTCTGTCTCGAAACTTGTCAGCGTGGGTGAGCTGGTGCTGTTCTGCCTGAGTAAGTGTGTCACCTGGGAAAAATGTGTATGACTAACAAAGATAAATTATTCACAATATCTGTTGGGCTGTGTGTTTTTGCTACGATATGTCTATGTGTGCGTGTTCATAAAGATTGCATGGAGCAGACTGAGCTGTCAGACACACACACACACACTAACACACACACACACACACACACACACAAAACCTACTGAAATATTCACACTCTCACCACAGGTGGTTAAGCTATACGGGCTATATACAGATCATAATTCATGCTATATCCGTATATCTGAGGCTTTCTCAGGGGCCACAGAGCAAAGAGTGACTCACAGGAATGCATGAGGAGCTGTGTGTGTGTGTGTGTGTGTGTGTGTGTGTGTGTGTGCGGCTCTGTGATGTTGCGGCTGCTGCAGATTTGTTCATATTTTTTCTCGGTTTGTGTCCGTCTAACATAGGTAAGTATTCTCTGTCGTAAAATGGTTTCCATTTTGTCTGTTTTTTTAATGATGGGAAGTCTTGTTTTATTTTGAAAATTGACCATATTCTCTATGCTCTCTTCTGCGTCTGACTTCCAGCTGTTTCCATTAAAAATAGACCACCCGCCTGTTCTCCTCAGAGCAGAGCGCAGAGTCGCTCCTGGGCTCTTATGAAATGCAGCACAGCACTACTGGTGGAATCACCGAGCGACAAACTCCGTGGCTGTGAAGTGGGGAAGTCTCAAAAACGGCAGTTCCTCAAACGGCCACTTGAGGGCTGGCTCCAGAAGTGAATCAGTCTCCATAAGTCCCCATGTTTACAGCCTGGTACAAAAACAGTTCTGGTCTCTATAGCTAATTTCCCCGTTCATGACAACTGTACTGACGGTGAATTTTTATACAACTCATCTGTTCAAATTATATTAAGGCTTAAAGTTAATAATTAACAGCGTGGCTGCAAAACTTCAAACATCGCCTGTCAACATCTCTAAAGCTCACAAATTCACAGCCCATCTTGGTTTAGAGGTTTTAGCGCTGAGAGGTCACTTTGTCTACCTTGTTTGGTTCTTCCGTTACGTGAAAACTATTTCTTGATGCACAACAGCCAAGCTGACAGAGTCACTGTGAGGTTGCCAGGCAAACAGCAAAGCTGAAGTACTAGTACAGAAGTACTGGGAGGATGAATGAAGTACTGTTTGTGCTCTGACAAGCGTCAGCCTGTCCAATAAACACCAAATGCATTTGTTTAGATACAACGACTTCCAAATTTTAAACGTCGCTCAGGAAACGAACTACAACAGAGTGCATAATACTACAGATGGAGCTTGAATGAAGTGACGCAACCGAGCATGTATGTGTAAAATTAATGCACGTGTATTCTTGTGTGTTAATATGTGTGGGTGTGTTTTTGAGGTACTTTCTTAGAAAGCTGACATGGTATCATCTGAGGTGTATGCGGCGGGGCAGGGGGAGGCTGGGGTTGACGGGGACCCAGCAGCGGTTGCCCTCTGTGTGGGCAGGAGTACAGACGAGCTCAGCCCGTCTCCATCCATCAGCGCTCGAGTCTGCTCAGCGAACTGGCACCTCCACCGATGTACGAGAGGGTTGCCGGATGACTAACGAGGAGACACACACTGATGCTGACACACACACACGAGCAACAGATACGCCGTATAACCCTCCATACTAATACAGTCAAACACAAGTAGAAAACCTGTGCAGCAGTGGTTGTGTGATACCAGCAGTGAACACACACACACACACACACACACACACACACACACACACACACACACACACACACACACACACACACACACACACGCTTCTTCATACTTCACACACAACCACTTGCACCCTCTTTCACTCTCATACACACACTCAGACATGCAAGCACGCAGAAACGCAATCTTTTGCTCACTCTTGCTGTTTCTCTCTCAAACCATCCGACACACACACACACACACACACACACACACACACACACACACACACACACACACACACACACACACACACACACACACACACACACACACACACACACACACACACACACACTTCCTGTGTGACCTGCTCGAATGTCACAGTATATTTGTCACAGCAGTCCCTTCCGATCTCGCACCTTCTCACCAGCGAGCTCTGGCTGACATCGGCGAACGGTGGTTCTCTGATGAAACCGACATCAAAGCTGATCCGATCGTACATCAAATCTCTCCACTCTGATGTGAGCTCATTAGCTCCTTTTATTACTGATATTTTTTAAGGAGGATGTGTAGACGGTGTAATGAAACTGCTCATGGGGACCTCAGACACATGCATAAATGAATAAATAAACGTTTAGTACAACTTCAGCAGGAGAAGACAGACTTTCTGATGATCCACTGCACATTAGGAGTGATGCATTCGTCTTCAATTATACTCCCTTCTCTTAAAATGCTGTCATATCTCACTGCTCATGTGCTGAGCTTTAAACATCAGCAGTGAAACTTGGAGGAAATTTAGGGAGGGATGTATTTAGGAATGCCATTTCTGTTGAAAAATCAGGAGGTTGACCATTAACCGTTTAAATATGTTGTTGGAAAATTGTCCTTGAATACAACTTTAAGACTCTGCGTAATGATGACGCAGCTAAAAAGGTCAACTCTGATGGATTACCTCTACCGATTTACCCTTCAGATGCTCCAACTCCTAAATATGTGCTTTGACTTTCCTCTGGTGTTGAAATGATCCTGACTAAGTGAACTCGTGTTGCGTGTTTTGTTATATCTTGCATGCGGAGCATGTCTGTGAAATACTTCTCTCTGGATATGACGACTGTAAGTGCATGCTTCTTTATTTCAAATCAGTGTAGACAAGCAGATGTTTCATTTCCTCCAGAACACATGGTATAAACAAACTGAGATTCTGCCTCTGTTTTCCTGCATTTTTTTTTTTTGCCCTGTTCTCATCTTCATCTCCTCTTTCACTCCATCTCACGCTCTCTTCTGTCTTTTTTCCATCTTTCTCTTGCTTCCCCTCCATCCGTGCTTCTGTTTTGCCCTGGATGACATTATGCCAACTAGTGACCCAGACACACAAATCCACACTGTGTCTGCGCTTTCTTACATTCTCCAGTGAAGACATAAAAATACACACACACTACTTTTAATAGGGTACCTACTCTGTAACTATTCACGCAAATACCGGAACCCACCGTGACAGTATTTATACACATACACACACACACACATCACTCTTTCTATTCATCCTATCTAATGGGTCCTTAGCATTTTCCAGCATGTTCCACTGGGTGCTAGCCAACATCCCCCCCTCTTACCTGGAAGTAACTCTGAACCTAAACACAGACTCTTTTATGTGCTCAGGTGTCTCAAATGTCGTCTTGTTCTCAGGAAACAAAGTGCAGTCTCTTCAGGCTGCCTTTGATGTTCTTCAGGTCTGAGTGCATTTTACTTTTTTTCTTTTTTTAAAATCAATGCACCTGCAGTTTGAATGATCTCCGGGTGGAACAGCCTTTTCTAGTATTTCAGGTTTCAAAAAGCCAATCAGTGCAATCAAACTGTGAGAGATCCGTTTTCACAAGACAGCAGACATAAAAAAGACTCATGGACTAATCAAACCACCATATCAACTTATCACTCTCTGCTCTGGTGTCACTTTCCACCCCCTCATCGGCACCACTGAAGACTAGAGCCAGACTGTTATTGATACAGATATTGATACGGATACAGCTTATCATTTTGCCTTGATAGCAATATCGTTTGTTCAGGTATTTATCAATATTTTGGTACCATCCAGTCAGGAACCTGTACTGGTTTAGTACCAGTAAGCAGCAATACAAAGAGAAAAAAAGACCATTAGATGACTAATGATTCATGAAACACTGAACAGTGAGTGTGCACAGTAGTTACTGGAATATGGTTAGAACACCACAAAAGAAGAGTGATGACAGGTCTGTCAGTTCCAAGAACTGATAGATGATTTAGTCAAATCTGGCTGGAAGACATCCAATACACCAAACACAACAAAGAAAACTTGGTTTGGACCAAATAATAAAATTCTAAATCCTCCACATCCACACATCTCATCTTCTGAGAGAATAAAAAAAACACAGTGGTTTCACCAGCAGCCAGCCTACAGCTTGGAGGTCACCTAATGACACGACGCTACTTAGCTACTTTCTATTGAAACTACTTGACCACATTGCGAAGAACTCAGGTACTTGGAAGTGAAGCCAATGCAGAAGTGCCAAAAACTGCAGTTCCTCAAACGTCCACTTGAGGCTGGCTCCAGAAGTGAGTCAGTCTCCATAAGTCCCCATGTTAAAATGTCCAACTTCACAGCAGAAATAAACATGTTTACAGCCTGGTACAAAAAACAGTTTTGGTCTCTATAGCTAATTTCCCCGTTCATGACAACTGTACTGAGGGTGAATTTTTATAGAACTCACCCATTCAGATCATTTTAAGGCTTGAAGATATACATAATTAACAGCATAGCCAGTTTGGTGAGTGGTCCACCCATGCTCTACGTCTTTACCAGGCAGCGGGAGAGGCAGGACTGACAAGATGGCAGCGGCTGGAGCCACCACACTCAACGGCTTTTTAGAAACCTGTATGTAACGTCACGAGAACGACGTCCATGTTTTATACTGTCTATGATCCCAAGAGGTTTGTGCTGTCACAACACTGTCAGGCTACTTCCACCTTTGCTACTGAGAGAGAGCAGTAATTATTCTCCCAACCACAAGAGGACACTTGTCAGGAAAACTAAACATCTAAAGCATTTAGTAAGTACCGTCTGCCCTAAAATACCGAATCCTCATCAGTGTGAATGCTACGTGGCTGTTTAAATAGAAGAGAAGTGTCATTCCCAAGAAAGCAAACTGCAGCTGACAGTTAATGCATCACAGACTCTGCACAAATCTTTGGATGAAACCGGACTGTTGGTCATTAGAACAAAGTATGTATCCGCCTCGCGGTAAATCATCAGGCTGGCTTGATGTGCTACCTGTCGATAGTCCAGAACGACCCCGGGATCGATGGCTGACGCACTCATACTGTATGACTGCATCGATCTCTCCCTCTCTCAGACACACGCACATTTCTGTAACTCATTCTCAGACACAAAAGCAGACACGTGGATACATAAACTCACGCTGATAACACAGTGTGTGTTGAATACACACTCCTACTACACAGAAACATCACACGCAAACACATACACATCGGTGCGTGGACGAGTCGCATAAATCATCTTCACACTTGCACAAAAAGGCAAAACAGATTAAAATTTGGGTAAAACTCAACTCCATTGCACACGCAAACACAAGTGCACAGAAAGGAATCATCCCCTGAGTATAGCACATAATGCAGACTATGGCTGGAACCCATTTCAGCAAATGTGATTAGCCCAACACACGCCATCTCATTAAGAGATTGAATCTTAATGCCAGCAGTGTTTCAGAGCACCATTTGGCAAGAAGCAAGCCCAGATGCTTATCAGTGTCTTGATTCATACTGCAGCCCATCAGCAGACATCGGCAGCATATCAGGGATGTCTATAGCGAGTATGCAGAGCAGTACTCATACGTAAAGTTCAAATATCTACACGCAAACACACACACACACACACACACACACTTTCACACTGTTTTCTAACACGTTTGCACACCATGGATTCTCTCACACACACAACACACACACACACACACACACACACACACACACACACACACACACACACACAAGCCAGCATCTGTTTCAACAAAACAGCTTACTAATTAAAGGATCAAAGGAAACTTTTCTTTTATAAATCATGTACTTTATTGTGTTTGTGTGTGTGTTTGTTCATCTCTTACCACATGTGAATGTGTCTGTGTGCAGCACGTGTCTGTGTCCAAATCTACATTTGCGCACAGTGTTCATATTTGTTGATATAGGAGTGTGAGGGTGTGTGTGTGTGTGCGTCTGTTTGTGGTTAAAGTGTGTACATGTGCATCTGTTTAGTCTATGTCCGTGTGCATTTGTGAGTGTGTGTAAATTTACTGCACATGGGTGTATCTAATTAATTTAGTTATGCCTTTTTGTCTGCATATATATCTGTGTGTGTGTGTGTAAGCCACTGTCGAAGCATGTGTGTGAATGCCACCTAGCATTAACACGCACTAAAGAAATCCGTTCACTTAAATGTCATCCGACACGCTGAAATAAAATCGATACAGAACATGAAGTTTGCGTTCGTACAATCAGTGGAGCAGCTAATATATTAGCCAGCCATAGCATTATTACATTGAAGGGTTTATCCACCATGGAGGCATTGCAATGGGACGCTGCGTTCACTGACCAGCTTTCATTTGCAGTGTGGATGGATCAAAAGTATCCACATTAAAAAGTTACTGCCTAAGAAATGCGACTAACTGTATCCCAATTAAATCTGAACTTCAAAGTTTTACTACCAGCCTGACATGAGATTTAGTGAATGGATTCAGCTGAATCTATTATGATCAGTGACATACTGATTTAACTTTTTTTCAAAGGTTTCTTGGTGCAACACGTTAATGATTTCAGACAAACTCCACAACTGAGGAAAAGATCTATAAGCTCACTGGCATCAGTGGCAATTATGGAATCTACAAACAGACCCCTCTGATGGGTGCTACATGAATGTAATGAAAACAATCAGAGTACAAATTAGAGCTTAAATAGAGCAATAATTTACGTTTTAACACTGAATGAGATGATTAACTATAATGTGATATGTTTCTTAGTGCTATTGCTACCACTAAGAGTAACACGGAACAGTCCAGCTCTTTGCAGCTGTTGACTGTCGTATCGCTCCCGGCTACAAGCCATCTGTAACGGCACCCACCAGTCAAAGCAGCCACACTGTTAATTCTGCATAACTTTAAGCCTTAATATAATTTGAACAGGTGAGTTCTATAAAAATTCACCCTCAGTACAGTTGTCATGAACGGGGAAATTAGCTATAGAGACCAAAACTGTTTTTTGTACCAGGCTGTAAACATGTTTATTTCTGCTGTGAAGTTGGACATTTTAACATGGGGACTTATGGAGACTGACTCACTTCTGGAGCCAGCCTCAAGTGGACGTTTGAGGAACTGCAGTTCTCGGGCTTTACTTCACAGCCACGGAGGTGACCGCTTGATCCAAAAAGCTGCTCCCAGCACGTAACCAAAGCAGAAATAATGAACGACTGACTGGTGAAGAGAGTCTAACAAGCTAAGGAGACCTATGGGTTTTTCGCGTTGGCAGATTCCACTGCGATGCCCAGGTTGCTTGCGTCCAAATAAACTGTTAAAACATTAATACCTCTCAAAACAAAGTCCTCAAACCCCCATTGTTTTTTTAATTGAGACCAATTATCCTTCTCCAGGCTAAAAAATGTACACGATCACTAATGCAGAGAGTACTTGGACACTATTACAGCAGTCCATTTAGACACTGAAATTGGACCTTGGCCAAAATAGTGTTTGATGTCTATTTTTGTAGATTGTTTTTGGCATAATGACATATGACATACAATGTGATGTCGCCAAGACCACGAGCGCCAGAACAATCGGAGAGACTTGGAAAGTCGGAAGTTGGAAAGCATGCAAACATAAATGCAACATACTTTTGTGTGATCAACAATGCAATCTGCGCTCATGTAAAAATACCTCCATTATCTGTAAATCAACATGTCTAGACAGAGATTGCTGCAAAAAAAAACAAAAAACAAACAAATCAAGTTGCTGTACATTCACTGTGACTGTTGAGAATATTCTGAGCTGTCACCCTCCGTCTTTTACACCTGTTGTCCTTACATCAAGTAAGTCATTTACACAGAATCTCTTGTTGTTCAAGTTTAAAATGATTGATTGTTCGAATGTGCTCAAGAAAAAAGCAACTCTCCGCCTGCGTTCACTGCTGCTGAAGAGTTTAATCTTATTCTGGTGTTGCATTTATTATTAGTGAGACTGATTCTGGGGTATCATATTTAAAGGATTAACTTGTGAATAGGGAACAACACAGCTACTATAACATCAAGATCATTCAATACATAAAAGCTAATAAAGTATACGCACAGGCTGCTGCACAGTAAGCATCCCAGTGTGTACAGTAAACTGCACTGACTATACTTACACATACTGCTATGTGTGCAGTAGACACATGCACATCTACTGCATGATTTTTGGCTGAATCCTTAAAATTTGAATTTAAGAATAAAGCCTGAGGCAGGCTTTCTGTCAATTTGCCCTCAAAAGGAAGCTGGTTCACAAATCTCTTCACTTTTACTCATCTCACTTAAACAGTTCGTTTAGGACTGTGGTCACGAGCAGATGTAACAACTTAACCCCCTGCGACCTCAGCTGTCCCGCCTGAGCAAATAAAACGTCAACATCCGGCTTCACAGTCCCTCCTCTTGACAGCTCCACTTCCTCCTTCTCACAGCGCTCCTCGTCCAACAAGACTGTTGGAACAGGAAGGGATGTGGTGTTTCATCACTACAGCCATGCTGCGGTTACTGAGCTCGCTGGTGTATGTGTGTGAATGAAATATGTACGCATATGTTGTGTATATATAGTGTGTGCACGGGGGGAAAAAAAGAGAGAAAATGTGCATTCTATTAGAATAACGACAGCTGTGTTAATATGGAACCTGCTCTTCCATGAAACACCAAATCCCTGCGTGTAATGATCTGCAAAAACAGTAGAAATTCTCAGTCTGACAGCTTTTTCCTCTGAAATATCCTCAGCCACACAGGATATGATCTGTTTCACATTGCATAGGTGTTTCAAATAAACAGAAAATGAGTTAGTTAACATAGATATTGGCTGCTTTCATGTCTGAGCATACACAGAAAAGAGCACCACTTAACTTAATCAATCCACAGCCTACACAGTTTGACTGACAGAGGATTTCTTGGAAGTGCGGCACAGAAAGAAAATGCCACATAACCATGGATCTTGCAGATTAACCCATTTCTATCTATAATCCAGCTCTCTAAAGATATGATCACGTCCGAGGTAACTACTGTCATGGATCAATAATTTACCGTGAGCGTGTGTCATGTTGACAAGCATCCTTGGGACACAAACAGCATCATGCAGCAGAACAACAAATCCTATTAGTTTAGACAGACACAGAGCAGCCTGAATGTTTGCAATAATCTCCAAATTGGTTAATTAAAACTGCATGAAGAAAGAGGAAACTGGATGTTGAGAATTAAGATCAGAAATTTGGGCCACGAAGGAGCTATTTCACACCAGAAAAACCAAGCTGTGGTCAACTGAAGGCTGTTTTGAGTTTAAAAAACTGAAATATGTCAGCTTCAGGACTTTTCCCAGACCCACTCTCTGTCCAAAGCAGTGATGAAAGACTAAAACAGCACGGTAGTAGCAGTTAACATTACACTCACTCTCTTCAGATGACAGCTTGCTGATCTTCTCTAAGAGTCCCAAATCTATTGGAGCTTCCAGTGTTACGTAGAGATTAGGAAGAGATTGAGCCTAATATAGTACTCAGGTGTGCAATACCACATTGTAAGTTTCAAAATACCTTCACACACACACCTGTAGCACATCTTTAAAGTCATTAAACTGTTTAAGGCTCTGCTCCTTCTGTGATTTCTGCATCTGCACACTGTGGCTGCAGCAACAGCTGATCACATCTCATGTCTGTGCATGTGTGTGTTCATGTATGAATGGGCAATTGAGGGAGAGATAGAAGAAATTAAATATGGAAACCACATCTCCATACAACTGGCATCAGCTGATACCATGATGTGTGTGCACCATGACCCCAGCTGGTCATTATCAGCTGAACAACAGGCAATATCAGTTATTTTTTCAAAAAGCAGTGGCATGTTTTCATACATCAAATTTTGACTTTTCAATCCGGTCTTCAAAAAGTGGAAAAAGGTTATTTCATTGGAGAGAATGGAGACAGATTTGAAGTGACTTTTACGTTCTGCTGTGTAATGACTGAAAGTTGAAGTACTCACACAAAAGCGTGGTAGACGAAAGCCCATTCCCTCGGTCTCTCCAACACGTTGTAGAGGTAATTCTGGAGCCGTCGGTACCGCGCGTTCCTGCGGCCGCTCTGCGCGCTGTAGGTCAGCGGCTTCCCCAGCAGGCTGAGCCGGGCGCCCTGCTTCCTCTCCGCTCCCACCGCACCTGCAGCGGTGGGAGACAGGAGACCGTCCCCGACTCGCACCGCGTTGTTCATTGTCCTCCGCCCAGACTCCACATCTTTCAGTGGGTAGTCCTGCACCCGGCGTCCCGTTGAGGTCTTCAGCCAGAGCCCGGTGCCGCCACTCTCGTCGCCGGTGTGACTTCTCGGCATGGCATCACCAGCGCAGTGCGCTGGGAGACCGGCAGACATTCACATGTAGCCAAGTGCTCTCTCTCGCCTGAAGGGGTTTGACTACTTTGACTGTCACTACACAGTAAATAAAACAAAGCAGTGGGTGAAGAGTTAAATATCTACTCTGCTCTCATCCTGTCATCCTGTGGCCCGTTGAGCAGATTCACAGTCCGGTTTGGACACTTTGGCCATCTGCGCAAGGCTGGAGAAGAGTTGGGTTATGAAGGAGTCGATTCATCGAGACATTTGGCTGGGGGGAGGGCTCCTCTCCCACCCTCCCACACTCTTTCTTCCCCCAACTCACTCTCACTCGGCGTCTTGCTGCTTTCTGTCAAAGTGTGTTAAGCCTACCGGTGCTGTTCCAAAGCATGCCTCTCCTTTACGCACGGACAGAGAAGGACGCAGCACGACCAGAACCACCAGAACCACAGGGTTAGTGGGTGATCTCGACAGCTGTGGCTGTATGGTGTGGTCTTTGAATTAGAAATGTTTATTGGAGATACGTCAAAAGACACCAATGCACTGATGACGTAGGTTTTACGCAGGCGACAACTAAACTAATCACGTTGGTTGATCGTTTGGGTCCGTTTGTTTCAGGAAACATCAAGACCAACACGGTGCATTAACCTGCCTGCCTGTTTGAAACACTTCTAAACAGAAATAAAGTCTCTTATTTTGCGTTTAACTCGGACTCCAGGAGGGAATTAGACACGAAGTTTGCAAGTATGATTTGTTAGTTGTATGATTATCATTTGCTTTAGTTAAACTCCATCATTAAACTGGCATTTAGACAAAGAGACTTTACAGCAGCTGCAGGGACCGTGACTGTGGTGGTCGGCTCGGTTTCAAACTGTCACCGCCCGGAACCCGAACACGTTTTCTGATCAGGTTGTAGCTGCGTCACTCTTCTCTTCCTTACTGACTGACCATGTGACCCGTGGAGAGCATGACCTTCTTTTATTATTATTATTATTATTATTATTATTATTATTATTATTATTAGTGGTTATGACTTTCCAACTTCTTATACCAAACTAAGTATCCCACTGCTTAATTTACATGTTAAATATTCATGTACATTTGAGATTTTGATTACATTTTTTCCCGATTTTTTAACATTTATTTCTTTGACAGATGAGACAAAGCAGTGTGATCAACAGCCTCATTGTTGTGTTATTATGTTCCTTCTCATCAACACTGAAGAACTCATTTATTAAAAATAGATATTATCCCATTTTTTTCCTTTTTTCAGTCCTCAACTAACAACAACAAACAAGTGCTTGTTATTTTGTAGAAAACTTTTTTAGATGTAAACTTTTCCCACTTTTGATTTCATCCACCTAAAAACTCGTTCTGACGTCAGCAATATGACGCCATCACATGCATCATTGCCCTGCTATAAAATGAACACAGTCTACTAAACTTGTACTGTTGTGATCAAAGTCTGACCTCTATTGGTCAAACATCGGTAATACAGGACTATGAGACTTGGATTAAGTCCCAAAGGGGCCTAAATATTCCTTTTTATACAGCTCTATAGATTTATCATGGCTAGAAGGACTTTTCTGTAGTATTCTGGGACAATATCCACCATTTCCACTCATATTAATTGTTTCCCCCCTCTACAGTGTTACACAGGATGACTTCAGTTTTATACTAATATATACTATCTAATAGCTTAGAGTATATCTGATGTTGTGGTCCCTTGCACAGTTGTGTAAAATCTGTATCCACTTGTGGCCTATTCAAATGAATGGCGGTCTTATAATGTTTACTCATACAGAAGTTCTTCACAAAGTTTAAAGATGACACACAGTGACAGTGAAATGGACTAATATGCAGAGAAGGCAACAGTGCCATCAAGTGACGCCATTAGAGAACAGCAGCACTGAATGGAGATTCAAAACAATAACAAATAAAGGGAGAAGAGATACATATTAAAGGTTCAGTAGGCAGAAATGAATATATTTATAAATATGTTTTCATTTGTCACCTGAAAATGAGACTCAATATGTTTTCATTACCTTAAAATGAGTCCTCTATATGAGGGAGCGGGTCCAAAGATGCTCTGGTCCACGGGGTCCTCCGCCATGTTTCATACCATGTTTCTACAGTGGCCAAGGACGGACAAACTAAACACTTTAGTAGGTTCTCCAACAGGCTTGCAAGGAGAGAGTATGGCCAGCGGTATTCGATTGGTTACAATCTACAGCTTCACTGTTAGATGCCACTTCTTGCCTTTGTTGTGTCCCACCAGTTTCGATTATCTGATTCACCCTGATTAGTTTCACCTGTGTCTTGTTGTCTTCACTTGTGTATTTAGTCCCTTGTTGACAGTGTCAGGTTGTCTGTGTCTGCTCCCAGTGCTGTATTTGTTTGGTTGGAGTTATTTTGTTCTTTACCTGGATTCCTCAGCTGCCTTTTTGTTATTTTACGTTTATCTCCCTCTAGTTTATTAAAGTCCTCTTTTGTTCACTACCAGCACGTCTGCATTTGGGTGACTTTCTTGAAGTAAAACGTGACATGGACAGTTTAGTTGTTTTTTCTTTGTTTCTTATCAAAAACCTGAGCAAATTTTGAAAACCACAGCAGCTAAACCACTGAAATCATGGTGAGAAGAGCTGCTGATGACACGTTTCGTTGTCCTGAAGACGTTCTCCTTCAGTTCAGTCAGGCATTTGCTTGTGATGTCTTTCTTGAAGGCCTTGAAGATGTCTCTCTTGAAGGCCTTGAAGCTGTAGCTGCACATAGCAGTGGAAATGTTCGTCTCATAGTCATGGTACTTGGCATGGCTTTGAGAGGATTTTTTTTATTGTCCATATCTCCTTTGTCTCCTTTTCTGTTTGTGTGTAAATAAACTGCTCGACAACCGTACTTTAAGTGGGAATCCAAAAACGTGTCATGGATTCAAAGCAGCATGCAAAGAAATGGTTTGTGTGTTGCACTCATTGAAGTGCTGATTTATCTCACTGGTTAAAAGCTTCAGCAGTTCCATCTTGTCATTGTCCTTTTGTCGTCCTGTAGTCTCCAAAACCTCAACTGTTCTATGGGGGGCTATAGCTTTTGTCTTTTAGGTTGGTCAGTGTATTTGCATCATCTTCTGAGTGGCGTGAAGCTTTTTCTTTAAGAAGTACAAAGGAAAATATTCTGTTTATGCACCATATAATAAGTATCTTTTTAGTTGTTAGGTGTTCAAATCTGAAAAAATGTTAGGTGGCACAAGCACTTGTTGACAACTTGTTGTATTTACTGACTTTTCATATTCTAATTGGTGACTTAATCAAACCACTAGACAAAGGCAAGAAATAAACGGTATTCCAATATATCACACTATAATTCATTCCCATGCATGCTGCTCAGAGTAACACAGTCCACGGGCTCTTCTTCTGTTATGATGACTGTCACTTTGTGCTCAGTTAGAGCTGTTCTTGTCCCCATCCCAGCCGGTGCTGCTGCATATATCCCAATCCCTCGAGGATCAGTTCATCCACAGAGGCTTTAATTGGCAGAATTTAAGCACCGCGCACAGAGACAACCAATAACAATCGACTGGAATTTAACTAGAGAGCTGAACTAACAATTAAGAATTAGAAAGGAGGAAGAGAGGGAGGGAGAGAGATGGGGTGGGTGGGGACAGTTGGGAAGAGGGAGGGAGTGACAGATTTTCAGAGAGAGAGCGCATTGGTTGGGATTAGGCCTGTGCTCCAGGTTGGACGGGATTACAGTGCGCAACGCGGCGCAATTCCCTGTGCTGTGTGTGTGTGTGTGCGCCCTGCAATGGACTTCACCGCACGGCATTTCACCGTTTGCTTGAACTGATCGTCACCTGCGACCTATCACCCCCACCCCCCACAATCCTACTGATCCCGGTGATAAACCATCTATATGGAAACATGGCCGACGTCCCTCAGATCGTCAAAATTGGGATTTCTCTGAAGATGCTTCCCAACAACACCGCGGTGCACTTCAAGTCCGACGGTGCCAGGTTCGGACAGACCCGAACCATCAAGCTGCTCACCGGGTCCAAGTATAAAATCGATGTGGTCGTTAGACCAGGAGCTGTCGAGGCCACGTAGGTAGACCTTCGATTTTTGTTTTCAGGCGTGGATTATGACCTGACCTGGTCGTAACCCAAACTGCTCCATCAAACCTGTTTATTCTAGAAGACCAAGGCAAAATCATGTGGAGCCTTCTAAATAATAGCGGTGGTTGTATATTATAGTGAAGTTAATATAGAATACGGATGTTTTTAATCTGTATATTTTAATCTTCCCTCAATCTGTAAAATATTTGGAGTCTGTTCGTTTTGGTGATACAGTGAAATACACAGTATGTGCGCTTCATGGTTGAACATACTAACATCATAACACAGAGTAAATACATGGATTATTGACAATTAAAGAATAAATTAGGATCATTACTCGCATGCACTCGACCTTAACAGGTTTTTTTTCCGAGAATGCAAAAGCAGATTTTAAAGCTGTATTCATGCACTGTAGGAAAAGTGGAAGAAGGGTGGAGGTTTTGTGATTCCCAAAGCTGCAGAATAATTAAAAAAAAAAACATCACTTTACAAATTCCCTCTTACAGGTTGTCCATAAATACCGTTTGCATCGCTTTGTGTTACTATTTCTGGGCGTAAGCACTCAAATAAGTCCTGTTCCCAAGTGTAGCACTCCAAAATCGGATTTTACGAGGAGCACATGAAGGCAGCATAAACCTCAATTGGCAGCATGTCAAATCCACCACAGATTAAGACTTTGGGTGACCGCCCTCTTGTGATTTGCCTACAATTCATGATTATGTTATGAGTGTTGTTGTACATCCGGCTCCAATTAAGGATTAGTGTTGGATTTCTGAATATCAGGTTGTGGAAAAAATAAAAAAAAAAGGGCCCACAACAAGCACGAGGGTATACAAAGAGGTCACGTGTGGATGCAGGGATAGATCAGTGTCACCACTATCAGTGCAGATGAATGTGTAACCATAGAAGAAGACACATTCACATGACTCACAATTCAATTCTGTTTTATTTATGTGTAGCCAGATCATTTAAAAAAGTTTTCTCTGTCCGTATAAAGGAGGTCTAGACTGTACTTATTTACAGAAACTCAACAATTCCCACCATGAGCAAGCACTTGGTGACAGTCGCAAGGAAAAACCTTGAGCAGAACCCCAGATCACGGTGGGCAGACGTCTACCGTGAGAGGGGAAACAGAGAAACTTTCATTTTAAGAATGCGTATTAATGGCTTCATTGTCTTGTGTAACTGTCCGCAGGTCGATGAGTGTGGGTGGGGTGACCTTCCCCCTGGAGCAGCAGTCTAAAGACCCGCAGTCAGTGGTGTATACCGGCCAATATGACACTGAAGGGGTGGCGCACACCAAGAGTGGAGAGAGGCAACCGGTTCAAATCAACATACAGGTATGGATAATGGACAAGGTGGGAAACTAACTTAAATCTGGAGGCAGAGACAACATCCAGAAATCATTTTATAGCCGAGAAATGTCCTGGATCAGAGGAGGATGTGTTTGGAAGAAGAAAAACTGCAACATCCGACAAAGAGCTTGTTTTGATTTTCTTTTTTCCATTCTTTAACGCTGACTCACTTGTGTTAGGTGGAGTGTTGAGACACTTATTCTCAGACACTTCATTTGCACATTGCCTTGGACAAAAGCATCTGACGAAATGAATGACAAATCACATAAAAAGATGAAAATCAGCAATGAACTGGTCCCACAAACACGTATTAAATCCAAATATAGTTCCTGTCTCTGTTCTATAGACCTCCACTGTTTATTTACTTAAATTATTTACACTACAAGTATTTCATCAGTTTTTCTTCAGTAGCAACAAATAAGCGACAGCCTCATCCTTTAAACGCAGAGTGATCAATTTGGTCTCCAAGTGCTTCACTTCCTCCACAACTCATATCTCATTGTGTTCCTGTAATAGTTAAAGGCTGCAGGTCTTACCAGATGTGTTCATGTTGCTATGGTTACAGTTGCTGCTGAACTCCATGCCAGGTGCCACAGGTGTTTCCATGGTTACAGTTTTAACTAGAGTAACCATGGATAACGATAAACGGGCGTATTCATGAATGGATCTGTCAGGTGTCAAAGCTTCTAATTAATGTATTATAATTAATTGCAATGAAGGATTATTTAATCTACTGATTTGTTTTCTGGATTAACTGTTTGGTGTGTAAAATCAGACTTTCCTATAGCTCACTGTGATGTCTTTAAATATCTTTGTTTTGTGTGACCACTGGTCTAAAACAGAACAGATTTTTTTCCCCCTGCTTTTCTGTCATCTGATGTAAAAGATGAAGTTAAAACATTTTTACTTTATTCTATAAATTTTCTGAGGGGAAAGAGAGTGTAAGGACACAATGTTACAAATATTCAAATATAATTTCATCTGGTTTGACATGAATGTTTGTGAATATCCTACCCATCTGTCCAATTCAAACCCTGGGGCCTCTTGGGGGATGATACGGTGTGTTTGCATGTTTGTGTGTGCGTGTATCCATCTGCCCAGCTTTCTCCTCTTCTTTTAAACTTCACATGGTAGTGTGAGTCTCTATGTCTAAGTGAGCTTCTTACAGGTTTGCATTTCCATCTGTCCCCTCTGTGTGTTTCATCATCACTTCATCAAATCCATCCGCTCAGAGATGCTGAAAACTATTTGTGTATATACTCAACTGTGTTTCTCTTTCAGTTCACAGAGGCGGGAATGTTTGAAACCGTGTGGCAGGTGAAGTACTACAACTACAACAAGCGGGACCACTGCCAGTGGGGGAACAGCTTCAGTAGCATCGAGTACGAATGCAAACCCAACGACACGCGCACACTCATGTGGGTCAACAAGGAGATGTTTGTCTGATGGAGGAACAGCTGGAAATATTCAATGTGTCCTCTGCAAAAACACAAGGTTTGAGAGGTTTGATGAAATGTAGACATTTTCTATTGTTTTTTTTGGTTTGTTTTATTTTAGTCTTTGACTCTTTCTGTCATTTACCAGTATCAAAAAATCTACAGGGCTTTTTGCAGTAAAAAAAAAAAATCACAAGATTTTATGGCAGAACATATAAAATGCAGTGATGTTGCCAGTCTTTTCACAGTGGTTTTGTTTGTTTATGGTGATTAAACAAAATGTGTCAAAATGAATATGGCACATTGTATTGAGATTAAAATTAGCACGTCTAAAATTATGCACCGAGAGACTAAGATTAAATGAGGTAAAAGGAAAAAAGTACAGCTTGGTTGCAGGATTAAGTGTGTTCAGACTTATGTGTATGTACAGTACTGTATGTACGTGAGCTACATGTATGTGTGTGTGTATTTTACAAATGGTGCTTGTACAGATGTGTTTGTATTTGAACATTTGTCTATATGTGAGGAGTTTCATTGCGAAACGACTATCATAAGATCTCCAGATGTTCATGTCATGTTGATTCTTAGATGTTAAGTATAGTAAGTCATGTTAACATTTACCAAAATTGAATAGACCAATTCCCCTCTTATCCAAGGCCAGTGTCCTTGCATCATTTTGATTTCATTAGCCCTAAGCAGAATTTTTCCTAGCTGTCCTCATATGGGAATTTGCCATAACATCTGCAGCGTCTACTGTTCAAACTCTGGGGTGTGTTTTTAAAATGGGCAACAGAGCAGGACTCTACACATAGATGGATGAATGGCTATTTTAACTAACTCACACAAGGATAACAAAACAGTGTTACTTTCAGCTGATTTTGTTGCTACGTTAAGTTGTGAGACCGTCTCAGCTTGAAGCTGGTCTTCACAGAATCGAACCCTATCTGCCACCAACATATAGAAAAAAATTCAAGGTACATAGATGTGCATGTTGGATCATTTCATACATCATGAGTATCATGTGATCAATGATCTAATATAACAGTAAATATGACTAACTCAGGAAAAAGTAATCGAGTAATTTAACAGTGCTACATGAAGTCATGCTGGTGTTAAAGAGTCTGACAGCTGTTGGAATGAAGGACCTGTGGTGGCATTCGGTAACGGTCTCATGCAGGCGGTGAGAGGAGTTGTTCATGATGGTTGTCAGCTCTCCCACCACTTCCTCTATGGAGCCTAGGGGGCAGTCCAGGACAGAGCTGGCTCTCTTGACCAGTTTGTTGTTGTCCCTTTCCGTGCTTCCTCCTGGCAGGCAGACGACTGCATAGAATATTACAGATGCCACAAAGAAATGGACAGATAATGCAGACGTCCACCTCATGACACTTTTGTTACATTTAATTAATCAAATTGTGCACTTCACTCAGGTACCTTGATGAAATCTTTCCACAGGCCCTTCAAAGTGTACAGGTCAGCTCCTCTGCGGGCTTCGACGGAGCTGCTGAAATCTCCTCAAAAGCACATTTTAGCCCATATCCGTTTACAATGACACTGCAGTGCAGCTCCTCTGCGTCAGCACCCTCTAAATCATTAAATTACCCATAATCTTGTTGTCACACTTGTGCTGCAGCCTGCACCTTGACTGATTACAAAAAAGGGGGGTTTTGCAATGAACTGTCTGTGTCGCTGTGTGCGTGTGCATAATTTGTGGTATTGGAAGTAGAAATGTTGTATTTGGGTGTCCCTATTTAAAGTGTGTTGGTTCTCTCTACCTCTTGTGAAGGATTTAGCCATGAATATGTGTGTTTATCAAAGAGATATGATGTATCAGAAATATTCACAACATAAACTGTTAATGATCATTATAATTTATAATAACTATGATGTTTTTTTTCTATTTCTTGTGGTAAATCATATTTTTAAAAATAGTATTTTTGTACAGTGAACCATTGGAAATGTTTTCATATTATTTGTGTGTATTTTGGTAGAAATTTATATTTAATTGACCTATGCAACAAATCAGAGCAACAAAATAATGAAATGGTGCAATATTGTGTTAAAATTGACATATCATTCTGACCTTTTTGTGAACGTGTTGTTTGTTTATAATGTTATTAATAGTAAAATGGAAAATCTTTTTGTGTGGCAGATGTATTCATTTAACTAATTCCTGCTGTAAACTATGAACTACATGAGGTTTATTTCAGAAACACAACTACTGAAAACTCAAGAAACTACTACTGTAAAATCACTATTACAAATGTAGTTTTTAAAGGCAACAAGGGGTAACGTGAACTGGTTGTGCATCAGAAGTAATGCAGAAATATGTGAAATGGCAAGAGGGAAAAAGTCTCAAAAAGCATGGTGATATAGGTCAATCACAATAGTTACTAGACATCCACCGTGGCCACACTAAACATGACATTTTCTGACACTCTAAGCTACCGTTGAAACAACATTTGACACTTGACGTGACAAAAACTGAACATTATGACCTTATTATGACAGAACTTTTAAACTACGAATGAGGTCCTGCAGAAAGCACGAGAAAGCTGGAGGAAGTTTTAGATCCTGCAAAATCTGATTATCATGTAGGAATACAAAACCAAGGAGAAGTGACGGGATCATTTATGCAGGCATCAATCAGCCTCCAAAGATAAATGCAAAGCAAAGGTTTCTATACTAAAAGATGTAATAATTCGGTATTAGAAATAAGGGTTAAGGTTAGAAAGGTTTAAACTGGAAGGGGTTCAGCTTTGATTAAACTTCTTATCGTGGTGCTTGACAGTTGGAGTCAGGAGGATATATCAGGCAGCAAGTGAACATTTAGTTGATGTGTTACAAGCCAGAACATGAGGAGGATTTGAATAGAGCCAATTTGTGATGAAGACTGGGTCAGAGCATCTCCAAAACTGCAGCTCTTGTGGGGTGTTCCCATCAGTGTCCACCGGCGACCGGGTCATGTCCAGCCAAGCTATACCCTGATGGCAGCAGTGGCCTCTTTAAGCAGGATAATATGCCGTGCCACAAAGCATGACTCAGGAACGGTTTGAGGAACGCTCAAAGTTGGCCTACAAATTCCCCAGATCTCAATCCAATCAAGCGTCTCTAAGATGTGCTGGACAAACAAGCTCGATCCATGGAGGTGCCAGATACTACGACACACCTTCAGAAGTCTAGTGTCTCGATGGGTCAGGCCTGTTTTGGGGACCTACACAATATTAGGCAGGTGGTCATAATGTTAGGCATTTAAATGATTCTGTTTCAAGTGCAGGTATGCTGTTGACCTAGAGGTCTCCAGTCGAGTACAGTAACTTGTTGAGTATTCAAGCTGTGCGGTTTTTGGCAAATGTTTAAAAGAAGTGCCGTCTTTTGCCAATTTCTTTGATGTATTTCTTTGACAGCTGAGACAAAGACAGAGGCAGCAGTGTAATCGACAGCCTCAGTGATGATGTTATTATGTTCCATCTAATCAACACACTGAAGAACTGATTTATTAAAAATAGATAGAAGTGTTATTTGGCAGAATAGTTGACTTTTTTTTGGATTTGAACTTTTCCCACTTTGATTTCATCCACCCCAGACCTCGTTATGATGTCAGCAATATGACGCCATCACATGCATCACTGCCCTACTTTTGTCGTTTTCCATCTGCAGATCTCTGCAGTGCTTATACTTGGATGTGCATCTGCTGCTGCTGCTGCTACAGCAGCGCTCATAAGCTTTACTCACCTACATACTCCTGATAATACATAAATGTATCCTACTGTTACAGTGTCAGTTAGATTTTCTTCTCAGTCCAGCTCTAAAGCCACCTCAAATCTCGCTATGGTTTACAACGCTTAGCGTGGATTTAGTCTGTCCAGAAGTCTGTACTATTGATGAACCAGTGCAGTGGGGATTACATAAAATGAAGTCCATCTGCCAGTTGTGTTCAGTTAGCTTCAGAATGCACAGCCACGAAGCAAGAGCAATCTTTTTAATTTGGCTTTTACTTGAACGATTTATTTATATCTATATATATATAGATTTATTTTCTGTTTATGTAATTTAATTTGTCACACCATTTTCACTTTTATCTATTTGGTTAGTATTTATTTGTCTATTTATGTGTTTGTGTGTGTGTGTATATATATCATAACCTATATTTTTAGCTATCTGTATATATTTTATTTTATTATATTAAACTTTATTTTTATTTTATTTTATGTAGCTATTTTTACACTTTAATGAGTTTTACTATTACTATTTTAACATTATGCATTTTTAATCAGTTTTATTTTATTTCTTATTTTATTTCTTTTTGTGTGTGTGTGTGTGTTTTTTTTTTAACTTGCCTCCAGTCCTTTATTCCTGTATTCGTAGTTCTTTCTCATATTGGTATAAAACATTTTTATTTCTACGGTCACTTTCTATTTTTTATATAGTTTTTGTATAGATGTTTAGCACGGGTTAACTTCTTAACACAGTTATATATTTTATTTTCTATGCACATTTTTAATTCCTCTGTACATATTTAAATTTAGATCTATCTCAGGTCAATTTTAACGTATGGCTCCTGTGTTACAGGTTAATTCTAATAATCTTGTTTATAATAGGGTGGAGGTGCTTGTTGGGTTTTATTATGTGAAGCACTTTGTGTTGCATGTTTTGTATGAAAAGTTCTACGCAAATAAAGTTTGATAGGCTTTAGTGGCGCCTTCGTGCAGTGCATGCAAACCACCAGTTGGTGGCGCTGATGCACAGAGCCACGCGGGGAGGTAAATAAATCTAAATAAACGTAACCTGTAGTTCCCGGATGTACAGTACTGCTGCACCTCCCCCCTTTTACAGCCTCTCTTCTCTCCTCCCCTCCGCCACCGCCTGCCTGCTTGTCAAGCCGAGCCTCCTCCTCCTCCGCTTTACTGTCCCCTCCCAGCGGGTCTCCCTCCCTTTGCCACTGCGGTGAAAGTCTCCGTAAAGGAGCGAGAGAGAGAGAGACGGCGAAGAGTGCCTGAAGCTGGGGGTATAAAGCCAGGACGAGACCTCAGAGAGCGACTACAACCACCTATTTTTTTTTTTTTTTTTAGGGAGGGCATTTCTCCTCCACAACTCGGCGGCCTATTGACTCCCCTTCCCCTCCACTCCACACCCTCCCCTCGGCTGTTGTTGTACCTCTTTTCCGTTCAACATCGCCTGGATTTCATCATCCGACCTGCTGCAAGATGGTAAGCACTAGTAAAAAAAAAAAAAAAAAAGTGTTAAACACAGGCAGCCAGCTCTGGGCCGGGCCCTGTGTCGAGGAAATGTGTCGAGTAATGTGTCGGTTTGTTTGTCGTCCCTTTTCTTTTATTGAGTTTTTGAAGTGTCGAGCTCCTCCAGGGGCCGAGAAGGAAACGCTTTTTCTCACCCACTTTCTGTGCAACAACCTCCCCGGAGGGCTGTGACAGACAGCAGCCTGGAAGCCCGTGGCCCAGATATTTCTTATCCCTTTCTCCTCCTCGGCGTTCACTCCGCTCATTAGGCCCATTAAAACACACCAAGGCTGCAAAAAATATGCTCGAGTTAACGTGTTTGGACTTCATAGTCGCTTTGCATGTACTGAAATGTAGTTTTTCTTTTTTGCAGCCAAGGTAGCATGGCGCTGTGTTGATAGTTGCAACAGTGTTTTAATTGTTTGCAGGCCACAGGCAGGCTTGTGCAGCCTCTAATTAATTGCTCAGTCCACTGTGTGCGTATTTATGTATGCATATATATGTATAGGTGTGAAGGTGAGTTGCCTAGTAACCGATAGACATGCATGTAGTGACCAATCACCATGAAAACTGTCAGTAACCCAATTGCATGGGCGTAGCTAGGAGTTGTAAGTGCTCAGTGCCTCCCCATCCGCCCCTCCACCCCCTCCCAAAGCCATAAGATCGAACACACCTCCATGGATCAATTTTTCTGATCAGTTCTCAGAGCAGCCGTTTGTTCGCTGTGTTTGGACGCTGTCTAGACAGGGTTTGTTATCCAGACGTGGGAGGAAAAAAGAGTTTCGTTTGAGTTATTATGGGATCTCCAGGAAGCTGTATTTGCTTTGGGTTTTTATAGATTTTGGACTCTGCTAGATTCAAATGTGTGTGAACGCTTGACGGCAGGGATGAATGCAGCGTTCACGGTCACGGTTTTGTCACTGTGAAAGGGCCTCGATACACAGAGGGTTTCTGTCGCTTACGCTCAGCGAAACAGAGTCAAGAGTTGGGCCTTCTGTGCAACGTAAACCGATGGAAACAAAGCAGGAAAACTGCACGTGAATAACCTCAATTACACCTGCGTAAGATTTCCTAAATCATGTGATTTTATACAGTCAAATAATTTAATGCGTTATAGTCGTGACACCTTGGATTTGAGATATTTCCTCATATATTGCATTCCTAATTGACAGGAGCTAGTGATCTGTCATTAAGCGGACAAACGGATAACTTGGTTTATCTTGCAGATATATCTGCATCTGTGTGTTCATCAGCTGATAAGCAACAAGAAAAAGTTTATTTTTCATTCGTGAAATGTTCTGTGAGGCTGTATAGTGTGATCACGGATGTCAACAGACGGCTATATTTTCAGAAAATCTCTTTTTTACATTCACATCTCAGCCCACAGAGTGTCATCTCACCTGAGGCTTGTTCTAAGAACCGGGTTTGTCTGAGTCATCTGGACACATTTGCTGAGTAAAAAGCTCAAATCTGGAGCATCGACTGATGTTCTCAGTTCTGCACAAGCAAGTAAAGCAGCTTTTTTTTTTTTTTTTGTTGGGTTGGATACTTTACTACATAGCTGTCATAGCAGCTCACACACGTTGTGATTCAAAGGTTCTGTTCCTACGCTACTTATAACTTCCAAAAAAAATCAGAGCAGAGCATCTTCTGTTCATGACACAGCATTAAAACAAACCGCCGTAACAGTCAGCTCCCTGACTGCCCTATGTTAAATACATTAACCAGAGAAAGGAAAGCTAAAAGCACACCTTGTTACATTTGCCCTGCAGCAGTCAGTGCCAGAGGGTAGAAACTCGGGACACGCATGTCATACAGATAGTGTGCCAACTTACGGCCTGTCAAAATGTATTCTTCTCAGTTGCAGGGGGAGGTCGTGCACAGCACGCAGTTGCTTAAGCATGTAGTGGAATGATCTGATGTAAAGGGGGACCATATGCTGCCTAGCAATCAAGCGCCACCCACATAAGGATTGAGCCGTAGCTAATGTGAAAGAGATAAAAGCCACAGCGAACCACCGGCAGAATGATGATGATGATGATGATCGAGACTACATGATACACACTGCACTTCCAAGCAGCCCACTCAATCTGGATTTATTCTCCTCGCTGGCCGTTGCGTTGCTGCAGTGCTCGGTTTGCAGCGGTCACTCGCACGGGCTAAACTCTCGCCAGTCGTGTCAGTAAACATCTGTTCGCCTGCGTCGCCGATGAATAGAAAGTAGCATTTAAATGGCACGTTGAGGAGGCATGAGGCACGAGAGAATGGTCAAAGGTTGGATAGGGTTCAAATGAATGTATACATGTAGTAAATCCTGGCCACTGACATTGATCTAGGAGGAGGTGAAAGGGGCTTTAAATAGCCTGCTAGGTTTGTGTGACAGTGTGATAAATAAATCACCTGTTGGTGAGAAGCAGATTGATTTTAAACCACCAAAATAAATCTGTTTCTACGTCTGCCTCGTTTCAAACATCAAACGTGCAAAGCGTTTTGCGGACTATCACTGGTAGTAGCAATGGAACCAACAATCTGGAGCCTCATTCACTGACGCCTGCAGTGTCTCACGCAGCGATCCATAGCATTAGAGTATGGAGCATTAATGTTATCGGCTATTGCCAGTTGAAGGGATGATCGAGGCTGGTAGGAAACAGTTTTGCCTTTGTAACGGTGCGTGTAGTGATTTGAGAAAAGTAATTTTAACATCATGGCGTCCCTAATCTGACACCTCGACAGCAACAAGACGAGCGTCGATCTAAATGAGGCCGCCGTCGACACGTTGACCTACAGCCGCGGCCTTTAGAGTGAACCCACATAGCAGTAGAGTCAGTTTTCTATTTTAATTAACCAAACGTTCAAGCTATTAATCCAGCAACAGTTCATATGTATGTGTCCATATTGTACTGGGACCTTCTCATGTGGCTGCATTAGTGAGTGCGTCCCTGATATTGAATCTGGACACTCTGTAAATACAGTATAGCTTTATCACTCCAAGGTTAAGGCATAAGACGACTTAGGCATTGTTAGTTCACAGCATTATGAGGCCTTCAAAACCCTGCATAGGTAAGCCCGAGTCAGGGATAGAAATGGCTGAGAGGATTAACTCTGCCAGAGTTCTTTCAGGCAGCTAAGATTTTGGTAATTATTTTCATATTTGCACTTGACTCCTAAATCTGGTGCGAGTCTTCGACACACACACAGAAAGCGAGCACACCTGGCCAGGCAATATTACAAAACAATAATTCAAGCGGCTCATTTGAATTCGTCCACATGTTATTAGTGATGTTGCATCGGCTGGTTTATTGGTCCGCTGTGTAAGGTTGGGCTGAAAAATGGAGAGAGAGATGAACGTCTATTTAAAGAGCGCTGCTCAGCTCCGCTTTCCGCTGAGACTCTGGAGAGTTGGGTACGTTTGTCATGAAGCTCGGCTGCACGGCGAGCCTGATACTTGCAGACACAGTTGCGTGGAGGAGGGGGAGTGTTGTGATCCCTGAACTAGTCAGGCAAGTGAAGCAAAGCAGAGAGGAAATGCAAACACAACACACTTCTCCCACCTCCAGAAATGGATGGATATGTCAGTAATATGCATTTATGGAAAAGTAATACACAGACATGTTTAAAATGTCCAGTACCCAGCGTATTCATTTCACGATGACATGCAGCAAACCCTCTTGTTAAAGGAGGAAGCGGATACAGTACGTTTAATAACTCAAGCAGCTGATTAATGAAAAATCCTTTCAGTAAATCCTATTATTGACTCATCGAGTTATCGTCTCACCGCTGCCGTGCTTTCTGTGGTTTCCTGTGGGAATTGCAAAGATTTATTGAGGCTAATAAACGTGCACTCGACGAGATTTGATAACAAACACCTGCTGCTGCGATTTTTTTTTTTTTAGTTGTACTTTGGATACATGAGTGAAAAAACATCCAGCAGCTTTTTACCAAAAGCATCAATGCAACGAGCAGCTGAACGAGGCCTCTAATGTGCTTCCTAGTTAGGCAACAATTCGCTTGCATGCCATCGTAAGACAACAGCGTCGCCTCCCGACACGCTCGGCTGTGTTTTTGTGTTGGATTCACAGGTACGATCATTCATTATGATCATTCAAATCGTTGCGGTGTTATGCACGACATCCCAGGCACCGCAGATGGGAATTGCATTATGCAAAAACACAGGAGTGTGTATTAATTTTTAGGATTTGTGCAAGACGTTGCTTCTTTCCAGCATGTTCTACATCTCACTGACTGCACACAGGGTTTAAAGGTCTACATGTCTACACAGTGCCTCAGTGTCATTTCTTTTTGGGAAATTCTGATATTTATCTGCAAAACCAGCGAGAGCAGCGTGAAAGCATGGAGTCCGATCAACGCACGGAAAGCAAAGTAACTAAATAGAGCTCGCAGCTGCCTCATGCCACTGCTGTGCCCTTGAATAAAGCACTAACCCACCCCCAAAACTGAAGATAAGGGAGCGCGGTGTGCATGTATGTAACTGTGTGTGTGAGAGGAGACGGGTGTAGCTGCTAAAGAGCATCAATGCTTGGCACACCTGCCCTGGGTAAATAAAGATTAAATCTCAGGTTAGGTTTTAGTTGTGTTTAAGAAGTGAAGGTGGAACCTCTTCCTACCGGAGAGAGGTGAGGATTCACACTTTTTCCTCCAGCGTAGTGAGCAAGTTATGGTTGAAGAATCACGCAGCGCTGACCAAATAATAATTGGCCTTCGTTTGATTTGCTTCTTGCGATCTCGTGTCCTGCCAAAGATGCCTCAGAGAAGCCCTCCAAGTGTGCAGCCCCGCTGTAATCCACTCCCCGGTCTTTCATGTTATGACTGGGTTCTGCAGGTCTATAATTAGCCGGGTTTTTTTGGGTCGGCTGCAGCGTTGAACGCTGAACCAGCGACGATGCCAGACTCTTCATTATGCAAAACATGTTTTGTGTGCTAGGGCCTAATTGATTCTGAATGAAGCATGCATTATTGATGAGCCAAAACGAGTCTCTCTCTCTTTTTCTTCCTGTTCCTCTATTAGTCTCTCTCTGTCTGTGCAAGATGCCTTTTTCAACTCCTTTTTCTGTATAATTATATTTATTATATCACCCCATCTGACATGCTACATCAGCGTCTGCATAAAGGGACAGCTCGGCATGAGGCGGTTCGTTATAAAAGACGTTACAGTTACTCCTGACCCCTCGTTAACTACAACAGTGACCTAAAGCGGGCCTTGGTAAACCTGTAATCCTCAACAACAAATCTGCTTTGCTGTAAGTCTCTTTACCTCCAGGGACCGTGGAGCCAGCACTTAAATGACAGTCAACGTCAGGTGGGTAGATGTAGTCGTGAGGACGCACACCCACCTCTCATCCGCCCTCCATTTTGTTTATTTTTTTACTCCAATTAGTCATAAAGTATCGACAAGGTATCGGAGTCCCTACGGCTCCGTCCGTTCATGGATGCACGTAGAGATTTTTCCACTTTCTCTTTTCTGATCTATTTTGACTCTTGAATCTGTTTTTCTATATAAAATAAAATCTTGAAGGCACCGTTAACCTCCAAGGCTTCACAATTTACATAAAGATATCCATTAATCACCTTAAGAGTCAACATTTTCCTGGATCGTGCGACATGTATTGGGTTGTTTCTTTGGTCTTTGTCTTTCACAGTTGTTCGTTATTGGTTAATTTCAGTCTAATTTGACTCCTTGCATAATTGTCTTGATGAGTTTTGCCAATGCTGACACGTGGATTTATCCTTCAGACCTCCCGCCGACTTGTCAACTAAAGAAAAAACACACTTACAGTCTCTTCAGCGCTGTCTGGTGGTCTCAGCATCTACTGGTCTCATAATAGATACAAAGCTTTGGGGACACTGACATGTTTTGCCTCTTGGATCTGAAACCTCAACAACTGAGCATGAAGCAAGTTTTGGTGTAGTTTAAATGAACTTGTTTGTCTTTTTTTTTTGGACAACCACACCAAGAGACGAGTTTTATCGAGGTGCGTGAACACGTGAAATCAACAATCGCGTGCTCCTGGTGTCCTTTCTGTGTCTCGATGTGTGACATATTCTGTGACAGCTGAAGTTAAGGTGGCGGTCATTAACTACTATTTCTGCGCGACCTCTTCATGTATCACCAAGCCAAGATATGTAAAAAGCTTCAAACACAATGAAGTATGCTACTCGTGTAACACTGATGACACCTGTGTTTTTAATGATTTAATGTTTATAACGCTTGGCTCACTTGCAAAAAGTCACTATGAACCCTTAAATAGACCCGAAACTAAAAGGCAACAATGAATCATTGTCTTTCTTTAGTGCTGACCGACCGAGGGAACCAAAATAAAGGTGTGAACAACAACCTAAGTGTCACGTAGCACGGCGAAGGAGACTCCTGTCCCTTTTGAATTTGAGGACACCGGTTCAAGACCTTGAATCCCCAAAATGCCAGGTGAAGTGTCCTGCAGTGCCGCTGCTCTGTAGCGGAGCAGAGCGGAGCAGACAAAAGGACTTTTCCCCACAGGGATCAATAAAGTATCACGTTGTCACTATTACCCTCTGAGCCACACAGGCAATGGGACACCCAAACCTCCCGGTAACAGTGGAGTCAGGCCCTACGCTACCGAGCTACACTGGAATTCAATCCCTTTAACTGGCGGTGCCCGGCCACAGTCGGCTTGTTGTTCCATAGAGGAAAACCATGTATATGTCAACCCCTGATCGCTGCGCTGGCGGCTGCCTCCGCTCTCCTGACGGGGTGTCAAATGCTAAGTCGCTCTCCTGACTAATCCCGTGTCACCTCTTTCTCCTCGCTGCTCTTAAAATACCACAACTTGTCCGAGGTAAGTCTGCTGTTGTACGGCAGCACAGCGATAAGCCAGCAGATGACATAACTGCCACTTTTTTTTAAAGCCAGGTCAGCGTGCGTCGTGTAGAGTAGCACTGCTTATCTGTCATATATATTCAAATATTTTAGCTTTCTTTGGTCCTGAGCACAGCGGGAAAGTTCCATCCATGACCTTTTTACATAATTAACCTCTTGTTGGCGTGCTATGTATGAATTTGCTGCTTTAAAATCCATCTCCTCCTCCCTACAAAGTCAAACTTTTAAAGGGGTTGCTGGAGGTTGTTGAGGTTCTCACCCCCCACATTCTACCGGGCACGGATGCGGCATGTTCCGTGTGCGCGGCCGTTCTAGTCGATGTTTCGCGGCTGTTCTATTTTTGACCGCGTCAATCTGCACAGAGCAGCTCGAGCTGACAGGAGGTCACAGACACAGAAACCTTCCAATTGTAAAAAACAGGCAAACGGGAAACAATTTAACTACGTAGCATATTTACATATTTAGAAGAACCTAAACCAAAGAAAAATGACCAAATCTGCGGGCGCACACTCCAGGTGGGGCGGCTGTGATGTAACAGAGACGTGCCTGGTGGGGTTCTGGGGTCAGTGTGGTTGGCTAAAGTTGTATTAAACAGCTTCAGTCGTTCCTGGGATAAACGTGGCCTCAGTTCAGACTTTTGTGTTTGTGGACTGGCTGGAATTTCTTTCATTAAAGCTCCTGCGTGTTCCACTCTGAAAATGTTTTGGCTCCTTGTGGTAGCATCAAAAAAAGACACTGCAGGCAGCATCGCCTCCTCTAATTTGAAAGACACTTGCATGTTATGTAGTCCATCTCTGGACTTGGCTACAGGTTGCTTTAACTGAGCTGAGTTTGCATGTCCAGTTTGCCAAGCACAGCCTCGTTTTTTTCGTTCCTCGATGGAGCCGCAAGACAGTTCCGGTTGATTGCTTGCTGGCCCGGGCCATCATCATCATCATCATCATCACTCAGCTGTAGGATCCCCATCTCGTCACCCCTCATCTCTCTGCAGCAGGGACTCCTCACTGCGAGCGTTCAGCCTCACTCTGCCAGCAATCAGAGTCAGGCTCAGTGGACACTGCAGTGTTGGATGGGACGGGATGGGATGCGGATGTGGCTGCTGAAAAAGAGCCAATACCCCCCCCCACACACACACACACACACACACACACACACACACACACACACACACAATGCAGCCTCTCTGGATAGCATGGTTCATTTATACAGAATTTTTGCGTTATGCTGGAAAATTTGATGCGGCGTGATGCACGATGCATAACTTGACAGAGGCTGCACATGTAAATAGGAAACAGCCTCGAGAGGTTTAAGTGTAACATTATTTCTGATACGTTCGCAGAAAGTGTTTCAAGTGGCTTTTATTTGTCAAAGTGTGTGCAATCTGCAGTTATCTCCTCAAACACACACAGATTTTACCCTAGTACCTGTAACATAGTTGTGTGTGTGTGTGAGTGTGCAAGGATACAAAAATATATTCAAACATTGCCACAAAACATTCAGCGTTGTTACATTTTAGTTTTTTAATCATGTTGCTCTTCGTGCCAAAATCCAAAGATTTGCTCTATAGTCATAGCACACAATATGATTCAGTTTGTACTAATCTGGCCAGTCCTGACCTGTGGGATGAATCATTATCTCTGTCGTAAAGGTGCTGCATGCGTAAGGACACGTCTGCACGCAGATTATCTGAGGAATTCACAGTTTTAGTCTCAACAAATGCATTCTAACACGATCTCAAAGCATGACTCAGCTAAAGTGTTTTGTTTCTGTAACAGCTGACATTTGGACACATCCTTTCCACATGCCTGACATACCAGCAAAGAAAAGCAGAAGACCATGACTTTGTGCAGGAATGCCACATTTCAACATCTATACGCAGAGTCAGCTGCAGCTACAATCCATCGTCTTTTATTGAACAGTATAGACTCGAGGGGCCACAGTCCGTTAAATTTACAGTCGATCGACAGGATGTAACCTGGTGATTAAAAACAAAATCTCCTTTTTATTTTTAATCAGCAGCCTGTTTTTATAGACATTGTTCAAGTACAGACCACAGCTGAGTGCTCTTTCTATTGTCTGCGTTATTCCTGTTATCGAGAAACGCGTGGCACGAACACAAATCCGGTGCTCACCCACATCATCGCCGGGCTCCATTGTCTGTTCGCTTTCTCAGCGGGTGTCATTGTTTGTCTGACGAACGAGGAAACGACTGCGGAGTTCTCTGCCGTTGTATATTTGCAATAAACGCACTATTGGCAGAAATGTGTTATGGATACAGAAAACTCAACATGGAAAACAGCTGCAACATTTTCATAACATGCACGTGAATGCAAAAATATCAGATAGTCTCGGCGCTGATAACCTTTTTCAGAACACACGCAAACATTTCCATGTTTTGTATCCGAGGTTTTAGTCACTGCCATCTTATTTGAACAGATTGAATCGGTCTCTGCTGGAACTCTAATGTATAAAACATGTAATTTAAGACTGCTCCTGTACTATATTATTATTGTTACAACATGAACTGACACCTTTTGTTTCTTCTCTTTTTTTCAGGGAAATGAAGCCAGTTACCCCCTGGAGATGTGCTCGCATTGTAAGTTTTTCTTTTCAATCTTTGCTTGCTCCAGTTGTTTTAATTTTATTCAGAGATTGAGATCTTCTATCATTTTTTTATGATTTACAGGTTTTTATGTGTTATGTCATGTTGCCAAACTCTTATTATTTTCTTGCTTTACGAGATGTCTGCCCCGTAGACATCTCCGAGCTCTCGGGAGGAGAAGGCAGAGCCGAGGAATATGACTCACATTTCTTCTTTGTCCGTCTCCTCCCACCTTCCCCCACCTGATGATGCACGAACACGGCGGCCCTGCGTTGTTGAAAAAGTCCTCAGAGATGCAGATTTCTCGCTCGCTCGCTTTTGGTGCAAATTGCACGATTTGCACCGTGACGGTTGTTAAGAAGCGGGCTAAAATCAGCCCGCTGCTGCTGCTGCTTGTGTTTAATGAGCGCTGACACAGCGACGGATCCCTCTGTAGTGTCGGTGTACTTCAGGGACCACATCGATGTTTGGACTGAACCTCATCATGTCTCAGAATTGTTTTGAAGATAGTTGTGGAGATGTTTGTTGTAAGAGGCAGACGTGCAGTGAAATATCTTGTTGCTGTTGAGTTCTTGCTCGGGTCTAAAGTTACACTTGAGTCTTAATGACTACACTTGTTGTTGCTACGGAGTAACCGCTCTAAATATGTGCACTGCAACAATAACTGACATGCATTGTGACTGCGCACAAACGTGGGACTTGTGCTTAAACTATTTCAAGCATAATGTGTCCTTTGTGTTGCAGAGTAACCCAACTGAGACACAAACACACTCAAATATATTCAAAACGACACATCTCGTTAGAGTGCAGGCAGAGCTGTGGACACACCGTGGCTTGTCCATACTTAGATTGTACTACAGTAACATCACGGGTGGGGGACAGGCAGGACCTTGGCCTGCCAGGAACCTCCAGGCATTCCTCCCTCAAGGATTATGCCACCATGGTGAGAGGGGAGGTGGATTTAGATGATGCATGACCCTGAACTGAACCCATCAAGGACCTCTACATTCAGTCTGGGATATTTACAGCATCTCTCGATTTCTCTGCCAGCCTCTCTCTCTCTTCTCTCTCTCTCTCTGTGTTTCTCTGTTCTCGTTCACTCTGTGCTGCTGACATGAAATACAAAAACATACACCAATAATGTCATTTAAGCAGATAGGCAGACATGTTTCAACAATATTAAACTGATCAGTCATTAAATCAGTAGACAAAATGATGGGTGTAACAGGTGGATGACAAGCTGCTACGCTTTCTGTCCTCGTCTGTCTCCTACTTTCTGTCTTTGGTCTCTCTTTCTGCCTCTGTCTCTCTCTCTCTCTCACCCTCCACTGACAGAGCAGCTGTTCAGCTCATCAAGTGCTCAGACAGGCAGGCATTGGCTGTGAAGACATTAGCTCTGGTCTGCTGGTCAGAGAGATTCACCGTGCTGCACCCTCAACCAGAGTCTGACACCCCACTCACCTGTGTCTGCCGTCAGACGTTTCTTCTTGTTTGTTGGTGCCCGTAAGGTCAACAGGAGGAGTTTGTCTGTGCTGGAGGATACATATGTTTTTGATCAATGCAGAGTCTCGCCCCTGTTTGGCTGAGCTTAGATCAGGCAAAATTTAATGGCCTACTTGTGGGTGCGTGCATAATCAGACACACAAACCACACTAACACACACACTCTGTTGAAGTGCATGCACGCACCCACTCTGTTCTGACACTCTCTTCACCACACACACAACCTCCCCCCTCAACGCATCGCGCTCTCGCAGAGAAATGCAGCAGCAAGCCTGAAACTCATCGCAGGCCTGTCTGCAGCCGCCCCAAAAATAAACGGTGGGCGACTCGCTGGAGTTCCTTGTTGCTAGGGGTTTCCCTGAGGGCGGGAGCCAGAGCCTCTGCCTGGTGGGGTGAGTCGGGGGTTTTCTGATGACGGCACGGCTATAAATATACACACACCATCAGCGCGCTGCCCTGCTTCGTCCTCAGTTTGGTCCGTGCAGGCGAGCTGTACATTATCAGAGCCAGAGCAATCAGCCTAATGCACTGAGTGCTGGAGCTCTCCTCTGTAGTACACACACACACACACACACACACGCAGCTGAATGGCCTCCTCTTACCGGTGGAAGCATGAAGCAGAAGTGTGTGTGTGTGTGTGTGTGTGTGTGTGTGTGTGTGTGTGTGTGTGTGTGTGTGTGTGTGTGGATGTGTACATGCCACTCTTATTTTTGTTCAATATTTACTCAGGTATCATGAAAAGATAATAGATAAAACATTTTTAAGACACCGGCTGATGAGAAATTTAGTACTGCACGTCAATAACACTGTGAGAGGCATATTTCAACCAGGAATGGTTCAAATGGGAGCAGCAGAGACTGATATATCCTGAACTACACTTCCCATAATGCAACTCAGTGCTGTTTTTTTTTTCATGAGACCCTCTGTGACTCTTTTCCCCCAGTTTGTACGCTCCTCCTTCATGGTTATAATCAGTGTTATTTCATTTTTATCAGCTTGTATCTTCCAATATGTTCCCTAGACGACACTCATTGGCTCACAGCACGACTCGGTTATGCTAATTGGCGTCAAACTCGTGTAATTACTGAGCTGTGCATGTAACCTTCTCATGTTTACCCACCCTCGCACCTCGCCTTGTGCGTTAGGGAGGCTATATACGGCGAGGTCTTACGCTGTAATTATCAGCCTCCCCTCCCCTCCTCGTCTCAGTTCAGGTTGGCAGTGTTAATGCAGTCACACGTCTCCATCAATGTGAGGCGTCTGAGGGCTGAGCGTGCCGAAGAGGGCAAATTCATTAATGACATTTTGGGAACATTGTGTTTTTTTTAATAATGAGATGAAAACAGGGAGGAAGAGCCGCGCTGCTGTTTCATGGTTAGCTCGAGTTAGCTGACTGTTAAACTGTGGTGTCTTTTTTCATGTAGCAGAACAGCTCAGCGTGCGTTCAGATGAGAGATGTTACCCAGAAATGAGGTTGTTGCTAACGGCTGGCCCCGGTTAAAAAAACCTGTGGTGTTCATATTGGTATTGAAATGGCTCCATATCAGATCAAATATCAGCAACTGCACTTTCATATCTGTCCTGTAAACACATGTTGAACTTTAATTTTCATTTAGCTTGCACACACACAAACACACACACACACACACACACAGGATATGCAAGCTATGAAGTGTGGACGAGAAGGAGAACCATTGCAGCATTATTTATGTTAATTGATGCTTATATGCATGTGGTGCTTGCACACCAGGAACAATTGTTTAAATGCTCCTCCTTCTTTCATGTCTGTGTGTGTGTGTGTGTGTGTGTGTGTGTGTGTGTGTGTGTGTGTGTGTGTGTGTGTGTGTGTGTGTGCGTGCGCTACTTTGGGGGGCTAACGGGTTTCTGTTGCCTAGTAACACAGTTGAGGGTGCACACAGCTCTTATGAAAGTGTGTGTGTGTGTGTTGTGTTCTGTGGCGGAGTATATGAGATTATCATAATCATCTCACAGTTACATTGGGTCTCCCTCAGAGCCGCTCATTAGCAGAGCAGTGTGAGGAGCCTCGATGAGTGTGCAGCGTTTTTTTTCTCTTTCAGTAGTTTTCCCTTGAAAGTTCCACGAAATGAAAGATACACGCCGGGTTGTATTATTTCTCTGCGTTATTGTTTCATACCAAATGAAGCGCACATATGTCAGGATTATTATCTGAGCCACATCATATTACAACTGACTGAATCGTCTGTACAAAACTCTTGATTAATGCCGCCGTCATGTAAAACCTGCAGCTCCATATTTGCATGTATATTCTAACTATAGTGACATTTACGTGTCGCACGCACGCAGCTGGCTCATACATACATGACACTGAGGGTTAAAAACACATCCGTCTCCTCCACCTCTGCAAGCGGCGGTCATGTAGGAGGCGACAGATCAGCAAGAACAGGGCAGGTTTCTGTATTTTTAGAGTGTTAAAGGTCCAGTGTGTAAGACGTTATAAGGCAGACATGGAATATAATATTCCTAACTATGATTTAATGCATGTAAAATAAGAGTTTTTGTTACTTTAAAATGAGCCTTTTATATCTACAGTGGGTCCTCTTCCAGTAGCCCAGAACAGACAAACAACAGAAGTACTGACTCTAGACGGGGCCTTTCAAATGTTGTTTCTCCTTTACACCAGGTAGGCGAGGGTGATGTGAGGAGATTGCAATGCAGCGATAAGACTAGATGCAACTAAATCCTACACACTGGACCTTTTTAATGTAGAAAAAAAAAGATATCTTGTGATCTCATTTTTCCTTCCCGTCTGTAGTTGTGTGTTCTGGTGTTCATCTCGTACCTGTCCTCCTCCCCGGCGCTCATATTTGTGCCCAACACTTTCCCGTCAAGCGTGCTCATTTCAGTATTTGATGTCCGTCCGTCCTCTTATAGTCAAACCGAGGCTCACACAGTACCTGTCATCACGCAACATTTTGAGATTCTGGCTGCCGTAGTGGAGGAAAGGCAGTCAGCGCTTGTAAAGCTGGTAATCTGAGAATAATAAGCTTATTTTACTGCACTCACTGAGAGCGTGAGATAATGCTAGTTAAATCAGAGAAGCTCATTAGTTATTCTGGGTTTTCTATGTAGCTGTAAAAATTGGGCTGAGAGACTCATATGTTGGATAAGCCAGTTGAACTGACTGCTGCAGACTCCGGCAGACAGACGTGGGGACTTGTTGGTTCAAGGACCGGGAAGGGGACTCGAGACTGTGAGAAAGCTGTCGTCCTCGCTGCCATGAATAATACATGTACCTACTCAACTTGGCAGCTCCAGACAAGCAGGAAGGGATCCGGGGCACAGTTGTTGTTCAGATGTTCTCCCCGCTCGGCGCCTGCACCAAAGTTTGTCATCCGTTTTGTAAATGTCAGACGCTAGCTTATCCCACAGACCTGACTGTAACAGAGCAACAAAAGGAAGTTTGATGAACGTCTGGAGGGGAGCTCTACTCGAGTGTATGCATATTTTTAGGGTGATTATTATAATCTATCTAAACTTAAACTCTCCACACTCAGATACCAGAGTTAACGCCTCGTTCCTCATTAGAAAACTCTGAAAATTGCATCTTTTTTTTTTTTAAATTATGAAGTGCTGCTCTCTCAGAGTGTGTCATATCTGCATGAAATGCAGAAGTGCCGGGAAGAAGCTGAGCCTTAAATCACAAATACATTCATAACTTAAAAGTCACATCAGGCTACATTGATTTCATGAATATGGTTTTGATTTTAAAGAAAGGGGGGAACTAAACCCAGTACGGTGATTATCTGTAGCACCGATGCCCCGGCAACACACAGGGCTAAAACCTCTGCCAGCCAAGCTGGTGTCATGTGCTGTGAACAGGAAACAGGAGGCTGCTGATAAGGAAGTGTTTTGTGTCAGAGGACCGCCGTGTGCTCGGCCCTGATAACTCACACCTAGTGGAGACATAAACCCCCGTGTGTGCCGTGTATCAGATTTTGCGTGCCCGTGTGCAGATTCATCACGTATATCAGGAGAACATAAAAAACAAAGAGACACAATCTCGTGAACGCGTGGAGCAAACATCCAGAGCGCACTGAACGGCTGATGCACGGGACAGAGCGCTGCTTATTAATCAACAGGCTGCATCACCAGACTAACTTAGCAAATTTACCAGAGGCTGACGTTAACGTTAAAGATGAATGAGATCATTATCCATCAAGGAACAACAAGACACGAACGGCTTTAAGTTCTGACTCAAACTATCAGGAAAATGTGATCTTCTCTGTTGACGTCTTGGTTTTTATTAATTTATTATTAACTATTCTGACGCACTCTTACTACAGTATTTATTATACCAGGGGTGCAGCTAACGACTCATTTTTTATTCTTAATTAATCTGCTCGTTTTAGCTCATGAGTTAATCCTCTGCTCTAAAAAAAGATCTGTGAAAAATAGTGACGTCTTTTAAATGTTTAAATTATTCAAACATCTGTCTACAAAGTGAGAAAATCAGCAAATATTCACACTTTAACTGGAACAAGTGAATTCTTTTGCCATTTTTGGTCAACATTTAGATACACGTGTCCATATATGTCTATATTTATGCATATATATATCTTTTAAATATGTATATAATTATTTTTTTATGTTTCATGTTCATTTCTGCGCCCACCTGTTCCTTGTTAAACTGTATCAAATCAAAACAATTGTTGTTTATCAGCTGTGTCAGCTTCATATTGTACCACGAACTGTCCTCACCGCGAGTAATCCGAGGCGTGATTGAGTGCGTAACACACTCTTTCCTGGGAATCTCTTAAATCACAAATCATATTCCCCAGAGCCGGTGAACTGATATAATCTCTATTCTTCACCTTTGTTGTTTGCTCGAAGGGCGCTAAGTTCAAAACCTGAAGTTCAAGCTTTTACTGCGTACTGCGGGCAAATAAAACTTTGTTATCCAGTTACATTGAAAGAACAAAAAAACCACAATAAAACTCTCAAACTGTCCAGTGGAGGAGCATTACTTTGTGACTGTTTTATTAGTGTGTGCCAAGGTCAATAAATGTACAAGAACGTTGGTGTTGACTTAACATAGTGTACACTGATAATATCCACGCTGCAGGGAACTCAATCATGGGCTGATTGTACAGGTCATACTGCTCTTTAGTTTGTTCATTTAATGTCTGCTGCTGTGGTTTTGTCCATCACAACTTTCTCTTTCTCACTCTCTCCCCTCCTCCACCACCACACTCACACTCCGATTAGTCATCGAGCTGAACGTTGAAACCCAAAACGCAGCCCACAGCTGTCCCTCTCTCTCTCTGTCTGTCTTCGTATAATTATAATGAAGCGGGAAAGATGGGATAACGTCCACATGTAGGAATCCAGACGTATGCGTACAGATCTGTACTTCCAATAAAAGGTGCATATGATTACTTGTAGTTCCACTCCTGGCTGTTGTAGTTTACATCATAAATCAACCCCTCGGGGTTTACCTGAACCGGCTGTCCTCGTGGAGGTCAATAAACCCGATAATAACCAGAGTGAACTGAATTGTCACCCTCATAAATCAGTCACACCACCTTCCCTCTGTTAGCTATGTGTTAAGATTAATAGATAGCCCCGTGTGTCATTTAGGACCCCAGATTAAAGCAGGCCAAATAGTAGCGTGTGGTTGGACAATGAGATCACGTGTGAATGAGCTTATATAGTAATTAACAACTGTCTTTGTTATTGCTTCTGGATTACACCTTGGATTGTTCAGCGTGCCGGTCATACCGGAGTTAGGGCTGCGTCTTAATGGCCGGGGAACGAAAGATCCGGATGGCTTCTTATAAAAAAGCAGCAGTAGACAACAAAGGCTGTAAGTCTTTCTGCTATTTCCTGTGTTACTCCATCTCCTCCACCCTTTTTCCTCAGCTCTCATTTCTCTGTCTTGCTCTCTCTCTCTCTAGTGTAGGTTCACAGCAGGGTTCTCAGAGGAGCACAGCATCATGTAATGTTTGCAATATTCAAAACAACTGGAGCTTTTTTTTTTTTTTTTTTTCAATAGTTGCACCCATTTCAGGTCTCTGTGGGGGAGAGCGGTACAAAGTGTATTGTGGTTATTGTGGGTCTGCAGCTTTGAGCGGGTTGGCTCAGTCCTGTGAAAGGCCGGAAGTGGTGTCCTTGACCTAGTTGCAAGCAGTGGCTACTAAAATTTATGACTACTGTTCATGTAGGTGTTGGCAAAGTTTATTTATATTATTATAAATATCCAGTGGCGTAGTATATGTGATTTCTTTTTTTTTTTTTTTTTATCCTTGGGAGAATATTGCTGCAGGTGAACGGCACACCGGCTCATTTTTTCATAACTAACCTTTTTATTACTTACTGCTCTGAGTTTATCTGACCCCCCTGCACACTTTACAGTTTGTTTTCTTCCAGTTTTAATAATCTAACAACATCTGCAAATGTAAATATCTCACCCGGATCTTCTTCTTTTTTTTTTTTTTTTTTTTTTTGTCTTTCTCCAGTCGATGCTGATGAGATTAAGAGGCTAGGGAAGAGGTTTAAGAAACTCGACCTAGATAACTCCGGCTCGCTCAGCGTGGAGGAGTTCATGTCGCTGCCGGAGCTCCAACAGAACCCGCTGGTCCAGAGGGTCATCGACATATTTGACACGGACGGGAACGGAGAGGTAGACTTCAAAGGTACGCTTGGTGCTCGATTTTTTTTTTTTTCCCCATCCTTTACGCTGGTCTGTGCTCATCTGTGAACTGTTTCAACGCTGCAGACATGATGCAAGTTGACTATCTCAAACTTAATCGCAGCTTTAACATATTTCAGAAGAGCTTTCATGTGTTTGAAGTGCCACTTTCACTGTTTATGTTTACCCACGACACTCAGAGAACATTATCTGATCTGACTAAAATAAAGTGTTAGTCATTTCTTTGATCATATTTTTAGACTTTAATGTATACACATAATTTGAAAGACAGCTGTGGAATAGGTTTACTATGTGAAGAGTTTATTGAGATGATATTTGTCCTCGCAAGCATCCTAAAAAATTAAAACAGTTGTATAAGATCGAGGCCAACATCTACACAAGCTTAAATTGACCTTGAGGGCATCATATATGTAAAACAGGAGCCTTTGCCTTGAGTTAAAGTATGTCTAATGCTGATTTAATAACGTAGTGTGTAGAAGAACGTTGACTATGACTACCTGACCCTAACCCTGGAGTCATGTCTTCAAGCCAGCATCACAGAAAAAGCCAACAAACAGGAAATACCTTCTACACAAGATCTGGATCCAAAAGTAACCCCCCTCCAAAGATCTGCAACATCTAGGCAGAAAATGTGCAGCAAAACCAGTCGTGTAAATATGAGTATTCATATTTTACCTTTATGTAAATCAGCAGCAGGAAAGCATGCGCTAACCAACCACCAAAACAAAACCAGGAACGGCCAGTACAGTAACCTCATGCACCTAATACCTTTGCAAATACTGCACATCCTGTAGGTAGATTGTTGCAGCATGAGTGAATAAGTGTTACTGACTGTTGCGCTCTCCTCCTCGCAGAGTTCATCGAGGGAGTCTCACAGTTCAGCGTCAAGGGGGACAAGGAACAGAAGCTTCGATGTAAGTACAGCTGCTTCTTCATTAAAGCCACATGTGGCCAGAGGTAGCACCTCTGGTTCGAGGTCTCTTACCCCCACACGCGTCTTGTTTTTGCTGCATCGGGACTAAAAACAGCCGGGGCTTCGTCCCCTGTGTATCCCCTGTTCTGTTTGCCTCACCCTGCCCTACCGCTGCAACAGAAAACAACCCCCTGGGGGAAATCTGGTAATTGTTGAGCAGTTCACTTTTGGGCTTAGGCGTAGTGAAGCAAAAACCATCTCCTATGAGAAGTCATTCTTTTTCTAGCCAGGTTAATTTATGTGGAAATGTCACCACACACAGTTTTCAGTGCTGAATCGAACTTAAAGCGAGACTAGGAGAAAGCTGAGCTGTCACTGCTCTTAGCGGAGCCAGTGTAAGAGTTTACTTCAGTCGACGGGGACAAAGGTAAGAACAGCTAAAGACGAAAGACTTTATGGATGTGAGTCTTTCAGACTTTACTGTCAGATGAATTTATCAAACATCTGTCGCTCTTTACTTGTAACTGATTTACGCTCCTGTCCCTCTCCTGCCTCGTGCCACACTGCAGTCGCTTTCAGGATCTACGACATGGACAAGGACGGCTACATCTCCAACGGCGAGCTCTTCCAGGTGCTGAAGATGATGGTGGGCAACAACCTGAAGGACACGCAGCTCCAGCAGATCGTGGACAAGACCATTATCAACGCAGACAAGGACGGAGACGGCAGGATATCCTTCGAAGAGTTCTGTGCAGTAAGTTCCGAGCCCTCCCGGGGTATTTTGGGTGGTGACATTTCTGCTGATGCAGCCTGTTGTGTGGTGAAGGCAAATGTCAAAGGGGCAAAAAAAAAAAAAAAAAAAAAAAAACTCAACAGATTTTCTTTTAGGCTCGGCAGCACGGGGTTTCAGTTTCACACTTGTGTCAAGGGCTGTAAAGATAGACTGCCAAGGTCGTGATACATATGATGGGGCACTAAAAATACACAGTTAGCACTTTGGCTGCGTTATACCACTCGAGTACTCGACCGAGCAACACATGAAAGATCAAAATTATTCACGTGAGAGAAGCTTATTTTTATAGTGACTCTGCTGTACTACTGCTAGTCACGATACACTCTCATACAAACCTGCTGCACGAGGTGAAGACTCGTAGCTAATTTACAAGAAACAAGGTTTGTACAAAGTCTTGAAAGTTTGAAAAATGCTTAATATTTACCATTATGCTTTCAAGGTTCGGAAAATGCTTAAACATACTCGATTTCAACACATTGTAGTGTTTTATCGACACCGTCAGTCATGTAGACCAAATATCTTTGGCTGATTCCATATGTATGTTTTTGTCTGTCCCGTGGTCGCACACACCAGACCTGGATCGCAGTCTTCTGTTGCATTAAATAATCATTATCAGCTGGTAAAATTAACAAAAGTTTCAAGACATATTATACTCTTGAAGAGCTGTACAAACCCTGAAGAAATGACCATGAACAGCAGAGGCAGAGGCAAAAATTTGGATCCACACTCATTGGGCAGAAAAAAGCCAAGCAGATGCATTTTTTTTGGATGAATAGCTGATGGTAGTTTGACACAGTTCTGTTTTGCAGGTCATCAAAAGATAGAAATGAGTTCACCGTGGAGATATTTCGAATATGACCTTTGATATGACTTGATTTTCAACAGGGATACTCTGAATCTGCTCTTTAAATCCTTGGGCACAGTCAAGAGAGAACTGTTATTAAAAATATCATCCACATAACTCCACTGAAATGAAAGGCACCAGTTTGTAACTGTAGCAGACACGAGTAGCCCACATTTGATGGCTGCATCTCCGGAGCCTTGAACTAAAAAAGCCTCTCGTCCTTGCGGGGAGTGTTATTTCCAGGATGGCGCAGGAGAATATTAGATCCTTTTTTTTTTTTTTTTTTTTTGACAAAGCGGCGCGTCTCAAACACTTGAAGGCTCAGAGAATAGACTGTGACATGATTCCAGTCTGGCTTGTAGTAATAAGGAGCGCTGCGGGGTGAAAGAAACTGCAACAAAGCGAGTGTAAAAATATCGCGCTGGATATAAAAATAGATTTTGTCAGTAGTAGTAAAAGGAAAGAGTGTTTACCCTTCCAGTGCTGCTGCACAGCAAAATCTTTGGGTGCTAGACTTATTCCACTCCTCCGACTTCACACACAAAGTTTGCTTGTTATTTGATGTTGAGAATAGAGGCTGGATGGTGTGTGTGTGTGTGTGTGTGTGTGTGTGTGTGTGTGTGTAGTAACCTTGGCCAAGTTTAAGAGCGAGGACTCCTCAGCCTGTGAAAACAGTCTCGTGTCTTCTGCGGCTCTGGAGGAGTTTTCCAGCTTATGTCGACTTGGCAGGAGACTTCAAACTGTAGGTGTGTGAAAGAAGAAGTGGGAAATGAAATAATGAAAGGTTTCAGTCCCGGTGCCTTATGGGAAATGTAGGATTCAGAGTCTTTCTCTGCTGCTTCGATTTTGACCAGTTTAGTTTAGTTTAACTGCTGCAACTGCTCCATTTTTTTAATTACAATTTCGATAACAGATTAATTATATTTCATTTATTCAAACAACACACATTAATCTACATTTTTGCAACAAGGTACCAGTGTTAGTCGGAAGGTTCATTTTCAGGTGCAGACTGAAGGACAGATTTTATCTGAGGAAAATGACAAACTTTGAGAATTTTGCTGCTTTTCTCTGTTTCATCTCACTTCATATTTTTGGGTTTGGGACTGTTTATTAGACAAACAAGCAATTTGAAGTCTTATTTTTAGCTGTTTCACTACATTTTATAGTCTAAGAGATTAATTGTACAATTTATAGCTTAATTGATGATGAATAACTGCTGTACTCTCTCTCCAAAATCTTTGAGAATATTGTTTGTTTGCTTAGATATTTAAATTCATACTTCATGTATGGAAGAATATTATTTAATTCATTACTATGAAGTGTATGAATGAATATGACGACTACGCCATCCACTATATATCTATTTTTGATGAGCAAACTGCACAAAAACTGCAAAATAATCTTTTATTTCCAAGAAATGCAGTCCAATTTATGTATTATTACATTATTGGCATGTTATTACGTTATTGGTTGCTACGGGATGTACACCAGGACCCTGAAACTGACGCAGCTAAATGGAATTCAGCCGTCATTGATTTTCATGTTATTTCTGTCTTCTTCCTCCTGTGACGTGTCACATTCACACCTCTCCTTTGTTTCCTCCTCTGCTTCCAGGTGGTGGGCGGTCTCGATATACACAAAAAGATGGTGGTGGACGTGTGAGCGCTCCGCTGCTCGCTGACTTCCCTCACCCCCTTTTCCTCGTCGACACTCGCTTTCTCCACCATCTCTTGAAGATCTGCTCAAGACGTCCGGCAAAACGCTCTCTGTGTAACTCAATGGAAGTATTCTCTCTCTTTCTCTTTATCTCTCTTTATCTCTCTCTCTCTCTCTCTCTCTCTCTCTGTGTGAAGCCACTTTTTCTTTCAAAAACCACAAGCCTCATGAAGCCAACTTGGAAGTGTTATTGAACTGTAAATCCTCTCAATAACCCGGTCGTAGCACTTTAAGAGACTGAAGGACATCTATTTGTCATTTGCAAGAGCATCTCTGATTTTTTGGATGAGGGGGGGGAGAAAGGGGGCGCAGTGAAGAGGCTGGTTGGCTTGTTCATAGTTCATCCTTTCTTTCTTTTTTTTGTTAATTGTTATTTTTGATATTTATTTTTTGTTCTTGTCTTTTATAAAGAAGAAAAAATACACGTATATCTACGGTTGTCTCGTGAGGGGAAGTGTATAGTATTTTAACACTTGACTTACAGTACAACTAGAAAGTTAGGGTATGAAGTGCCAACCAGAACATATCCAGAAACCAGTCCAAGTTATTACCCCATCATCACCGCTGTCATTCACGCCCAGGCTTAACAGGCTTGCAACACTTCCAACTTGCACGACTGTGAGTTCACAGCAGGTGCAGAACTAAATTTCAGATTTTTGTCCTCCGTTTTAGCTCGCATACGTACAAGCAGTTTGGGTTAGACCAGTCAAGCTTCCAGTCCTTTTTTTTGTGGTAAGATTAGTGTTATTCATACTGAAGATCATGTTTATATTGTTGGAGATTATCCTTGTTTCCTGTCATGAAATTATAGGTAGATAAATTAATGCCAAGAAAATGTCTTTCCAAAATAATTTGTGGCTGCAAACTGATACATGGTTTACTTTTTTTTTTTGCATTTTGCGTTTTAACAGTGTGCATCCGTAAGACAATCTGCAATGCAACGAATAGCTCTGCACTCACTGACAGGACTGAATTTCAAAGAGTTTTTCTTTAACGTTAAGAAGAGTTGGCTAAGAACCGAGAGTAATAGTTTGAGAGTGAGATTATATACTGTTTGTGTGAGTATATAGCAATTTAAGAGACTTATCTGCAGGCAGTGTTTTTTTTTAAACCGATATGTGTATATTAGGTAATCAACGTGTGCTCATCTTCGTTAACAGCGAGAGAAGGCTTCGCCTCTGCTTCACGTGAGCCCTTCTGAATACTTACCCTTTCTCAGTACAGCGCAGGACGGGTCAGAGTATTCTCTAACGCAACACTTACAATCTTAACACGTTGGCATGATCAGTGTGCAATGGGATAGACTGTATATTTGACTGTAGGTTTGTTTTTTTTGTTGTTTTTTTTTAAAGTGTACATTTCAAAAGTTGGCTTCTTCTTCCTCCACTTTTTTTTTCCTGTCACGATCACCTCATTTTCTCCCCCCTCCCACCCACTAATACAAACAGGGAGAAAAACAAATTGAACCAAATTTTGAATTTCTAAGGGAAATATACTTCCTCTTATTAATATAAACCGCATCGGGATAGCTTTTTTTGTTTTGCATCGGAGGCCGACTGCTGGTTTGAACAGAACTTTTCAGTCAGAGATGTGAATCTGGAGTGCTCTGTTGTCCCTTAATCCCAAAGCTCTGCACGGCTTGGGCCTCCCTGTGCTTGCATGACATGGAAAATATATTTTTTTGTTGTGCATGTAGATCAATTTTTTGAAATAATCCTCTTGTTTACACATGGATGGTGATGTTAATATATTTAAGAATTTAAATGGTATACAATATGGATGTTGCCAAACTTTGGTAAATGTACACATATTATGAGAGGTAATCCAAATGAACTGAACTACATGTAACTTTTTGTATTTTACCCGGGTCAGCGAGATGCTTCTATTCCAGTAAAAGTTGCATATCTGATCCTGTCTCAAACTGCCACACACTGTACTCAGCTTAAAGGGGAAAATTTTATGGGTTTTTTTTTTTTTTTTCTTTCTTTTGTATATAAGTATTTGTTAAATGCAGTTCTGGCTCTGTTCTCTGTATAGTTCAGACCGCGCTTTAGTTTGTAAGTGCTACATTTTCTGAGGGACTTGGGTTCTTTTTAGTTCGTGTGGGGATATCTGAGAAGATTTAAGTTTGAGAACCTTTTTTTTTTTTTTTTTTTCCTTTTTCTGCATGCTGCATCTTATGCTGTGGGACTGTTGGAAACTTGATACTGTATGAAAATTAAATAAAATTTAAATAAACTTTGAAATGTTTAATTCATTTATTGGAACCTTTTAAACCTCATTTCCCTTCAGGAAGTTACTACAAACTTTGGTTCAAAATCTCACACATATATTCAGTCACAGTATTCGACTCATTTGTTCGTGGGCACTGAAGTTATTTATTTATTTACACAAACTCACGCTTACATGTATGCATGTATCATGATTCTGCCTCATGTTTTGGGTCAACTGACTCAAAAATGTGTTTCCACGAGGCCACAACAGAAGAACCTGTTGTCATCAGTCTTAACTCGTCAACGCAGATCAATTCCACCAGCCAAAGGAAGGAGGAAAGTGTTAATGCACACAGCAGCCACTGAGTCCTCAGAATCTCTCTGCAGTCCGGCTAGCAACCACCCTGATGTTGCCATAGACCTTTGAAGGTGGACTTCCTGTAGGGGGCAAAAAGGGGTTTTAAAGGTCAGTTCACAGCACCGTCTGGATTCAAAGAGTTCTCTTCCGACTACGACATCAACCATCGGATCAACCTTTCTTGTTCTGTATCAATCAAATATAGAAAACAGTATTTTTCGTACCCAAGATTAAGTTACATATTGCTGTCCGTGCCATCTTGATATTCTGGAAAGACCCTAATATGTGAACTTTTCTGTAAGGACAGAAGAAGGAGAGTTAAACGTCACAGAAATAAGACATTTTTCTATGGTTCAATAACTTGTACAGAATTATGAATAAGCACAGTTTGTAGTAAATCTGTCTTTAAGCTCATGTTCTTCTGACTTGATCATTTGATTTTACAGCAATGATTCACAAACCTTTTTAAGTTTCTATGGATTTGTGTGTTTGCATGACAAAAGTAAAAACAAACTTCTGTTTGCAATATATTAAACTACAAAAGTGCAATGAAATAACTGATTAAATGATCATTTTTACAGTAATGATAGTGAAGAGTACTCACGTGTCTGCGAGCACAATGCGAGTCTTTGTAACGTTTTCAATGGTGAATTTGGTTTTTCCTCCCTTCCCTGCTATTCTTCCGATGGCTCTGGATAAGTGGTCTCCCTTCAGCGGTTTCACTGCCAAGACAGACAACATGAGAAAACAATAAAATACACACTCAGGACATTAAGTTCATTCTGCAGCAGTAAAGTTAAATAAATATAGAGAGCTTCAGAAAAGCCACGTCAGTGCCAGCTCACCGTCAGTGACATCAAAGGTTTCTAGGAAAAGCTCATCTAGTCTGATGAGAGCGAGGGCATCCTGGAAAGACAAAGCGTGTTATGTCACAAAGCAAATCCAACAAGGTTCAAATTACATTCACGTAAAACATTAAGAATCAAATGTTGTGACAGCTATTAGAAAGCAAACTTACTTCCACCTGGAATCCCAGAACAAACGCTCTGACAAAATCTGTTGCCCTTGTGAGCGAGCCGATGTCCTGCGTTTCTTTACACGTCTGAACAAGAAAAGCACATTACACACACACACTGATGCAACTGTAGCTACCACAGGACAAACTGTACAGTTGGTTTCATTATGAAAAGTCGCATCAACATTGCTTAAATGCGTCAGGCAAACTTACTTTGATTTCTACGTTCCTAGTTTTGAGGTTGAATCGAACTTGAAGCTGTAGGTTCTCAACAATCGGGGTGAAAATCTTCAGCCAGTTTTCCTTCAGTGGGGTGTATCTGTGAGCTGGGACGGCGACTTTGCGCATCTCGTCTGGTCCCTGGAACACAAAAGAAACAATCACACACATGAACAAACTATATGAATACAACTTCAGCACATCTTCCCCACGTATGACTGCGATTGTCGTTTCCAGTGTTTTATTCCTGATTCTATACTTGTGGGTGGTCTAACTAATCCCTATACTGCTGGGCAGATATTAGCTATGATGATCTTCTAAAGCTTATCTTAATGTTTTGCATATAATAGTGTAAGTCAACAAAGCAGCTAGTGACTGCAGCTATTGCATAAGAGTGTGTGTTGTGTAGTGACATAACAATACATACAGGACACACATAGATAAAATGTCCATAGCACACAAGAATATATAAACCTCTGCTATATGCTGTGACCTTGAATCATTGTACAGTCTAATTTAATTGTATATTTTTTTAAATCTCTATTTGTAATTCTATTTCTTATTTCTATAGTTTTCTATCCTCTTTTCTCTGCACATATTTAACTACTTAGCACAAGTTTAATTTCTATGCACAGGTTCAATTCAAATATAGATGCATCTTATAGGTCAACTTTAATGTATATTTACTATGTTATAGGTTGTTTTAATGTATGTTTAATGCATGTTTACTGTGTCTCATGCTACTACTGGATGCTTGAATTTCCGTCAGGATCAATAAAGTATCTATCTATTTAATAAAAAGCTGAGAATATAGATAGATAGATAGATAGATAGATAGATAGATAGATACTTTATTGATCCCGACGGAACACAGTAGCCATGCGTTAAAATTGACCTGAGATAGATCTGAATTCAAATATGTACAGAGAGATTAAACATCTGTAGCAAAATTAAACATTTGCATAGAAATTAAATATATAACTGTGTTAAGAAGTTAACCCGTGCTATCATCTATACAAATAGAATACTATATAAAAAATAAAAAGTGACCGCAGAAATAAAAACACTTTATAAAAATGAGAACTACAAATGGCTGTAAACAGATGAATAAAAGTCCCAGTCACCGCATGTAACAGAGGTATATGCAATAAATTAAAAAACAAACATACAATAAACAACAGTACTGTAAATACATAGCAACACATGTGCAACTTTATGATAAAAAGTGTAGTAATAAGTAGTTGTTAGTGTTTTGCTTCCCCCCTGTGCTGTACAGTAGCTTTATTTAGTAAAGTCAGAAGACTATACTGCGCAAGCGCAAAACTCTCGCTGGCTACTTTGTAACGTAGACAGCAAAGTATAAGTAACCGTTGTTGTTATAACATTCGGATAACGTTGAAACAACGCACAGAGAACATACGTACACACACAGTAACATTGGTTACCTTTAGTTTGTCGCCTGAAATCGGTGGAAACTGCGGCCGCTTGCTCGCCACGGGCTCCTCTGTGTCCATGTCCACTCCATCTTGTTCGCGTTTCCTCTTCGGAGTCTTCTTGGACTTCACTTTAGTGAAAGTCTCCGTGTCAGCTTTGCTCTCCGCGGCGGCGGGAGTTGTATTATTAGTATTATTATCAGCGTCCATCACGAAAGTCGTTAAATTTAGATTAAACAGCCGAATATGAAGACGACGTCAACGGCTGCTGAGGCACGAGAGAGTCCTCGTGGAACGAAAAGGACCCAAACGGTCACATCATCGGCGCGTGTAGGGGAAAGAAATAACGAATATTGGTGTTATAATTGACAAATGTGTCTAATTCCTTACTAGAATTTAGTTTAAATAATAAAATATACCGATATATCGTCTGTGTGCTTAAAACTACGCCATATTTCAACTCGGAGTGTATACATTTTGTCAGGCACCTCATTAGGCAGCCTTGTAGGAGGGTCTCGACGTCATTTGTTTTGCCAGTGAGCTGCTGCACTCAGCGGTGTGTGTGTGTGTGTGCGCTCGGTACTTTTTGTGTAAATCAACCCGTTTTTACACAATATCTCCCGAACAGCAACGATGTCATCGCCGCTGTCGAAACCGCAGATCATCGCGCATATTCAGAAGAGTCTGAACTACACCGTGTTTGACAGTAAATGGATCCCGTGCAGCGCGAAGTTTGTCTGCCTGGGCAACTTTGCCAGAGGAACCGGTGTAATGCAAATATACGAAGTTCAGCACGGAGAGGCTCAGCTCGTCAAGGAGGTAGATACACTTTTATTTCACCCTTGTTTGCTCTTGACCCGTCTCTTCTCAGAAATACGTACGGGTCAGCTGGCCTATCTAGGTTTCTAGAAAAATCTGTCTCCATAGCAACAGGCAACATGACAGGCCATTGACACCGAGTGTTAGTACTAACGTTAGGTCAGAGTGTTTGAGTTGTTCAGCTTAAATCTCGACCTGCTAATGTCCTTAATAAAGCACTATAGGTCTTTTTCGGCAGTGGCTCAGTCCATAGAGCCAGTTCACCTCCTGGGCACTGCCGAGGTGCCCTTGAGCAAGGCTCAACACAAGGTGTTACTAATTAAGGTCCCGTTCCATTCAGGTCAAACAGAGTCAGCGTGCTACCGTGGCTGCATGTAGGTTCACTGGAAAAGGCCCTGCTGCGATAAATGGAACGGCACCACTGGAAACATCACAGACCGTACAATTTAATATCAAAACGGCTACTGTGAAAAAAGGTGTATTAAGAGGTCGATAACAATTAACAGCTCCTTCAGTGCAGATACTTAGCTGGGCCCGTGGTGGAGTAGGTTAAGACATTTGATTGCCACATTTAGGAGACCTAAATGTACAACTGAATGAGTGTCAAGAGTGTAGAGAATATGAGGAAAAACAGGTAAACACAGGTGCTCACTGTAAAGTCTGGAACCTCAGTTAGCATCCGTGGAAGCACCTGTGTTGACCAAAATATAGCTGCTGTGAAAAAGGGCTACTGGGTGGTGTAGCAACTTGGCAACAACAAGGCATCACAGCATCAGCGTTTAGAGGCTGACTAAGGTAAAGCAATACAAGACCAGACCCTGGAACAGACCCCAAATCAATGTTTAATTATATTTGTGTCATTTAAATTGAATTAACTGTAAATATTTATAATTTCCCTCATACTTACAGTTATTATAATTGCTTGAGATTGAACCAGAGATAAGTATATGGTATTCCTTACTTACTGCTATTTCATTGTTTGTTGCATTGTCCCATTCTTGGAGCTAAACCTTGCCTCTCATATGTTCCAGGTAGAGAAACCTAAACCCATAAAGTGTGGGACATTTGGGGCCACCTCGCTTCAGCAAAGACACATAGCAACTGGGGATTTTGAAGGAAATCTCAATATATGGTATTTTATCCACATCCACTGATATCACACCTTCTGTGTTTAATGAAATGGTGAATGACCTCAAAGCTGTTTTAATTCCAAAAGCACATTTATGACAATATTTTTAACATTAAAATTAAATTAAAATGAGTTCACTCTGACCCTGTTGTTCACAGGAATCTAGAGATGCCTGAAGTGCCAGTGTACACTGTAAAGGCCCACAAAGAGATCGTGAATAGTATAGACGGCGTTGGCGGCCTGGGGATCGGCGATGGCGCACCTGAGATAGTCACTGGAAGCAGAGATGGTAAGAATGTAGTTTGCAATTAAAACCTTCTCAAAGAAAACATAAACAAAATGGATTACATAAAGACTATAGTGAAAACAACACATTTCTTTGTGTGTTACAGGGACAGTAAAGGTGTGGGATCCCAGACAGAAGGATTCACCTGTAGCCAACATGGAGCCCATGGAAGGAGAAACCAAGAGGGACTGCTGGACTGTTGCATTTGGTATGTAAATATAAAGTACATACTTAGCTTCCATCCACAACTTTTACATAACCGCGCCAGATTCAGATACCGGCTTTCCAAGTTCACATGAATGCATCCTCTTTGTATGAGCCAAGGTTTATCCACATCCTGCAGAGGAAAAACAATTACCCTCCCACTCTCGGGCTATGCCCTGTGCACAGTACAAAAGAATACCAAATTATCAGGCAAACCACAACGATCAGTGTGCACCGATGAAAACTAAAACTTTGTTTGAGCCCATTTTCTGTGATCTTTTCCAGTCAGTGTGTGTATATATACGTGCCTGGTGTTTTAAAATGGCAAACCAGCTTTGGAAGTGTTCCTTTACGATCATGAATGAAAACAGTGTTCATTTTCCTTCTCGTTACAGGTCATGCCTTCAATGATCAGGACCGCTGTGTGTGTGCTGGCTATGACAACGGAGACATCAAACTTTTTGACCTGCGGAATATGTCTCTACGGTGGGAAACCAACATTAAAAACGGGGTGAGGCGAATGCTCGTATTGAAATGGTAAAACCTGTGGCATGTGCTTTTTTGTGAAGTTGTCAATGTTGAATATTTCAAGGGGGAAATTTTCCTCTTGATTTCTTTGGTGTGTAGCCAGAATGGCACCACAGCATGAAAATTACAAACATTCCTGAAGCAGACGGGAACTCAAACTGACAGTGATCCAGTCGACTCAGCTCTGAAACACAAAGAGTAGTCCTCATGTTCAGGACTGGTGTTTTTATTAGGATAAACTGTCCAAACATACATTATTTCTTTTACACTGCAACCTGCACTTGAATCATAATGTAGACAAAAACAGGGACAGATGGAGGCAGGGCTGAAATGACTTCCCAGCATCATAGACTGTACATAAAACCACAGGGGGAAGTCTGAGGTGAATGCATGTTCCCCTCACACACCATACACAAAGCACTGCACTGATTTTATTACACAGTCCTCTCTCACTTATTCGCCACCTCTTGAATGTGGATAAACCAGCCAGGGCTCATTATGTCCATTCCAACTCCGAATAGTTAGTGTTGGTGCTACGCCATGTGATAAATGCCCAGAGACTGACTTGTTATTCTTTCTTACATCATGTCCAGGTATGCTGCGTGGAGTTTGACAGGAAAGACATCAACATGAACAAGCTGGTGGCCACCTCACTGGAGGGAAAATTCCACGTCTTTGACATGAGAACCCAGCACCTCACCAAGGGCTTCGCCTCTGTTTCCGAAAAGGTAATTGGGTGGAGAGAGCCAGACGGATGTTTGGCTCCTATGTATGGGAAAAATGTCAAAAGGTTATTATCATGATTATTACTTTTTACATTGGTGTGGTACGGAGGGAAATGGGGGCACACGTCGTTTTGACCGTTTTCACAGCTGGAAGTGTTCGGACTTGTGTTTGTCTAGCATTCTCCGTGGCTTTGTGACACCTGGCCAAAAATGACAGTTGGGTCGGCGAGGAGAGAGAAGTGCGGCTTTTTGTGGGAACATGCTTGAAAAACACACTTAAATCGGCATTAGTGCAGAGAGCAGCTCGCCAAGTGTTTGCTAGGTCTGAGAGATCAGAGGCCTCAGCTTTCTAAATATTTGTCCAGATCTTCAGAGAGATCAACAGTTGGCACGGCAATGTCTCCAGCCATGAATCACAAGGTTCCACCAGATATTTTGGTCTAAAATAATATATGAAGAAAACAAGTCTGAACAAGAAGCGTTTTAAAATTAGATTGTTTCATCTATTATTAGAATAAACACCCCGAGACATTTGCTCTTTTTGTTCTATTTTTTTAAAGTAGTATATATATAGTTAGATTTTTTATTGTCTTTTCCATGTCAGCACATTCATGTGTTACATAACCACATTATTTCTTGAAACAAGACTCAGTTTCACTGAGCTCATTCGTCATGGTCCTATTTGTCTGGAGGTGTTCTGCACATGTAATGGCTTCCATTGGACACACAGGGAAAGTGGCGTGTTGGGCAGAGTGCCGGCACTGTAGACAGGCCTGATAGCAGCAAAGATCACACCAAAATTCATTCAATTAATGACAGAACTTTAAACAGAGCTTATATTTTAAGTCAAATGTGTGTTAGGAACGATCTTGACGAATGACACAACAGCAGAGCCATATTATTTGACCCTCAGCAGGTTAATGTGGCTGAGAGGTTTACAATGTCTTGAAAGGTGCTGAGAATTCATTTTATGCGTTAATAATTGAATTGTGTTGGAAAACAAATGATCCCTCTTCTTTATTTTAGGCTCATAAGTCGACCATCTGGCAGGTGAGGCATTTACCTCAAAACAGAGACATCTTTATGACCGCAGGGGGAGCGGGAAACTTGCATCTATGGAAATAGTGAGTAACTGAACTTTAACTATAACAGTGTTCTGTCCCATTTCAAGACAGTGCTCATCATATGATGGTCGTTTTATAAGAATCACATTTCAAATCTGTGTTTTCAGCGAGTATCCCGCCCAGAGAAGCAAGAAGGACTCGGATGGTGTGGAGGTGGGCGTAGCTGGCTCCGTCAACCTCTTACAGAATGTCACTCTGTCCACTCAGCCAATCGCCAGTCTGGACTGGAGCCCCGACAAGCAGGGCCTGTGTGTGTGTTCGGGCTTCGACCAGTCTGTTCGCGTGCTCATCGTCACCAAACTCAACGTGGCGTAGTGAAGCGGACTGACGATGAAGATCTGTGCAGCCTGATATGGAATGAGACACGACTGCAGAGATGCGCCGGTAGTGTGTGAATCACTGCCCCTTTTGTGAGGCTGAATTGATTTTTATTTGAACACAACTATTACCTACGGTGGGTCTTGGCGGCTGTCTGTTTAGATTTTGTACAATTGATACTCATCTTTAGACGCATTTACCAGAAAACCATTTAACCTAAAAGAATTGGGAAGTCCTATGTTGGGATTGTCTCATCCCTGAAAAATGTGTAGTGCTTGTCTGAGGCCTGCAGGCTGTGTGCAGAGAAGTATAACCCCTGCAGCACACTGATACATTACCCATATCATGTGAAAGCCTCCATCGGGATGAAGAAATGAGTCAGCCTCTTGGAATAACACTTTGGGAAATCAAGATTTCATTTCTTTATCTATTTCCATTTTTGTAGGATGCTCACTGAAACACCCGTCTTTTGTTGCACTATTGGTGAACTTTGTTCTACTCCAGTTTTATCTATTGTTAAAGTTGTCACTTTTGATATGTCATTTTTATTGAGAACTCTGTTTTCAAATTAAATGTGCCTTTGGAGAAAAAGATGAACACTGTCTCTGAATGGCTACATTACAACATCAGGTGTCATCAGTAAAGTTTAGAGGATTATAAATATCACATCAAACTGTGACTCACTTCAGGACTCTGAAAGGTAAACACAGGTATGTGTTAGAGGGTCATTATCATATCCAGCATTTGAACTTGAAGAAATCCTGTAGGTCCTGATCGTCCTCCTCTCTGTCATGGATCCTCGCGTAGACGCTCTTCAGCAGCTGGGTCATGGACTTTCCATCCAAGATGTCGATATATTTTTCTATGCAACCTAAAACACAAAAATGACATCCAAAATGTTGCCATGTTGGTGTATATATAAATATATACATGTTTTACATTTTAAATGGTCAAACATCTCACATGAGACTTCATGTAATAATAATACACTGATAAATGATCCTAACCCGACTTGCCCTGTGCATGGTGGAAATATGTGGTTTGCAAATAATAGTACATGCAAGATCCAAGACTAAGACTACTATCTAAGTACTCACTTAGGCCCATGACTTTGCCATGTGCTACGAGGTTGGGGCCCAGCTGCGGGTGGTCGTACTGCTCCAGTGTCATCAACATGCGGACGATCTCTCCCGTGATGAAGGCATCATCGAAGCTCTGCTCGGCCACGGGCTTCAGAGGGAATCTGCAGTACACGTCCACTGCAGCCTGAGGGTCTGTTGGCTCCAGCAGCTGCACAAGCTCAGTGTAGGCATCGTGGACCTGGATGGACAGACAGACAGACAGTTGATTCACTGACCCTCGTTTTATCTGGATTATATCAGCTGATCAATACATACAGTATTCTAACATTTAAAGGTTCAAGGTTCATTTATTAATCATTATACAATAATAAAAGCATTGGGGAAATAAGAATAACAATAACAGCTGACCCCTGGTGCCATGTAGATGACCTCTTGGTAAAGCTGCTTTGCCCGGTCCTGGGTGTCAGCAGAGCGAGAGAGGGCGCGGGCCAGACCGAGCCGTGAGATATGAGACCTGCGGTTCACCCGACTGGATGCGCTCACTCTGTCTGCCACAGCAGGTTCTGAAAAAACAAATAATACACACATAAAGTGTAACGACCTCCTCTGACAAACCCAAAGGAAGAACAAGACATTAAAAAACCTAAAACAGCACAATGATACAATGTGACATCTACATGTAAACAGTTATCATTCAAATCAGGAATTTAATAAATATTTAATATATTCTGGGTTAAATGTTAAGTTGGAATGTGCAACATAAAGTAAACAAGTAGTTAACACACCTCCTATGCAACTGCAAAACAATTCAAATATAAGATTTATTTTCAATAAATCATGAAAGTCTAATTTTGGGGGGAACTGACTACGTATGTCATTCATTTTGTCAGGCCTTACCCTCTGCTGTCTCAACAGCATTGGGGCAACAGTCCAGTTTAGACTTGCTGGCAGGGAGCTGGGCTTTAATATTGTTGTTGTGAGGTTTAGTGGATTTATCTGGCTTGGCTGCTGCTCCAGCTCGCCCCCTACAGGAGAGACAATATAAGACACAAGCTCTGACATGGATAAAATTAGAGACAGAAGTCTGTTTCGTTGCTTTACTGCTCATGCAGAAAATAAGATGTATAATTGTCACATTTTTGTACAGAGCTACTAAATATACAATCATCTGGTCAGGATCTTTGTTTTACATATGTTAGTTTAGCCCTTAAACTTTTCAAGACCTGCAAATTTCCCAAATAATTCACTTTTCATAGACTGTCAGCGAGGTAATAAACTGCAAACTTGTTCCAGTAAGGCTACTCCAGATGAACAAACTTTGAGTGAAAGACTGTTTGTACTTGACATGAATATAAAGCAGGACAGAACTGAGTAAAATAAGCATCCACAGGAAGTCATCCATGAATAAATAAATGCCAACAAACATCCACAGACGACCACATAACAGGTCTGCCAAACGCTTGACTCTGACCGCCTGTGTGACTCACCTGGCTGCAGGGGTTTTGGCTGGAGGTCGGGCAGCTTTCCCTCCTCTGACGGGGGCTGGCGGCGCAGGAGCAGGAGCTTTGGTTACAGCTGCTGCTACTGCCACCCGCCCTTGAACAGTCCCTCCTCTGCCCCGCTTAGCTCCTCTCTTGGCCGCACTGGTGTCAGAAGGCCCCTTCACTCCCGCTGGTTGCGTGATAGACTGCTTGGCGGCTTTCACCTTTTCAGCCTCTTGCCGGTCCTGCCACCACTTTTGTTCTGAAAGAACAGAACAATAAACGAAAGCAGGGAAAAAAGGGACATGCTCGTGTTATCCTATCACATATATTTGTCATGAAACCAAAGATTCTGAGTCAGATCAAACATAGGAAGCACGCTCTACAGACTCACTGATCAGCTGATCAAGTGGCTCTCCGCTCTGAGTCTTGTCTTCCAGCTCAATGCTGGCCTGGAAGCTGAGGCAGGCATCGCTTATGGCTTCCTTTGACCTGTCTGAATTTGGGTTGTTGTCATATTGAGACAGCTGTGCCAGCCCCAAGAGGCACAGAGCGTGGCTGTCCCGTGGTGTGGTCACTACTGCTAGCTGACATGCCTGTTACACAGCGACGAGGGAGGTAGGAAGACGGTACAAGTCTTGATTTCTCCGTCACATCAGGCACTTATGGACATAACAGTCAATATTTAGACTAGCTATGATGCTTGAGTGTACAGCATCTTACCCTCTCCTGCATGTCCATCAGCTCCTGACAGGGGGCGATAGAGGTGAGGCGTATGAGAGCCGTGAGGGCCTGGCATCTCTTTGCCACCAGGGACTGCTTCTCCATGCCCGGCTTGGCCTGGCACTCACCCTGCTGGATCAGCCTCTGCAGCAGGGCAAATTGAGCATCCAGGAGCACCCACTCCAGCTGCCCACTCACCTCGCCACGGCACACACACTGACTCACACTCTGGGCAGTCAGCACTGCTACGCTGAAGCATTCCAGCACAGACACAAGCAGACACCAGTTGTTTTTTTTATGTAGTGCTTAAACACTCCTTAAACTGGGTCGCACATACGGGTGAGAATGTGGAGAATTCTTGGTTCAGGTGAGTTGTTGTTTTGTGACATACGTGTGATAGATCTGTTCTGCACTCATGGCCTTCCCGGTCAGTGTTTTCTTCTGCTGCAGCTGACCCAGAGTGAGAAGGCCTCGCAGGAACTGTGTGCTGAGGCTGGACAGAGGGTCTGATGGATCCTGCTCCACCCAGCTGGAGAAAAAATGATGGAAAAGAATGGCAGCAGGAGCACCTGAGTCACACACACACAACTCCAATATTTAAAGAATCAGACCTCTAAATCTTCACCTGAACCGTCTCCGTCTTTAAATTCAGATTTTTGTGTTTTGTCCAAAATGTTCTGGCTTCATGTCTCTGTGTATCGGCAGACTAAGACAGTGTTTTTCACAGTCCTATTCTGTCTTCTGCAGGCTTCAACAGAACATCCTGGTGCATTACTGACACTGTCATGCCCTCACACTCTTGCTGAATGCATCCACCTCCACCACACATACACAACCACACACACACACACACACACGCACACACAGGCAAACCTCTTGCTGCAGCGCTGGCTGACAAAATGCTCCAGTCCCTGTTGTAAGAACAGAGCGGCCTCCTTCTCCGTGTCCACAGAGGCTTTCTGTTCCTGCTGCAGCAGAGCCAGCCCTGTAAAGAATCTGAGAGAATGAACAACACAGGAGACATGTTGAAGAGGAAAATGGCTGTGACTGTATTTTTCCATGTTAATCTAGACTCCATTTACCCTGTTGGACTACGAGGCCTCATCTCACTCAATCCCGACCCCTATATGATCATATGATATCATATGTGGGTTACAGGGGTGTGAACGTTTGAAGAGCAGGTTAAGAGGTTTTTTTTTTTTTTACAGTGTAACAGTGACACAGAAAAGAATATGCATGCTTTCACCTCTTTATACTCCATTCCTGCTTTAGCAACAAGTCAGAACCTGAGGTTGCTTTTATGTTTGTAACAGGAGCTGAAATGCATGATCGCATACCGCATCGGCTGCTGCAAGAATCAATTCTAAGACTGATCGCCTGTCAGGCACAGCATGGCTTTGCTCCTAATTAGACTGTTCTCTTTAGGTTATATTTGAGGTGAGTGTGCCAGGACACAGGTAATAAACTTAAATAACCTTCAGTTGATTATGGCTTTACTAGTTACAGCTGCTGACCTGAGTGCAGGATGAAGGGGGCGCAGTGCCAGGCCGCTCTGGAGGTGCTGCAGGGCTTCCCTGCTCTTGCCCTGCAGCAGCAGCAGCCTTCCTACATGGAGGTTGTACTCCCAGCTGTCGGGACTCAGTGACCAGGCATCAAGGTACTTCATCAGGGCCCGGTGGACACAGCTCTCTTCATCCCGCACGGCTGCACTGCTATCCTGCGACAGGAGAGGGAGCTCAGTTTCATTTGCCATTTATTGATTAGTCATTTTTCAGAGGGTGCTTTTATCTAAACAGAACAGAACAATATGTATGTGTCATTGCAGTTTCTTACATCACACATGCTACTTATCTGTAACCTGTGGCAGCTTCTTGTATTTCCTCATTAAAGAGGTTACTTTGCTCTATCTAACAATTAAAAATGAGATGATAAACTGCTTTTTAATCCACATTTACGTGGGTGTTTCACTGGTGCTCCTAATTAGAGGAGTAAACTTCATCATCAGCAACCGATGGCACAGTTACCTTGCCAGTTTTCTTGGAGAGCCAGATGTAGAGCGTCTGGACATAGTCTGCTTTGCTGGACTGTCCTTGCTCTTTAAGCTGCTGATACTCTTTATCCAAGGCCTGCAGCTGGTTCTGCACCGTGGGGGTGCCGACGTAACCGTGGAGTTTGCACACAGCCAGGATGTCGTCCTGACGGGACGCCGATTTGGCGTCGCTTATGTCGTCTCTGTCTCTGTCGGCCTGGAGGTGAAGGAGTGAAAAGGGGAGAGGTTGCTTTCTGCTGCACGATTCACTGATTTATTTCAGCCATTAGCGACATTCAAAAGTGAACTAAATGTTAGATTAAAAGGCCCATTCACACTGTATATGCTACTATTTCCTTAAAGCTTTTTCAGATTATAAATCTCACGACATTACATTAAACATTATGTGTTGCCTAGTATATGTAAAAGAGCAGCTGTGAGAGTGTGGGTGGGGAAGCCCTTGAGCTGGTGCATTACCACCAAGGCTTTCCCTCGGGATCCCTGAAGGCCACATTCAGGGGCAACTGCCAGGTATAAATGCACATAACAGCGTCGGTGCTCAAAAGAATTCTAATTTTAAAAAGTCGTTTAATCGTGCATGTTTGGCTACAACAATCCATCGAGCCTTGTACCTTCCGCTGGAGGCCATACATCTCCGTGGCGTAGTGCTGCTCCTCCAGAACGACACCCAGCAGGAAGTGAAGCCTGGGATCTCTGGAGCTGAGTCTGATAGCTGACGCATAGTGGACAGCGGCCTGCTCCAGGCTGTGCAGAGGAGACTCGCCGTCCTCATACTGCAACATGTCCCCTGCGGGAATAAACATTGCAGTATATGTTATGCACACAAGACCAGAGTGTGTGCATATATTTGTGAGAGAATTTGCATCAATGTAGAGCTGAAGAACGACATTTTACAGCGACTGTACACCACGACTTTGTACTACAGGCAACATTAGGTTCAGGTTTAGATTTACTTAAAAATGGAGGAATGCAAACTATGCGTCTGCCACAAAAAGCCCAGAGTCATTTAGAATACAAAGATTTAATTTCAAAAGACCAAAAAATAAAGTAAAAAACTGGATAAAAAACAACAACTATGTACTATAAAAAACAAGGTTCAACTCCACGTCAAACTTAGTTAAAAAATAAGTTAGAACATGAATAATTTTATGAACAAGTTTATCAAGCATGTGTCGTTTTACTGTGAAAAAAATGTTTAGCACCACCACAAAATCTCTCTTATATTCTATGACTAAAAAGAAAAGAAAATATCAGTCAGTATTTCCAAATACGGGATAATACAATGCTTGAAATTTAAATATCAACATGAGTTCTAATTGTAAGAATAACTTCATTTCATTTCCCTTCAGAACAGACAAACAGCCACTTCAAGAATTTTCCTGTTACGCTCTCAGGAAAATGTTTCACTTTGAAATTAAACTCAAACACTTCACGGTTGACTGCATGGTGAGGAATAATCTTCCATTTGGCCCGCCTTCTCTCTTTCACTTACGAATGATTGCAAGCATCCATGCATTAAATATTCAGAGAGTGCAGCATGGTCTGGCAACGGAGCCCTTTATCTGTCAGATGGCACTGATGTCACAGCTTTTATATTCCAGATAATATTACAAAACATACCCAACAACAAACATATCGTGCAGCTGCTGAATTCACTTTTGACACCTTTGAACTTATGAACACGAGATAAAGAAAGTCCTCTCAGCTAATGAAGCTGTTCAGTGGACCAATCATAGACAAATGCACCTAATGTTAATATATTATACGCAGTATAAAGTCTCTTAATATTGAAAGGTAAATAAGCTCCAACATACTATATGATACTAAGTTCCCCGGCTTTGATAAGATCTATACAAGTGATACAACATGATCTTAGCAACACAAGAGGTCAAACTGAGTAACACTTGTCATTCATCATCCTCCATGCAGCTTGATTCGGTCCAACAGAAAAGGCTTGTTTATATTTTAAGAGGTGTCTCTATCACTCTGTATCTCGTACCAACTCTCCCTCCCTCCCTCTCTTTCTCTCTGGTGTCACTTCTCGGTTCGGTTCCAGCGACTTTCATTCAGTCCTCTGGGATCAGTCTCGAATGTCACTTCTCAGAGTCATCAAACAATTAGCGAGGCAGCAAGTAGCTGAGAAAAGATGAGCAGTAACTTGAGCGCCTGGCATGTCAAGATAGAGGAGGAAGTTCCAGAGGTAAACCGCTAACTAGCCCATTTTCATGTATTTTTTAAATGGCCCGAAGATGAGCTGCGGTGCTACGGCAGGGGCAAGGAAAACTACACTCCAGTCTGTCCACGAGCCAAGGGTTTGAAATACTCGCCACACTCAGAATGTTTTGTTATTTCACTGTAGAATACAAAAATTTAGATAGACTAGTGCAGATATTTGACTCTTTTTCTAGCCTGCATTGTTCTTCCCATGAAAAAAAAAAAAGTGTTTCGTGTATGACTTCTGTGCAGGTTAATGGAGGGAGATGTATCAGAGGGGTGGAAAGAAGTTTTATCCCAGATGTAGTTAGTGCTGGTTGCCAACAGACTTTAAGAGATGATTTTCCATTAATGTTTTTTTCCGATAAATACTACATACCAGGTTTTGGCAGGTGTTGCCGGTAGTGTTTCAGCTCATCTTGAGCCAAAGCACACAGTTTTTCCACATTGTCTTCTCTGGATGTCATTTGTAGTCTTTTCTCCCAGTTACGCACCTGTAGTGTGCAGAGAAAACAAACACCCACTCTGTGTGTGAGCCTAAATTTCATCTCTACTCTTCAAGACTTGCAAACGTGTTATATGTAAACTTAAATGAACAAGAGTCAAGCGCAAATAAAGCTGAATAAACCTTAAAAAATCATCTTTATGTTAAATTAACGGTGAGACTACTTATGGAGTCTAAATGCAGTATCTAATGCAGTTTAATTTTATACTTGTAGACTGATAATGCAAAGTGAAATAGATGTATTACCTCCAAAGTGTGTTTAGTCTCTATCTCCAAACAACAGGATGATTCGAAGTGCGTCTTGTACCAACTTGTCTCTGTGATGTCCTGAAAATGAACACGAGCATGAGTGAAATGCATTTACCAGATTCAAATCAATAAAAGATTAAATCTTTCGACAGGACTGACCTGGTGGATTTATTTAATATAAAGGGCTTGAGTACAAACACACACACCTCTGCATCCTAGCCTCTCAACTGTGTTACCACCAAACACACACACACACACACACATACACACATAAGCACAAGATACTTTTACTGTGGTAGTCAAACCAGCACTTAGTCACTATGAAGGGAGCGCTGACTTGTAAATAAAGGATGAGCGGAGTCAAGGTCGATGGCAGTGATTCTAGAAATGCAGAGCGCTGTTTAATCTTTCATACTGACCTTTGCATCCAGGTCCCCTGTGGGCTTGTGTGGACAGTCCAGAGAGTGCGACCCCAGCTCCGACAGTTTCATCACACTGTCACATCCTTTGTAAAAAAACAAACAAAAACATCATGGACACAATAAATCATGCACTGGAAATAGACAGTAGTAGTGCTGTGTGTAACAGATTAGTCCACCTGAATGACTCACTGTTTAATCAAAGGACTTTGTCTTTTTTACAGGATGAATTAAACTGTTGGGCAAATTTAGTTTTAACAATATATTTAACTACAGAAGTTTATTGCATGTTGTTCTGGTGCCACTCTCTGTGCTGTAGAAAGAGGCCTTGGTTGTCCAGAAATCAATTACTCATCTGACTAAGCAGGAGAAAGCATCAAATGATGCCTGATATGAAATACAGCCTTCAGCCCACAGCAGCTACATACATGAGGTCTTAGTTAAGTAATAATATCCCCATTTGTAGAGCAACATAATAGTTGTCTACAGTAACATTGTGTTACATGATAGTAGAGGGAGTGTAATCAGGGCTGTTGAGATGTGAGGCTGAGCAAATAAACGATGTAGTTGTAGGAGGAGGTAGAAATAATTCAACTAATCTTGAAGAATCTCTACGGTGGAGTCAAATAATCTTCTACTCTGAGTGCAGGTTAATCGTGTGACAACATAAAGGGCAAGAAATGTACTTTAAAAAGTAACCATGTAATGGAAATAACTTCTTTTTTATTAATTGATTAATGTGACATTCATGGCCTTGAGAGGTCTTATAACGATGCTTCAAGTACTCTACCGATTGACCTTTAACTCAACCAATAAGAGCTCTGCCTCCACAGCAGCTTTGAGAAGCACCTCGGTAAGCGAAGAAACACTTGACCAGAGCGTCCGACATCTTCCCGTCGAGGTCCAGTTCAACGACCTTCCAGCCGTCTCCCAGAGGACAATCGCTAAGTGGGTCGACTTTTGATCTTCGCGCCAACATCTCGATATAAGGCCTTGAGAAGACGTGTTTTGGGTCACTGCAAATCAACAAGAGAAAACCAGATTGATCTTGTTGAACCAACACAGAAAGCAGTAAACTGAGGTGTTAACCATACAGCGTTTTCTTTTTCATATTTCAAATAAATGAAAAATATGAAAATGATAAAGATCAATGGCTATATTTAAGCAAAGTTAAACAAAATAGTAATTCATTACAGTATAAGAACAGAGATTGTGCAATGGATACTGATTGATGGTTGATTTAATTTGTTTATTTTACATTTTTTAATTCTATTTATTTATTTTAAAGCACTTGATTCATAAAAATTATTATGATAAAGGAGGTAACTGCTGCTACAACTGCTTTTCAAGTCTTACCTGTTGTTGATAGATACGGGTCTATAAAAAGCAGTCAGAGATACTGGACATTCGTAGTCCAGCTGCTGTTTCCCATCCGTGAAGGTCACAGCCATGGGAATAAGCTCTCGAGTCACCAACAGTGTGTACGTCTGACAGAGGTAAAAAAAAAATCAACCAGTGTGACAGAACACAACAAACAAACTAAACGTGTGTGTGAAGCTTTAAAATGTATGATTAGTATAGGTTACCAGGAAGGTTATTAATTACTGAGGAGCTATTATATTTTAAAATATAACGTCAGCACTTCAGTGTGATGATAAAACACACATAAAGCCTCAAATCACATCAGCAGTCTCTCTCTTCTCTTCTCGCGTCTCATGCTACCTGTGAATTACTGCCATCTGCTGAACAGACTAAGATCTCCACCACGGTGTCTCCGAAGTTCAGAGGGACCGGTTTGGAGCTGTCTTCCCCGTTCACTGTAACTTTTATGTTTCTGTCTGGTACCTTGGAAAGCAGAGTAACAGCACTGCAATGAAAGGGAACAATACCTGCAGAAGAAGAGTTTACAGTGAGACATAACACAGAAAATATTGTGTATACACCCAAATAATATAATAAACATATATTTGATTATTCATTACCATGTTTCAGTATTATTACTACATACACTTGCAAGTAAATTACCACAAATGAATATATTCATAAACATATTACTGTAATTTGTAACTTATTTTTCAATTCAGCAGTCAGTTAAATGTCTATATCTTGTTAATAATGTACACCATACTGTACTGGGTTACAGTAACTCAGTCAGGCTGTATCACATGCTGGGTCACATCAGGTCTGTACTCACTGTTATATTCATAGATTTTGGTACAAAACGCAGGATGAAGTGGAATCTCTTCACCCAAAACCAAATCACTGAGCTCTGCAACCTTTGCAGAGAGCCTGCTGATTTCCACACAGTATTTCTTCACGGTGCCATCCTCAGCTATCACCTCGATTTCTACTCTGTTTAACCCATCTTTCAGTTTGATGCTTCTGGATCCGTCACCAGAGAGCTGAAATATTTTTAAAAATTATGTTATATTTTATGTGTATAGATAGATAGATAGATAGATAGATAGATAGATACTTTATTGATCCCGAAGGAAATTCAAGCATCTAGTAGCAGCATGCAAACATACATTGAACATACATTAGAATTAACCTATAACACAGTAACCATACGTTAAAATTAAGCTGAGTTAAATCTAAATTTAAATATGTACATAGAAATTAAACATTTGTAGCAAAATTAAACATTTGCAGAGAAATTAAACATTTGCATAGGATTTAAATATGTACAGGGGAATTAAAAATGTGCAGAGGAATTAAATATTTGCATAGAAAATAAATGTATAACTGTGTTAAGAAGTTAACCTAAACATCTATACAAAGACTATATACAAAATAGAAAGTGACTGTAGAAATAAAATTTTATACAAATATGAGAAAGAACTACAAATGGGGATAAAGGACTGTGTACAATTAAATTAGGCTGTAAACAGATGAATTAAAGTCACAGTCAAATGACATAGAGTCCAAGAAGTAGTGCAAAGAGGGGCAGATTTGTCTATTGTCTATTGTGCCTCCTGCCATGACTGAGAGCTGTTGTACAGCCTGATGCTCAGGGGGACGAAAGAGTTCTTAAGTCTGTTGGTGGAGCAGGATTGAGACAGCAGTCTGCCACTGAACACACTCAGATAAAATGCTATAAAACTTGCAGGACAGTACTCACAATATTGTACGACGCTCCACAGTCACTGGTGGTGAGGTCAAGAGTCACTTTGTTGACATTGCTCTCCACTGTCATCTTGTAGTCTGTGACTTCAGGTGTGAACGCTGGATGGAGCTTCCCACCGGAGACAGACAGCTTCTCCAAATCACAGTTATCCATGTCTCAGGCCTCTTTCACGGCTGGTTTGTGCTCAGCTACGGGTCCAAGTCCTAAACGCAACTTAAACTGTCCTGACATGCCAGCAAGCAACACTCAGCTACATTTACCCAGGTTACCATAGTAACGTGAACACTTGTGCTACTACCTTCACATGTAACATATAGAGTTACTACACCTAATGCTAGTCAGCAGACTTATTTAAACGACTTTTCTCTGACTAAACACAAAACAACTCACACCAAAAAACAGTTTTTGTGTTTAAAGCACAAATATCTGTCAACAAAAATGAGTTAGACGTTAATAAAACGGAAGACAGCTGTGAAAGTTGAACATTATACCTAAAACATATTTCGTATATATATCTATCATTAAATTATAAAAGAATACGCAGTTTAAAGTTAAAATGTTTGAGTTTTAAGCAGTTAACTGGCGCTACTTCGCTCTTCCAAACGGCAGACGGCGGTGCAGCGTGCCGTAGAATAGTGATGGGAAGTTCGGTTCTTTTTAGGGAGTCACATCATTTGACTCAGCTCACCAAGAAGAGCCGGCTCTTTCGGCTCCCAAACGGCTCTTCATTTTACTAACTTATACCTTTCATAATTCAGCCAAATTTAGCACTGTTTTGGCATTTTGTATATATTCAATACATCCTTTGTACTGAAGTATTCAAAAGTAAGAATTACATTTTCTAATATCAATAAATTGCCTATTGTTTTCATTGCGTTTACATACCCTTGTAACTCTCTGAAACATCTGCTACTTATGTATTACGTTATTTGTAACTAGTGGTAACAGAGAGGAAAAAAGGAGGGGAGTCAGATTTTTTCGGGTCACAATTTACATCTGTCACAATCTGACTCCCCTCTTATATTAAAAATGCAAGATGTAACACCAACCATTTTCACTCTGTTGGCATATTGTGACCACTGCTACTTATTTATAAAGTTATTTGTAACTAGTGTCAACAGAGAGGAAAAAAGGAGGGGAGTCAGATTTTTTTTAAGGTTACAATTTACATCTGCCACAATCTGACTCCCCTCCTATTTTCCTCTCTGTTACCACTAGTTACAAATAACTTAATACATAAGCAGCAGTGGTCACAATATGCCAGCAGAGTGAAAATGGTTGGTGTTACTTATCGTACAGACAGACAGACCATCTTTATTGTCCCGCATGGAATTTGTTTTCAAAAGCCAGTGCATATACAATAACCACACCATGCTACACAGAATATACATAAACATATAACATGTAATTTCCCGCCTGTCACAACACACGCACAGCGAGGCAGTTTGTTAAACGCTGCTATGGCAGAAATGACAAAACCATATCTAGCCTACGGCCTGACGGCAGTTTTATATGGACTGAGAGGTGCTGTTTTTGGTAGCCTAATACATTTAATTGTTTAATATAGCGTAAGAGGAGACTTGAATTTCTTTTAATGTAACTTGCGAAATGAAACTAAGTGAAATGAAATCCATCATAAAACCATCGAAATGCCGATTCACTGGGCTATATAGCCTATTCGTTATAGTCATTTGTCTTGCAGTAAACAGAAAAGAATGTGTAAGATTGTTTCCAGTAATCATACTTAAACCAAAAATCCGTAAATTGACAAGAGAATGAAATGCTTGCAGTGCATGCGCGTTCATGCGAAGGGGAGTCAGATTCTGAGGGGGAGTCGGAAAATTCCACAACACCGGCTCCCCATACAGCCGGCTCTTTGAACCGGCTCGTTCACGAACGACACATCACTACCGTGGAAGACGTTGGCTTTTCAACGTCACTTCCGCTCGGCTAAAGCGTGTCGCCTGCTAACCAGGTAAAAAATGTAAATAACATTAAAAGTGGTCATATTCCGTGTGTAGTTAACAAACATAGCCGCTTGACCGATAATAATTGTTGCTGATTTTTTTTTATTTTATACTTGTGTCTTCATTTCCGCTCGTGTAACCTGCTTGTTTTCCTGTTAGGAGCATGTGTAGCAGCTAGCTCCCGAGCTAACACTGCTAATTTGAATGGGAGCTGTTTGCTGTTGAAACACTCATGTTAAAGCTTGTATGACTTTGATTATTTCCACAGGACAATGGCAGCGGACGGCAGAACTGAGGACTACCCTCATGAGATAGACGAACAGCTCACAGGCTTCGACTCCTCGGTCTCTTCTGTCAAAGCCATGCTGGAGCAGCTGATGTCCATGCCCAGGAATGAGCTGCTGCAGAAGGTAACCAGGCCACACACACACACACACTTGTTAAAATGCTGTAAATAAAAGCAGTGTACATGCTGACATGGGTTATTGTTATTAGTTACACCTTTTATTTTCCTTCTAAGGCAAGTCAGAATGTCACTTTGGTTGTTTGGATGCAGGGGTGTCCAAACTTTGTTTAAAGAGGGCCAGATTTGACAACGTGAAGATACTGACATTTAAAAATGAAAAAATCAATAATAAAAGTAACATACAAATGTTCACTGTCACAATTATATATTTTTTTAAATGACAGTCACCAAATCTAAGCCAATCAGGCGTGAACAAATCTAAAAAAATCAATTCTTCCTTTCTTTCACATCTGGAGTCGAAGAATAAGTTATATGGTGATATAAGGTGATATGTTAAACTTGCATGAAGTTGATACAAATCTTCACCTCATGTTCATTCTAAACATGACTTATTATGAGTAATGCAAAGTCTGATAACATTTAAGTTTAAAACGTATCACTCTTGCTCTTTTCTTTCACAAGATCATTCAGAAAGTAATATTTTGTGTCACATCTACAGATATATAACACCAGCAGTTATGTCCTTAAAGGTTCAAATGTTTCGTTATGTCAACCAAAAAAAGCGAAATCTGCCAGCCACACAGTATCTGACAATCCTAGCAGGCCATAAATAATATATTATAAAAATGAAGCTGCGGGCCGCATGAAATCTGACTATGGGCCGTGATTGGCCCCCGTGCTGGACTATGGACATGCCTGTTTTGATGTATAAAACAGAGGTGAAAGATTTTAAAGTCACTTGCATTTGTGAGATGCACTGCTGCTCCTCCACTAGACGTCACAGGAAAATATTTTCATCCATCAACCACTACTGATACCTTCCTAATCCTGTGAGGGTTTGCAGGGAGCTTGGACCCTCTGCCATCTTAGACTGCCTCCAGGCCAGTAGCCTGGAGGCAGTCTGTCACGGGGCTAACCCATATTTAGACAAACACTTACTTATTAACATTTTGCATGATAAACATGCAGTAGTCTCATAAAATGGTGCTTAAGTGTATCCAGCAGCAGTCAGCCTAGTGTCTTATGCACATACATACTTCTGTTTTGCTTGTTATTCTCTGTGTTAAAGGCTTTTTTTTTGTAAGTAAAAGATCTACATATTTTCATACAACTGCTGCATATTAACCTGAATCTTGTTTATCGGCAGCTGGACCCTTTGGATCAAGCCAAGCTGGATCTGATGTCTGCCTACACCCTTAATTCATTATTCTGGAGTAAGTTTTATTTAGATTATATTGCCAGCCTAAGGGTTTGTGAACACACAGTAAACAACATGTATGTCATTATGGACATCCACATATATAATTAGACAATGTAGACATGTAACTTCATAAGCAAAGACTCTGACTTATTGTGAGATACAAACATAGAAGCTGAATTATTTCTGGGGTGTGTATCCCAAAGAGCCCTTCACTGAATTTGTCTGTGTTGGTCATTTCTCTGACATGATTTGGACAGGTGGTCTTACTTTTGTTCTTGTGTACAGTGTACCTGGTGACACAAGGGATAAATCCCAGAGAACATGGAATCAAACAGGAATTGGTATGTTTGTTTTCTCTGTAGACATTTGCACTCTGTCTCTATCGGCGTACGTTGTCTAATTCCTTTGTGACTCTTCTCTGTTCTTCAGGAGCGAATAAGGACGTACATGAACAAAGTGAAAGAGATCACAGACAAGAAGAAAGCTGCGCGTGTGGATAAGGGAGCTGCTGCACGCTTCATCAGGAATGCTCTCTATGAACCGGACGAAAAAGATCCTAGAAAAAAAACGGCATCCAAGAAAGCGGCAGACACAACACCTGACGCCCCGCGGGTAAAACGTCCAAAACAAAGCTGAAGTAAAGGCGGAGCCACGCGGTCTGGTCCCACTGCAGTTTGTACTACCTTTGGGGACAACGAACACTCTTTGCTCACAAGGCCATGAAGCAACTTTTAACTTTGTGTTGCAAGAAATCAAGGCAACATAATACACACTGGTGTTTATCTGGGTTGCTCACCAGTCGAATAGGTGGACAGATTCTCACTGACTGTTGCCCTGCAGCAAGACTAGAAACACAAGACTGATTGCCATCTACGACAAACCATCCCATGTTTTGCTGAAAATAGTTCTGGACGCTGCACCAGAATGTTTCAATGCTATGACAGTTTTATAATGTTACTTTATCACTGAGTTGTTGCACAAGTATTGTGACAAATTAGTTTTTTTATTTAGAAAAGTGAGTAAAAAATCATTTGGTATTGAAATGTCATGAAAGATTATATGGATCCACCTTTTAGATACATAAGAAATGTTCATTTCTCTTTTTTGAAGTGATTCTGTGAATCATAAGTTTGCATCTTTCTACACGTGCCATGTGTCAAACACTGTATTGATAAAACATGCTTTTTGGATTGACTTCTGCATAAAAATACTCACCAAACACGATGTTTGAGTTATTCTTTTTTCCCTCTTTTATACAATACCGTGTGCCTGAAACAAATTCTTCTGTTAAAAAGGTTCGATGGAAGCTTCCAACTTCCCCCAGTGGGCACGTTTGACGTGTCACAGCAGGACAAGCACAGGTGTAAGTAATAGAATTAATGATGTCTGCATTCTGTTTAAGCTGATCAGTTTCAGGTCCGTGGTATTGGTAATGCGTGCACGCTGGCTCAAACACACTGTTAACGTTATTAGTAACACCTGTGATTCTCCCGCTATGACAAGTCGTGATGTCTGCTGTCAGAGAGGCCTTTTTTCTCCGCTCCCCAACAGTTTGTTTGCATATCCCATCCCAGACGCGTGTAGTAATAGTTATTGCTCTGCAGTAGCTCCACTTGCTTACATGACCACCCACCGAACACTCAGTGCAATCCAAAGAGTTGAAAATGTCTTGGTTGCACACTAGCTGGTGCTTTTGTACTGATGTTACTAATACATATATACTATAAACTCTGTTTTTTTCATGAGAGCCAGGCTATTTTGGTTGTGTGATTAGGTTGAGCTGATCACATTTTAGTTACATCTTAATAGAATCCAAACTGATGACCAGTGGTCAGTTTCTCAGTGACTGGTCTGTGTTCACTGAGAGTAAAAAGATTTAAACCTTTTCTCACATATTTCGCATGTTCATATAGTTGATATTACACTCAATAAATAGTGTCGAGCTGTTTGTGCTTGCACTATAGAAGAAGTTCACAAAAAAAGCTGAAGAGAGAGGTTTGCCTTGACAAACTTTGTGTATCCTACTCAGTACGAAGCAAGCAGAGCATTACTTAATTCATGGTAGCAATTTGGACCGGCCTCGCGTGGGTCAGTCCTGTGACCTCTTGATTACAAAATGGCCTCTGTAACCATCACAAACAGTGCCGTAGCTGCATGGCTGCACAGTATAAGCACGGGCCGTAATGAGACTTCCTTTTATAAAAACCTGTGTCACATTTGATAAAGACACCCATATTGCTTCCTTTTTGTAATTCCCTCTGGACAGCTGAGATCTTAATCTTAATGTACCCGCAAGTCACTGCATCCCTCTAATCAAGCCCAGGAAACAGTGAGGCAGTGAGTTAGATTCTCAGGAATGTATCTTTTCATTCTTTTCATCATCTTTCCTTTTCTAATCCTCCCTGCAGCGGCGTCCAAAAATGACATTTGTTTAGCCAAACCACCCCACTTTTTCCACCAAGTTGTTGTTTCTAACTTTTCAAAGACATGTGTCAAACTTTGCCTGATGAACAGCCCCGTCTGCATATTGGAAAAATATGGATTTTTCCACTTTTTTTTTTCCCCTCCTCTGTAATGTTCGCCTTTCTATGCCCTCTTCCCCACATGTGCTCAGTATAAAGGAGTTAGGTCACTGTGCGAGCAAATTTGAACAAACAAACTCTCATGTTGAAATCGTGCACCCTAACAAGCTCCAAACCCTGGCGTGTCCCGTGGCTGTTTATTTATGCTGTTTGTGAGCAGCTTGTGGTGAGGAAGTTTATGTTATATAGAGTGAAAGGCATCAGACCAAATGACCTCCTCAGGCAGGATGAAGGTAGAAGCAGCCTTTATTTCAGACTTCTCTATCTCCTAAAAGGATAAAATATGCTGACAACAGACTGCATTGGAATACCAAATGGGTTCAACACATCCAGGAAAATCACATAATTTGAGGTAAGTTGTCAGTAAGTCAATGCTGTAAACAGAATTGAGCTGAGCTGCTGATGAAAATACATCATGGGTTAAGCAGCGATTTCAAATACCATTTGAAAGAACCTTACAAATTGCATTTAACCTCCTAATAGGCTTTTTTACCTGTACTCAGTCAGTCTGTGCATCTCAATATCTGTTAAATTATACTGGGAATAAATCAAAAATATATTTCTCAATCGGCCTCTTAGCTCGTTCGTAGTGGAAACCAAAGTGCTGATCTATTCCGAAAAGTCATTTTCAACAAACCGGGAAGAAGTAAATGTTTTTAAGGTCCTGTTAGCATTCCAGTTCAGAAATGGAAAGTCATGGAAACATTTTGCAACAGCAACACAACATGAAGAAACAAAGAGAAGACATCACAAAAATGTTGAGATTCAGTGTTTATTCTCGAACCTGTTGACAAAATAATCTCACCACGAAGTCCATTTAGCAGATGTTCCAGAGGTTTAAATCATATCACATGATCCTTATCAGCAGATGGAGCTGTAGATGTTCACTTTAAGGACTTCCATGAGATTCCCTTAAAGTTATACTGTATATATGTTGTGTTGAGTGTTAATTCTCCTGTATGTGCTGTGATACACTGAAATACACAAAATAATGACATTTGCATTTAGCAAATTTTGGTTGTTTGTACCATTTAGAACTCAAACAAATGCTTGATACATGTACGTACGCTTAAATGTACGTACGCAGAGGTGGATAGTGTTCACATCCAAACCCCAGGTGTGTACAGGTGTGTGTAGAACATTGCACATTTCAGCTATTTGGGCAGCTTCACCTGATTCTTCGTACACCTGTGACTTTCTGTTTGTCTTAACCTGAATAAGCTTTTTATACTCAGATTTTTGTCTCATCTGGAAATAAACAGATGTAGAGGAAGGCTCGTCTTTTACTTTAATAAAGGTTGCATACTTGATTACATTGAAATACTCAAATATTCAATCTTATATGAGCAAAAGAACAAACGTATGTATGTGTCTTGAGTATTGGAATAACTAGTAACTATTTTTTAAAATAAATGTAGTGGAATAAAAACTACAATATTCCCCTGTGGATGTAGAGGAGTAGAGGTATAAAGTAGCATAAAAATGAAGTAAAGTAAAAATTGTACTTAAGTATAGTACTTGAGTAAATGGACTTAGTTACTTTCCACCACAGTGAGTAAATAATACTAAAACAGAGTTCTGTGTGAGAATGGGCCACAGTTTGTATCTTTGAACTGCTCTCTGTCTCTCATGTCATTTTAGACTCCCACTGTCGCTCACTCCATTCATCACGTCTACGTTCATGGTGGAGGGGAAAAGAAAATACAGCATCTTATTTATAGCGGGTAATCCCGTGTCAGGGTGACGTATTGTGATTTACAAAGCTGAAGTGCATCGCCCACTGCAGACTTTAAAACATTTGATTGCAGCCTGTGTCGTGCGGGGGAAAGATGAGGTATTCTGCAGCCCACTGGAACAAGCTGCTTTTTTTGTTGTTGCTTTGAATAAGTGGGTGAAATTGAAGGACGGACATTGCAGCTTTATTCTGTCTGACACACGAGGAATTCCATGCAGTCATTTGTGCCACTTTCTATTCACCTTGGCCCCGCTGACAGAGCCGCTGATTAATCATGATAACAATGTTTTCCTTCTATTTAGCCCTCACCTCCCAGTGCCCGGACAAATTACTTTTTTTAAGAGTCAGCAGGTGAGGCTGAAGCTCGGACCACCAGGGTGTCCAACAGAAACTGGGATTACATCCTTTTTATTCTGTTTTTTAACTCTTTAAATGAAGCAGTTTGATTTGTTGGTTTGATTTTATTGAATAAACCAAGCTAAATATTCATTTATGTTTCTGAAAAATACTCGACAGGTTTCTAGCTTCACATTCTTGAGATTTGAACACCCGATTGTCTCATGGTTTGCCATTTTCTTACTTCATTAATCTCTTCATTCTCTCTATTACACTGATAAGACTGCCTTTATTTCCTCCTCTCAGAGTCAGCATCGCTCCTGTGTCAAGTTCATTCATCTCGATGATCCTGTGTCCTGCAGATAATTAAGGATCATTCTGACACATTGTGTCGACCCTTCTCTATATTCTGAGTTTCTGCTATGCGTTACTTCTCATTTCTTCCACTTCTCTGGGATTTTTCAAACAATAAGTAACCTGGATCACTTCATCAGAAAGACTGCTAAACTCTAATGAGCCATTCATAATTTCTTCATCGCTCTCTCCCTTTTACTCTCTCCTCTCCCCTCCTACTACTGTACATCCCAGTGTGGTTTGGCCGTATAAGAAAATGACGACATGCTGCAAACATGCACGGAGCGAGGCCTTGAACCCTCCTCGCTAAACACATCACATCATCATCACACTTTATTGAGTTTCCATCCTTTACATTACCTTGCTCCTGCCAGTGCGTTTAATCTGAAGAGAAGAACACACACACACACACACACACACACACACACACACACACACACACACTCGCAGAAATACTCCTCGCTGAATGGGTTGGGGTTGGCCTGCCATCTATCAGGCTTAAATAAACTATTAGAAACGAAAACACAAAATCATTTTAGAGAATCGAGCCTGGGCGTGGAGGTTATAGGTTCAAATCTGAGAGAAACTTTATGAGTAAATGTTTCTTTCTGTGCTTGTACTGATGAGGGAATTGGTAGGAAATTGCTTTCAATGGCCTTTTAATGGATAAATAAAATTTTGGAATTTAAACATCCATATTAAACATGGATTATTCATCTTCTTTCCCCCATGTGCAGACCAGCTTTATGATGATGTCACTCTGTGTCCATTTGAAGATCTCATCTATTACTGTGGCTGGTGTTTACCTCTCGTGCGGACCTCACTCTAAGAGGGGAAACATAACAGTCCATATGGCTGCGAAATCAGGGCTTTCCCCCTCTAAACTGTGGGCTTCCGATGCATAAAGCCTGCAGGATAACCGTTCAGCCATCAAAGAGCTGAACGCAAAACCATCTCTGAGTCCTCTGCACACAAACACACGTGCACATGCACACTATCACACTCGGGGAGTTAGGCAGCTGCAAGCACACTGTGAAAGCAGGAAAATGCTTACCGTTACACACATGCTGATGGACGTACAAAGACACACAGAGAAAATGGCTTACCCGGGCATATACGCACACTCAAGAGCTGACTTGAGGTGTGTAATGGATTGGATCCCCCTCATAATTCGTGGGACAGCATTGTCTTCAAGGTCCGCAGAGAGGCGGATGAGACCACAGCTGTTTGGACATAAATTTCCAGAGGAACGCCTTAAGTCCGAGCCTCCAGCATAAAGAGCATGACTGTAAATTCCTCTCCAGATGACAAATGATCACCCTAAGGACTGTTGTGTGTGTGATCATGTGTGTGTGTGAATGTATGTGTGTGAGAAGGGGGTTTCTCGTGCAGGAGTGTACAAGGTCACTGAATGCACTGTATGTGTTGTTACTCATGCACAAGCAGGAAAAGGTGTGTGTGTGTGTGTGTGTGTATGTGTGTGTGTGTGTGTGTTTGCGTGCTGCAGGTTTGAGGAGAAGGATGAAATGGCGTGCAGACGGGAGTGGGTCTCCTCTGTTGTATCAGGAACACTCAACAGCTGGAGGAGAAGATGAGGGCAGCCGGCCAGGCCTCATAAAAAATGTCTGAATCTCGGTTTTCTCTTTATACAGTAGCTAATGCCGTTGTCATGTTATCATACAAGTGTGCAGGTTTATAGGAATATTTTGTATAGATTGGGTTGCATACAGCTTGTAGCATGGGATGTTGTTTTGCCAACAGGGAAAAGTTTCAATCTTATGTTATGTCTTCATGGATCATACCATCATATGTCTTCATTTGTATGTACATGGATATTTGCTACAGCTTTCACTCCGTCTTTGAGACTTTAACTATCAAATGTGAGTCTCTCAGAGCTTCTGATATTAATGTGGTTTAATTACCTTTAATTATTGGTGTAAATTGTAAATTTTGACTCATGATGAAGCACCCTTTTGGTATCTAGATTATAATAGACCCAACGGATCTATGAATTCATCCCCAAACAAGGCTATAGTTGAATTACCAGAATGAATATCATAGTGTGTTTCATGGAAACACTATCACCGAGAACAGGGAGGGTTAGTGGTTGATCTGAATCGAATAGCATTTTCAATCTCTGGGGAAATATTCACATGCTTGTCCAAACTGCAAATCGAATTCTGTGCCTGTTGCAGTTTACGGGGCTCCTGAGCAAACAAACAACAAAACAAGCTCGCGCACAACATCTCTTTAGTTTCCCTCAAAAGAGACACACCTGCTGGAAATGGGCAGCCAGAGTGCCTCCTTTTCCCCGCCACACACCTAGTTTCCTCCTTTCCCTCGATAAAATAACGGGGTTTATAGCACATCAATAACCCCTCTCATCCCTCTTCCCTCTTACATTCAGAGCCGAGGTTTACTGCTAGCGTGGGGGGAAGGCTGCAGGCCTTGATGTGAGAGCCTGGGGCTAACGGTAGCGCTGGGTACTGTAAAGTGATGAAGGGCCTCCGCTTTTACGATGATGTGAATGATGTAGCCTGAGAGAGTAAAAGAGCTTGTGAGAGCTGCACCATGTCCATATACTGTACATGACTAGACTGCAGGGGGAGTGGATAGATTGTGGATATGCCCAGCTACTAAATATTTACATCCCCTTTAAGGCTTTTTGCAGATGCTATTACCCCAAATTATGTACAGCAGGAACAACATAGACGGAAACTGTGAATTAGTAAAAACAAAAGGAGCCAATAATACGAAAATCAGCAAAAACTCCGTGTTCATTTGTAAAATTCTACATCTATCTGACTAAGAGGTAATCGAACCGTTGAGCTATACTGACTTTATTGCTTCACCTATCAATAAAGAAGTGCTAACTTCAAACAGCGAGCAGAAAAATCAACATTTAGAAGTCAGAACTGAGTGTGTGATAAAAGCATGTTCCTTTGTTACAGCTGACATTTAAGTCAACCCCACATACAAGCTCCTGCTGCAGTAAATACTTGCTAGTGCACAATATGTGTATCAATCCACATCTGAAAATAGTGCCCAACAAATGCACTTCACTTCCACAGTTTGAGTAGCTCAAATCTAAAGTGCACAAATGTTTTTTTAAATAAAGAAACTGTATATTTGTGATATATTATTAAAGACTTACAGAGACTGAGAGTCACAGACAGGCTGAGGAAGTCATAAATTAACACTTTGTGGTCTTTTTATAGCATTTGTCAATCCTAAAAAAATATATAGAATATCACAAACCTTACCCTGAAAAAATATATATATAAAAGCATGTATGGTTGATCTGTAGCAGTAAAATTAAACTGAATGTCTCTGAACTGGAGGACTAAAGTAGTAAATATACATCTCTGGAATCACCTGCATCAAACTCACATTTCATTTCATTGCTCGTCTTTATGCACACGTCTTCTTTGTGATTAACAAATATTCAGTGAGGTAAATCACTAAAGGACGGCAGCTTTCTACATTATTCACAGCCTACTTCTCACAAGAAAGTAATGTGTACATTAAAGGTATGATTTGGTTTAAGAGACTTGCTTTTAAAACCTGTTGGGAGTCCCAGACAGAGCTTTACAGCATTCACAGGTTCACAGTATGATCAAAAGTTCCTCCTGGCTGGCACAGGGGGGCAGTCTAACACAGCAGTACGGGCCTTTTCTCTGGTCAGGCTTGAGTGGCAAGCTGAGGTTTGCTTTTCCTCCTACCGCAGAGCAGATTGGAGAAGATTAGCCCTCGCTTGGCCGGTAATCACCCTTATCACACGAGAAAACGACAACAATACAGGGAGTTTAATGAAAGAAGTAATTGTTGTGGAAGTCCCACGTTATGCTGCGGTGGCGTGATGAATGACAACCGCAATGCACCGTGCTGTGAGGAGATTGTTGCTGCATGGTTGTTATTTAAACCCATTTGTTATGGTTGCAACTTTCCTCTGGGGTTGTTTAGCTGAGGGAAGTGACTTGATTTCAAAGAGGAACATGGAGAGAAGTGAAAAAAAAAGTTTTCATTGATGAAAATTAAAAAGTAATACTGTGTGAGTGTGCATGAAAGTAGACTGTAGCCTTTGTTTTTGTGCTTTTTTGTCCAGATACATGGACATACACATAGATAAAGTCTTGATTTAAACTGTAAAAGATCCATTTTTTATAAAAACGCAGACGCATAAATAATCACGTCAGACTTTAATCTCCCTATTCATCCATACATGGAAGCGTAAGTGTATTTACAGTGCGTAGGCTTATTGGCTTTTCTATCCTTTTACCACACACCCTAAATTGTCTATTCATGGCTGTAAGTCTGCATGAAAGCTACAATCAAAATGTATTGAGCAGAAGCTGAAAACTTGAATGACAGTTGATATAAGACTTTCAATAAAAGTTGCTGCTATTATTAACCGCAAAAATCCCCGAACAAAAAGTGAAAAAAAAAAAAAAAATCTGGATGTTCTACGTTCCACTTGCTGCAGGCGGTGCGGGCTAATCATGATCTAATACACAGCCACTGCATGCTTGGATTGACATCAATTGGCTGTTTTTTCGGTGCATGTGGCTGTGTGCATACCCATATAATTGAGTGTGTGTGTGTGTGTGTGTGTGTGTGTAGTGAATGTATCTGCACGTGTGTGTGTGTGTTTTTGCTCAGGTCTGTGTTTGTCTTAATGTCTTTCCATGTGTGTGTGTGTGTGTGTGTGTGTGAGGCAGAGAGATTACAGTGCTTTTTCTGTGAAGGCTTGGAATGCTTCATACCGAGACAGCTGCAGTCTAGACTGTCATTCTCGCGTCACTTTATCGCTTCAGGGCCTAAAAGACAAACGAGGAGGAGCACACAGATATGCAGCCTCATCTTGATAAGAGAGGTGGTAAGAGGATCTACTGATGACTTCTCCAAACTAGCATGAAAAGGCAGCTCCGGTGTCTGATACAGCAAACACTCTCAAAGGGTTTTCAGGCAGGCGATGACTGAAGAGCATGAGCTGTCCAGGCTTCAAGTGTATGAGTAACATGCGTATACGTTTATGTTGGTGCGATAGCGAGAAAGAGGTCAGAGGTTTTTTCTTTATACGCATGTTCACACTTTTTACACATCTTGTAAACACGTGTATGTCTGTGTTAATTTCCGTCATAAAACTGACCCTGTTGTCAAGTGCAAGGAAAAAAATCAGCAAAAAAACGCGATAAACTGATTTATTTGATACGACCGGCGAAAGCTGTGAGAAACTTTCTCAGAGCAGCCAGAGTAGGAAATGCCAGTCCTAATGTCAGAGGGCTGCTCTGTCCTATTATGGCAAATCGAAGCAGAATGTGTCATTAGCTAATCGAGGGCTAGTTTCTCCTCCTTTCCAAAACAGCGTACAGAGGGCAGCCTCTGTCCCCGGCGCTCCAGCCTTCAAAGGCCCCCATTATACTTCAATGGAGGATAAACAGCGGCTCCTAAAAATGACGGTCTCCAAAGTTTAAAGCAACATCGTTTATCACCCCTGCCAGCCACTGCAGGTGTGACCCCATTCCCACAGCCTCATCGACAGCCCGGGCCAGGGGGAAGGTATGCCTGTGTGTATGTGTGTGCATATGCACGCCATTGAACCCCTACAACAGCAACAATACACCTATACTTTGTCCCCGTTCTTTTGTTAAAAATTAGCGTGAACTCTGGAATTCAGGTTATGTAGTTTCTATATGAATGATATCAAATGTTGCTTACCATTAACAAATGATAAAGTCACTATGACTTTATGTGATTAGCTTACATTTATTCGATCATCATCATGTTTAAGCAACATTATGTAACTTTTCTAGATTTTAAATCATTGACGTGTAATCAGGTGTAGTGGTGTCATTCCCACTCCGCACCCCGTACGCCTGCTCTTGCACTATATATGTTCATGAAGTACGTAACGCTTTAAGTCGCACCACAAACTATTTTTTACTACTGATTTTGGTGAAACTTCATCATATTTTATGGAGAAAATGTTTCTGCTTGGTCATTTTCAGATTTTCCTGATGGACAGTGAAGTAAACCGCTGCCGACTGTTGCTGCTGTTAGCTAATGTTAGCTCAGTTTGTTAGCTCAGGCTGCCCGGACTGTCAGCTCAGAACACCTGGGGAAGTGTTAGCGTTCGTACCACAGGCGTTTTGGACCACTAGGGAAGGGTAGTTTGATGGAGCGGAGCTGGTGTCGTGCCAGAACTGGAGCTGGGCAAGCAGGCAATGCAACCAGGCTGCAGCAGCCTCTATGGACATAATGACAGAGGTGAAAAGACAGAAGTGGACAGTGTTGGAGTGAGCTAAGAGAAAAACTGGACTCTTGTCCATTATACAGTACCACGCTTTATTAGTCAAACATTGTACATCCATGCAAGATAGCAGAAAGCTTATGGAGAATAAAGCATGTTATATTTGTGGTTTCATTTAAGTGTTTCATTTTGATGGACTTTTATTGAAACTCGCACTTCAAAGTGAGGATACGTTAAAAAGCGCTCACTAAATGTTGCCAGTAGCAGAACACGTGCATGTGGGTTTTGGACGCTCAACAACTTTTAAATGTCAATGTCGTTTGACGTTGGGTTTGCATGCAGAGTTTGGTGGACATCTTTGCCAAGTTGAGGAAGGAAGGCAGAAGCCAAGTCGACCTCAGTTTCCACAGATTTTTAGGTCTGTGCGTTCGCTTTTTGGTAGACATTTTCAATCCACTGTCCCACAGTGCTGTGCATGGATGCATTTTAGTATGAATGGCTCAAGTGGAAACTGGAATTTTCACCCTGGCAGTGGGAACATGCAGGACATAGACAATGTATAGACACCATTTCGTGCATCAAGAGTATTTTGTACTATTCAAAAGTGTCCTATGAATGAAAGGTTGAATGGCAGTCATGCTCATCAGTTCCCCACCATCAATATACCTTTCTCAGAAGGGACTGAGAGTTGTTCTTGGACACAGGAGCATGACACAGAGAGAACTCTGAGGTTGTCTAATGATCCCGCAGGGCTGAGACAGCTGAATTTGGAGACGTCCAAGTAGGTTTGTGATCTGACATGTTTCAGTGTGTGTTTGATTGGGAAAGAGAGAGAGAGAGCATTTAACAATTTATTGAAAGTCAATTAAGCGTGCATGGTCTTTTCTATAAACATCAACACCACATTCACGCAATTTCATGCATTTGCACCTGGGAGCAGCTCTGCACAGTCTCGTACTGTCAGACACAAAGCAGCTCTACGGGAGCAGTTGGTTTTGAGCCACCTGGCTTTCACTGACATTGTTTTATTGGGTAAATCTGATCCATGCACGGACGGCCATCATTTAGCAACAAAAGTCACTGAAACACTTGGCTGTTAACTTTATATGTATACCGCATATTTATCTTTTTAATGAAGTGAAAAGATACTTTCGCAATGTTTTATTTTCAACCATCAACAAATCTTAATCACAACATTCGTCTTAGAAATGATTTTCTTCAGGGAACTTCTGCAGCAGCTGTTAACGGCAGCGTTACTCATTCACCTTCCCCTACCCCCATTTTCCCAGACGAGTCAAGGATTGAACCGGTGACCCTCCAGTCACAGTGCTTCTTCTGTAACATCTAAAATGTGTGTGTGCGAATGTGTGTGTGTGTGTGTGTGTGTGTGTTTGCGTAAGCCAGCTGACTACAGCTGTGCTCCCAAGGGTGTGTAAGTGACTGCGTCTTTATCCGACATGTGTGTGTGCTTTATCTAACGCATGTCCTCGGTTCAGTTTAATTAACAGAGGCCATGTGAACAGATCCCATCGGGGTCAAGGTGATCGAGGCGACTGAGCAGGTGGAAAATCAATGAGATTGGCTCACACAGAGGATATCGACCACTGGTCAAACACGGCCTCTATTGATTGACATGTTTACAGCGGAAGTGTGTCTAACAGTTTAACTTTAGTTACAGATACAGTCAGTGCAGTGAAGTGGTACCAAAGTATAAAAAAAGAGATGCTGTTAGGACAGTACATCTTTGTTTTGGTGTGTGTTTAAACTTTTTCTTTCAAAGTTCTGGAGATCAGACATGATTCTAAGTTGTCAGTAAATAAAATCTGAATAAATTTTAGGTTGTTTCTTTCCAATAAATGTGTTGTTGAGGCAGACTTGTTGATTTCTTGACGATAATGATGAATAATGTTAGTTATATGAACACTTTCCTCTATTCGGTCATTGCTAGAGTCATGCATCATTACATTAAATATTAATACAGCGTGAATGGTCATATGCCTTGCCATTAAGTCACCCAGCACTCGCCGTGACCGCTGCTCTGATCCCCTCTAGGATCCACAAAACCTTCCAGGAAAGAAGAGACGAATGATGCAAAGTGGCAACATCTTTGCATCATTCGTCTCTTACTTCGCTCCTCAGATCAAATGTGAGTGTGCAGCGAAAAACATCTGAACCCCCCATTCATTCATCATGCAAGCCTTGGGCATTGGAAGAGAGACACAGAAAAATAAGGTAGGATGTGACAGAGAAGCTATGGAGGAGATTAAGGAAGGGAGACAGACTAGGGAGTGGATTTAGTAGCCTTGAAAAGGCTGGCTTCCCCCACACACATATAAACCCCCTGTGAAAACACAAGCTAATTATTAAGAAAACAAAGGGTGAACTGCAGCGACGTGCCAACGCACACAGATCCCCGGCAGAGTAATTGTGCATGAGCTATTTGGGCTGAAAACAGCACGATTTGGTGCTCGTCCTCAGCACAGCCAAGCAGAATGAACAACATCTGTTCCCTGGGATGGGGTTTGAAAACAAGCACAGGGAATGATTCTCTCTTTCTTCTGTTTTTTTACTGCGATTCAATGGTGTCTGACGGAAGACAATAGTTATTGGATTTTTATCTTTATATATATATATATATATATATACACAGTCGCTTCCAAAAAACAAAGAAGAGTCCAAGTATTTTGTGGGTTTTCTGTTTCCCTTTGCTACGTCAGCATGCAAACGCTAAAGTAACAGAGGTCATTAGCAAAAAAACAGTCATTCTGCTATAAAGGGATCCTATCATCAACATGAAGGGCCAAAGCTCATAAAAGCTTGGCTTCATAACAATGCTATCACTCCCAATGAGGCTCAGATCTTGGACAGGGTAAGCAAGGGAGGTGAAAAAAAAAAAAAAACCCTCAGTGTTTTTGAATAGGCCCTGAATGTTTCTGTATTGCCTTCTTTCACGCATGATTAAGTTATACAATCTAAGAGGCTTTTTGTGCGTCCCTTGTGCTTTTGCAATCTTTTAACAGTATCAAACTGATCTCTGTCCTAACACAGCTGAGCGTATTACTTCCAATCTCGCTCTGCATTTTAAGCGGCTAGGGAAGTGTCGCTGGGAATTTGATAATGCTCAGCAGCGCAGTGGATGCCTTGGTGGAGAGCCATGTTTTGAATTGGCTCCGAAAGGCTGCAGCATTAACCTTAGCGAGACGCCAAGAGCGTGGTTCCATTTGATTTCTGACGGAGTCAAAATAATTGATGTCAGCTCATGAGAAATGGTGGTAATAGCTGCTCAAAGAGTCATTGTTTTTACTATGTGACCGGGCTTACTTGAGTTAGCATGCGGCGAGCTGGGGATGGTGAAATTAGTTTCGGTGGAGTTTGTAAATTGTCTGTTCTTTCTTGTTTTTACTGTACATCTCTGGTTTTAGCTGTCATTGTGTGTTTCCCTGTGAAGCCAACCATTGCTTAATGGCACTTTTACGCAACCTGGCTTTACTTGACAATGATTGATGATGACAGAAAGTTTTAATACTGTATTGAGGGGTCATCAGCGGGCGGCTGGAGGGAGGTTTTAAACGACAATTGTGGTAGTGTGACTGTCTCCCTCTCCTTATCCTAAACACACCAGTTAACTCACTGTGTGTCCTAATGGAAACTATGCTGGACTGCTCAGCTTGTGTGTGTGTGTGTGTGTGTTGCGGCACCTGTGGAAAGAGAGCTGCCTATCACGCCGCTGCTGATGAACAACTATGTTAAGTGCACCAGCGCACTGTTCTCAGAGACCCGCAATCTCCAGACGCACCACATTCCTCTCAAACATGCTCTGTTTGTTTAAGTCACATGCACGTGATGTGACACACACACACACACACACACACACGCACACTGCATGTACACCAATGTAGCCCCACAGGTCTGTGTGCATGCTTAGTTAAACATATATCAGTGCATACACACCCACAGAAACACACATGACAAACACACACACTTTCGTTTATGCACACGTGTACAGACACACAAACACTTTTAAACATGCACACATTCTGGCACCGTATAACTCTGATTATATGAGCTATGGCAACAATTAGATGTAATAGCCAAAGATAATAACAGCAATTTTTATACTTACGGGAATGATTAAACGCCGGCGAAATATGCAGTGAATTATGTTTTGAGAAGCATGTGGCGGTTTGTTTGTGTGTTTTATTCCAGCATGTGTTTTCTTTATTGTCTCAAGTGTCAGTCAAAGACACAAAGTCTGCCAATTACTCTCAGCTTTATGGACAGATAAAAGTAGTATTAGATAAACTTTTTTTGCTAATTGCGCGTGCATCATAACTCAACGTGATTACAATGCAGAACGCGTCGATTCTCCCGTTACATAAAACTTTATGGAGCAATCTTGTAAAAGTTGTTCAAGTCGATTTAGCTCCAAATTTATTTTAAGCACTTTCTTCATTAAACAAGCAAACAGATTTGCAATAAAAATGCAATTCACATGAAGGCAGATAAAGTAAACCAAAGTACAAACACTAATTGCTCATTTTAAGATAAGAGATCTGTGAATGTGTGTTGTGTTTGGGGGGGGGGGGGGGCACAGCATTTTACTGTTTTTACAATGAATACAATTAACAAATTGGAATGACTGAAAGGCAGAAATAACTATAGATTCAGGGCAGCACTGTAACATGTCAGACACAGACAGGTTACATGGTGGTGGAGGACATTGAATCAGGAGACCTGCAGAAATCTTCTGGGACCTAAATGTGTGATTTTAGGTACACAGTAAATGTCCGTGAAGTTATTTGTGATGCTGTTTATTCCTAAAGATGTGTAGACCCCAATGTATTTATGTCTACAGATCACAAGAGCTCCTCATGTATGAACAATAACCGCTTAAGGCTCAACGTAAAGGGTACTTTATGTTTTCAGCATATTTTGGTCTATTTTAGTCCACGAACGTTCAGAACTTTGATCAGAACCAGAATCAATCAAAAAAAGAATTTGGAACTCTGAATCAAGAAAATCTTAAACTTTATCCAACCTCACCACATGGTCCGTATTTGTTCGTGGTAGTTGGGGTACGAGACGTTACTTACGGGAGGTGGACGCTCTAGAAAAATGTGTTAACCTAACCCCAACACACTTCAAGACCAGCAGCAGGAGAGCCGGGTTATAATTTATGGATGAGAGTGTGAGACCACCCAAAGACCGGGGCCCCCGCACAGCTGCTTACCATGATTGCATGAGGGAACACACACACATAGATACAAGTGTATATTTTTAAAACACACATGAACAAATATGCACCTGTGCGTATCGACATACATAGTAGTAGTAGTAGTAAGTAATCTGTATCTGTATCGGCCTCTTATAGTGACCACAACAACGCTGTTTTCTTCTGTTGAGGGTTCACAGCACACGAGAGTGAACAGATAACGTGACGCACATTTTCTATTAAACAGAAATGTGCTGTCTTTTGCTCACTGTGGCACCATCTTCCATCACTGAGCAGCTGGAAAGCGCGTGTACGAGCGGCGGTCCTCTTCTCACCGAGGACATTTCGACTTGTTATAGCAGGAAAAGCAGAGGTGTAATTAATTACCATTAATTAGTGCCCATTTTAGCATCAAAATAAAGCACGCCAATGAGCAGCATGGACAGTATATGGACATGAGACTAATTATTGTTATTAATTACACCTGTGCTTTTCCTGCTAAGCCTTTTTTTTTGTGAAAAAGTGTGAAAATTAATGTCTTATGCAACATAAAGTCTTCACTGACCTCTTTGTAATCTCCATTACAACAACATTAAGGAACGTGGCCCTAAGCTGAGCATTTAATACTCAGATCAAGCCTACTGAGTCGGTATTATCAAAGCGTTCTGTTACGTGTCGGCACAGTCTGGTCTAACATCATGTTATCCATTATGAATACTTGTAAAAGTAGTACCCGGCTAACTCCTACAGCCTACTTACCATAGCGGAGATTCAAAAAAAAAAAGTGTGCTTGAATAGGCTTGTAATCTGTAAGCCTAGCATACGGATGTGCTTATGCTCACATTTCAGCCTGGCACACACATTACAGACGTACGAACCAGAGGAACTTTTTCTGATCACTCGACCTGCTTTGGAAAAGATAGCTCTGCTGGCCCACGAAGAAGAAGAAGAAGAAAAAAAAAAGCTCATCTCTGTATTGTGGAATCCAATCGCTCCTCCAGTGATAGAATCCCCAGACGGTTCACCTGCTTCTATTCATGCAGGTAGTTTCCTGCAAGATGAGGGATCATATCTGCCGGGAGAGGGACAGGGATTAACTTTTCCAAAAGAAAAGACAGGGACTGGCAGCTTAGATGACTCTTTTCTTGAAAACCAACTCGTTTTTGGCTTCGGGCACCCTTCTCATCCTCTTATCCTCTCCGTCTATATCGCTCCCATCTTCTGTCCCTCAGGACTGCATTCAGAGAGAGAGAGCGGTAAAAAAAAAAAAAAAAAAAAGACACATGTAATTGGAGTGATTTTGTGTCTGTGCAGGTGTGTGAAGGAGCATATGTTGCCTGTGTGTATGTGTGTGTGTGGGGGGCACTTTTACTTTCCTGCACCTGAGTGTGAATGTGTCAGTTTTCATCTGATTTTTGCATATATACAAGTATAATTAACCCAGTCTACATGCACACGGATACTGTATGTGTGTGTGTATCTGTACAAACACCTGTTGTGTATGTGTGTGTTCCAGGTCTAGGGCTGCTTTGATCCTTTAAGAGCCCGGTGAGATAGGAGCTCTAGTATCTGCCAGTATTGTATTCTGTATTCTGAAAGGTCACCGGGGAGGTGGAGGTGCAGGGAAGGGCAGGCCTGTTGTTCCCTCTGGGCCAGACTTCACTCTATACAGCATGTCTACTCCTCTTTTTACAAATCCACCAAGACCGTAGTGCCTCTACGCCTGAGGTGGCACACCAGGGGAACCGTGTCAGTGCTCTGTAGTGTCGTTGGAACTGGGTTACAAGGTGACGGATCAGAGCAATAGGTTTGTGCGCTGTGGGGTTTGTTTAGCTTTTGAGTTCACCCCTCTACGGGTTTCACTGTCTCGCTATCGTTTTACAATATCAGTGGCTTCTGTACGATTGTTCTTTATTGGCAGGGATAGGTGCCTTTGTGCGACTTTGAATATTCCTTTACCGCTGCACCTGTTGGATAGCCTGAATGTGCATGTCAGTAGAATGACTGACTGAATGATGTCTTCTTTTGCTGTCCTTTTTCTCTTCTTGGAATTTGTTCATAGGTTTTTACTTGTCCATAGTTGCATTAAAACATGGTACATATGTCATCTGTAACTATCTTGTAGAGTCATGCTGACAATCTCAGCCCTGAGGACGCAGGGGAGCCTTCCTGCTGTTGGACCATGCCGTCTAAGGAAGGGGCTAGAATGGCATCTTCATCGTCCTCATCATTCTCATAGCCAAGGAGATCCACATTAGCATCATCTTTATTTTCATCTCAGCCACCACATTCCCTTTTAGAGTTGATGAGTTGACTGAACAGAAGGGGAAATCCTGCATTCGGGTCTTCCACCATGTTCACCCAGAAGACGCTAGATGAACCCGACCTATCTCTGGGGTATTGAAGAGGCCAGGTTCAGCTTTTCGCCATGGACGCGCCAGAATTATAAACAGCACAGTGCTGCAGTGCTCGAAAGTGTCTGTGGGTGAGCATTTTTTACTCCCATACATGTAATGAAAGGGGGGATTGAGAAAGTCAAGAGCAGGACGCGACATCCTTAACCTTGCTGCCAGCAGTAGTGGTAGTAGCCGTTGCAGCAAACTAAAAACCAGCTTGCGGTAGCTACAGAAACACAAGCTCACTTTGATGTGCTAGCCTGTCAGTTAAAGTGGTATGAAACACGTATGGACAGGTAAGTCCACCACAATGTGACATCCACAAAATTAAAAAAAGGACTATAAATGTATCCCGAGACAAGATAATGAGCATTTGGAAGCTACCTTGACAGCTGCAGCTAAGTGGAAAATCGAGAAGTCGGGGCCGACACAAAGCAAGGATTCAGTATTTGGGGCTTATATAAAAGGTCGTGCCAGATACCGAGCACCGCTTGAAAAGAGAACTTCATTTTGATGTACCACGAGTGCAGAGTGGTTTGGCAAAGGGAAAAAGCCTCGCTCTTGAGCAATGATGGACAAGGTTGCTTCTTTTAGATGTTGTTACCTATCCTGTTTGATTGGTAAAACTGATCCACAGGGGCCTGCCCTGCCAACATTTTGGAAATTTCTCGTATGCACATGATGCCCATGTTGTTTTTACTGTTTCCTTTTACCACACAATAGAACGATGGGGAACATGACAGGTCAAGTTCATTGTTCTGTTAAAGAATATGAACAAAATCCATCTCGGTGGAAGAACACTGATAAATACTGTCAAAATAAAACTCCTCAGTTCCTCCTGCTTACTTCTCTCAGACTCCTAAACTGCATTGTTTTAGTGGAGAGGCCTGGCTGAGTTCCAGCAGACCAATTCAGGGTCCTTCTTATTGAATTTCATCCAGAAGCGATATCATAACCACAAAAGACTGACTGCTACCTAGAGGGCTCAGCTGAACTCATTCAGCCGTGATTCAATGACTCACACATTTCCCCTCTCACTGCATCTCTCTCTAACTTCTACTCTCTTTTTCCAACCCTAAGAACTGTAGCCAAACTTTATTAATTATTGTGGTTTGTTCTACTCCACAGTCTCTCGTCCTCGTGCTCATCTTTCGTCACATTTCTGTAAAAAATAGTGTTGTAGTGCTGCTTGTCCTGGTTGAACACACACTTGAGTCACATGTCACCACTGTCGTCATTTTCATTTAATTTCATTTTAATGTTACTGTAATATTTGACTTCCTTTTTGAAAGTAAGTTCATTGAATCCCTTAACCATGGTACTTAAAGTCCATATTTGTCCTGTCGACGAGAATAAAACTGTAAACCAACGGCTGCATTTCTGTAGCCCTCTGTTTTTGTTTTCTGTTCCCACATGCCTCCAAGCTGTGTGCGTTTCTCTTTCTTTCTTTCTTTCTTTCTTTCTTTCTTTCTTCCTTTCTTTCTTTCTTTGTGTGTCCTGTCCTCATCCAGGTCTCCACGGTGGTGAGGAGGTCGTACGGCTTCAGCGTCCTCCTGGATCTACCATTCTTCGCATACGTTTTATAATGTAATGTATTTGAAAATTTCATCATCAAAATGTGTGTACAATGTGATTTTGTTGGTCTGTTCTGTACACGTGACATCTGTCCTGTGAGAGAGAGGGATCCCCCTTCTGTGGCTCGTTCTGAAGTCTCTTCCATTTTTTTCCCTTAAAAGGACTTTTGGGGAGTTTTCTCCGCTTACTGATTGTAAAACCACATGAAGCAAATTTTGATTGGAGATTATATGAATCAAATTTGACTTGGCTTTAAGACAAACTAAAAGATAAAGCAAAGCATGCCTGCCCAATAAAAATGCCTAATAAATAGCACTAAATTGTGTGTGTGGGAGCTTAGTTTTGATCAGTTAATGTGTGTGCAAATCAATGTGTTGGTAAATAAATATACTGTTGGATATTATATTAATATTTGAACAGGGTGCATCCATGACCACATTTTTCCTTTTTTTTCCAGCAGCAATTCTAGTAATTATATGTAATTAATTACATTAGGCCTATTTTCTAATGTCATTTCAGTTTGCTAAAATTATTTTAAAAGGTTCAATGTGTCAGATTTTGAGGGATCTGTGTACAGATTACGGCAGAAATAGAATATAATATGCATAGCTATGTTTTCATGAGTGTATAATCACCTGAAAATTATAAAAATTGTTATGTTTTTGTTACATTAAGAACCGTTTATATCTACAAACACCACCGGTTCTCCTCCACCACCTTTCAAATGCTTTTGCCAATATTTTGTTGTGTGTAGATAGGAGTTTGTTTTAGCAGTCGTGGCCAGTTGTGTGTGTGATTAAAGCTGTATATATATATATATATATATATATATATATATATATATATATATATATATAAAGTGTATGCGGTATGAGCATACTTGTGTGTTTTCCCACAAACTAAAAGTGATTCATCTCGATACAGTTACAAAGTTTAAAGCATATCTTGACCCTCCTCTTTCACTCATCATATATAGGAGGGAGTTTATTTTCCCTTCGCTGTGCTCCGATTAGTGCTGATTTATCCCAGTTGAGGAGAGATTGTGGCTGTGTTGATGAGTGTAATATTTCGGCCCCCTCTGACCTCCGACTGAATTCCAGCAAACACTGGTGGATCATGTGTCCGGGGTCAGATTGACAGATGGAAAATGCACGTAACGTGTCTAACATGAAAACACGGCTGACCAATGCCATGTGCTTGTTTATGAGTATGGGTTTGTAGGTATGCCTTGATATACGAGTGAGTGTTTGTGCCACAATACGCGGGATACATATTTGTCTCTGAGTGATCTGTCACAACTATGCAGAACTTCCACACTGATTTTCCTCATCAAAGCGTATGTACAATATGTTTTACATTTCACAATTTGTTCTCAATGTTTCGACTTGCCTCAGGTTTCTGAAACTCACATGGCAGTATCCACCATCAGTGACAACATAAAAGAGAGAGCAGGAGTTAAAGTTGGTTTGACTATTGTGTTTTTACAAAAAAATCACAGTTTACTGTGATCCCATATCAGTTGTTCTTATGTGTGGTACTATTTTTGCATATTTGGACATCAAATTTTGGTATTTTGGCATATTTACTGTACAGAAATTAGACAAAAAAAGATTTCCTGAACACTTTGCTCTCTCTTTTTTGTTCTCAGCATTCACTAGCATGGACCACACCATCAACAAGATATGTTTAAATGATTTATTGACAATTTATTGAGAGTGAAGCGTGATCTCGTGTACTTCTTCGGTCTGATGCTCCGGTGTGGGAAAGCTTCGGTAGGGAATCCGCCGTAGCACCCGGGCATGACGGACCCCCCTCAGAGCCCTGTGGAGAGTAGGAAAGAGAGGGGGAAATGGGTGAAAGAAACTCAGCTTTAAGCTCCAAGTTTGGAACGACAATTACAAAGCCAGTGGCATGTAGCTAAGCTAGGCTAAAGTTTGGAGTGTGACTAAAAAAAGCTGCATTACTTGATGTGCAAGAACACTTTTTCCGTCACTTATTACTGTCTGTTTTGTGTTTGTGTCATAATCCAGGAGATTTCCAATGAAACTTGACTCTAAGAAGATTAGTGTCATCCTAATCAACATCGCATACTCACAGTTATTATACAAAATGTCAAAATGCATGTATATTAATAGCTTAATGATACATTTGGCATTCATGTAAATGCCTGTCCGTGTGTGTGTTTGTGTGTATTTGTGCACACAGGAGTAAATCTGGGAAGTCTTTACTTACCACGTCTGACTGAAATCTATCTTCTCCCCTCTCTTGCCTCTTCGCAGGAAGCTGTCATCTGCCTCTTTGATGCTAACTAATTACGGAGCGAGCGGCTCGCCATAACTGTCCTGAATATCACCCCCCAAGCTTTGGGTTTCACCGTCTGTAAGGTCTGCACATTTGCCATGTTACACTTGTTCCTGCTGGGTAAGCATATGCAACATTTCATGTATTTTGATGCTCGCATGGATGTTGATAATTCATACACAAACGTGAGCAGAGACACCAGACCACACATTTTATTTGGAACAATTGTTCTAATAGCCCGAGGCAGCTGAGCTTAATTCAGCCACCTTTTTTTAATTCATGAGATGTCCGTAGGCCTGCAGATGAAACATTAACATGCACTGGCCTGCTGTGGCACTGCTGTTTGTACACTCTCATGAAGTGACCATACATCATGAGAACTATTGATGACAATGCAAAGCAGCCACCAGTTTGCGTAAACTTGTCTGTAAAGCAACATTTACAGTTGTTACATGAGATATAATGTCTTCCCTGTCAGTTTTGTGGATGGAGAACTTACATCCAGGACAAAATCAGTCACAGCATTTTCAAATCTTAGTCCTAGCCACCTGCTAGTAGGTCATCATTTCCATGTGCAGCTCTTTTAAATAACCTCCTTTTACACCCACGCCTTAAAGTAAGACCATTTGTCCATGTGGACACAGGACAACCTGGCCTGGTGAAGTGTAAGAAAAAGGATGTTTTAAGATCTCCATGATCACCAGAAGAAGAAGAAGAAGAAGAAGAAGAGCCATTTTCACACTGTTTGTCTTTGATAAATTCTAATCAGGGAGTGTTTGATGGTGTGCACACACATCGTTTTATCCATATGTGTGTGTATGAGTTCAGTCGTTAAATATTCATCAGAGAGCGTCATTGTTTTTGGAGGACTGCATATGGGGTAATTAGAGCAATAGTTTATATCTACATAAACAACTGCCTTCTGGTGCAGAGGGACTGAGCTTTAATGTCAAACAGACAGGGACAGAGGCATTGTGTGTGTGTGTGTGTCTCTGCTTGTGTGTGTGTGTCTTTCTGCATGCTCGTCAGTTCAGTGCCGGATGAATGTATGTGTTGTATGCATGCACATGCATGTGTATGTAATGTGAAACAGGCAGCGTCAGTGTAAGCATTTACATGTGTGAATGTGTGTTTCTTAGTGTGTGTGGGAAGGTGGTGGTGGTGGTGGTGGGGGCATGTTAAATGTGAAACAGACAGTGGCATGGCCTCAGTGGCACAGAGGGAAAGGCGTGACCGTTTAAACTGCCCCCTGGAGAACCAGAGTCCATCCCCAGCCACAGCGCTGTGAGTGTGTGTGTGTGTGTGTCTGTGTGTGTGTGTGAATGCAGCTGCAGGAGATATGAAAGGTCAGGTGATACATTAGTTGTTGTTAGTATGATACCAGTTGGATTCAACACACAGAATGGTTCTGAGTCCATCTTATCGTGCAACTATCTGCATCACGGTTCATTTTAAAGCCAACTGCGTCTTTTCCCGGATGTGGAAATTAAAATTTATGACGGACGATGATTATATTTCAGACACAAAATTAGGTTTGTGGAGGGAATGCAGCAGAGAAATAACATGTTTACAGTGTTCTGTTCTGTTATTACCAGAATGCTAATAAAACCAAACATCATAAACTATGAGTGCTTTGAATTTAAGAATTGAAATATGTCCATAACTGTGCTTTGATATGCTTTACACACAGACGACCGTTGTTATATTTCACCAAAGGAAACTATGATTCTGAGACGCTGCGATCCCACTGGGCCTTTAAATGTTAAAACCACCAAGAATTCCTTCAATGCTGCTGTTGTGTATTCTGAATCAACACTCTGTGATGGTCAGTACATTCTCCCCCAAGTTATTTGTGATGACATGTTTTAATGTAGCTTTTTTCCCGCCCTGTAAAATCTGTCTTGTATACTTGTACTGCAGCTGATACTCTGTGAAGCGTTTCATCTGCGGCTTTTATAGCAAATATACGTGGGAGTCCAGAAATCAGGATAGTTGCCACCACGTGCAAACTGTGCTGTGGCTGCAATGCATTCTATCAGGTTCAAAGGTGGTCGCTTTACCTTTTCTGTGATGGATTTCTCTCATTAGGACTGCAGACTGAGAGAGCAAAATGGCACCTCTAGGAGGAAGACAGCTGAGTCACATTCAATGCCACGTTCAATGACAACGCAGGATGTAAGTGTGCCGTGTATGTAGCAGCGAAGAGCACGGTAACCTTAAATCCAGTTTGATTGAACGTTCCAGAGCAGCTACTAAATGCACGTCGTAGTGAGATTGTTTTCTTACCTGCTGTTTAAATCGCCCAAAAGCGATCGATCGAGCTGTCTCGTGTGAGGATGCTTTTTTGATTCTGAGGGCTAATACCAAAACCTGATGTGTGCTGTTGATGTTTTAGGTTGCCAAGGTTTCTCTGTGTGTCATAGCTGGATGATACGCTTCTTTTAGGAAAATACCAAACAGCAAAATACAAAAACAGAAAAACAAGCTACATTTCCAATGCACCACCTGTGTTTAGGTTTTTTTTAGTTCGTTTTCTGAATTTCTACTTGCAGTATCGCTCTGCCGGCTTGCTACGTGTCTGTGTGTCCCGTCTGCAGTCCCCCCTCCCTCCACTCTGACCCTCTCCACCCGGCCTGCGGCAGAGTCGAGGTGGCTGATGAAGTGATGTTTGTGTCTGTGGTGGTGAAGGTCAGCTCTCCCTGGTGTGTGTTGTCATTCAGTTGGTCTACCACAGAATTGGGTGCTTCGGGGATAAAGCAGTGACGTACGGCTTTGTCTGTGTGTGCTGCTTGACTAAGTTATTTATTGGCACATACGGTTGTGCTTATGTACGTGCACATCTGTACCCTTGTGGTTGTGTTTGTTCGTGAATGTACCATGTTTATGAGAGGATGTTTTTATATGACACATATGCGTATATTGTGTTTGCATGTTTCAGCTTTGTGTGCAAACCTGTTTGCCTTTATGTTGTTCTTGCAGGATTTAGCATGTACAATAGTGCACTGGTGTTAAAATGCTGTGTGTGGCAGAGCGTACAGTATGTGTTTGTGCGTCCTATGAATGCGTTGACATTTACCTTTGCCGTCACATCATCAAACACATCCCAAGGTCTTTTCATCGGTTCCCACATGAAACAAAGCTACCTTTTTCAGCTTTGGAAAAATCCCACCACAACAACAGCATTCCAAAAAAAAACAAAAAAAAAAAAAACGAGTACACAACAAGCAGAGAGCGGCTGTGTCTTTGCATCATCAATCTTTGATCTGTGCTTTGTTTATGGGCGGCAACTTGACCACTACAAATTAAATTAAAAGTGGGAAAGTGAGCAAAAAAGAGAGAGAGAGAGGGAGAGAGAGACGGGGAGAACTGTTGCAGTTGCAGCAATAAATCAGAGTAAAAGTGGAGTTTCCATTTTGTCGTAAAAGTCGACGGCGCTCTGGTCTTGGGGTGGATGCATGCAATTCGTCTATTTTATTATGCTGTGGCACTCTCTTTCTTAGTCTTTCACACCTCCACCTCCACCACCCCGCACACTTTATGCTCTTTATACCCTCTCCCTTATTTTATTTGCTACCTGACTTTAGTTCCACTTCCCGATTATTTTATTCGTCCGTCCTTTCTGACTTTCTCCTGCCACAGAAACAAATACAGCGATTTGTATTTTCTTGTTTTGCTACAAATACATCCATGGAAAACTTATATTAACTGTAACTTTGGCGGATACTTTGTGTGACAGTCTTTTTCTACTTAAAAATGTTGCTGTGATTTGGTTTTAATAGATACTTCTTGTGTGGCTTTTAGCTGTAGGCAGCTAAAAAAAAAATCAGTGATACACTTCTACCTATTGGTACCAGATGACAGATGTGGTTGGTGAACATGGTAGAGCTGTAGCAGCCAAAGACCCAGATATTTTTCTCAGGAGTTGACACCAAATCAAAGTGCTCTGTTTGCTGGGTGTGAAAGTATTGCCAATATTTTAATCACCCAACTTCATAGCCCTGTAATGTGTTGCTGCTGTCTATGTGTGAGCTTGTCCTGCCCTTATTTATCCAGCAAATCCAGATATTAGTCTCAAGTAAGTCCTTTGCATGATTTATCTTTTTTCATTTACATAAATTATACTAATGTATTAAAACTAATATGTTAAATTGGTAGAGCAGAGAGTCGAGTTTGTGTTCTGTCTTTAAAGTTGCCTCTTGCCTTTTCCTCTTCCTCTCTCTCTCCCTCCATCTCATCCTACCAGGAGGCAGGTGAGCAGAAGCTTCCTCTCCAAAGAGCCCCAGGCAGACCTGCCTTGCCCAGAGTCAGACCAGAGCGAGCCCACGGCCAGATGCACACAGAGTGGAAACAAGGGGAGGGGTGATCCTCGGTCTGGAAATGTGAGGTGAGACAGAGAAAGCTAATCTAAGAGAGCGGCTGTGTACCTACGGTCTTGAAAGCTCGACTGTGCAGGATTCTTTTTAACTTTTGGGGGAAGAACAAACTTTCAATCAGAACCTTGGCAGCAAATGACTTATGAAGTCCAAAAAAGACTGAAAAAAAAGGTACACGTAGTTATGAGACAGAGAATTATTATTTCATGGAAACTGAAGTAAACCCTTGATGTCAATAACAAACATTTAAATAATTAAATGTCATTGAATTTTCAACCAAAGCACCTCTAACTCAGAAGATGAAGCAGTTACATAAGCAAAAACACAACCAAATTTATGGATATACAAAGAACATATGTGTGTGCAGGCGTGGCTATGTTCGTGTACCATTTACCGGGTGTATAAATTATGAACTGTGATTCCTATGATGGGAAGTTTTACAAATATCGGCTGAGAGATTGGTCTAATATTACTTATCCAGAGGGGGTTTGTTTAAGAGACGGTACACAGTGGCTCACCTCAGATTGGAGGGGGAAATACCAATAGACACAGTGCCGTTAATATATGCAGACCAGCCATGTGAAACTGTGCTGCATGTAGTAATAATATATATTATAAAAACACATAATTCTCCAACATAGTGGCTCAGACACGAGACTTTTGATTATAATGATGTTAGTCCTGGAACTGAAGGTGCTCCGTATGAAAGCATCAGCAAAATTTATGAACGCAAAGTGTGAAATGAATGAACAGCCATCAGCACATTAAAAATAAGACACTAACGACCAATTATGTGCTTACTTAAATGTAAACACACACAAAAAAGAGTGAGTCTATTCTCTGGCTGCCTCCCTGCACGCACACGCACACACACACACACACACACACACATATCCCCCCTCTTCGTGGTTACGGTGATGATCCAAGCAGAGAGTTTTCATGCCAGAGGAAACACTAACCCTCACCAGCTGGCCACCCTGTCACCAATCAGGTCATCTACCTCTTCACACACACACACACACACACACACACACACACACACACACACACACACACGTATATGTAAATCTTTGCACTACAAAAAGACAAATACACACACGGTGACTCACAGCCTCAGGCACACACATGCATGAGCATACAGCAAGCAGGCACACACACACACATAAAGAGTATACTTTACCAACGTGCTCACACACACTCGTACAGAAATACACCTGTGTAGATATACGTACACACACACACACTCACATCAGGATAATATGCTTTTTGGGCAGCAGTGGTGAAATGAGTGTTGTACTGTATCGCTCTCTTTCTGGGAGTCTAAAGGCCACCAGGGAGCTCAGTGTGGCTAAATGGCTGCTAGTAACAACTACCACACTGTCAGCATGCAAACCTTAGGGACCTCATTATTTATAATAACACTGCATTGTAAATATATGAGGTATAAATAGGGACTTCTTGTTTAGTTTCTCCACGCTGGTACTGAAAATTCAATTCAATAAAACAAGAAGCTCTGCAGCTCCGAGCAGCACTGACACCGTCATCGAGAGTGACTTCAAATCATAGAAATATGCACTGTTAAACTGCAAGAATAGCTGTTAAAGATGGATAAACCTCTATGGAAATTATAGTGTTTTGTAGTTTGTAATTTCGGATCCAGATTATTGATTGCAAACGTCAGATTTTGGCAAGATCCGCCATTCGGCACTGCTCACATGCGGTATATTACAGAAAGGCCGTATAGTGGGGGACGTATAATTCACAACATGAGTTCAACAAAGAGAAATGTGTTTCATGAAAGCACTCTGAATGTTTCTGTCTGCCTCTCGAATGTTGTACTTCAGATTTAGAATTACTTAAAATGCCAAATACAATAAAAAGGCAGGAACCTGCCTCAGCGACGCAGCGCCCAGCGACGCACGGTACAAGGGAAATCAACCTCATGTACTGTATGAAGTTTCACGTCGGTGGACTGCACTGTAAATTTTTACTGACCGCTTTTCTCTTCATCCTGAAACACTGTTTTGACTATGCAAAACAATGGGTGAAATTCAAGCACCACATAAGTCACATAAAACCAAAGAGCTGGTTTCTCGGCATTGCTTTTCTCTCTGTTTTGGTTCCAAGTCTGACCAGAGTTCTGGGTCTGATTTCAATCTCCAGATACTTTTGCTAGTGGCCGTGGCTTTCAGTTTCAGGAGGAGGGGGGAAGAAAAAGCTAAATACTGTACAAAAAAACATTGCAACACGTAATCAGATATGCCATATGACATTTTCTTCCCCCCCAGAACTCAAAGGGCACTCACTCACACACACACACACACACACACACACACACACTTGCACATAGACAGAAAAGCACTCACATGCACACGTACAGATGCAGACACAAAGTATGCTCCAGTAGTCTCACATAAAGTGCACACAGACGTGCATGAGAACACACAACCGCGCGCTCTGTCTGCCTGCCTACCAGAAAGTCAGAGCCCTTTTCCGCAGACAATCCTTCACTGTTTCCTCTAGTCTCCTAATTGGCTTTACCCAGACCCAGCCCACAGACCTGAGTCAGAAACAATTAAAAACTCCATTTATATTCCTGCAGCGAGCACATGGGCTCCCACAGCGTGTGACTACACACATCAGCCCTCATCATCTGTGTGTGATTTTAAACTTCGGGCCGTTTTTTTTCCATATTTATTTGAACGTGGCTCCGACTTGAAAGCTTTGCGGGGCCGAACAGCGAAAAGTGCTTTTTGATCACACAAATAATCTGCAGCTCGTCCAGCGTTGCCTTTTAAATAAATATGTATGATTCAGAAAATATTAGCTTTCAGAGCAGCCTGTTTATTGTTTGACTTTTTCTGGGGCTTAAATTGACTAAGAAAACACTTTTGCTTTTACATCGCCATCAGTGATTCAAAAGGCTGGGATTTCAAAAGGGGGCCTGACAGAGGTAATAACCACGTTTGACAAATAAACAGTCCCCCTCCTCCAGTCTCCATCCTCCATCCCATTGAACTGGCCCAACCCTGTACAGGACTGGAGCTTTCAGACAGGTAATTACCTTTTGCCCCGGCAGACATTTTACCACAATGACCACATACCAGGGGAAGAAAAAAAAAAAATGTGAACTAGCAAATTTCTGTTTTACCCGTGTAACCAAACCCTGCGCCTGGACACAGATTTTTATCAGAGTCCATTTGGTTTGTGTTTGTGATGCGGGCAGCGCCGGGCTGATTTAACGACAGGAGTGGATCTAAAATGGGATGTGGCATCATTCGAATCACAGATTTAAGATTAAAGCTGTCAGCATTGCAGCAGTAATGGCAATCAGAGTCTCTGGTGTGCTCTCTGGTTCCAGTCTTGTCACATTGTAAAAAATGCAACTCGATGCACAAGCGGGTCGAGATGCTCTTCATACCGCGTGTCAAAGTGATCATCGCCATCATTGTCTGAGAAGAGGACGTTCACTTTGACGGCAGTGGTTCTTGCACCGAGCTGCTTTTACTGCTGAGTGGATTCTCCCTTTCTGCACCAGGCGTCTTGCATCCAACTACATAAAACGAGGAGAGCAAATGAAGACACAGCACAGAAAATAAAGAAATGAACACAGCCGGTGCTAAAACAAAGTTGGCATGTGTGTGTGTGTGTGCATGTATGTCTATAATATATGAGGTGTTTGTGGAGATGAGCCTTGCGTGCCAGGGGCCACAGCAGGTGCAGCAGTACTTCTCTGGAGTTCTGTGTCCTTGTATGTGTTGGGTGGGTGGGTGGGTAGGGTGGGGTGTGCTATCCTTCCTTCTCATCATCTCAGCTTTCTCCACCTCTCCTCCCTGTCGATATAAATAAAACAACTCGCCACAAAAGCAGCAGGGGTTGTCTGGAGCAAAGGAGACAAAGTTTGGGTGACAGTGAAGAGCTTAAAAGGGGGGAGCGTGGGGTCGGTCTGAGATTCTCTGGGATTATCTGCAGAAGCTTCAACACTCACATCAAGTATTCCACATTCATGCTCCCCATTTAGTGCACTGAACAAGTAGCCAACAGTCAGCACTTTCCTTAATTAAGCTGTTTGAACAGACAGCCACACACAAGCTACACAACTGAACTGTAGTTCTTTCTTAAGAGGGCTCACTCACATCCCAAAATCATAATTTAAAATGACATTTATATTAAAGAATGTCTGTAATGATGCTTCTCAGTTATGTGATGATGGAGCGATGAGTTTGCTTTCAAAAGCAGAAACAATAGGCTCGGCTTTGGCAGGTAGCTTAGAAAGCTCTTTACTGGCTCACATTTGGCAGGTCAAAAATCAGAAAGGAATATCTGAACATGACTCAGAGGCCAGGTAGCCGTGTTGTTAGCCGGCCTCTATAAATACAAGGACTGATTGCTGATCAGGAGCAGCTGTGCAGGCACGTGACTCAGGTCAGGTGTTTCAGGAAGCAGTTGGTGAGCAGGTGAGGAATGACAGAAACTGCGGGGGTTCGGGAGAACGGAGATACATGAAAGCATCCGCGTCTGAAGCTGAAGAAAGAGACGACGCAGGAGACGCCGTGACAGGTATTTGGCAAACAGTTTGTGTGTCGAGTACGCTGGAGGAGGAGGAGAGCAGGAGAGTTTGGTCAAGGCCGCTTCTTTCATGGTCATGTGAGGAATGTACTGAACCATAAATTTACAGACAAAAGAAAAAATTATGGCAACATTTCCTTAATAGAGCAGACTCGAATGGGGCGCTCGTATTGAGGGACCTAAAGTTCAAATCTGTGATTCGGAGGCCTTAAGAAGGGACAGAACAAGTCACGAGACAGTTACCGTGTCACAGAAACTACATTTAAAACTAATCTGCCAGACGTTTCTTATCACATGACACTGTTGAACTTGCGGTGTCTTGTTTTTGTTTTTCTACCTCTGTTGGTTTACAGGCCTGTTTGGACATTATTTCCACATTTCTTCTCTCGGCCTCCATGATGGTGCCAGATGTTGTTGCTAGAAAACATGCAAAGAGCTAATAAAGTGTCCTTTTGAAATCTCAAACTAACAAGAAAGAGGAAGCACTTTGTCTTAAACCCTCGCTGATTTCAATAAGCTGCATTGAGTAATGCACACTGAGAAATGATTTCTTTGAAGAAACGAAGGCATATTTTACTCTGCTCCACCCTACCTCGCCAAAGCACCTCCACTTTGCCCGTGGGAGTCCTGTCATGAGCTATCAGAGACTCGCTAAATTCTCTTTCACCAATCCTCCATCCCACATATCTCCTCCATCAGTACATCACCCCTCTCCCAACCCACCACCCCCACACACCTTCTCCATCTCCCCTTTAGTAATGGATTGCATGTCTCCACTCAGCCTTTCCTGTCCTCTGTGAATCATGGGGGCTGAAGCCAGGGGTGGACCTCCAGGGTGGGTGGGAACTCAAGCAAAACCGAAGGGAAACTCCAGTTATTGGGTTACTGTGTCCAGATATGATGTAGTGAGTGCGAGCGCGGGTGCATAGTGGCGCCTTTCACTGTCCTCCACATTCATTGCGGGGTGAGGTCGACGTCGAAATGTGGGATGCATCTGTGGCGAGAGGGTGATGCCGGCACTGATGCTATAAGTTCTTATGAACTGCATTTGTGTGCATAACTTTTATATAGAGTGACACCTCATTTTGCACAAGTAGCGCCTTACTAAGGCTTAAAGGTTGCATTATTTCTCTATAACTGCGTATTTTATTATTTGATTTGGTCTCTAATAAAAGCACGTTATTTGTCTGGATGTCTTCTGCTATAGTACAATGACAAATAGAGATAAAGAGGCAAAGATAAGAAGATCACAAACTTAAGTAGCACATGATTAACAACAAAAACTGAGACCTGAAGCACCACAGAGGAAATGATTACAGCATCCATAATATTAAATTAATTTTGATGCGACTGGATATCTAACAGGACTGCGATATAATTAATGTCAGAGCTCTTTGTCATGTCAGATGCTAATTATTTGCTTTGTCTGTGGGCTGTTAGTTGTGTCTAAAGCGGCTGTCTGTGGTTGTCTGGGACAGAAGGACTTTGTTGGCTTTGTTCCGTCTTTTGGCTGGGGCTCTCGCACATGTCGAGCCCAAAGCTAGATGCAGCGGTAAATTTGCTGGGCGGCGGTAAAATACTATTACGGTGGAGTGAGGACAGCGCTGAAAGCTAGCATAGCTGTAGTTCATCGACTAACATCTTAACTCCCTTTTTTTTCTCTTCATCCCTGTAAATCAGAGCAGTCAGGGGCTTAAGTGCCTGACACAGCCAAGGGACACACCAGTCAGACATTGTTGAGGAGGTTGGGGGAGGGGGTGAGCGACTCGAAGAAGGATAGAGTTGTTCCATTGCACAAAATAACCACAAGTGAGCCCGCTCCAGGGCATACTGCAATATGAAAACTCTGTAGTTTTCCATTGGAATACTAAACCATTTTTGCTTGAACGTCATGAACAAAATGACAGCATCCCATAACCCTTGAGAGCGGGGCTAAGAATACAACCGATCCAATATTTATAAAGGAAACTGACGGATGTGCATCTTAGTGTGAGGGATGAAACTGTAGTTTATATTAAATCAAAGATTATTTGACAATCTGCATTTGTTTACCCTCATTTTTCTTTGCTCTTTCTCAGATATAAAATATATATGATAATGTTTCAACAATGCACCCCTGGCATGACACAGTTCACGTATGTGCAGGTGTCCTATAGTGCATCGACATCACAACAGCTGCCTGAGTGTCTGAACAGGCACTGAACGCTGCCGCATGATCACAATAGATGCAGTTTTACAAAGAGCTACAGAGGAAACGAGACTAAATTAATATTTGTCATCTGCTGTTATATTTAAGTTGTAAGTCAAATGAGATGTGCTGAGTGTAGGATGCAATTTTGAGAATAAAAAATATGAGTTTTTCACCCTTTTTCCACCAGTTTCCATTATATACTGCACACCCGCGAATAAATTAATGCAATCCTAATTTGGCATCCTCTGGATCTGTTATATGGGCATGAAGTCAGCCAGAAATGATCTTTTAAAAACAGTTTTATTACAGTCAGACATAACCCACTCCCTAACATAACGTCTATTTCAGCTCTTGAAAGGAGGTCTGGGTTTGAAGCATAGACCTTTTTTTGGCAGATCTACAGCTCACATTCATAAACAGTGAAGGGAGTTTCTTTCTGTCCGCTCGGTATATATCTTAAGGTAAAAAGGAGAGCCAAAATAATGACTTTAATATCATTGTTAATGTGCCGCAGGCGATGTACCGGGTCAACGTGACACAGACATCAGCAAGCTAAAGCTTTAGAGTTATAACTTTTGGATCCCGATCCAAGCTCTTCATCAGTGTAATGATTTTTAAATTATTTTCCCTTCAGACGTCGAGAGGACAAAATAATTTGCTTTGCAGTCTGTCTGTGGGGTTAAGGTCACCAAACAGAGTTCCACTTCTTTTATTTCATAATAATATACTGATTTTAAAAAGTGTTGTGCATCTAATACCATATACTTTTTTTTTTGAATGCATAAAACTATTACAGCAGCACACATGCAACACTGTGGCTTACAACCCATGCACTAAGACCCGTCCTGCAGCTAACATGCTCAGTTTTAATTAGCCACCCATGTGAGGAGGGTCATGCTCGATTCCTCACACGCAAGTCCGCTCCTGACTCATCCACCCAACCTCCATAAAGGTTGTCTGTTCTCCTGTTTGGAATTAATGAAACTCACCACGTTCCTTCCCAACTTCAAATGGACAGAAAACCGTCTGAAGTGCCAAAATCTGTGTAACGCAGAGTCCTTAATGAGCTCCGAGTTGCCGTTTTTCACCTGAATCCCTGCTATTTATCACCTGTGGAACATGTGAAATAATTAGCTTTCTCAGTGCGAGCCCCGGTCTTTTCATCAGAGAGGTATGAGAGGTTGCATCACCTGATTGTGCCCTGAAGCTGTGGTAAACCTCCACCACTCTTTAAAAAAATGATGTCTGGTAAAGGACATACTGTATGAGTAATGGCTATCATTACATAATACAGTACATTATCTCTTGCATTATGAGGATGTACTTGTGTACGAAGCTGCGCCTGGCAAAACTACATTTCTAATCATGCTGCAACACTTGGATTGTGAATTTACTGCAAGAGAGGAGTTGTTAAAACTTTATTAGAATATTAGAATAGAGTAAACAAGATGTTGTTAATCTAAATTATTATTTTATTATGTCTTTGTATGATTCCACCTGTGTTTTAGGTTTTAACCTCTAACAAGTAACCTGTAAAAATAATGTGAATAAAGCCATTAAATTATAATTGTGACTCATTTTATTAGCTTTTATAAGTAATTTAATAAAAACATTTTTTTATTTTATTAACAAAAAATCAACCAATTAAAAAAATAAAATAAATAAATAAATCTAGTGTTGCCAGGTCAAAAATAAATAAATAAATAATTTTAATATAAGATATAGAATATAAATATATAGAAAATTCAGATTTTCTTAAGTAAGCATAATTGGACCTTGGTGAAGTATTTTCAAACGCAATCTTTATCTCCTTCTATATATATATATATATATACTTTTATTTTCCCCCTATATATTCTTATTTTATTGAGGCAGGAACTCGGGACACAAAACAAGAAACACGGGATTGAAATAAAGCGGAAGCACTCCAGCAGCACGTACTGTACATAAAAACAACATTTAAGAGAGCATCGGACTAAAACCAAAAGCTTTGTCAGTAACTTTGGAAGGCTGTAAAGTGGACGGTAATGAATTGTGTTTTCCAACTTTACTTTCTTTTGCAAAGGCATTCGGCACCTTTACGAGGCAAACACTCACTTTCTCTCCTTCATTTCCCAGATTAACTGGCCCGCACGTTAAAGTCTTGGCTCGATGTCAATGACTCTGTTAAAATAAATGAAATCAAGTAAATTGAGTTGGATTTGCAACATCTGTCCTCTACAAAATGAACAAATAAAAACTCTGCTGGAGAAAATTTGCATTTCTACAAATTGTCCTCCGCACTCTTTGAAATTAAAAGTGATATACTCAAAGTACCTAATGCATTTACATTTTAGGCAGTTAATGCTCATCTGCAGGATGACAGTGAGTGCATTAGTAGAACTGAATTTCTAGTTTTTTTAATACTAAAATACCAGACTGCTTGTTTTTTACTGTACAGACAGAAAATCAAATTAAGCAAAGTGGAAATGAGATCGCATGAGTTTTATATCAATCATCCACAAAATCCACAGACAACAAGTGAATGAGTTCAACACCCAGCTGAGGTTTGGTATTCCCCTTCGACCACCATGGCCTTCATACAGTTTTATTGTGAAGAATGGGCAGTGTGTGAAGCCCTGATGCTTCCTATGTGCCGCGACTGGTTAAACAGACAGATGTGTGGCTGTAGTAAATGAGGTGTTGAAAGAAGAAACCCTTCATGTCCTCCTCTCCCCTGCTTTCCACCACTGACATATTAGATCCTCCTTCGCTTTCCTCCTCCACTTTTAGCGCTTGATGATCTCGCTGTCATGCTCAGTCTTCAATGCCTTTTCTCTTACTGCTTGCAGAGACAAGAACTTGGTTAATGTGTTTGATGGTGAAATTAGATCCACGTAGTTGTCTAGGACACCTACAAACTTTCAAAGTTAATGTTCTATTATGGACTATTATTAGTTTTAAACCACAAACCAGTAAAATTAATGGCTTACTAATGCTCATAACGACCCTAACAGTGGCTGCATACATTCTGATCTTTATTGTTCCTGGACTCTTTCTTAAAATAAGATTTATAGCCAAAATACTGGCCATGAATGGCTGGATTAAACTCCTCATTCATTCTGAAGTTGCTAAGTGAAAATGTTTTTCGTTAAACAAAATCACATCATTAGAGAAACAGGAGGGGGGTGAGCATGGGAATTTGATTGGCTGTCGATGATGACTGTGAGAAGTTAAGTCACTGTGAACATTTCGTGGCAGACAGGCTTCATTGTTCTCGTGTCGGCCGCCAAGTTTTTCCCGCTTTCTCGCTTCTTTAGTGAAATGAATGGATGAATAAGGTTTTTAAACCAACATCTCTATCACATGCGGTCACTCTTTGGACAAGAAACTTATTTTGACTCTGACTTTTTTATTCCGTTGTAGCATTTCGTCTGCTGAATCACATAAAATATGTAAATGGTACCTCTCTGTATAGGTGTACTGTTTGCTATACAATGTCATCATCCATGAACATTGTTTCTTTCTTTTGTCTGGCTCCCGTTGACAGTTTAAGATCTGCTCAAAAACCTGCTTTTTCTCATCAACCCTCCCTTTACTTCCCAAAAAAAAAAAAAAAAGACCTTTGAGCTTTAATATGGAGAGGATGAATGTTCCCAATGTTCTGGTGTGAGTGTGAATACTGTTTGATTGAAACAAGGTGGCATGCACTTGATTTAACCCCCTGAAAGGCGTGTCAGTTCAAATTCTCCCCTAATTTGACTAATCAGAGTCTGGCCTGTCACAATGGCCTCCAAAGCCAGAACAGCCTGAGAAATATGTGCCTTGACTGGCCTAATGACATTTTACACGTAATAAACTTACTCTTGGACACCATTTACCACTACAGGGAGCCGGTCTGAGAATTTGACACGACTTTTACAAGACCCGGGGTAGTTGCCTTTTTTCTTTTTAAACTGCTCTCGCCTTGGGGGTGAAAATTATACTGATTTTAGTTGCCGATTAAACCTTTTGCGCATGTGGATTGTCAACATAGAGTTCAGCGAAGATGAAGAAATAAAATGTTGATACGTTGCTTTGTGCTGTTTTATGAATTGTGGAGCCACTGTGAGCACTCTGGGAGATGTGTCTCCATTTTTTTTTTTTTTGCACTTGTTGTAATCTGTGAAGAAACACAGCAAGCATCCATTTTTTTATGTCTAAGAAAAACAGGATAAAGCTGCACAAGAGAACTGCCAGTGTTGCACAATACAGCTTTTTGGGAAAATACTGAAAATACAGACATATATAAACAAAATGTTTACCAACATGGTTTGCCTGTGATTGTTTTTATGTCAAATAAAGCTCCAGGACAAAGACTAGCACTTTGCTCCTAAATTCCAGTTGCCTCCTGGAATATATTAAATATCAGTATTTAATATAAGCAAAATACTGCTAATGTTTTGTATTACCTCTATATCAGAGGCCGGTGCACTCATTTTGTGGTGATTCAGGTGTTATTTTTACATTGAAATGTTGTCCGCTGCAGCTTTCTCCATATCTGTAATAATGATCCTAATGACAAAGAACATGGAAACTGCAAACAGAGAGAGAGAGAGAGAGAGAGAGAGAGAGAGAGAGTGGAAGTGACAGAGGGGAAGAATCGAGTGCACAGGAAAATTGACCCCCCAAAAAGCTGCCATTGTCGATGATGGATTCCTCCCTAATCGAAACAGTTTGCCCAGTCGCCCAGCTGGGCTTCATGTGCTTTTGATTACTCTCCGCCATTTAGTTCCACAAAATTACATGCTGCCTAATGGTCTTTTAATGGTTATAGGTTTCTCTGCTCTTTAATGAGCCTGCACCAGTTGGTTGCTAATGCCCTATGGAAATTTGGCAAACGTCCAGTGTGGTTAAGTATATTTCCCTCCAGTTTACAACTTTGTTGTGTGAAATCACAAACAAGGAGGTCGGGGTGTGAGATGTGGAGAATGTGGCTCTTGCTTCTCCTGTTGGCTTGTTTTGTTTTTACTGTGGATGCGATCCGCACCGCTCCATAACTGCGCCATTAGGCGTTTGATTGTTTGCACTCTCGTGCACCCTGTAATTTTTTCTGAGGTGATAATGTGGCAACTATTCCGTCTTTACACACACACACACGTGCAGCACACATTCACTGTGGCGGTAAACAACTCAACATTAAGATACACAAGATCGCCAAACATCTCAACTACGTAACAAGACGTGTATATACAGTGGGAGGTGTGTGTGTGTGTGTGTGTGTGTGTGTGTGAGTCAAGTGGTCAAGGTGAGAAAGTTCACCCCGTGAATTGACCTTAATCATCAGCGCAGCCATTACCGATGTGTTTGTGTGATTTTTATCTCTACGGCACGTCTGTTTTAGTGTCCTCGCGTCTGTGTGTGTGTGTGTGTGTGTGTGTGTGTGTGTGTCTTAATGGGGACGTTAGCAGCTGCTTTTTGATGAGTGCCTGTTTACTGGACCTAATTAAGCAGAAAACGGCCACACATCTCCCCCTGCTAAAGTAGGACCTCAAACAGATGGCCTGAGGACCCGAGAGGCCGTCTGACACCTTGCCCGCCCTGGATGGCCACTCAGCAGCCAGTCACACACACACACACACACACACACACACCAAAAAAACAGGCCAGTCCACGGTGTCCCTATCAACACCATCCCACTTGAAACAAGGTCATTATCACTGCAAAGGTTCCTATTTGAGACGTAGATAGATCTGATATGATGAACACTCGTCAGGGCGTTTGGGTAGAACAAATTGTGCACATTTTCACTGCAAAGTTGCGAGGCCGAACGTCTGCTTTTTGTCTTCTGCCATTCACTCATCTCTTGGGGTTATTCCCATCTTTAAGTCTCTCTTCAGACTTTGACAAGTCTCGGGCAAAAACAAACTGCCCCGATCGCCTCGAGGTGGAACTCTGGGATACGTCCTCCACTTTGTTATTCTTCATATTGCTTTATCTGTCTGGAGTCTGACAGAGGCTTACCTGAGGGGACATGCAGGACTTCTGCTGACACTAAACGGATCACGGAAGCAGCTCGCTACACGCCTCGCTGATGAAGACATCACCGCATAGCTATGCAAAGAGGGAGAGATGAATCCCCAGACCGCAGGCACCGTCATGTTTTTAGAAGTTGTTTTATCTGTTACAACAGTGAACTGAGGAGGCACTCATGGACTGTAGTTAACTCTTCTGGTACTCTGTCCAACCAGTAGCTCTAATACTTCTACTGCTCTGTACTGCACTACTACCACTGCTGCTACGGTTACTGCAAATACAACCTTTGCAAGGATCCTGACATCCTGACTGACTTCCAAAGTGCTGCATATGTCATAACTTCACTGCTCTAACGGGAGATGGTCTGGAACCCCACTGTGACTGTGTGTGTGTGTGTGTGTGTGTGTGTGTGTTTAAAGGTAGGTGTAATGGTACTCTAGAGGGCAGCATGAGACCACGTAGGATGAGTTTTGGCTGCAGGATTTTTGCAGTGGGGTGGGGGCAGGGTAGGTTATACGAGGGTGGCAACCTTTTTGGGTGGCACACACTTTTTTTTTTTTTTTTTTTTTTTTTTTCAGTGCATCTTGATGTTTCTACCATCTTTGATATCTCCATACAAAGACAGTGGTGAGAACAACCCCACAGGGAGGCAGAAGCGAGTGGTCTGTGCCAACCAATCATATTCCAAGAGCCTGTGATGAAGCATTTTTGCAAATGCATCGATTAAAGAATAGAAACTAATTGAATCTGCGTGACAGAAGACAGGCTTAATCATAATTCATGTGAAGCTTTCCTGAAATAGAAACAAATGTTGGACAATAAAAGGTCAGATGTTCGTGAATGACAAGTCAATATTTGTTATTAATTAAAATCAATCATCATGACTACTAACGGCATGCTTCAGTTTTTGATTTACAGCTTTTACAGTCGGGAAAAATGGCAGCAGTCAGCAAAGCTTACCCTAAAACAGCAGTTTATATAGCATGTGTCAGATCAATCCATAGATCAGATGTGATAAATAGGCTGACATTCCACGTTAGTCCACGAAAATCACCTTCATACAGTTTTACAGCATGTCGATAATAAGAGCCGAACTCTATTACAGGATTGTCCCCTGTCATCACAGTCCCAGAGTAGACTGAGGAGGGCCGGAAACCCGACGCTGCTGTTTGTGAGTCCAGGGACGAACAAGCAGGATTAGTCTCGGAATGATAAGGCCGCCGAACATTGTGAACCCGCGCAAACAGCCTTTGAGTCTGTATCCCCTGCCGACAACATGCTATGTTTTAACATTATGTTCCTGTGCTGTGCCTGTGCCATATATCACTGTATCAAAGAGGCTTGGAATGACGCTGGGTGATATCGGGCCTTGTCAGAGACCTATACACAGTTAGTTAAGGGGGCTTATGAAGCTAAAAGGCACATGGCCGTATGCTAGTGTTAATGTGAAATGGGCTGTTGGAAACTAACAGTGCCACCAGACAGCTATTGTTTTGAATTTTTTAAGAAATCGTTTTTGGAACATGTGTAACATCTGTTTAATTACTTTTACTGGTCAGCGGAGTGACATTTTCTGATTGCAATAAACAGTTTTCGCCCTCTTCAGCGTACATCCACAGCAATATACTTCAGGCGTACAATAGGTCTGACCTTTCCTGACGTAAACGCTGCCACCGTTGCACCAGCTCCTCTCGCAAGTGCAAAGATGCCAACATAACCGGACTATATTTGGGAGAAAAATGGGTCAATGACACATGTCGAGACAACAGCCGGGGATTGGCAAACGCTGTTGCCATAAACAGGGTGATCAGTGTGTAAATGTCACCAGTCTTGGGAGGGGGGGCTACATGGGGCTTTTTAATTTGTTAGCTTTTATTACCTATCAGAGAGACAAGATGCATGTTACGCGCTGCCAAATGTACTCGACATGCCCAAACGGCCCTTGACCTTTTTTATACCAGAGTTTACAGCATGGAAAACCAAGCCATACAGGGCATCCGCAGGCAGCATACAGTAGCACACACAACTTGCCATATAATAAATGTACGCCCTGTCAGAGGACAATCTGGGGCCCCGTTAAACAGCTCAATTTAAGATTCAGGGCTTTTACAGAGCCAGAGTAAAAAGGCGTTACAGTGTCAACCTGTCATATGTCATATGTGTGCATGTCATTGAACTTTTGCAACTGTCTCTACTGCCTAAACATATTTAGTGTTGCTTAAACATGACAAATCTCAATTTGTTTAAGAGTACACACATGTATATTACATTACATCACAATACAGCAATAACCACGAGAGATATTGGTGCAATAAGGATATTAAATGTTCTCTCTGTAATGCACAACCACAAATTTACTGTACACACTGACGTACTGTATGTGGTTAAAACGGATGGAAAAAGGTGCATTAGCGCTGTAGAATTGGACATTTTCCCCGCTGAGAATCTATTACAGTCGCACACAGTCAAGCACACGCGCAATCTTCATTTCATTTTACAGGCACAAATTGAGCAGAGTCAAGCAGAACAATGAAATTATGTCATTATTTATTCACACACACACACACACACACACACACACACACACACACACACGTGCACGTTTAGGCATATGAATAAAAAGCAAATAAGACAGATCTAATTTCCAGAACATCAGCGCACAGCAGCAAATTTCTTGGATACACTTTAGATTACGTCGGGGCTCTCTTATTAAATAATAGATCTTAGCAGCCCCAAACTCTGATTGTACATCTTTTTTCTATTTGATTTGATAAGTTGCCCGGCTAAATTTAGATTCCTTGTAATGAAATCTCGCTAACCTTGTTACATAGTTGTAGATGAGCCGAGGTGCAGCTTTCATCTTATGACCATCAAGGCAACTATAAAAGCTAATATTAGTTTATTTGTGGTGATGGCTTCCCTCTGGCTGCAAGCTGTTAGTTCGATGGCTTAAAATCAGCATTTAACACTTGAAATAACCTTTTTAAAATTACACAGTTTTGATAAAATTATACGGATGTTTATTCAGCGAGACAGACGTAGCGAGAGAAGACAGAACGTTGGCTCCAAGTCAACAAGTAGTTTCTTGTTGGAGCTCAAAAATAATGTCCATCACGAGTGTGTCAGACCCAATAAATGGACCTGTCAGTATATTCTTGCATCCATCCATCTAATTCGAGACTTAACTTGCATGTGTTACTTTTCAACAAACCATTAATAACTTGTTGTATCAGTATAAGCCATTAAACACATAATACGCCTTGAAAAGTGACACAAATGCGTGCTATCTGAAAGTAGACACCTTGTGTTTTAAGAGTGTATCCTTATTTAGCAAGATGCTTTCTGTGGTGGCTTTATGGGCTGAATGCTGTCCGTCTGAATCACCCCTTTTAGTTGGAAGGGCCATTAACAGCTAATGCTACCCAGTGCTAAACTGTGCAGGAGGTAATGAAACCTCGGAGTCACGACACTTATCTCCCTCTGCAGTTACAGCTGCAACATGGCTGCCAGCCCGGGCATCGCGTTGCCTGGAGAGGAAATCAAGACAGTGTGAAATATCAGCGTCTCGGCCTCTGCTCACAGATAGCAGAGGGTTTTAAAAAAAACACCATCTCGTACTTTATTAAGAGGCGTTCGAGTTGTGACCCAAGCGGGTATGCCTGGCGCTGCGTCCCGTCATGCCAGGGAGTGTAGCGAGTACACGTATGCCCATTTGTATTCCAGCACATAGCGTCACAGCGGGTGTGCGGGGTCAAATGGATGGAAAGGGTGATGAGTAATGGAATAATAATAATAATATTAATAAAACCTCACAGAGCACATAACAACAACAAGAATAGTAATCATCTGTGTCTCGCAAATCTGAGATTAACCAGCCCAGACCAGCTAAAACTGGTCGATGCTCTCTAGACGAATGAGGTCATAATTTATGACCGTAGACGACACGAAACGGGCTCAAAAATGATTCCTTCAGCAGGTCATCAGGCTAATTAAGCATTTATGATAAGCTGCACCTCGTGACAAGAACTGCACAGGCCGAGGAAAACATTTTCCATGACTAGCTGTTGATAGGTGTGTGAATGTTTTTAACAGTATCTATTCAGCGGCGAGGAAGGATGCAAAGTCTATTGCTTATATGTCATATTTAATAACGGTCCACAGCATCATAATTCATCAACCCACCCACACAATTTGACAGATTAAAACTCTGTAACATTAAAAGCGGTTTCATTTCAGCGTGGCCCCGCTGGCTCAGCACTTTGGCCGGGCAGAGGAGGTGTTAAAGAGGCAAGGCAGATCTGTGCTGGCGTGAGTTACATGAGCTCTGGTACTTAGTACGGCTGAGGATTTGGATGTAAGTAGGAGCAGAATGATCCAGGGCAAGGGGGTGATGACTCAAGATGGATTTGTAACACAGAAAATAGTTTATGCTCATCCTCCAGGTGTTAGTTCAGGATTCCAACCACATTCAGGAGCAAGACTTCAAAACAACAACTCAACTTTTCTAGAATAGAGTCATAATTTGTTCAGTTTTCAGTTCAGATTATGCAAAAAAACAGTTGCACATGAACGCACCAGTATGACAAAATATTTTTATAATTAGAACTTAAAGGTCCAGTGTGTTAGATTTAGGGGGTTCTGTTTGCAGAATATGGCAGAAATGTGCATAACTACATGTTATGTTATCTACAGATGAAGTGAGTCCTCTTCAACAGAGTCATGTTTCTACAGAAGCCCAGAACAGACAAACTAAACACCGCCCTTTTGCATTTCTCGCACATTTTGCAGTCACTGTAACTTCACACTAGGAAGGAGAGGGTGATACAAGGGGGTTGCAATCTGCAACTACACCACTAGATGTCACTAAATCTTGCACACGAGACCTTTAAAGAACGACAGGGTTTTATCTTAAAACATTAAAAGCTGTTTTATGCGATTCATCGTTTATTATATTTGAAAAGATAATCACGCTGATTTATTTTAAAATCTGAGTTTCTGTAGGCGGTGCTCATTTCTCTTCCTAATCATGTAATCTTGTTTATTCAGTAAACACTGGGCGTGCTGTCAGACAGCTTTGAGTAGTAGAAGATTTTTCATTCAGGCTCATAATATCATCTAAAACTCTCCCATATGGAGATTAAATCATCATTGTTTCACATCATTTATTGAAATTATTATTTACTTCATATAAAAATGTTGCGAAACATTTTAAATATGAGAAGCTTAGAGCATCCGTTTACTTCATCAGCTGTCAGTTTTGTAGAAGCTCCTTCAACGGTTTTATCACTGTGTGTTATATTTTGGCACGAGGCAACAGCAAGACAGGTGGCAGGAAGTTATTTCAATAATTAGTAATAATATCATCAGCTCCAACCCCTGCTACACACACACAAACACACTTCTTCATGGCAACACATGCTGATCACTGCTCTTGGGCTGTCAGTGTATCCCAGCATGCAGTTTGGATGCCTAAAATAGGCCCCTGCACAGCTGGCTCTGCAGGAATGGAGGGAGAAGCAGATTACCAGCTAGTTCCTGTTTGCAAACACTCATGCCGAAGCTGGCTTGTGCGCTTGTCATGCTTCATGTGGTGTCTTCCCTGGACTGATTCATGCAGAACCGTGCTTTAAGTTCCCTGGCAGTGATCAAGGACAGACGCTGGCTCACTGATCAAGGGCAGAAGTTAGCCTTCATTGTGTGCTTGACAATGTTGCACCTGTCTAATGGTTATGTACAGACTATCCCTTTGATCTGCATGTGCTATTGTTAGTTACTGAAACTGCAGAGTAACTGAGCAATTAATTTGCCTGTCGTCTAATGAAAGACGTGAGACTGACTGGCCCTTATACGAGTGTCCCACTGGGAGGCAGTGCACACTATAGTTTAACTGAGTAGATATGATAATGGGTGAATACTTATTATTTCTCACTGGAAACGTTTATTTTTAACCTTTGAAGACATTATTCAAATCTCCTTTTAGCAACAAGTTTAAGCCTCAGGGGACGATTGCTTTAAAAATACAATGATGCATTATTAAAAGAAGGAACAAATACCTTTTTATTTAAGCTAAAACTAAAAGAGTTGTCTGTCCCTTGCCTCTGTTCTTATAGATATTCCCATTTCCTTCTGAGAGTTCCAGTATTCCCACTCTGCCTCTCGACTGGAGCTTTGATTCACCGAGTTTAACACAGTATCACTCTATTGATTTAACCCAGAGAGTGGGAGGGAAACTTTTTTTTTTTTTTGACACTTTTAGATTTTCCACTTCAGATGTGGTATAATTTAGTGAGTGACTTCAACAAAGGAGACATTTTGTTTGAGTTAAAGAAATTACAATGAAACAATTAAAATAAATCTTTGAGTTGAACTTCCATTAACCTCGACTTGGTTTGGGTTTCAGCTCTTCGGGCCCAGAGAACGGAGGCCCTTCATTTGATTTATATCATCCTCCTCTTTGCCTGAACTAGAAGTAGGGGGGGAAAAATCACATAGTTTCACTAAAAAATACTGCAGATTAAGGGGAGGGCCCTTTTCTGATGGGGGAGAAATCTTTCCTCCCTGCTTCAAAACTTCCATTAGTTTGTGCCGTAAATCTCCCAACAACAGATTAGATCTGCAGCGGCTGAGGGATAGTTGTTTTGGTTGCTTTTACTCTTTCAAATATATAAAATATAAAAGTCTAGATCTCTAGATCACACTGTTGCAGTCACTGTTACAGATCTTTTCTGCTTGGTTAGTCAGTACCAAGGATTTAACACAGGACACAGCATGGTTTGTCCATTTTATTCCAACGTAGGAGACTGCTTTTACTTGATTTTAAAACCACAATACATTTTGATTACGTGAACTTGAAATGTAATAGTGTATGTTGTAGTATATATCCTCTAAAGACCTTCTCTCTCCCTCCTAGAAAAGATGCTGTAAATTCAAGCCTGTTCACAAAAAGACAAAAATATTAAAACCCCACAACTAAAAACAGAAAATTAAGGTCTGAGCACAGCCTCGTTCAATGCATGGATCACATGGCGTGATTATGTAATAAACAGATTTAAACACAACAAGTGCAGCTGTCATTTCCTGCTGCCATTTAGAGCCATCAGAGTACAGAGTTGCTTATTTTTACTTATAAAGCCAAAAGTATAAAGACTTGATGGCTTTTCGCCTTCCGGCGATCACTAAGAGAAAATCAAAACAAATGTCACTCTGGATAAGATTGCCAGCTTCATGTCTAAAGGGCAAATGTAAAATGTAGTTCATCCACCTTTTATATGTCTGTATCAGTGCTTAAATCAACTGTGTTTATGTTTCGAAGGCCGCACTGATGTGGTCAGAGGCGAGTCTTTTTGGGAAGCTGGCTCCCGTGATTGCTGCGTACTGACGTAAACTCTGCTCTGTTGGTTCATGTTTCAGCCCCGAAGGCCAAAGTGGCAGGTCTGTGTCGAAACATATAAACACTCACATGCCGTCACACAACATGGAGGAGCGCACATCTTCACAACGCAAACACAGAAGGACACACACACACACACACACACACACACACTGACCATCAGAGTTAGTCTAATTTAAGGAAGCTGAGTAACACGTAAATGAGCGTGTTTACTCGTCTGTCAATGCATTCCCAGGCGAGAATAACATCAGTGAATTCGCACAGACGAGTGTGTCTCATGTCCCGGTGCCTGTGTATATTTATGTGTTCTTACTGCACATCTTGAATTGTGTGATCGTCTCTTCTCACTGACTGTAACGTGGGCGAGGAAATTAAAATGTGCATAAATATAAATGTAAAATACACAAGTCTGACACAATAGAGCTGCAGCAGAGACATTTTTATCCTCACGAATTAGGATGTTATGGATTCATCCAGTAAAAAGAACAAAACAAATTAAATAATACAAATAACTGTTAAAAAATGTGCATTGGTACAAATTTCTAGCACTTTTCTTCCATTTGTAAAATGACACTCAACCTCAATATTGTGTTTCAAAAAGAAATTATAAATATAAAAGATTTGCTCCTTAAAAATATTTTTTAAAATAGCTGTATAATTAATATTTTAAAGTATTTATTCATAACAAAACACAAACTCAGAATAGTTTATAAACGCGGTCTTTATCCGCCCTGCGTTAATTTCTACTCCTGGAGCGTCCCCGCCTTGACACTTGGTTCAACTTTCAACATAAATTCCTAATGTTAATCTCCCGTATCTGATAATTGTGCTGATCCAGTTCTTTTGTTTACTCTGGAAACTGTTGCCTGCACCAAACTGCCAGACAATTCATCATTAATAATTTCTCCAGCTCCACGTAACTTCAGCCTGGAAACCAGCACAGCTCCTCTTACCCCTTGTTGTCATACGTAAAACGTTGTATACATTTTTCTTGCCAACGTAGTGTTTCGGCACGTCTGTGCGTTTGCCTGCGTGTGTGTGTGTTTCTGTGTGTGAATTAGTGATGCACAGGTGCAGCTAAGTACAGTGTGATGTGGTGACCCACAGGCAGTGGAGTTGTGTTTCAACACACACTCGGTCCAAGATGTAAATGATGCTATAAATCAACATTTCCTGCAGTACCCTTATCTGTGATCAGCCACCTGTCTTTCTTGTGCACTTTTGCACTACTGTTACAAGCAATAATAACACCTGTGGTAATGCTAATGCTACTGCAACTCCCGTTACAGCTACAAAAGCTGTTACCACTAAGACAAACCAGTCTCAGTTAATCCACCTTAGTGATTTACATGTAATGATATCATTAAGTGTCAATGCGGCACTGTAAGAAATCAGATGGGTGGTCAAAGAGTGTGCACTCCTGCAACATCAGCATCCCAATTAATTACTATGATATAACAACTGATCCGAACTTTAATCAAGTTGTTATAGTTGCCTAGCATTAAAGGTGAACTCAGTTTGCTAATCACAAGGAGTACCAAAAAATGTTGGCTAGCGTAGGATGGTGTTGGATCCAGCATCTTTGGAGCTTCACCACGTTGGATGAGAAGCCAGGATACCTTCGCTTATTTGATTTGGAAGGATTGTGGGAACATTTAGCATTTATAAGAATATTTTCAGAAGGAAAAACATCAGGGTGGCATCACAATTCACCACAATGAGTTTTGAATGAGCGAAATAATTGCAGATGAGCCCACTTTGTTGGAGATCTGGTGACTTATATTAAATGCTAAAGAAGCCACAAAGTCCATGTCTGTCATGACAGCTCAGACTGATTTCAAAACCATCACTGCTGCTACCAAACTTACTGTTACTACTACTGCTGCTGCTGCTGCTGCTGCTACAGCTTCAGTGTCAAATGTAGGTCTATGTCTGAGTGGTAGTTTGTGTCATGACTTGGCATGTGAGAGGGTAAACGTGTAGACATGATTTGAGCATATGGCCTCGCTGTGATCATGTAAGGCTACAGCATACCTGCCATACATTTACGTGTCGATATGAAGACTATTTGGGCAAACATATCTGGACTTATGTTTTACTGTAATCGTGTCAGTGATACAGCAAGCTTCTAGTGCAGCAAGAGGTTCCTAAGGTATTGACATGAACGCTGCCTGTGCTGTTGTAGCACTGTTGCTCCCTTCACGTTTCTGTCTGCACCCTAAAATAGTCCTGATGACAGATGTGCTCTCACTCGACTCAAAAGAAATTAGAGTTTCATTTAAAGGTAGATGCATTTTTGCATATGAGTGCATTTACTTGATTTACAGTCGATGCCTTGCCTCTGATGTTTTTGGAGGGAAATAAGTGGTCAGAGGGCAGTGTGAAATTTAGTGGCTTCGACTTGGGTGCTTTACCACTTATCCCTCGTTTATCACAGACAGTCTGGGCGCTAGCAGTCACAGAAACTGTCTCCACTCGCATTTAGCAACACAATTTACCTTTGCCACTTTGCATGCGGAGTCTATTTGTCACTTTAATCTGGGCACTGTGCGTTTATCTTCCCTCAGTCAGTTTAATGCACACAGCGTTTGGCTGAGGCAGTCTGTCAGCTCATGGCTGCATTAGGGCTCTAACGAGAATTAGAGGCACATTCCTCACTAAGATACATGGGCACGCGTGCACATTTGCATGCACAAACGCACATATTGACCATTTCACACACACACATGCACACTTGTGTGCACAAACAGATACATAAACATTGACACACTCATGAGACATACAGTAATAACTCTTATCTAATGCAGACATGGTGGAGAAGAGCCGCACACTCACCATTACCTTCATATGCATAATTATCAGTTTCTTCTGCTGCACTAGGAATTGAGATGAGTTACTGTATGTCCATTACAGGGAGAGACCTTTTCTGAATAATAAACATTTATGTTTACATGAGAGCATCTGGAAGTGAATCAGAGGGCCACTGGAGTTTCTTTTGCAAGTTTTCCTTAGTAAAATATGATCCAGGTGTATTTTTGTGTACATTTTTATTGACAATCTTCAAATGCATGCAGCAGGAAGGCTCATTTTCCTTCAGTGTTCACATGAAGTCTTCCTTATTATTATTGTTTTGTGGTAATGCAGTGTAGCCTTTTAAAACCAATCGCGATTAAAGTATAGGACAAATATGTCTTACGCAGATCACAGCTTTCAAAATAAAGTCACAATCATGTTCTTGTATTTCACATCGGTCCACCCAGGCCTGTGTTGATATCAGCTGTCTGCCATAAAGGTTCTGAGTGCTCTGAATCCAGGTCAGGCTGCTCCACTGATTATGCTGTCTCCATCTCTTTGATTTCCTGTCTGGGACAAGGAGTCAGTGATGATTTTTACCGGCCTCTCAGTCATATAAATCAACCAGGGAGCCCAGACACCGGGGCTAGCACTAGACAACCTCTGTCCGGACAGCGCCAAGGAGCGGTTACAGCCCAGGAAAAATCATGTGACTTGGGGTTAAAGGATAATGCTGTAAATTTGGGGGGAATCTCCCCAGTTGCTTGGTTTGTGAAAGTCAGAAGGGAGTTAACAGCAAGGAAGAGACTGGACAGACAGTTTAAGTCATCGGAAGGCCAGCATGTCACAGCAGTTTAGGCTCAAATGCAAAGAAAACACAACGCCCGATCCTGAATATGCAACTCTTTGTTAGTTATCCATTAAAGAGTAGCTGTGTCTCTTTAAGAGTTGTTAGATTTGTTTGTGCTAGCCTTGATCGAGAGCCTTTTTGGGCAGGTGCAGCAAGTGGGCCAGGGCTGGAACAGCTGCGATGGGATCAGGGGAGGGGGGGAGAGATAAAGAGAGATAGATGAGAGAAGGGGGGAGAGAGAGGGGTTTCTTCTGAGCTGCTGCCATGTCATGTACATCTCCCATAAATCTCTGTCCCAGGGAGGGAGAAAGAGAGAGAGCAGCTAGCGTTTGCATTTCATTCGCTGGCCTTCTCTCCGTTCTGCCTTCCTTCCTTCCCTCCTTCCCTCCCACCTCTCCCCTAGTGCTGTTTATTTTCAGCCCTCAACATACTCCGAAGGCCTGTGAAGTAATTATTTCATAAAGTTACACCTCTGCTGTCACAGATGACCACAGTTGGCCCACACTTAAAAGCCTGAGCCAATGATTAACGTTTGTAGGCAGGCAGCCAGGGAGAATAGCACAGCTACCTCAATTTGTAGAAGTACCTTCTGCATGACAAGTAGATGGACGGAGGTGGGCGGGGGGGAACTGGGGGCATCACATGCAGGAACATTTTACCCTCCTCTGCCAATGCCAATCAATTAATTATTATTCCTTTCATACAAGGAAAAACTCTTCCTTTATGGGTAATATTTTTGAAGTTATGTACAGGTTTGACGAGCTTCTATTTATTTATTTATTTATTTTCTGAACATGTGCACGACTCAGCCTCTAAACATGTTGAAGTAATAGCAAACAGTAAAGCTGTTTCTCACATGTGGACTGGTGAACTTTCGAGACCCAAGAGATTGCAGAAGTCACGGCTGCTCTTAACATTACATCCTCAACCCTGGCCTGAGTGTGTAAAACATATGTGGCATAATAACCTTTTTCTAGTATTTTGGTTCCTACAGGGTCTGCTGGTTTTGTCTACTGACAAAGTATACTCAGTATACTGATTGAGTTATAATAATATGTCATTTTTCTCTCCACTCTTCAGTCTTCATTCATAACAGCATATAATCGTCCTCACGCTGAATAGTAAAGATAAAACTTCATCCACACAAGGAGTGTCAAAACTTTTGAACACGTTAAGCCAGAGGCTACGTCACCCGTGTTACGATGGTAACATACAATAAGCGGCGATGCACAACACGTACTGTAGTTAAACATAATGGATGGCATCATTTTTATGGTGTCTCGCTCCTGTAATGGATGTATGTTAGGCTAGAGATAACCGTGGGAGGTACTGTTAAAAAATAATCACCTTAAACTATATTTATCTTACTTTAATTTCAGCTTCCTCATAAAGGAATAATCCCACCACCATGCGCCCTGCGGTGCAGGAAGAATTAACCGTGCTGTTGGTACTATAGTTTAAAGTGGAAAGTTGTGAAATTACATGTTTTATTTGAGCGTTAAACTATTTAAAATTTGACCAGATTTTTAATGAATTTCAGTAGTAGTAATAGTAGTTCCAGGAAGTCTTTCTTTGCCTTGAATTTATTATAAAATATTTTTGTAAATTCTCATTTTGCTGTTTTCATTTGACAAATTATCACGTCAAATCTTGTGTCATATTGATCGGTAATATGTCTTATGGAAAATATAATGCCAAATCATTTTATAGCAAAATAAAACCAAACCAGAAATATTATTTTAAAAAAAGACTATCAAGTTTATCAAGGGGGATGTTTAAAATTCCCTGCCACAAAGTGTTTAAAAATCATATTCCAGTGGTATTGAATATAAATAATTTAATGGAAACATCTCTCTCGTTGACATGTGTGACCATTTCCTCTTCTTCTTCCTTTTTAAGACTGAATCTCAGCCCGTTTGGCACCCTCAGGTTGTTCCAGAGTGTGTGTACTTCCTCATGATGTAAAGTTGTGCTGATTTACACCCTTGCAGATAAAAACCTGTCATGGCCATCCATCTTAAATCACATGCCTGTACAGAACAGCTGCGTGTGTGTGAGAGAGGCCACGGCTATGTGTGTGTGTGTGTTTCAGATATAAAAGCATGCACGTAGGAGTCCTCTGAAAATACATACATGCACGCAGATATACTGTAGCTGCTATTAATTGTAAATACATAAACAGTAAAGTAAAGACACGCACACACACACACGCATACAGTATGCACACAAAGATTCCTCAGTGTTGCTCGTCAGGCTATGTTCACCCAGATCATAAAAGTGCAGAGACACAAGGGCGTAGTCAGGCCCATCATGATTTTCAGAAGTTATAAATAGAGGAAAAGCTAATAAACATTTATGGAGCGACCGTAAATCGCCCGCAGTGTAAACGCTTGACAATAAGTTCTGTTATCCCCACAATGTCATTTGAGTGCCCTTTACTGGCGAGGCCATTACTCATCCGGCCCCCTCTGTGATTTCAACCGGTGCTCCCATTGGCCGCGGCTCCGGGGTCCTCCAATCGGGCAACCCGATGGGGTCGGGTGTAACATCCACCACCGAGACCCCCTGCTGCTCGTGTCGATGACATCATGATGCCTGGCCATTAATTTAACTCTGTGAAGTGTGAAACGAAGGGGAAGGAAAATGTTATCATCTCTTAAATATGTCAGTGTTACGGGTGGGATCGCCGCCGCCGCCGCCGCTGTGTTTGTAAAACAGGGATTATTCTTGTCACCGCTGTAGATTAGCCGCTTTGCTCGGTGCGATGCAGGATCTTTGCATAATGCTCTGGCATCAACAATATTCACTGTGTGAAAAGAAGCTCAGCCCAGCCTCTCTTCTAATTATAAAAGAATACTGTACATGCCACATGCATTCATCCTGTTTCTTTCTCTCTAAAATGATCTTTTATTAATAAAAATAAGTCATTTATTTGTATTTTTAAGTGTATTTTTAAGTTAAACACTATTGCCACTTAAAGAACAAAGCTTATATAGCACTTAAATCATTTTATGGGCACTAAATAGTAATCTTGATAATACAGGATTGTGTTAAATATATATATTTATACAACAAACGGTGCTGAATGTCCTTTCTAAATCCCATTTGCTTCACTGTCCTCTACGTTAAGACAGGGGTAAAGGATGATGAGATTGTTCTCTAGTTGCTGTACGGGTCCTGAGCAGTGATGGAGTGTGTTATGTTTTAAAAGCTAATTAGCGTCACTAGCGGTATCAGGGGCCATCAATCTCAGGCTCAGTAAATAACCAAAATGGACCAAATAACCAAGTTTGGCTGATGATGGTGGATGCAGCCTTTGTTGCTAATGGCGGTCATTAACCTCTCAATGGCTAAATAATAGCATCTTAATTAATTTGTTTCAAAGGGAAAGTTTGTAGTAGAATTTAATTATATTAATGGGGGAGGGAGGCCACGAGGTGCATAAGCAAGAGGATTGGCCGACGTGTGCGCGGACGTAAACTTGGATGTGATTACACTCCTCGTGGTGCGTGCATGTGTGTGTAACCACACACACACACACACACACACACAGTAACCCTTTAGACTAATGTCAAGCTGTGGTACATGTCTGTCAGCATAATGTTCTTAAAGTACTGAGACTTTTATCACCCTAAAATATAATATGGTCATTATGTTGTTAATGTTGTTAGGTTACATATAAATAAATCAAGATTGTTGCTGCATTTTCTGACTTTTCCTTATATATATATATATATATATATATATATATATATATATATATATATATATTTTAATTTTGCTCCTTCATGATAGCTGTATTCACTGTACATAGCATAGCTGAATGTGCATTAAGTGTGTTTTTGAGCCACTTTCGGTAGCCGTGTGAAGGTTGCTCTGTATTTTAAAAAAGAAATTCAGTTTTGATGAATATGGTAAGTCACATTTGGGCCCATGTTGGACCTCTTTGCTGTTTTAAAGTCATCACATGAACTCTTGTGGCTCATTGGTTAATTTAAATATATATATATAAATGATCATTTGTGTTATTAAATGATAAAAAGAAGAAGAAATGATCAAATACAGATATACATTGGACATTTTTGAAATATAATTCTAGACACTAATTAGTAAAGCTGAAATGAGGACTTACACTGTGTTAATTACTGTTCGAGGTATTTAGATGATGCTTCTATTTGCAATGAGAGTCACAGCAGATTAAAGCCTATTTTAGAGCAGAGCATTTCATGACCACCGCCTGCTGTTCTCTACTATTCCTGTCGCTCTGCTGCCAACCAGATAAAACGTCCTAATTCAGTAAATTCAGCCTCAGTCCACACACACTCAACCCCACACATCCTGATTAACTTTCTATATCTGCTGCTCTTATGCTCTCCATTTTACTCTTCCTTATATCCTCTTCATCTTCTTCCCTTTTAATTCCACTCCCTCCCTCCCTCCCTCGCTTCTAGCCTCTCCTCTTCTCCTCCTTTTTTATCCTCCTCCATTCTCCCTTCTCCGGAAATAAGTACAGCCAGATCTATTACCAGGCCCTGCAGATATACTGAGACAAAATGAGAGACTTTGATTTTCTAATACCATTAGACTATATATATGTGTGTGTGTGTGTGTGTGTGTGTGTGTGTGTGTGTGTGTGTTTGGGTGGGGGGAGTGTGGAGATCCGATGGAGGACTCAATAAGAGAAGAAGAGCTGAGATTTATTAGTGGGACACAAGTCCAAAATCAATCAGGTGATTGAATCAGGATATTATTGGTCGTAAATTAGAGAGTTGTTTATGTCAGAAAGGGGAAGGAGGAGAGGAAGAGGCTGAGTGCAGAACAAGGAAGAGCAAGGTAAGCTAGTTGGTGAGCTTATCTGATTCTTTATGTCATGACCAATACATGCCCCCAGTAGTTAGCCTCACAGAAATGCTTTTTTCAGCAGCACAGGACATCTTTTATATTGTAAGTAGTGCAGCGTGCACTTTCTTTTCCCGGTTCATTTCATTTTGGACGTCAGGGAAAAACCTTAAATGCCATAATAAAATCAGGAATGAACAAGAAGAACAAATGAATTAAACTGATGGACTGCTTTAGAGGAAAAAAAAAAAAAAAGAGTTTCTAAAATAGCTAAATAAAATTTACACTAAATTACTACAAACAAGTGAGCAAAAGGTCTTCTCTTTATTCAATCTGCTTCGACATGCACAGTTCAAACTTTATGGATCTTAGGATGTGTTGTAATTCATCTTTTTCAGTGTATCACTGTTTCAATACACAGACACCATTCTGGACGCTACACATCATAACCTGCTTTAGGTCTTATTTAGGAGAAAGTGTTGGGATGACATCTACATCACACAAATACACAAATATTTTCCATATTTGGCAAAACAAAACCAAATTAAACTAAATCCATAAATTCATTTTATGATCTTTTCTAACTTTTACCACCATCTCTCTCTCCACATTGCATGGCTATAAGCCCTTGTATGTGTGTTCGGGTTTAAAAATGCATGTAAAATAAACTGAGTGAAAAAAGAATTTCCCCATTGAGGGATTATTAAAGTATCTCTTCTTCTTCTTCTTCTTCTTCTTCTTCTTCAAGCAGCCCTGTCTTGTTTGCAAATTGTGCGAAACGCAGCCAGGATACTGACCAAAACCAACCACAAATCCTTCATTACACATTATTGCATCCCGTTACTGGCTCCTGGTTAAGTACAGAATAGAATTTAAGACATTGCTTATAACATTTACTACCTCCAAACCAGCAGGTCTTCAGACCAAGGTCTCCTTTCTATACTTCACATGCTCTGGATGTGCTCCAGAGAGATGGTTCCCTTACGGCCTTACCTCCTTCTGTTAGATCAGCCGAGTCTGTAAACAGCTTCGGAAACTTCTAAAAACTAGTTTTTACTGACTGTGACAAGCCTGCAATGTGTTTTTCTGTGTATGTAGTTTTATTTTCTGTAATTATATCCTGTGCACCAGTTTGAAACAATGCTTAAAGGGTGTTAGTAGCAGCTGAGATCTGGAAACAGTGATGCTGTTACAATAAGTCTGGCAAGGCAAGGTAGTAATATATCATATGGTGGACACTGTGAGTGCATAGTATAAAAAATATACCTTTAGTTTCCTAAAAATGACCATATTAAATAATGAAAATAATTAAAGCCTGATTAACCTGCAGACTTTTGATGATTGCTGATAAGGAATGTGTGAAAATGAACACACTCACAGTGAGTTAATGTCTGCCTGATAGAAGCTACGTTCCCATGAAAAAGAGGAATGTCCATCGTCCGGGAGCACAGTTCACAGTTGAAACAACATCTAATAAAAAGGAAGAACGGTGATATAAAGATAAGGCCTCATGAATATAAACTAGACAAGGGGTCAATAAAGATGAAGCAAGAGAGAGAGAGAGAGGAGGTAGAGGCTGAGAGGTGTGCAGACTGACAGATGGAGGCCTCCACCTGAAACTAACATGAATCTTGTATCCAGATTGTGTCTGGATCTAATGTACTCTAGGTGGATTATATTTACACCTGGCATCTTAACATACTGTATACAATAACACATGATTTTTGTTTCCCACTCCAAAACACAGATATTGTATTTATGCCATCACTTCCTCAAACATTATTCAACCCACATGCATCGTGATTACATCATCACGTAAACACGTGGACTTTCTGATCGACCTGTACTCACATTATATTAATTTAATTTAAACGTGCCAACACCTTCAGAGAGAGCCTAAACCCATTCGGCTCTTAGTGACGTGACCACAATTGAGTGATTCATACTCACATTAAAGCAACATTGCCTAGAAATTGCTATTTAAATAACAACAACAATATAAGTCGGCAACTTTTGCTAACAGCCAAACATCAACAAGGTCAACAACAGCAGACATAGCAGCCAGCTAATATTACTGACTAGTCCAACAGCAGTCAGCCCAGCTCGGCGTCTGTCTTTCAGCCTTTTATTTCACCAAGCTCTCACCAACCACTAAAAGTCAGTCCCAGATTTATTCTTGTCAACATCCCCTTTGGTCTCTTCTCCTCTGCCATTATGTCCGTAGAGGCTGCTTAACCTAGTTATGTTGCTCTATTGCCCAGTTCCGGTTCTGGCACGACACTGGATCTGCTTCCCGTCTGCATTCGCAAAGATGCCCCGGGCCTGAAAACCACCCATCTTCCCAAACGGTCCAAAACACTCCCCCAGCACTCACAGATCGGGCAGCCCGGCTAACAAACTGAGCTAACATGAGCTGACAGCAGCTATACAGTGGAAAAGATGTACTATTTACCTGATAACAAGTCAGTGTAGCGTCAAAATGATTTCAAATCTTTCATTTCATGGTAGAAAAGTTATGATAGTGTCCAAATAATTGCATATATCATAAAAAATTGCTGATGTTGCTGGACAAATTGATAAAAAGTTCTATCTAAGGAAGACTAAACCTGTTGGTAATCCAGACCTCGATGTATTCTGTGTAAAATAGATACTTTGTTCTCATATCCGGCAGCATTAAAGGTACCTTGTTGAGTTTTTGACCACTAGAGGCGCTATGGAGCAATGTTATGATGAGTGTGTCTCGTGCTTTACTGGACGCACGTACCTGCCAACTGCAGAGGGCGGTAATACAGATGTGTAGTGCGTACAAGCCATAAAACATGGACAATAAGAATGATTGAATAGCGGAAACAAGCTGGAGGAGGACCGTGTCAAGTGGAGCCTGCATGTCAAATTGTTCATTGTAATGGTAAATGAAAGTGGCAATCACCTCAAAAAATCGGTCATGTCCATCAAATGAAACGTCAGTTTCACGCTATCCACTGATCAACAGTTGTTAGTGACAACATGTCAAGAGACAGCTGCAATGTGAAAGCAAAATGCAGGGAATTATTACACACACACACACACAGCGTGGTGATTTGTTTTCTTAGAAATCCCTGCAGATCTGAGGACTGATCACACACTTCAGAAGTCTCATCATGAAGCAAGCATGCAGACTTTTGTTTTAACCTGCTCAGTCTACCAGAAACCGCTTTATGTGAAGCATCAGATACATTTTTCTTTGTGATACTTCTTTCATTGTCTTATGTGGTAAATCTCGCCATCTGGCACTCACAGCGAGTTAAAACAAACCATCAATAGTGTTTGCAAATACTATTTGAACCAGGCCTGGCTCTCATTTAGAAATTCCCATGTCTGGATCTCTCAGATGTTGGGGAAACGTCATCTTTCTCTCCATCAATAGAGCAGGAAGCAGATTATTATTACAGCAACATTTTTCCTTTTGAACCCTTCTCTGCTTCCTTTCTTCCTCTTCTCTCTCTCACCGTCTGACTTTAAACTAATGCACTTTCTCTGTCCTTCTACAGACTTCCTGTTTATATCTTCTTCACTGCTCCTTTAAACACTCCCTATTTTTCTTTTTACATTGACATCATCGTGTTTTCATCTTTTGTACACATGTCTAGTCATTTGATGGTGTCAAACAGTCAAAAACAAGCTGGTCGGCCATTATTCTCCATCACAAATCAGGGATATTATGTGTATTATATCTGTAGCGACAGCTGTGTGGACGGAAGAGTCTTGAGCAGGTTTTCTGGACTTCCTCTCTTGTCGTCTTAACAATCTTTACAGCAACACATGTTGTGCGGTACCATCAAGATTAATGGCTAAACAGCTTCTTCGAATTGTACAATACAACAATGAGTAATTTTCCATTCACAGTTAGTAAATTCTACCACAGCATGTATTAATATTGGTTTAGTTATTAGGACATAAAATATGGATAAAATTTGGTCCTGCGAAACATATGCGTGGAAACACAGGAAACCAGCATGTGTACTACATGGTCAAAACTATGCGGACACCCAGACTTTGAACTGAGTGTTGAATATCACATACCAAATCCATGGGTGTTGATAGGCTGCTGTAACAGCTTCAATCTTGGAACTGGCAACGCTCAACAATGTTTCTGGGCTCCCCGCTGCAGCCAAGACCTCCTCTGCAGTTCAATTACCAACTTCATGCATGGGAATGAAGAAAAAAGACATTTCAGCTAATCTCTAAAAACATATCTGCATATAAATAAAGATAACATTAAATATAAGTACCCTGGCACCCTGGCAGGTCACCTGTCGAGCGTCCTTACCGCGGCATCACTGATTCGATTCCAGCATGCAGCCTTCTGCTGCATGTCGTCCGTTATCTCTCTGTCCACTTTCTTGTCTCTCTCAAGCTGTCACTGTCTACTAAAGGCTAAAAAGCCCTAAAAACAATAAGATTATTAATAAAATGCATTGCATTCCACCACTGTTGCTCTCCACACAGACTGTTGAGTCCATTCATACTACTCAAAGACTACAAACTGAAACCAGGATTTTGGAACCTGGCTATGCAGAGATTTACTCCCGTTCAGCCACAAGAGCATCGATGACGTCCAACACTGATGTCGGACGTCATGAGGCCTGGCTCTCAGTCTGCGTTCCAATTCATCCCAGAGGTGTTCCACACCTAACTCGGAAAACTATTTCTTCATGGAGCTGGCTTTTGATGTACCGGGGCACTGTCGTGTTGAAACAGGAAAAGACCTTCACCAAACTGTTGCAGACAAAGTTTGACACCATCAGCTACAGTATCATTGTATGCTGTTGCAATACAGCGAAGATCTTTCTTATTTGGAGGTAAGGGGATGAGTCCAAACCATGAAAGACAGCCTCAAACCACATCTGATGTGAACAGTGCTCAACATTGCAGATCAATATGATTGTATTCACGTATTTATCCCATTATGTGTTTGTATTCTGCATTTACTGAGTACTGGCATCTCAAAAAAGTAATTCATAGACAGAAGAGTTCTTGTTCTTCCAGTAAATCTCACACTGAATGAGTAATTGTCTGTCTTTGTGTAGTTCTGTCCGTGTTTACTGTCTTTCCTTCCATCTTTCTTTCCCACCTTCCTTCTCTCTATCTCCTTACACCCTTTCTTTCCTGCCTTCCACACTCCCACGATCTCTCCTCCCTCTTCATCTCCTCCCTTCATCTCTCTTTTACTCTTTCTTTTTTTTCTTTCCTTGTCTGTCCCTGGGAGCCCTTTCTCCCTCCCTTCCTTCCTCATTTCCTCTCTTCTCTCCCTTTCTCTGCCCTCCCTCTCTCCATCTGTAACCAGGCTTTATCAGTCACAGTAGGGTTATTTGTCTATCAGTTACAAGGACATGTCTTTGCCAAGAGTGAGATAACAGAGGATGAAACCATGTGGTGGTCCTTTTACTCGGACTCTCTCGGAGTCTGTCTTCCACTCTCCTTTGTCTGTTCTCCCTCCTTCAACCCTCCTTATCAGCCCCCATTTCCTCTGTCTTCATTTTTCTCCACTTTCTCACTGTTTGCAAGGGCATGCACGCACACGCACACGCACACGCACACGCACACACACACACACATTCATATTCTCCCCTCTTTTTCTCTTCTGTCTTCTGTTTGTGTTCATTAGCCCAGTGCAGCAGGCGTGGGTCTGGTTTGGACCTGAACAGAAGAACACTGGTCTGGCATGGAGCCTGGCATTGGCCCTGATCCTCTGTAACACACACACACACACACTCTCTCTCTCTCTTTCTCTCTCTCTCTCTCTCTCTCTCTCTCACACACACACACACACACACGCATACAGGCATGCACACATATGCACAACACATGCATGCACACACACACACACACACATCACACAAAAGCTGTACACACACCAAAACGTAGTACATATGAAAGAAACACAAGCGCTCAGAATTACAATCATGCATGTAAGTACAGACGTAGGCGTATGTGCAGACATCAAACCCTTTGCATACACACTGCCATGCACACGCACACTCACACTCACACACACACACACACACACACACACACACACACACACACAGGCCTCCCATCCATCCATCTCAGCTCCTTGATTAGATTAGGCATTATTAATGGAGGGCCTGTGAGCCGAGCAGACAGCGGGGTCACACCGAGTTTAATTCCATTCTCAGATAACTTCATTTGGCCTGATGCGATTGTTATTGCCCCGGTGCTAGATGTTTATAGGAAACAATAGCCCCCATAACACATCCAGACATCCTATTTAAAGAGGGTCAGCCAGGGGCATTGGATACAGCAGCTCCTCTTCCTGCAGCACCGAGTCCCGGTGTTGTGGCTGATTTAAAGAGGTTGGCCATTTCCCATGCTGGGGAAAAGAGGATTAACTGACGTATTGAAATGTATTACCTTAGCCGAGTGAGCGTGTGCGACATCAACGTGTGCCTCCGTTGCATATGGATGGGCGAGCGAGAGCAAAGGAAGCGGTGCTGGACTTTCGTGATAACCCCGTGCGTGGCTTTCAGCGAGCAGTAAATTTAGTTTTTTATTGGTTCGTCTCGGGGAGCTCTCTTACAAAGAATAAACATTAAGCGTAGATGGCACAAATTTATTATGTGTGGTCGTCGACAGGGCAAATAAAGCTGTCGGAGGGAGAGTGACAGAGAGGAATAAGGGAGATTGATATGCACACTGCGTCAGAGAAGAGAATGTAATTAAGCTGGAAGAGTGCAGGAATTTGGGTCTGTAATGGCGAGAACATGTCTTAAATTTGCACCACGGCTGCATTTTATAAGTCATGAGAAAGGAACATTTATTAAGTATAATTCAAAAAGCCACGTTCATTACATGTAGGAAAAGATGACAAACCACAATCGCGCTTTTTTTGAGATCCATCATCAGCGACCGCACGATTTGCTGTGACTTTGACCACATGGAAATGCAGGGAAATGGCGCCCTCAAAAAACATCCAAAGGCTAAACCAACTTGTCTGCGTTACTGCTCAAAATTGATTTCCACCCGTTTAAAGTGAATAAGCGGGAGAGAGCTGGACATCAAATGAGCCGCTCTCTTCGTTTCCCAAAAAACACAGACCACATTAATGGGAGCCGGGTTTCATGTTGAAACATTACAGCCCGCGGAGTGCCATTCCTTGGTTTTCATTTAGAAATTTTTACGCCATGTCACGTTAATGTTATAGCCACTGACATTTCAGTCATCACCTCATCTGAGCTGAGGTAATGCCTTTTGGTTTGGAACCAGGGGGGTGCACAAAAAAGGAGTGAAAACAATGAAACAGTATTGGAACCAGTCCAAGATCTGTTAGGGAGAAATCTTATCATGTATCGTATTGCTGCTCTGTAGACCTGTTAGTGTTAGCATGCTGCTGATGGACCGTTCTGTGCGGGTGGGTTGGTCAGTGCAGAGCCAGAATGGAGGCCCCCGCAGATCCAGTTTCCCCCCGTGATGGATGAGTTTGCCTGGAAACTGTCGGTGGAGCTATGACCTTGTTGATTGTATGCATGTTTCATGGGGTGATGCTGTGAATTGAGGCTACAGCTCCCCCTCTTATTGAAACCTGCAGTGTCCTCTCCAGGATCTCCATCTCTTTCACTGATACAATCAAAATTGGTTTAATTGCCAAGTATCATAAATGAGCAGGAATTCTTACAGCATGCACAGTACACACGTCTTTATGCTGTATATGCGTCTGTTCCCATGTGGTGCTATATGACAGTAATGTGCTTTTCTACTTTTAGACGTTCATATTTATATTTTGGCTACTTAACAGGCACTCTTCTACAAAACTACCTGCAATCTTAAGAAAAAATCAGTTCCACTTCCTCTTTTATCAAGCGACACAGGAATGCAATCATGGAAACCACAGCTCCCTTTGCAGCGTCAAAACTTTCCCTTCTTTCCTTAATAGGAATTTTTGAGTAATAAGAGACAGAGATCGAGGCGAGAGATGCTTTCGTTCTCATAACCAACGCAGGTGCAAGCAAATAAGTCCATTTCAGCTCGTCGTGCATTCGTACCTGATGAAAATAAAGCGATTCTGGCTCTGAGATCCATGAGGCGGTGCAAGGGAAGGGAGAAAGGGAGCTCCAGTTTCTTCCTCACACCTGGTGCTAGCTAGCAGCAGTGCCCAACCCTCTGAGCGCTACGGGAGAGCAGACTCACCGCGGACCGTACAAGCTGTTGGAAAACCCTAGGTGGCCATAATGAGAACGTAGTGTAATGTATCACACTGCCAGTGCTATTGGAACTAGAGGCATGCTGGGCTTGCAGCAGACGGGAAGAAAGTTAATCACTGACTTAAGGGCTATTCTGAAAAAGTTTTTGTCCTCTTTAAAAATGGAGGGAAACTTCTTTTTTTTCTCGCTGTGGCTCAAAAGGTTTTTATGGATGAAATGATCAGACTAAATCTGTGCACGGATCTGCAACCTGATAATTCAGCCTGTTGCCCAAAATAAATTCTGACATCGTATTCAATAAGTATGTTACTGTAATAAAGTGAAACTGCAAAACTGTTTCCTATAGCAGTGAGAGCCAGAGGCTCTTTTTTTCTTCTCACTGTGAGTGAGTTTTTGAAAAACACTGTTGCTCTTATGTTTATAGCTCTACTATTTAAAAACCAGATGGTCCCCCTGTTTTTTTTTTTGTAATAGCACTTAGTATTTTGTTGTTTTATCAGTTAAGTGCTCCACATAGCCCCCCATCTTCAGTCAGCTGAGAGTTTTACTTCCATACCAGCAATCATAAAAGTAGGTGTAAATCTCTTATCCATATTGTATCTGTATTTACAAATGTAATGCTTTTTATGTATGAAAACTAGTTTCTTGCACAAACTTAGCTGTTTGCCATATAAGCACGTCTTTCCATAAAACTTTCCACGTGATATGCACGATTACAGAAATCCCACGATAGCTGGAAGTAGAAATTGCACACAGGTTCTTCTATTCAGCTGTTTGCCAGCGCGGCTGTTTGATCAGATATCGGGCGAGTTTGATACTGTCTACTTTTTTACGTGCAGTGTGCCATAATTGATGGTTGTATTCCAATCAGGGGCCGTAAAGCTGTCATCATCAGTCTACGCTGCCAGAGGTCGCTTCCTCATTTCTCCCTCTGTACTGCCTGCGGTTTGTGTGCAAAACAAACAACTGATAACAACTTATTCCAGATAAAGGAGTGGTGTTTTAAGGAAGGGAAGTCGATAATGACACTGGGATTCAGGAATGATACGTTACAGCGTGTACGCTGTTGGGAGTAGAGATGATCTTGACATGGCACTGATTACAAGTCTGGAGGAAAAAAGAGGACACTGTTTGTTTGTCTGTGTGTGTGTGTGTGTGTGGATGTGAGAGAGAAATGTCTCCAAGCTCATGGAAAGGTTTTTATTGAACGTCTGAATCACTTGACTTGCACTGAAGTCTTGTGTGCATGCATGTGTTTACTATATTTATATGGCGTATTTGTATTTATGCCCTATATAAATATAAATATAAATAAAGTTTATTATGTGCATGCAGATGTCAGTGATGCATGTCCGTGTCTTTGCACGTGCACTGTATGTAATTGTGTATGTGTGTGTTAGAGAGAGAGAGAGGCCTAATGTAGCCACATAATGGAGTAGCTATGCCGAGGTGAATAATTCATATCTGGATGGAAGCCTGGATGAGGATATCCAACCTTTTTTAATATATTAATTTATTGCATGGCAGATGAAGGCTAAAATATGCCAGAGTGCTTTATTAGCTGCAAATCTACGTCACTAAAAGGTCTTTGTTTCTGTGAGGTTACAGGAGAGTTTTCTTTTTTCTTCTTCGTCTTCCTGGATCGGAGCCAGAGCCACTTTATTTTGATCAGGCGTGAACGCCAAAGATTATTCCTCTTTATTATCATCTCATTATGTCATCTCGTTTCTTGTAAAAGGAGAGAAAAGATCTGTATAAATGTATATATCTGGCATTTACTTGTCTCATTCCCAACACCTCTTCATCATAGGCTATCAGGCTGTCATGTTTTTCATTGAAACTCCTCTCTTGACTGACTTGTTAAAATCTTCAACACATCAAGTGCTACACTCAGTAAGATTTCATTGTGTGTTTGAACTAAGAGCGCTTCAGTGTTTTTGTCTCGTTCACCGAGACGAAACCCGATTAAAGACACAAAATGGCTGTTAGGTGTGCTTGCTTTCCACAGTAAGTCAACTCCACAAATCTGTTTTGGTCATTGTGAGAAAGTAGCTCGGCTTAACTTAAATCCATAGCAACCAGCGAGCACTAAAGATGACGTTTGATCCCTATCGTGTCCATCTCTGGCAAAATGCCCTTGGGAAAGACAACTGAACACTTAACTCGCTCTCCGTGAGCTCTGACCTCTCTAGTTTAATGTGTCCACGTCTATCAGATGGGTATGTGAACAAACAAATCTCTAATTACCCTCTGTGGAATAAGGTGATCGAGTGCTATAAGAAAATCTCCTCCACGTACACTTTAAGACTCTTTATAGAGACATGTTATGTGCAAATCCATTGCTCTGGAATGGAGGAAAACAGCATTAGCCCAGAATGAGAGGGCATGAATATTGCATCAGAGCTTTGTTATGCTCAGGCTCTCGTCTCTCTTAATGGTGCACTTTACCAACTAGCTATTTCCATCAAATGAGTGTGCTTAATGTGAATGTATGTGCATGTGTGGGCATGGGATATAGTGTGTGTGTGTGTGTGTGTGTGTGTGTGAACTGTTATTTACGTGGATAAGTGATGTGTGCTTGGCTTTCCCTACCTGTGTTTGACTCTATGAACACGTTTGTGTGCTCTCCTTGTGTAAAACCGATGCAAACTCTGTAAAATTGATCCAATAACACAAAGTTAAACCTTAAACAAACAATCTTAAACAACTTTATGGCATCTACTGAGGAAGAAACCTGAGGTGGAAATGTTCCATTTCGTGTCACCTGTGTGGAACGTTGCACAGTGAGCTCAACATCGACTGGACCTGTGAACAATCAGCAAGATAATTCCCAGCGCTTATCTTCTAAGATAACAACTATGGCTGTTTGTTTAACTTCTACTGTGACCTCCCCGTTGTTGCTTCTCCTTTTTTCCCCCCCTGATCAAGGTTGGGAAACTCAATACCCTCCTGTGCTCTGTTTTCACCTGGTCGTCACGGTAACCCAAAAACACGGGGCGGCCGTGAATGAAATTCCTGTGTGTCATCAATCACTGGCCGACAAAGACGTGATTGTTGTGGTCTTTGAGTGACGCGGGGGGAATGTGCTTGGCTGAGGTTGAGGCTGGGGGCCTTGTGCGGTCTGGACCGGCAGGCCCTGAGCTGAGACCTGGATGTTTACACTGCTCTCCTGACACTGGCACTGATTCAGGTTCAGTTCCCAGAGAGAGAGAGAGACAGAGAGACTGTCCCTTCACTGTTAGTTCTGCATATGAAGATCAGAAGACAAGGAAGCAATGAAATTAATCAATCAGAGCATTGTTTGAGACGTGATAAGCTGTCTCTTGTATATTTACTGTGTACTCCATAGCAACATTGGAGGTCAGAATGGAAACATAGGATGTACAACTGATAATACTCTGTAGCTGACATATAAGAGGACATTTGCACACCAAGTTTTTCATTTTTGTCAGAAAATGGCGGCATTAAAAAGCATTTTTTTATATATATATTTTGCATATTTTTGCATCCAAAAAAAGCTCAAAAGACATAAAATCTGCAATACATTGATGAAGATCGACAGGATTGAAATTAACCTGAGTCTACAGTATTAGTGTCGAACTGGGCTCGTGCCAAATTTGGCAAGAGAAGAAGCAAAAAACAAAACCTTAAAAGATTTATCTGAACCTTCAGACTCAAAAGAAACAGCACTATACAGTGCTTTGAAGAACAACATGAATTCATAGGTTATTAATAATTAAAATGAATTCCATTTTCCTTTAATTACAAGTGCCACATTGCTAAATATCATGCATATTTCAGTATTTAGCCTACAGTTTTGCCAAATTTTGGGCCCAGGCCAGGTCTTCACCACTGTAACTTTCATGATAGCAGCAGGTGTGACTGCTCGCTTTGCTGCCTATAGGCTTCTCCTTGAACAACTTCCAATCTCTAAAGCTCCTCTCTCAGCCCACAGATTCATTACAGTGTCAACACTCATCCAACTTGTCTTTGCCTAATCATCCATGCATCCTAAATCCAGTCATTAGCATGTATGCATGCTAACAAGGCTATCAGGAAGAACGGCCGTGTGCCATAATCCCCCTCAGCATTCCCGCTCCGTAACACTGGGAATCTGGTTCACATTTGTGCTGCTCGCTGATCCGTCTTGGAGCGTTTGGGTTCAAACATGGGAGGAAGGAGGGGGTTCTGAGATCAAAGGAGCGCTTCTTCCTAAAAAGAAGTTGGTGTTTTGTGGTGTATTTTAATAAAACGCTGTTTGAATCAGGAAATGTCTCTTTTTTTTCAGCATGCCCCCGATGCAGGTTGAGAAATATATAGTTACCTGACATTTATTGTTTCATATTTAGGAAGTATGATGTGTAAGGGTGTCATTTTAACAACCGAGCAAGGACTGGTTACCAATAAATTGATATATTATATCATATCCTGACCTTCAACTTCGAACTTAACTACCGTCCGTCTGCTCACCTTCTGTATTGTGTCATATATCTTAAAAGGTATTTTGTGACTTTTTAAAAGCTAAATACAAGTTCTCCAAGAAATAGATGCAGTAAATAAATCAAAATAAAACAACAAATTGCAGTTTTTGCATTTCCGTTTGTGTACATTCAAATCTAACGTGTAAATTGGCTCAACGCTCAAGGCTTCATAATACACAAATATGAGATTAATCTCGATCATCTCATCTAACTCTTGTCACGAAAGTAAACACCGACAAGCACGTTTCCTAAAATATCAAATCATTAACTGACAGAGTGTCTGACAGTGCCAACAACCTGCATTCTGTGCTTTCCCGTCTCTTGCTCCTCTGTCACTCAGTGCACAGAAGCAGTTATGCCTGCTATACACAATTTAGACGAACACACACACACACACACACACACACACACACACACACACACACACACACACACACATAGCTGTGGAGAAGGTATTGCATCACTGCAAACATGGTATCAGTCAGCGCTCTTTGTCTTCCAATAACAGTGACCTTTCCTCTCACAGCGGGTTGTTTTTCTAAAGTTCATGGTCAATTTAAAGGCTCTGAGCTCCATTTCCTCTATTTCCTTCATAATACCACGACGAAGAATGGGGGTCAACACACTGTTTTGCTCCTGTACCTGCACAGCTGAACTCCGTAACAAATACTGTACAAGTGCACAGGCACACATCCTCGTGCATATACACAAAGAGGCTGATTTTCTTGCTAAGACCTCCATAGTCAAGTAGCATTGATGAGATACAAGAGCTCTCCTCTCCTCTCCTCTCCTCCTCCTTCTGATTTACAGAAGCCAATATGTTCTGGCTTCCTTGTTTTCTCCAGCGGGATGTGTAGCCCTGACAGTAAATCTCTATCACCAATACTCCTCCATATGGCTGCATGAAAATTTCATTGTGGAGAGCCTGAGGCTAAAGGGCCTAGCTGGTGGAGAACAAGTGTGTATGTGTGTGTGTGTGTGTGTGTGTGTGTGTGTGTGTGTGTGTGTGTCAGAGAGAGAGAGAGAGAGGAGTTTCTGAGTTGCAGTAATTTGGGGTTGGTTGACATTTGTAGTGGTGGGGAGTTTGTTGTCACAAGGGTGTTGTTGGTGTCTCTGCATATGTGTGCAGGTGCACATGTGCATGTGTATAAAACCAGGCCACAAGATTTATGATGTAGAGTGACGCTAAATACTGCGCATCATACACAAAGCACTTTTTTAGACGATGACATAGATTTTATTTAGTACATGTACATGTACCTACTTGTGTTTGCAATTTTAGGTAATTACGAAGTTTAAGATTTGAAGATAATGATTCAATCATTTTAAAGATTGTCTAAACTTCCTTCTATTTGTTGCGAGTGTTGAACTCCACCCGTCTGGTTTTGAAGCAGAGTAAAACAAACATTGGAAATAATTTTGACTTTGACTGATTTATCTGACTCATGCATGGCTGCAACAGAATCACCTGCAGCTACCGAGGGAGGCAGCAGGTTTGGACACGTCGCCCTGCCAGCATTTTAACCGATGCAACATTAAATGAAGCGGAGCGGAATAAAGAGTGGAGTGAAATTAATTTTCTGTCACGTGACTCGCTTTAGCTGTAAGCCTCACTGTACTGTAGGCATGCATCTGTTTTCTGCACAGTGAGTCTTCTCTCTTTCAGGTCTTCGGGGAAGCAGCCACACTAGAGGTCACTGTTGTAGTTCCAGAGGAAAGACAGGGAGCAGTGGATGGAGGATGTGAACCATGAATTAACTTTTTTCCTGCTAAATGGTTTCATTTCAAAAACAGCTGGTGTCACCTTATATCTGTCTGCATGTCACATGTATCACAAATCCTCTGTATGTGTGTCTTTTGTGACGTTTAATTATGATGTGCGCTTTCCACGCCTTTATTCTTACATAACTTTGTCTAACAAATGATCTTTTCTTATGTAATGCTCTTCTACAACTTGCATTTCACTCTTATTTTTTCCAAAAACTTTGTGCTTTTTTCACATTGTGTCATTTCCTTCCAGAAAGGAGAGAGGAAGGTCTTTAATATTTTAAATGAATATGGAGCAAATGTGATGCATTACGTGGGCTCATAAATATACAATACGCCGCTCTAATATGTCCTTTCTCTATTGCAGTGTGTGTGTGTGTGTGTGTGTGTGTGTGTGTGTGTGTTTATGTGAGTGTGTGCACTTTTGTTTTATAAGTCAAAAACGTTGCTACACTTCAAACTTTGCTTTTAACCACGCTGGAGAAATGACAGAAACACCGGGATGAACAAATTGTACAACGACTCCCAGAAAATCCACCACTGCCTCATTTCTTAATCCTAGTTATTAAAATATCTCATTCATCCAATTCATTACTCACATATTACACCACCTTCAAGTTGTGACTGGTTGGTTGTGAACTACATCACCTGTGATTAATCATTCATGGGCTCCATCTGTGTCCTGGACATTTCAGTCAACAGCAGACTCCGGGGCTCTATAATACAGCGGGAAACGGGAACAGAGGGACACACTTTTCATCTCCATAAATAAGCGACATACTCTAAAGAATTGACACGACAAGAAAATATGCTTCACATATTGTGTAAAAAAAAAGAGAGAGAGAGCGACACGCATCGTTTACTGTATTACACCCACTAAAGTCACTCTGGATACAGAGAGCAAGATTACTGTAAGATTTCTGACAAGTAAAGTCTTTGAACTCTGGATATAATGGCTGAGCCAATTTAAGTCAATGTTCTATAATAGGTTTTTTTTTAAAAATATATTTTATACTGTTCTGTAAAACCCCGATTATCAAGGCAAGCTGTGGAATGGTGTGTCTATCCAGTGCAGGTTTCGTGAGGACAATCCCTCAGTATTAGACCACCAGTCATTTTCTGTAATTTTTCATTAGAGAGGATTTGTTTTGGGTCTTGGTTCCATATCCTTCATCAGGTTTTGTTTTTTTGGATTTTGAACTACAAATGATTTGAGGGGGGATCCCTGAGGATCGTTTGGCAATTTAATAGATAAAAGTAATAATTCTAAGCATTGGTCTTTCTTCTTGCTTTGTGTTGTGGCTGGCAGAATCGCTGAATTTGGTTGTTATATTGCATTATTTCTGTTACAGTGGTGGCAGTCTCCTTGCTGACCCAACAATGCTGAATGAAAGCAGAATATGGGAAAAATCAGAGCGCAAATCACATAAAAACACAGATGCAGGCATGCACACACAAACATGCACATGCAAGCTTGCACACATACAAACATAGTCACACATGGATGAACACACACACACAAATACACACACACACTGAGCTGCAGTTCTGTACTTGATTGTCTTACCATCAGTCATTCTACCAAGTGGTAATTGAAAACACATCTCCCCCAGCCCCTGGCACCCATTACAAATAAGACACACTGGGGCTTTCTCCACACAAAACAAAGCATAATAACAAATAGAGTCAGAACGACCAACAGAGAAAGAGAAGCATGCTGTAGTTTTTGGCACAACATGAAGAGAACACGCTCCCAGTGATTGGTGGAGGGCCAAATCCATATTTCCAAAAAGGGAAAAGAAGAAATATATGTTTCCCTGACAAACAGACGCAGCACTTGTCCCGGGCCGATTCATAAATCGTCATATTCTGAGCTCAATTCTTTGGAAAGTCTATTAGTTCCGGATGTCTTCTTAGTCTCTGGTTTCTCTGAAATTTTAAGCATGAAGCACACAGAAGGTTAGATGGACACAGAGACAGGCAAATGGAACGAAATAACACATAACGCGCATTTCTAATATACAATGACACACTGCGAAAAGGCTCCATCTCATCATGTTTTTTTTTCTATTAATGAAGCGTAAAGCCATAAAGTGAAGGAATCTGCTTGTGCAGTAACATTACGTTATTTCAGCCTGTTTTGAATCAAGATGTTTCAGGATTTTTTTTCTCTTTTTTATTTAGAAATTAATATATCTTTTCAAAGGACAAAATGCAGACTCCAGACTTTTTTGAAAAACTTTATGTATTACGCTTGGAGCAGCCTCGAGCCGCTAGCCACAAACAGTGGTGAGGAGTCCCTACGTCCCTACTTTCAAATGCAAAATCACCAGACCTATCCTGACTCAAGTGACATCAATGGAGGCAACTTGAATTTGAGCCCAATTTGGCCAAAGTTTTGTAGCACACCATCACAGAAACATAACCTCTGACAGCCAAGCAGAAAGCTTTAATAACCTTTGTTGTTGCTTCCACTCAAGGATAGCAAGCTGTAAAATAGACATAAATGTGGTAATACTTTTGATTTGACATCTTCTTAGGCTGATTATTTTACCCAAAAAAACCCTAACCCGTCCAATCTAGAATTCATATGATAGAAATAAATGCATTGCACAATACCTCGGTCGAAACTGAAGTGATTTAAAGGTAGCTTTAACCACCAAATCACATGAATCACATGTAGCTTCCACTAGGAGCTTAGCTGTGTTTTTTCTTCTCCGTCATGAATTGATTTTTACGGCTGCCTTATTTAATTTAATAACTGATTAACTAATATGTCAGTTTACTAGGGGACAGTTGATAATTAAACTTCCTAACTAAGCTTTCACTTGCTCTTTAGTTGTCTAGTTATCTGTCTTTCTATGGCAGACAGCTTTTAGGTCCATTTTAGTCACTGCAAGTTTAAAAATCTGTTTTCACGTAAATGACACAGTGAAACCGATGTCAGAAGGTCAGACACCAAATATGTTGTAACTGCATTTTTCCTTTTTTAAAGGTTAGAACAGGTCCCTAATGCCTATCACATGTAAAACGTATTAAAATGCACGGCGTTTGTCATGACCCGGAGGTACGAGAGTAAACGACACAAGGCTTAATTGGCAGCTGAGAACGATAACACCTGCGAGAAGCCGGCGTCTCGTCCATGTGGTCGGACTGCATTCTCCACACACACACACACACACACACACACACACACACACACACACACCACCATTCAAAACAAAGGCTGATCAGTGAGGCAGAAGAAAAGTGAGAGGAGGTGGAGGGAAGGTTGGGTTGGGGGGTGGTGAAGAAAAAAAGGCGAGGCTGACAAGCAATGATTGATGTTCGCCCATCACGCAAGGCCTGACACTCATCCCTCTCCCTCCCTCCATTTGCAACAAAGTCACCAGTGTGTGTGTGTGTACGTGGATGGATATATGTTTTCCAGTGTGTGTGTGTTCCAGACTAAAACCCATTCAATCAATAAAGTGAGGCTCTCTGTATCACAGGGCAATAGCCAGATTGCTGACAAGACAGAAGAAGAAGCGTAGGAGAGCACATTTCACATGTAGATTAAAATCCTGGCATGGTAACCTTTAGTGCGGGTTGTGTGTGTGTGCGTGTGTGTGTTGGGTGTTGGGGGGGTTAGTAGCATGTAAACAGGTCTTACATGTCAAGATGGCATGCGTAACATGGGACAGGCATGTTTCGACACTATTGATAGACAAAACCAACGGCGGGGTGAGTTGGTCACATGGTCGCATTTCTCTGGTGGCTGTTCTGGGACTCCCTGATGCTCACACACACACACACACACTACCTCCATTTTTTGGACTTTGTGATACAATTTGTTGCTGCCGTACAGTCCATATGCGCTTGCTCTGATTTACTTTTGTCCCCATCCCCTCCATGAAAGTGTCTTTGTATTCAACGCACCAAACAGTCAGACTGCGGTCTTTCCTGGGACAACTTCTCTGGTGCACACAGGACGATGCTCTTGATGTTGCGGCGGCAGCGACGGCAACAGCAGTTTGTTTGGAGTCAACAATAGAAGTTAGAATCCCCAACAGTGATGTTGAGCAGACAAACACCATTAAATATAAGGAGATGTCCAGTGGAGAAACATTAGCATCAAAGATTTGGACAAAATAAATGCAAATCTCATAGATTATCACTTTGACAGCACTCTATAAATTACATTGACTTGTCATAAAGCTCTGCTCATGTGTCTGCGATGGTGTAGGGCCACAACTGATTCATGACTTTGTTGGATTTGTTGCACACACTTCTGTCTTCCCCATCAACCTCCACGCTGTGCGGTCTGTTAAAGAAGGATAAAAAAAATAAACCCAGACAGCAGTTTAACCTCTTGTACGTGGTCATAACATTAAAGAACTCCAGAATAGCAACTGTCTTTTAACATTTTATTTTTCCAGGTCCTGAAGTAACAACTCATTCTACTGTTAACGGTATTTTACTGTATTTGCATTGTAGCTTTCTAGTTAAGTGAAATGGTTCATAAATCAAACATCCCTCTTTGTACATAAAAGGAAACAGTTCACACATACAGAGGCGCAGTGTGTTTGCAAAGGGATGATAAATTCCTTCAACAACCGTCAAATGCAAAATGTGAGTCTAGCTCACCCTGGACATTTCATAGCAGCCTCTATTCTGGAAGCAGAGTGTATATTAGCTGCAGGGATGAACCCTCCATTTTGGCTCAGCCGTCTCCCCCCTTGTTTCCAACCTCTCTTTTACATACTGCAAACTTGGCGACTTAGCTAACCCGACAAGAAAGGGGACTGTTTCGAGAAGCTGGTGAATTCCCACGCTGCCAGGAGGAGCCCCGGCTCCTTGTGAAGACTTTCAAAACCGATTCTTCAAACAAAAACATACAAATCTGTTCTCCCCGCTCTCAGCGGAGAAAACGCGGGGCGAAGCCTTGATGGAAATGTTTCATTTCTTTTTCCTCCCAACAGATGCTAAACGAGCAGCGCGGATCTCTCGATTTGCATCTTTAGTTGCTTTGTTGATTTGATAACACATATTTGCATTTGGAAACAGCTCGAGTAATTTGACTGGGGACTCCCAATTTGCCTTAGAGGAGAAGACTGTGCTGCAAACATTGCTTTCGCTTTGAGCTGCCGTTCCTTTTCTTTTGCTTTCTACTTGGCATACATTGTGTTTGTGAGTGTGAGAGAGGAAAAGCGTGTATATTAGTGAACATAACAAAGAATTATCATCTTCTAACTATGTGAGAGAGTGTTGATCTTCTGTCCATATGAGCCTCTTTGCACCTCTTCTAGCTGTCATACTTTATCAGAGTCAGGAAATGAGAATACTGCCGATGAGCAGACGCTGAGAGCTGGACCTGCATCAAACAGGAGTGTGTTTGTGTGGTTTCAAACAGAAAATGACTCCACAAGGATAGAAAAACAATGAATATATGTCAGAGTTAAGAACGCTGCCAGTCCTCGTGTGTTTAAGCGGCTAATGTTCAGGTCAGATGTCATCTTTAGGGTCAAGATTGGAATTGGGATTAGGGTTGGACTGGAGTAAAGGTTAAGGTTTTAGCTTTTGTGTGAGTTTTGCGCGGGGCGTATACGCAGTCAGTAACCACTCACATTAAGACGGCTGCATGTATTTTGCTCCTTCTTCAGTATATTGAGGTCATGGAGGCTTTTGTGCACATTTGCTGTTGGTGCCAGGTAGGGGGATAAAAAAAATAATCTCCCAGCATACAGTAAAAGATGCGTGCGGTAACAACAGAGTTTTGTTTTGAAAGACTGAGTAGTTAGTCAGCATGAGTGGTAAACAGAAAGAGGAAAGAACGAAACTCAAGCCATAAATAGAAAATCCAAAGACTAAAACAGTAACAATCTGCAGATTTTAAAACAGATATCGTTCTATTCATCGCCGGCTATATTCCCATTTGTTTTGGTTAAACAACCTTTACTTTGCAAACAGATCCAGGCTCTGAATACTGTGTAATAAAGCCTCTCTCCTCATGCCACCGGTCTCAAATGAGAGCCAGATGATCTAACAGTACAAAGAGACCGACCGATCATTAAGCTACTCACCATCAGCATGCAGGCACAGGCAGGACCCAGCGTGACCCTGGAAGAGGTCACAACAACGACCAATGTGTGTGTGTGTGTGAGCGTGTGAGCGGTTGTGTGGGTTTGGAGCTCTGGGGAACCCTGGGGCCTCCATCCCACTGGAGATGGTCAGCTGGCAGGTGCTTGTGGATTCTGTGTATGTGTGTGTGTGTGTGGTTGATCTGCTTTGCACATTGCTAAGGGAACCCCTTGGCCTCAACAGTCCTGCTTTCCCTTCCATTTTCCACGGTGTGTTTCTACATTGCATCTGTGTGTATGTGTGTGTGTGTGTGTGTTAGTCCAGCAGCTGGAGTTCCACTCAGCTGGCCTCTCTTTATGCAGTCCTGCTTCAAATAATGAACTGTGTCTCTGCACAGCGGGAGCCATTTTAACTCAAGAGCACACAACTCGCAGAAGCTAGCGCCACTTAACATTTTTGCACCCCACAAACGCCTTGAGTATCTCACTGTACAACAAAGCAACCTTGCAATTACCTCTGTGTCCTTTTAAGATGAGCCGAAATTACGTGAAAGCGCGGATATAAAAATGATTTGCAGGCTCTTTCTCCCCAAACTTTTATAATAACGATCGGTCAATAACAACGTGCGTATTAGAAAGCTAATAGCGAGCTTCCCTGCATCTGCTGCTCCTTTCCTTTTTTTTCCTCAGGGGAAGATTTGGCACCTCACTGTAAAGCCCAGCAACAAAATTACCTCAGCCTAAACCTGTCAACAGACCATTACAGCCCACGCTGACTATTACGGGCTGGGGAAAAAAAAAAGGGCCAAAGCCATTGTAGCGCAAAGGTGTTGGCAGATATAGGCCGGAGGAATGTGGCAACAGGGATATTTGTTGGCCATGTGCAAGAGAGTCTTGTTTCTCAAAACACGGTTAAGTCCGCAAACCCTTATCAGCATGCTTAATAAAGCGTGGTGATGCCGGGATATCAATACGGGATCAGTTTGGACGGAGAAGTTTTAAAAAACAGTGATAATCCAGGGTTGAACAGTGTACAAGAATTTTAGAAAGTTGACTTGATTGCAGAGCTTTCAGTGGGCTAATAAATCCTTCACAAGAGGTGTTTTTTTTCTGTTACTCCTTCCATTCCAAAGCAATGATATAGACTGTAATAACAAGACTCTGGTAGACAAATCCTTACTTCTTATCACTATTACGTCTGGGTGACTTTGACCTTCACATGACCTATTTCCCAAGAAAAGATCTTGTACTGATTAGCTAGTTACAATCTGCTTGAATAAGAGTGTCAACTAAACCGCATCAATGTAAGATTTAAACTAGTAGGTATGTCGTTTTCACAATAAAAGCATAAAAGTGTAGAGACATTTAAAGCTTACTATAGAGAATATGTCTATTAGGAACTGTTGAAATTCTTCTTTCTCTGAAACTCCTTGCAATGAAGAAATTCTGTTTCTTAAAAGCAGAACATGTTTAACCAATAAATAGTCAATAACAGTAAATTGATTCCAGAGATGCAACATGAGCAAAAATGTGCAAAAAAATTGTCTAAACAGCAAAAGTCAAACTCAAACACTGTTTTTCTTGCAGCACTAGACTCCCCAAACACCCTGAACTCTACACTTAAGCATTGCCCCATCATGCTCATGGGCTTTCCATCACTGTCCTCCACGGAGGGAGTGGGGGAATTTGGTAACTCCCCAACACCCTCCCTCCCTCTCTCCCTCCCTCCCTCCTTCTGTCAGTGGGGAGGGCGGTCATACCTGGGGGCCCATGAATGGAGCCCTCAGGTAAAGCGCTGTTGAAACAAATCTAAAGCTGCCTAATGACACGCACCGTGAAACTCTTCACAGGTCATTTACGCTGCTGACAGGCCGCTGCCACAGCACTGCACACCTCCTCCTCTTTGTGTGTGTGTGTGTGTGTGAGACAGACTTGGAGAGGAACACAGATACACAAACAGATGACAGAGAGATAGAGAGTAAGAAAGAGTGGAAAAAAAAGAAGCTGATGTATGTGTGATATGTATTAGTCATACATTGGGAGGTAATCTGTGAGCTATGAAAACACTGTTTAGCCTCTCTGCAGCATGGCCTCGCAGCATGGGAAAGCGATTAGAGATGCTATCTCCAATGGCTTCCCTGCACTTGGGTTAAGGAGGCAATAGCTACCTCAGGTCGTATTTCTAAAGACGTTTAATTTATGTTTGCTGTTCTTGGAGTCTGTTTTGTGGAACAGTGGATGCCCTTGGAAAATTTTGGCTCATATTAATCTACTGCAAATGCAGCGGTAATCCAGCACTCTAGTATGCCTCCAGGTCTCATTACTCACTTCCGCCACTTCAACCCCATACTGGGATGAGTGCAGAAAGACGGCGAGGAGTGGGGGCAACAAAGGGGGGAGTAAATGCTACTCTTCCAGCTCTGGTTCCTGAAACAGTTTCACCTTAGATTTCTGCAGCAGACTGACAAAACTGCAAGATTTTTAAGGGCATAATTGGATGCTTGAACGGCATTCTCTTCACAATGCTAATCCCCACTCTTAGTTTTTTCTTCTGGAACAGCTGGAAGTGAGGTAACTACACTCAGAAGGCAAGAATACATCATGTTAACACTGAAATTAAACTTGACTGGCTTGGATCATCATAGTCATTCAACCGAATGACATTTGAAATACAGAACGCAATAATTCTTCTTCTGCATTTATGGATAGTGGATTATCACAAGTCAGTACTGGAGCACTCCTACAGCCAGAGGGTTTTATAGTCGATTTTTCTTTTCCTCTTTGCTTAGTTTGGCGTAGTCGTTAAGATGGCAACCTTCCAGACAAATGATCAAACAGAGGAAGAGCGAACGGGGTGAGGTTATGGTGACAGGAATGAGATCGAGCCTCTGGTTCCAGTTTGACTGCTCTATTACTGACCCTGACCTCTGACCTCCCAGTGGAGAAGAAAAAAACTGTTTCACACTGGGGATAAATTAAGTGTCACATTAATATTATTGTAAAATCATTTAAAAAAAACAAACACAATTTAACACATATTTGGAAACAGCAGTTTGACAAAACTTACTGGTTGTCTCTGTAGCCTTTGACCACATTTCTTAACAAATAGTTTTCCAGTGACTGTTTTCAGCTCTTATTTATTTATTTTGTAAATGCATTCTCTTAAACAGTGATTAATAAAGACTTAAAATGTGGAAGATTTCTAGTTGAGAAATATTTAATAATACTTTTAATTAATGGCCCTATCCTTGTTAAAAATGTCAGTTTGTTATGATTTAGACTATGGCTTGACCTCGTATAGACTGTGCCTGTAATGGCAGGTCACCTCTATTCAACAGATCAAAAGACTGAGCCCCAGGTAGGTTTACCTGCCAACACATCCCAGGAGGTACGTGTCCTGCTAAAAGACACCTTAACCAGCAGTTTCTTTAAGTAGGGAAGATCATAACTCATTAACCGTGCAGATGAAATGTGGATTCATCCTACAGATTCTCTTTTTCCATATCTTTCATCGGTGCAACAAAACTGTGACAAAACAGAGACTTCAACAAAGATATAGTTTTGATCCATGAAGAAGAAGAAAGCGTCTGTTCACTTACCTTCACAAGGGAAGTCAAAGTTCAGGCTCAGCACAGAACACCAGCCTGAGTGTTTACATAAAGACTAACATGTATAGAGTGTATCATAAAGCTTGTAGTATGTGCTTACATCATCCTTGTAACGTGTACAGTACAGTTTTTATGAACTGTCATCATGTCTTCAAAACACTATTATCAATACACGTTTTAGTGTATTTAAATACTGCCTTTGTCTCGTGTGTTAAGAAAAATATTCCAAAACAAACTTTCCCTGATATATCAGATGACACAACACTAATCTGTCCATCACATGCTCTCCCTTTTCCCCTAAATTGCTACCACACCATCCCAGCCCCCTTCCCGACTTCAATTAATGTCTCCACACATCAGTTTCAAGCTGCAAATTTCCCTCATCCAAAAATGAAAACATTCACATAAGAATAGACAGTTTAAACAGGTGCCATGGTAACATAACCGTCACTCTGGCAATTACTGCCTTATGCCTGACTAACAGCCATAAATCATTCTTTCTCTACAAAGAGGACGTTGTGGCGCTCCACTCCCGTCCAATAATCAGAAATTGCTCCGTGTACGGCGTGACGAGTGGCCGCTGAAACGGCCCATTCTTCTGTTCGGCGGGCCGATATTTCGCTCTCTATGGCGACATTACAGGGATCCTTCAGCGAGCACGATATTGTACCTGCTCGACACCTGTTAGCTTTAGCCAAGGGTTTCATCAGATAGTTGAAATAAATACTAGTCATCATCATAACCATAATCATAGTCATAAAAACCAGGGGCCTTTATGCTGTTGCCAAATTGCCCTGCCATCTGATTTACAGTCGGACTGGGTGGGGAGGGGAAACAGATAGGACAGGGAGGAGGATGGAGCCTATTACGTGCTTGGAATGGGATAAATACTCCAATATACACACCTGCAGACCACCCGTCTCACACACACACACACACACACACACACACACACACACACACACACACACACACACACCTGGGAACTCACAGGCATGTAATGGCTGGGGATGGGCTTCAGGGAGGAACACTGAGGAATTCTCCTGGGATTACAAAGAGGAACATTGTACTGCCCTCACACAAACACTACAGCAGGTGAGGAGAGTGATAAGGGGCCAGAGGACAAATTAGCCCACATATTAAAATAATCCCTCATGTCTAATAACAATAATACGCTCCACACTGAGGCTATTGCACATTCACAATGGTCTTCCTTTTCATGCAGCAACTTGTTGAAAACAGATTTGAGTGTTTGCGAAATGGGCCCATCATATCTGCATGAGCTGTCAACAGTCCTGAAATACACAGAGGTTACAGTAATGGATGCCAATAACTGCAGTGAGGAGGCAGTGTGTGTGAACACTCAAAATCCTGACCAGCTGTCTGATACAAAGAGTGAGAGCCAATGATGCAGCAAAAAGACAAAGAACTCAACCAGCTTCACACAAGGTCCAGTCAGAAGAAGGACTCGTCCTGTGAAAACAGCCGTACGCCGTCTTCTGCGGCTCTAAAAGGAGATTTTATTTTTTAATACATAAAATTTAAAAAACAAAAACAACCCTGATGTCATGAACGTGCTCTTGGTTTGGGCTTTTGTCTTAAAATTTTAACTTCATGTTACAAACGAGTGTGTGGGTTTATAAAGGAGATATTTGGGAGGCAGGAGAGGTCATCTGGACAGACCAGCTGCTTTATGGGAAATGTAGGATCCAGTGTGTGTGTGTGTTTTAATGAAAGCACAATACTAGATCACTGCAACACATCAATCAAGCCCAATTTTAGAGTTTCAGAATTGGTCGTCCCAAACTAATTTTGGAATCAGGCCGAATTTCTGCCTGACTGGAGGTTGTTTGACGTTCAGCACACCTCATTAGTTGTCTGAATGACCAACAACAATCTGGCTCATAACCAGTGAGATGCCCTGTGAACAAAAATCACTGTGACCACTGAACACCGTGCAGCTTGTTATGTTTGCATCATGTCATGCGATATTGCCTCACAAGTTATCTTGCATGCAGTCTGCTGCCTGTATGTTAGCCAGCTATGTGATAGCACAGATTTAAAGCATTACTGCAATGTTGTGATCTTATTTGATTTAGCTTTAGCATTTCTGGGCTACAACTATTTATGCAGACATCATAGCAAAATAAATCTGATTATTAATAAATAAGTGTGATTTTCCATGTGGCTGCTGTCAAAGGATCAATTACACTGCGGTAAGCTTGTTCAAGTGTTACTGGCTGTCTAGATTGAGATGTGCTGCGATATAAAAGTAAACATCATGACAGAGCAGATAAATAGTCAGTTTAAGCTCCGTATTATTCACAGTAGAATTGCACAAAGTAGTGCTGCCTTTCTCTCTTTTTGTCTACATTGTTGTGAATGTGTTCAGGGTGTGTACCACGCTGTGGGCGGTCAGAAGTTGCAGGTTCTGGCTGTGCAAGAAGGCCCACTTAAAACTTGTAGTGTGAGGCAAAACAACATTACAAGATCAATAAAACCTCAGAGACTAATAAATTGATTGAGATGCGTTTTAGTATGACTGAGCAGTTTATTCAAAGTGTCAAATGTTTATTCTTTTGTTTCGAGTTTGGCAGATCAGAGATGAAAAATCATAGAAAATGTTAACAAGGTGACACCAAAAAATGTGAACTCGCTGACAGTTCAATGAAATATCGACCAACAATTAAGTGTGTTTTGTCAACAAACTGTGTTCAGATATTTCTTTGTTCATACGAGCCGTAAACATTAGGAAAGATAAATGAGGAGTCCTTCATGTTGCTGTGAAGTAACAGGGGCTGTTATGACATACTAAGGCACTAAAGCAGAAACAAAGAGGTCACCACACAGGCTGACCATCATGACACAGCGGATCGAGATTTCTAGTGAGGCCACCGGCCTCGTTTCAGTCTCATCCCGTGGGAATCGGGAATTTCTAAAAGGCGTGTAGCGTGGCCTGCACCTGCAAAGGAGGGCTATCACAGAATAACACGTGATTCGGCCCTGTGCAAAATGAAATGATGAAAAATGTGACATGCGTGAACAAAAGAGGGAGGAAAATATTCACAAAACAAAATCTGCTGAATCATGGCACGCTTATTTTCATGTGTAAAACAGACTTTTTCTTCCCCCATCTTTACAATTTAGTTTGGCCCCAAAGAAAAGTTTTAGTTTTTGTTAGAATACAGCGACTTTCTTTTGATTACAAAGTGATGAGAACTGTCAAGTCTTTCAAGTATGCATCAAGAGAAGTTGCAGGCACGTCAGTCAAAATAATCAGTCTTATCTACTACATACTGTAGAGAATACAGCGGTTACTGCTTGTGTTCACTGTAAACTGTGGACAGCATCAACAACTCACTGTGTTTTAATGTGTTTTGCATCGCAGTTTGAGAAGTAACACTGAGATGGTATCATTTACTTTGAAACTAAAACAAAAGAATCAGAGAAAAATATTTTCTGTCCAAACTGCTGAAATGACGATGCAGAAAAATATTTAAGTCAGCATTTGGAATTATTTTTAACTCGGTGGATGTAAACAAATAATTTTCTAAGTCAAAATGTGAAAAAAAATAATCTCTTTTTATGTTATCCCAGCACTGAATCTGAGACTCTCTTCTCACAAACAATGTTTTTACGTTAGCAGCAACAACGTCCAGCAGCTCCCCACAGAAGGCACCGACTCCTTTCTGTGCAGAGAGTCAAGTAAATCATCCAAACCCAGTGATCCAATACTGAATTCTTAACAATGTCTAAGATGATATCATGTTAAACATCTTGAAAAAGGAGGCGACTCAGCCACTGGTATGGAATGATGAGTTCTGTAAAAGCTTATTACAGTACGATAATCAGAGATCTTCAGAGAGGATCGAGGTCCTCTCTACGGTTTCGGGGTGTTCTGCATTCGCAGTCGCCTCCTGGCCAAGGCTTCCTGTTTCTTCCGCTCGATCTCTGCTGCAGAGCACTTCCCTGTCATCTGGCTTGTGACAAAAACTGGAAAGCAGAAAGACAGAAGACAGAAAGTGAGAAAAATAAATGGAAACACTGAACATGGTTTGAGAATTTGAAAGAACCTGAAGAGAATCGGCCCTGAATCAGAACTTGTGCGTCGTTCGCTACGACCTTGAACAACTTAGTTTTAATTTGTTAACATAAAAATATTGCTACCATAACTTGGAGCAGTGGGTACCCATGGTGAAGCTCATTTGGAAGTACAAAAAAAAAACAAAACAAAAAAAAAACTCATCCCTCCGTGTCCAGAAGAAAATAAGTCTGCAATTCATTGGCAATGAAGCTTCCTGAGGTTTGGACTCGTGACAGCATCACAAATTAAAGCCATGGCACTGTGTTTACTGGCTTTGGGGGAAGAATTGTTCATATGCACATGCACTGAACTGTCAATGATTATAAGAACAACATGTGACATCTGTTTTACTTGTGAGTTTTCACTTCAATATCCAGTCTTTTGGTAAAGCACGGAGGACAGAACACGGAATAGAACAGCAAAGAGTTAACCAGTGATGATCGTTCACCAAGAAGAGCACAAGCAGTACAAGAGTTTCAGATCTATCCAAGAAGAGTAGGTGTTAAATGTTACTTGTAACTATGCAATCCTAAACTAAAAACCTCCCAGCATGCAGCCCAGGTGCAAATATCATCATTCACACAGCTTACCTTTGTTGCTTATAACCGCTGAGTCAGACACATTTCTCTTGAAAGCCGCGTGATGAGACTTCTGCGGCGGCCTGGCTGTCACCGTATGTGGCTTCGCATTCGCGTTCCCTGCCTGGAAAGTTCCAGAGGAATCCCTGCACTGGCTAAATGTGCCCGGACTCATGTGGCTTCCTGGGAGGCTCTGAGACATCCGTGATTTGTTGTTGGCACCTTTCATGGGAACGTTCCATCCTTGGTAGTTCACAGCTTCACAGCTAGTCCCTGGTAATGAGTTAGAACGGACAAACGCGCACGGCGACTGTCTATCAGCGCCGGCAACGGCGTTCACGGACCGCACTGCGTCGATTGGCAGAGGCATGGTGGTTTTTCGCTGTCTGTCCACGGCAGTATCTTGTTTGTCTTGGCGGTTGCCGGGGCTCACTTGCTGTGGCTGACTGTTGGAGATCCGCTCCACGCTGTCACATACCTGGTAGAGAAGTGCGTCGTCATCCCCATCATCCCATAAGCTGTCTGAAATGTCTTTAACAGAGTCCGCAGCTACACAAGTCTCCTTCTGATCATTAGTGATCTTGTCAGGTTTAGGGGTAGATGGTGTCTTTGTGGTAGCAGATTTCTGCTCAGACATCTGTGATTTAGGTTGTATAACAGGGAAGCTGGACTTTGAAACCTCCTTGGCAGCCACTCTCGGCTGGAAGTGAGGGTTGGGCTCTAACTTGAAAGTGCTTCGGTTGGTAGTCTTTGGTTTGGGACACAGTTCCTGGAGTGTGCTGCAGCTTGGCTTGGAGTGCACGTTTGAAAGCTGATGTGCAGAGTTTGTATTTGCAGTAGGCTTACAACCAGAGGTGAACTGAACAGTGTTTGTCTTAGTGTTAGACTGTACAGTGGTTTTAGGGTGGGTGTCATGTTGCTGGTCAGGATTCTGGGTCATTGCCAGCACAAAAGAGTCATTAAGTAGGTCATCGTTCTCCCAGTCATCATCAAAGTCATCGCAATTGTTCCCACTAAAACCACAGGATCCTTTTTCATCAGCAGGATGTGCAGCCGGGCCAGACTTGTCAGCCGACTTGACCTCTGATTGTCGGCGTTCGGTTGAACTTGAAGTCACAGGTTGGTGTTTTATTTCCTGTGAACAAGCTGATGCCGAGGAGTCCTGGCTCAGCCGGCCGCTGACTTTCTGAGTGGAGCAGTCAAACAGAGCGTGTAGCTCTGCCTCCACCTGACCCGATGAGGACGGCCACTTCAGGTGCTTCGCATTACTAGAGGATGACGTCTCTGTCAGTTTTGTTTTGGAAGTGTTCCCACATTCACTGAGGTTGTTGTTGACAGCGTTAAGCTGTTCTGAAGTCTCCCTGTCTTGTTGCATGTTCTCGTCAAACTGCCTGGCCAGTTTCATGAGGTCATCCACACTGCTCTGCCTGTAGAGAGGGAATGACAGACAAGGGGAATGAAATCAAGAGTCCAAAACAAGTGTGCGATAATATAGCACTGACCTATCTGCATCTCACCGAGAGGACTTCTTCCTCACTCTTGGCCTTGGAACGTCCGGTGTGCACGGGACGGCACTGTCACCGATCCACTGTAGCAGAGGAGACTCAGTCCCTTTCCGTTTCACATCCTGTGGAAGACACGAGCAAAAAAAATGAAGAATTTCTCTCAAAATATGAACCGAACAAGTTCACAAACCTCTCTGTTAAAGGGCCAATTTGCACCATGACATTCCGACATGTAGATTCAGTGGTTAATATAATGTAATATTAGAAATGACTGACCTTTGGAGCAATTCGGTTGACAATATCCGAGATTTCCACAACTCTGGTGTTCCTGAGCCCTAAAAACAATGCAAATTACACATGATCAATATGACTCAAGATGTGAATATATCACAATACAACTGTTTCTTTGTGAAAAGCATTCATGTCTGTCATTTTTTATGCATTGTCATGTAACATATAGCTGTATCTGTGTAATGTTTCCTGCCTGCTGGGTTTTCACATTGTCATTCAGATGTGATATCTGTGTATGGGTAGGTATTTACCAGTATTAGCCTGAGTGGGAGACGTGGGATCCCAGAAAATGTCTTGGGTTGGTTCCACGTCTCCTGGAGAATCTCCATTATTCAAGCCGGGGTACCGGCTGCAGCCTCTGCGTTTGGGACTCTGCAAATCTGTGTGTCAAACAGACATCAGTGCGTTCAGTGACAACATCTACAGTTTATCTGTCATGGTTAGTTATTTAGGTTAGGGTTAGGAGCTCGGGGTAGAGCCACTGCTCTTTTGCATTGAAAGGAGCTGGCTGAGACACCGGGTGCCTCCTTTTTGGAGGTCTGAAGAGGGCATGTCCAAATGGTAAGACAACCTGGGGCAGACCAAGAACCCGCTGGAGGGACTACATAGCCCATCAGGCCTGGGAATGCCTTCAGGGCCTCCAGGAAGGAGCTCGCTGGGTAGAGGGACGTCTGGAACGCCCCGCTAAACCTGCTGCACCCACGACCCGACCTCGGATAGGCGGGAGGAAATGGATGGATGCATGTACACTAGTATGCAACTTTTTTTGAGTTTACAATTAAAATGTCAGGAGAAGCAACTAATAAAAAAGTATTGAGGCTTATTTCCCCTATCTGAGTCACATTTATTCAACTTAAACTCACTAATATTGATACTTTCCTCTGGTCGTCCATGCACCTCCTGCAGTGTCTCTGTGCCCACTGTTTGGGTGTAACAAAGCACTCCTGCAACCCAAACACAACCTGATGCTCAATATATTTTGGCATTTCTCACAACAACACGTGGCACAACACTGCGTATATCTCATGCATGCTTGTGGTTTTTTAAAAATATCATGGGTGTGCATCGAGTGAACACATGAAGTAATAAAGTCAGCTCGTATGTTGTCATCACATATTCAGTTTGGTCGCCTCGTGGCCGCCGCCACTCCTCCGTGCATGCAGGCAGGTTTGAATCATCTGAATGTGTTCAAGCAGCAGATATCAATCTATCCGCATGCCTCACCTTTACACATGGGTGATGTTGATGTGGCAGGCATCTGCCTTCCTGCTTTGCTGTCTTGTATTTTAAAGTTTGCAAACACTCCCGCACAGATCAGAGATCAGTGCACTCCGGGCTGCCAGCTGCGGCTGCTGCAGCCTCTGCACAGCACAGCACTAACGGCGCAGGCGCAACCTCGGCTGCGCATTGTTGTTGTTGTTGTTGTTCGTCGCTCCGTGAATTAAAATAACGCGGCTGAAACTTTCTGCTCAAACTTTGCTCATGTTTTCTGTCTGTTGTGTTTTTTTTTTTTTTTTTTCCCTCCAGCTCATTCATACAGAGCGAGACGCCATGTTTGGCCACGACGTCATCAAAACTACGGATGCCGGGGCAGTTTTTTTTTTTTTTTTTTTTTTTTTTTGGCGAAGCTCGTTCGACTGCGCTTGCAGCACAACTTCCGCAGAGGTATGTGAAAGGTAAATATGCGTGTCAGTCATTTACTTTGATGGTCCACGTTGGAATATAAATACTCTGACAAAAATAACGTTTCTAGTTGTCTCTAGTAAGCCAGTTGACAATTACAGCAAAGGTTTGTTAAGAAAAATATAACTTCAAATAACAAAATATTAGAAATGGTGGCAAGTAAACAAGCTAAGCAGCCTGCAGGAGCACTATACTACTTATGGACGTTTCTGTGCTTAATACTACTACTACTACTACTAATAAGAATAATAATAGACCCAATAGAAGGCCACACAGGTTAAGGTCTGTGTCACATTAACGCACAGTCTTTATTAATTTGGGACCACTTCATCCTGTCAAATATCCACATATATATAGTTTATATTTAATGTTTTTTAATTTTATACTTAATGTTTATTCTGCGCCAACTACACCAAGTCAAACTCCTTGTACGTGCAAACCTACTTGGCAATAAACTTGATTCTGATCAAGAAAAGTAAAAAGTAAATAACAATAATAATAAATAATAATAATAATAATAAAATATAATATGCTACTTCATACCAAGACTGCATTTAATAGTGTCAAATTCATGGCTTATATCACACTCTTATTATTATTGTGTAATACTGTCTGTTTGTCTGTTTTAATGTACTTAAACTACTTAAGTACTTAAAGTACTTTAGTTTGTGCTGCTGCCTGTGTTGGTCAGGACTCCCTTGAAAAATAGATTGACCATCTCAATGGGACCTTTCCATGTTAAATAAAGGTTAAGTAAAAATAAATATAAATAAATTTCGTAGGGGAATACTGGAGGCTTACTTCACTATATTTAGGCTATATTTTGGTACTTAGTTATTTTGCAGATTAAAATTCCTAAAAACCTTTTATGAGTAACAGTAAACAGTCATTAAAATGGGTAAAATTAGCTCTACTGGCTGCTTCTGTGGTGCAGACTGGCACAGTGGAAAGTCTCTGCTGTTATAAATTGAACAGAACCTTATTAATATCATTGGAAACACCTGCGTTGACCCATGACTATTTCATGTCACAATGGCTGCTGTGAAAAAGGTCTATTGTGTTTTTATTTAAACAGTTATCACTACAGTTTTTCCATTTCAAAGTCAACAAAATAAGAGCAGCAAATCCACATTTATGTTACCAAACTCTGTGCTTTATCTGGGAACAGACATTAAATCTGAGCTTGTATTACTCTTGGCTGGTTGCAAGCAGTATAGTAAATATTATGGTAGACAGCCTGGTACTATGAAGTAGGTCTACCCATATGTTTGGCTGTAATTCTACAGGCTTCATTGGGCCTGAAGCTTGTTTGTTTGTAGAAGCCTTGTTGTGAAGGCTGTTGTTTGTGTGGATAGCATGCCTATTGTCAAATAAATCAATCGCACCATTCACAAATGTTTATGATGTGATTCAAACAAATTTGTAGGCACAATTCATATTACATGGTGTTTGGCAAAAATGCAACGGAGGTCTGTTGAGGTTGCCACGGCACTAAGGCTGTGACTGTGTCTGCAACCGGTTTATGAATATCAGATTTGTGAAGATCAGCCTTCACTGTACCTTTGTCAACAGTCAGTATTGTCTTTTTAATAAAAATCAGATATCAGCAGGTCACATTAGGCAACTTCTAATAGAGTCAATGTGAGGAAATGAGTTTCTTATAGATCTTATATGTAGTCTGTCTCTGCCTTGATTAAGGTTGGTGGACTGTAAACACCACAGGAACACTGATGGAAATCAGTCCACAACTTCATCATCCTTCCCCCAACAAAGTCAAAGTGTTGTAGTTTTGTAAATATATTTGAAGGTTGTCAACAAACCAAAACCAAAAAACCCCAAAAAATAATGGGAGTCTGAATGGAAAATCTGGGATGAAACTGGCCTCATCTGCTTCACAGTTACTAGCATAAGAATTTCATCTGTATTAGTTTTAATTCAATTTAGTGTTCCATCTTGTTCTCAGTGATTCAAATATGCAGAATACTGGCACATAATATCAGCTATTGGCATTCTTCAATCCAAAACAATCAGCCTTCAAAAAAACTCTTTTTTTCATTTAGAGACCCCCCGAGACATTATTGAAGACATATAAAAATACTCAGCTTGGAATAATGCTTTGCGTCTGATATGGTTTTTCCACAAAACGGTTGAATTACCTTCTTAAAATACTGAAAATTACTTCCCCCATTGAAAAATGCTCCTCCACAAATATGCAAATATCTGTCGTTTGAAGTTTTTTCGGCCGCACACGAGGCGTCTCCACCCTCACCGAAGAGTCCGTTCTCAGTGCACGTGCAGTGGAGGCTTTACGTCTGCACAGCACACGTATGTAACTTGCGTATTGGACCACAACTGGCTTCCAAAAGTTTGTGACATCACGTTATTATTGTGCGCACACGTCTCAAACTAAAATTTAAGGCGAGTGCAGAAACTTTCCTCCTTAATCCTCCTCACGTCAAACTGCACATTCATCATTCTGCACAGTGAAGGTCAAACGTCCACGTGACATAACAATAAGCAAAACACATTTTGGAGTGGAGGAAGACTTTAACTGTCACGTCAGACTCTGCAGTCCACTGTTTTTTTTTTCATAGTGTTAACTACAATGGAGCCTTAAGATCAGAGGTCAAAGAAACTATTAATACAATGCACTTAGGGTAAGTATGTCAGCGAGGCTTTTTTAAGCCAAGGTGGCTGACGGGTCAGCGGTTTATCTTTTTGTTTTAGTGTTTTTAGGGAGTGAACAAAATCTTAGTCTCGTCTAGATTTACACATCTAATTAAAACACATTCGTCAAACGTGACATCCAGCTTGAACACACTCTCTGTGTCCAGACTTTCTGACCATTTAGAGTCATCTCAGGTTGTTTTTTTCATTCGGCTTTGACTTTTGATTGATTTTGGCTGCTGTCGGGTGGAGAAAGAGCTTTGTGTCCTTCGCTCAGTCCACCTTTGTTTGTTGTCTGTCTTTAGGATGACTTTTTTTTTTTGGTGGTTTGGATTTTAAACTTCTGTTTTGAGTACTTAAATATTAAAGACTTGAATTCAGAGCTTGTCTAGATAGATATGCATCTATGCCTAAGAGACTTCTTGTGCATTAGTTTTGGTTTGGTCCACTAAATGATTGCCTTCTTTGGTCTTCAGTCAGAATCAAAAGAGTCAGGTCTTGGAATCTGTTTAGGACTTGGCTAAATCTTCAGTAATATCATTCCTTTAAACTATATTTGGCAATCCGCTGAGTGAACATTCAGAAATGTGTTTTTTTTGCTTGCATACGTCTTAGTCACATGAATAATTGCCTCAGTGGTAACAGGTTAGTGACATGTGAGTTGATGATTCCAGATAAGTCCTTGCGCTGTTGAAACTAGTCCATGTTTCCACCATCATCATCCTCTTATCTGTGAAAGCTGAGGAAAGGAGGTACATGACTAATGTGCGCATTACGAAACACACACACCCACACACACACACACACACACACACACACACACACACACACACACACACACACAGTATTCAGACTTTCCACTGGACACACTGTATGATTCCTTTGATGAAGAATAAAATATTTGGCTTCAGAAAATTTGAAACTTATTCCTGAAAAGGAACCAAACTTCTGACAAGAGATTGGTGGACGTTTAATGATTTTTAAGTCTTTTTTTTTGTAGTGCTGTTAGACTTTTCAGGCAGAAATGTGTGTTTCACCGGAGCAAGTAAGGATTTAAAATATAATCATAATGCAGGTTTATGCAGATCAGCTTAATATTTCAGTCCTGATTATGTCTTATCGTCATTATGTGATGTAAAATTAATTCACCGTCTTTCTGCATTGAGAATTTTGGGACGTTTGCATTCAATCAACTTTGAATAAATATTCTAAATTTCAGAGAGCTGAAGATTTCAACACATTTCTGACATTCTGCAGAGCAATTTCCTGAATAAAGCACTAGATGGTGCTTGTATACCTCCTTAGTACAGTGTGTGTGTGTGTGTGTGTGTGTGTGTGTGTGTGTGTGTGTGTGTGTGTGTTGTGTGGGAGAAAGACAGAGAGAAAGAGAGCCTCCGATAAGTAGTAAGTCAGATGCAGAGAGATTTGGGGAGAAAATGTTTTACTGAGGTGCTGTAGCACGCACACACACACACACACACACACACACACACACACACACACACACACACACACACACACACACACACACACACAGATACACACAAGCTGCAGTGAATTACTATGCTTGATTATACTTGATTCTGCTTTGATTGTTTTCATTTGGAAGCAGTTTATCAATGTAGAGAATTTGGGGAAGCCAATCAGCTGCGTTTCTTTGATTGAATGCCAGAAACCGTTATGAACGGGCGACCTGTAGCCGGAGCCTCCACTTCCCTGGTTAAAATGTAATTCTCATTTCATCAAAACATCAGCGGATATTTAGCCACTGCTCGCGCTAAACGCACGGAGAAGCAGAGGGCAACTGCAACATGTCATCTTTCAGGCAAACTCGTTCTCGTGCAGCGAATCAAAGGCAGCGTTGTTGCAGGGAAGAAATATGAAGAAAAACAGTCAGGTGCCCCAGATCCTCCATGTTGATATAAATGAGCTAATGTTTTAGTGGTTATCATTAAATAAAGAAACCATATGTGAGACGTTCGCCATACCGTCGAACAACCGGCAGGCTATTGGACAGAAAAGAACCCACAGAACTAAGAATGATCTCAACAAATGTGGTGTAACGGTGACATAACAGTGTGTTTAAATGCTATTTTATTATGCCATTTTCCCACGATGACCTGTGATGAATTGTGGGGCAAATACAAACACAAACTTAATCGATATTTTTTAATGAATTAATGAATTCATTCATGTCAAAGGTATTAAAATTAGGCTGCAGTTCCTCACAGTTTGGAAGACATCTTTAAAAGTGTATTTCATTTATTCATCCATCTATTTCTGTTGTCTGTTGTGATGCCGTACAACAGCAGCACATTTAGGCCTTTAGGCCATTGTCATGTTAGTGGCGTAGCTGTTGTCAATGTTAAACAGGTTAACTGGAACTGCCAGTGTGGATATAACAGCGATTTAATCAACAGTTAGCTACGTTTCATGCCTCCGTTTAATGCATTCAGCTAATCTTGGGGGTATCCCCATTGCTCTGTCAAGCGAGCTGTGTCATATCACACTGCCACGCAAATCCACGCCCGGGGGGGCGCCACATCTCCCGCCCGTCTAAAAGTCACCGTAACACCCTCTGTCACACTGAATGTTAGCATTTCTCAGAAGTGATAGTTAGACCACAGAATAAAGGGCATGGATGTGTCAGTTTCAATTTGAATATGAGGCTTCAGCCGTCCGCTCGCCTTGTGTTTTTTTACCCCGCTCTGCCTTTTTCCTCCTCCTCTGCAAGCCTTTTCCGAGCCGTGTCACAGCAGAAAAAGAAATTGCCAAAAGCTGCACGGGGAGGAGTGAGGAAGAACAGTTTAGCCTGAATTCTCCAAGCTGGCTTGATTCGTTCCCAGAAGTCTGTCTCTTCACCTAACTACCTACCGCCTTCTTCCATTTATTGGTTACGCCTGGGTTGTTTAGAAGCAATTAAGGAGCTAATTGTGGAGATTTCTGAGGACCGGGTATTATAGTAAAAAGTAAAGAGCTAATGGCTAATTGCCCAAGCAGCTGCTAGTGTTTATGAAGGAGGAGTGAACATGCCAGGGGATCTACCAGGCGTAGACAGCGATGAGGACAAGGAGGTTTGTGAGTGTGTGTCTGTGTGCTTGCAGTATTGGGGAGGGGGGGGGGAGATCATCATTGCTGTGGATCCCAGGGATGGTTCACACTGGGCAGATGCCAGGTGAGTGAAACAAGCTGGAGAATACGAGGCTCAACTCAGAATAGTGTCTGCATAAATAATAATCACCTCTGACGGCCTCTGGTGCTGCATCTCCAAGGAGACCATGTTGTCTTCCATGTTGCACGTGAAGGGTATATCCCAATGTTTATACCAACCACCCACACCCACTACTCCCCCATCCTTCCTCACCCCCACACCCATTCTGCCAGACCCCCCCTTTGGGCTAGCGGTGCCTCGTGGATGACAGTTAGCATGTGGCAGAGCTCTCTGAAGTGGAAGGGATCCAGGATGCTGGGTTTCTGTGCCAGCTTCACCAAGCTGGGATTTCACCCATTTCACAGTGTTTGCCAATAGCTGGGACTGTGAATGAAAGCATTTGAAACAATGCCTGGTTCTGCAGTGTCAGATCAGTAGGCTTCAGTAGTGGTTAGATGCAGCCTAAGGTGGTTTGGCGGCCTTCTGAAAGAAGCCCTAGCGGCCCCCTTTCGGTCACATGGGGTGAAAAGGAAGTGCTAAAGGGTGTTCAGCTGCACTCTCAACCAGCGGTGGATGGCTGAGATGAAGAGGAGGAAGATGAGAGGAGAACATCAAAGTACTACTAATTTGGCTTTCAGTTGCAGTATTTTGTTGGACAACACGACTGGTATAATTTCAGGATTCTGAACAAGTAAAACATTTACTGAACACATTTTTGCAGTTCCCAGTTGACTTCAGACATTCCTTAATTTTTGCTGCTCTGCCCAGCAGGTATGCCTTTAAGAAAAGCTTCACCATCAGAAATCCAATGAGAAAGACATCAACACTCCCATCAAAACTGTCTGATTGACGGGCGGTCTCCGGAGAGCACCATGGAGAAGGCAATGATTAGCTTAGCAACAAGGATGGGTGGAAAAAATAATCTCAGAGTTAAGCAATACCTTTATTTTAAAAATTTCATCCTTTTTATTAGGCTAACCTCCAAAACTTAATGTCTGTAATGAAATATCATAATTTTAGTATATCCAATTAACCTCTGTCTCGACCCCCTTAGGGCTTCACTTAACATAGATTCAACTAAGGTTGTCTTGACTGCAGCTCTGCTTTAGGTGTTACAGATTAGGTGCAAGACCTTTCTGTCACGATCTCCATATTCGCCATTTATGGGCATGCCTGCAATATACTGCACTATAGTGGACCCTTATGTCCATATGTGCCGGTGCGACGTCATGTAGCATGTAAAGGAGACGCTGAAGAGGAAGCCATTTTGCAGAATTAAGACGCAGCAGCAGCAGTCGTGGAGGAAGGCTGAAGCAAGAGAGAGCGCGGAGGGGCGGTGTGCCTGCGTACAGCACACTGTAGCAGCAGCCTACTTTGACTGCTCATTTATTCTGTTTATAATAGCAAAGCTGATGATAAATGTCCCGCAGAGTGCACATGTGCTAAAATATTCATCAATTGGAGGCCCCCTAATTTGCGGAGGAGGAAAACCAATAAATTCAGATGTGAGCGGCAGTCATGTTATATTTATATGAATATGCAAGACCATGGGTGGGACATTAAGATTAATCTGGCATGTATACGCTTTTTAACCAATTCTAATGTTCTTGTGTTAGAAGGAGACGTGAGAGAGGAAGGTGAGAAGGTGCCAAACAAAGTGGGCTCTGCTTTCACGGGAGACTTGGACGGAAATTCAACCGCCACAATTTTCTCTAATGATGTTTCAGAATTTTCATGGTTAATGTCAAGTTGCGAAAAGAAAATCCAAACTTAATATGCATGATCCTCGCTGATTAAAGGGAAAGCGGGGGGCTGCTCTTTCCCCTCGTTTTGATTATCAAACATATAATAACATAAAAACTGCCCCTCAGCATTTTGGTTGTGGTGAAATTCGATTTGTCATTATCATGGCATCAGACGTGCGTTTTTCTTCCCAAACCACATGGTTTAAAATCTTACTTGATTAATCAGTTTTCCTCAGAGCAGCACTAAAAGTTGTTTTTTTTTTTGCCTGCAGGTTTTTCTAATTTTCCTCTTTCTCCCGCCATGTTCTCTGTCCTTATCTCTTTCTTTCCTACTGTATTCTTTGTCTTGCTCTTTTCTCCGTCTCTGTTTTTCTCCCTGTGTGTTTTTCTCACCCTTTCTGCTCAGGTGTTCCGGGGCCTGGAGGAGGAGGAGGAGGAGGAGGAAGAGGGGAGGAGGAGGAGGGGGGCTTCTCCAGTCGTATACCCTGCAGAGCCACTCTCTCCTGGGGTAAGGATGACAGGAAGTCAGCCAGATGGCACAGAGCAGGTCTGCAGCATGTGACCTCCTCTCTTGAGAGGCAGGAAGCAAGGAGGGAGGGAGGGAGGGGTGAAGAGGAGGAGGAGGAGGAGGAGGAGGAGGGGGGGTGAGATTAAGAAAAGGAGGTGAAGAGATGGAAGAAAGATGTGAGGAGTGGAGCCGACTGAGCCTCTCATATATCAGTGTTAGCGTTTGTTCCACCCGTAAGATCAGGAGCTCTAAGATTGTGATTTATAGTGAGTCGATAACATTTTTATATAAACAAATTTGCGCTGTTCTGCTTCATATTTGTGAATGATACAACGCATCATGACTCAGCATGCAGCCAGTTCTTGAATGCGTTTACATTGGCTGCTCTGAACATTCAGTGTTTGATAGTTCTTCCTGTACAAACAATAAGTTGCTGGTGAGCAACGGGTGATGCCATTCAACATCTGACATCTCATGAACAGAGTTAGTTAGTTTGAGACATACACTGCCCTCATGCTCTAAATGCACATTATGCACATTATGCACACTCATTAATCAATGACTGAAAAAAGTCCCCAACAAATGGACTATTTACTCCTGTTTGAGTAACATTTGCTAAGAGCAACAGTGCCCAGCTGTTAATATTTAGCCTTTTCTAAGAACTAAATTATATATTTGTGACCTCCTTTGACCTGATTTACATCTTCAATAAGACCCAACGGGCTCAGTGCTCAGTGCCACAGATGGGAGAGTCAGAAAGGTAATCAGAGATGAACTTGTACCTTTTGTTACCTCACACTGTGGGTCCCCTTCCATGGAGTCTGCCAAGTTGAACCACCGTGTTTCTACAGGAGCCCAGAATGGACAAACTCTAGATAGAGGCTTTGATGGTTTCTGTGCATTTGGCGCCCACCGTAGATAACACAAATTTGCGATTGCGGCTTCGAGCACAGTAGACGGTGGAGAGAAAATAAGATACATTTTAAACGATAAAGAAACTTGATTATTTATACTTTTTAAATAATTATTTACAGCTTACACGGATGGGTGGATTTCTTTCTGCTTCCAGCACGAGAGAGCAATTTAGAAAACAAATATGCTGTAATTCAAAACATCAAAAAGATAATTTGCATCTCCTGCTACATGTTCTCTAAATTCAATCCTGCGCCGAGTCTGTACAGTAAAACTGACAGTTTTTTGGTGACCTGGAAAAGACACAACTTTCACCCAGCTGGAAGTCACATCACAAGTTAACAGCACCAATTTGGTATTGACATCCTCAGTGTAAAGGGGGAAAAATAAATTGACAAATTTCCCCACTTATTATTATTAACATTCCCATGCGCACACACACACACACACACACACACACACACACAGATTAGCTCATCACATTGCACAAACTTCCATTTCATGCACAACTCCCAGTCTGCCCCAAACCAACCCTGTCCTCCCTCCCTCTGTCCCCCCTCCTGCCTGGGGTTGGCTTTGATCTAAATTTGGCTCAGTAGAAGTCTTGTACACAGTCATTTTCATATGGAGGCTTTGAACACACTGATGGAGGGCCGTTGCTCACTTTTATCCTCTGAGCCCTTTTCCCTCGGAACCCGGCGAGCATATGGCGAACACCCCTCACCGGAGTTTCCTACAACAGGGGGGACCGCCCACTCTTAACATCTCCTATTCCCCGAGTCCTTCCATCACTCTGGGTTTAGAGTTGTCAGAAATTAGTTACACTGGTGTAACTATGACAGCGGTGCTTATGAGGCAAAGTTTTTTTAATAGACTCAAGAGGCTTTTAAATAGCCGAATGTCAGCGAACCTGAAAAATGAGCAACAGAAAGATAAATGTGGTAAATTGATATCTTGATCTCACCCACCTGCTCTCCTTTTCCTCTGAACCAGGTTCTATGTAGGCGGTCATCCAAGTGAACCACCAGATGACACATCAGTTTAAATATTATATATTGTAATATTGAATATCTTTAATATTAGGGTGGAAAACTGGATTTGCCCGTCAGATTTTTCATTTCTGGGAGTGCGTTCTGGGACATGAAGATCACCTTTCTCGCTCTGCTCTTTCACTTTGCTGAAACAGAAACCTGCCCATTGTTAGCTAACAGAGAGCTACAGTCTTTTGGTCTCCTCATCTCAAACTGAGCAGCTGTCATCTGCTGCCAAAATGTCCGTCAAGAGACAACGACCAAAGCAGATCCACTGTATCACAGGCTTTTCGTCAAAGAGCTCTGACTGAATGAATGCCTTTTGAAAACCAACGTTCCCTTGATGCTCGCAGAGTTCAGTCCGAGAGTTGTGTTTCCTCCTGTGAAGGTTTATGTCAGCGGGGCAAAGATTTAACGGTTGCCACTTACCACAAGGCAGTTAATGAAATTTTAGGGTTTAATAGGGAGAAAAAACCTTTCATTCACCTTTAATTGATGTCAGGGAAAAGTCTCTTTTATTCGGAGATGCTCAGAGAAGTTATAAATGATTATTTCTCTACCAGCTTCTTTGGTAAGTCTTTTATATTACTGCAGACACTTAATAGTATTTTTGGGCTCAAATAAACAAATATGAATGATTTTACATTCCCCTCAAGTGAACAGAATGAAATCATTTTAATTTTAATCACATTTTAATTAAAACAGTCTAGACAGTCATTTTATTTACTTGGTTTCCAGGGATAAAGATTTTAATCTTTCCACTATTGAATCCTTTCCTTGTGAGGGCTGTTACACCGTACGTCTAACAAAAATACATGTGTACTCCGGAAGGGATACGGCATTTATCTCATTACCATTTCTTAAATGTTTACAGCCATTGTCTTCCTTTACAGTGCAAACACCACACTGTACATGTAAAAGCGCTGCCGGGGTTGTTTTCATGCTTTTATCTTAAATACATTCTTTCCAGATTGTTCAGCCCTAGAAACTGGTAATTACCATATATTATCACCTCCACAAGCTCCACCACTAGGGTTGCCATGTTTGAGGTAATTATATCACTCCCAAGTTGTCTGTATAATCACTTAACAGAAGAAGCGGCAGCCCTGCATTTGCAGGAGCTTTGACACAAACAGAGAATTGTTTAAAATATTTCCTTTTAGCCTCGCGGATACACAGATGACGATATTTGTAATTCGCAGGAATATTTGAGCTGTGTAACCTCGCGTTGATGCTTCTTCTCAGCCTGGTCTGAGGATGACATGCTCCATAAATCTGGGTTTGTTGACCACAGTGAAATAATTTGTATGGAGGTGGTAAGAAACAGTTTGGTACTGAGTTGTTGGTACAATTTTCAATTAATAACTTCTGTTTAAAAGTCAAACAATCTGTCGTTTTGTGCTTTTATTCACACCATGGGAAAACTTTAATCTGAGACATGATGTTCAGGCAACAAATACTTTTCAAAATGAACACAGAGTTTTGTAATGAAACTCAAGCGCAACATCTATTCTTATAACTTAACCTCAGCCTTACCCCGAGCCCATTTGAGGGTTTTTAGATTGTAAACAGCACAACCATGTTGAGACACATCGGACTCTTTCCGTGCACCACAGACACCATTATCATTCCAACGCTTATTTCAGCTGACTGTGATATTGTGCTGCGTTTCCGTGTTTGGTGTTGTCTGGTTCCATCGCACCAGCTGTTGGGTTATTTATAACTGTGGTTGCTGATCTAAATGAGCTAGTAATTAGGCAGCAATGCTTTTGAGGAGACATCCGCTCCTTCCCATCCATCCATCCATCCTTCCATCCATCCATCCCTCCCTTCCTTCTCTTTCACCCTCGCTTTCACTCTCTCCCTGCTGTCCCCAAACACACCAGGAGACAAGCGGGAGATAAAGGGGAGACTTGACTTCACTGAATAATTGAAGGGGTTTTTACAAGTGAAACAGCTCGCTATCTGACCCCATAAAGGCACCACACGGGGCCCTATCAGAGCTTAACAAAGATACCCACATGCACGAGCGCACACATGCACAGTAGGTGTCATCAGGTCAAAGACAGAGCCTAAAAAAAAAACAGACAGTTTTTAGTTGGCTGCAGCCTAGCAGCATTACCTACAGTCAGCACGGCGCTGACATGCTAAAAACTTCACCCTGAATCTCTCCAAAGAGAACAACAGAACTGAGCTAGTTTTGTGGCTTCAACAGACACCAGAGGAGTTGTTTGTATGTTTTCCCTTCACTTGAACAGCCACCCAACACCCCCGCCACCTCCCCATCATCACAAAAGAAGGCAGAAACATGCCTGTAAGCTGGGTCCCCCCCTCTCTCCCCGGTGAGCACCCCTTTTACCTCATGCTAATTTCCAACTTTCAAAGCTTGTAAACTTTATCTAATTATACACAAGTCGATAGACTCCCTCGCCCAGATTTTTGGCAGGTTGCGGTGTTAATTTATGAAAAACAAATCTGAAATATGCAGATGTCTTTTGTTTGAAGCAGCTGTTTGGTCCTGTTGCCAGGTTTCAATCAGGCGGTCTCCGGGGATGCCCCGTGTGTGCGATCTGTGGCCAAGGCCCCCCGTTTGATGTCTGACAGGGACAGAGGGACAGGCCTTAAGTGTGAGTGCTCACCCACAGCCAATCTACAACTACTACATACTTATATTGCAGGATATTTGCAGTTATTTATAAAACTAATGAGGAATAATGAAGTGTATTCCTTATCATGAAGCAGAGTAGGTGATTGTTTCCTCAAAAATGCTTTATTCTGAGGAAATTCACTAGATCACTCGGATATGCAAGCGAGGGAATTTTAGGTCGAGTTTGAGGCTTCTGTTCTCTTTCAAGTCACAATCACAGACGACAAAGTATCCTTCTCATTTTGACCTTTTGAATACAAACTATCTTTTCCTTGTTGACTCTCACAGTTCTTTGCTCGCATCTTCAGAAGATCCAACAAAGCGGACGACAGCGGATTCATTCCTCCTGCAAAATAAAAGCAGTAAGTGAGCTCTGTGATGAACTCTCATATGAACTTTGTTCTGTTTTATAATACGAATTGAAAGAAAATGTGTCTCTGTGTGGCTGGAGAAGCACAGAGAAGAAGTTTTAACCATCAGGATGCCAAGGCACATTTGCATCGACCGTTTTCTGACAAACGCTGTCAGCCGTATTCATTGCTAATTTATGGCGCTCATTAAGTGACGGGGAACACACAAAAAATCGGAGCAATTATCATTTATCTTGATATATTATTTACTAGGGATCATTTTCCTGCTTGGTTGGGGACTGGGGTGAGTGAGACGGAGGGGAGGAGGAATGAGACGAGGAGGGGGGGTGATGAGGAAGGGATGGAGGGAGGGAGGGAGGGAGGACCACAGGGGTTTGGAGACAGCTGGCACGAGAGAGGCAGAGAGAGATGGAAAGAGACGGGGAGAAGGAGAGATGGAAGACAAGAAAGAGACAATGTGATGAGTGAGTTTAAAATGATGAGGATTTTTATGACGTGAGGTATTTATTCAAGGCTGCACGGCCCGTGATTTTGCATAAAAAACATCAGCCTAAAACACAAAGTGTGTCTACAGCAGAGAAGAGAGTCTCGCATTTCTTATCGAGGCCATTTGTTCAAATTATTTTCTGGGTTAATGGTCGGAAAGGATAAGATCACAACACCAAACTGACTCCATTGAGGGAAAACTGGACTCACCATTTATTTATCTGACCTTTCCACAGATTTGATCATGACAAAGTGATTGATTTATTGGCTAATCACATCATTTTCTGCTTACATATTATACAGTAGACTAAGACCTCATCGTAGTGGTATATTAGGTGATGATAATATAGCAAGTCTGATTGTTTAGAGCTCTAACCAATCAGTTAACTGCTTACTGACCAAGTCTGGTCAACATCTAATCAATACATATGACATCTGGAATATGTATGATGCATTCACTGATCATTAAAGGACCAGTGTGTACGACTGAGTGGCATCCAGCTGTGTAGATGGTGTTTGCAACCACCTTGTCTCAGCATCCCGTTTGAAGCATTAAGGAGAACCTTTGGTGGTTACGAAACGGGCGAAAAACAGGACAGGTCCTTTGTAGAGCCAGAGAACCTGCAGCGTCTGAGCCAAGAGTCCCCTAAATCTTCCGCGCTGGACCTTTAACTCTTTTAAGATGTGCTATCACAGACAAAATGACACAGTTGTCATGCTAGCAGTATAAATACGGCTGATATTAATGTTCTAATGTCAATAATTTATTACCACATTCATTCTGACATCAGTTTAATTACCAGGAATGGCTGTCACTAGAAAAGACTGGCAGGCCTTTTTACGCTGCAATTAACATTTGATCTGGAAGCAGATCTGCTGCTTTAATCTCCAACGGAGTCACGTGGAGGCTTCTGGAATAAACAGAGCTCCTTCAGTGTCTTCTGTATGATTAAAGAAGAAACGAACAAATACAACCACAACTCCAACAAGTGGAGACATCCTCCTCCTTTCAACTCAGAAATGGTTTTCATTTTGGGAAAACATAAACACTGCTGTGGTGTGGCGTGGAGGCACCCCGGTAGTCTTGATCATTGGTCTTATCTGTTTACAGTATAGTGCTGTATGTAAAGGCTTTAAGTTGTGATGTGTTGGCTCTCATTGTCACAAACTATACTTTACGGCGCAATCTGCTAAGCCGTGTGTATTTCTGTATTTTCACATTTTATTGGAAATGATGAGAACAGAACAAAGTCTTCGGAGGCTGATTACAGAAGAACTTTTATGAAACTGTTGATGGCCAAAGTTTTTATGATATCATGCACAGCAGCAGATAATCTCCCCGTTATGTCTCTGATGTCCTAATATGTTTTTTTTTCTGCTCCTCATTACACCAGAACTGGCTGTTAGTCATAACAATGTCACTGCGATGGCACCGTAATTAACATTATGAATATTATATTTCTATTTCTCTCTTTCCCTTTCTCCACCTACTGTAATTTCTGCCCACACTTTCTCTCAGTCTGTGTTGTCTCTCTTTCTATCCATCCATCCCTTCATGCAGAGGTTGGTTTATTTATTGCCTGCATCTTTTTCTTCCTCCTCAGCTTTTCTCTCTCTCTCTGTGCATCTCCAAGTTTTTTCCCCTTTTGTGGCGCGGTGACAGATGCCTAATTGAATGATGAATGTCCCTTTATTATGCTCTAATTGAACTGCTGGCGCTTTGATTGGCTGGCACTCGTGCGGCTGGGCCCGTCTGATTGGTTGGACAGTTCGTGTCGAGGGTTCAGGGGTGGGTTGCTGGTTGGCTGAGTGCGAGTGGCGGCTGGCAGGAGTGGCGGCCCTATTCTCCATCTGTCTCCTCACACGTACACACACACAAACACACACTCTTACTAGTGATGAGCAACCTACACCCCCCCCCACACACACACACACATCACCCCAGCCTTTCTTCTCACCTCTCACACAAGGGAATGATGTGGGTGTTACAGGGTGCACATGCTCTTGTGAATTTTAATAAATTATGCAAATGCTGACTGTTGATGGGCCAAATATTAATTATAACCATTTTTGGTATTTTGGTGTTCTCTCTGATTGCCGACACTTTGCCCTTGTGCTTGTGTCGTTGTACTTTAGTCCAGCCGGATGTTACTTGACACGCCTCCCCCTCCTTGCTAGCAATCTCACACATGCACTCAAACACACACACACATTGCATTTAATCTCACACACACACACACGGGCACAAGGACGTGTTCAGTACATGCATTTATACGCACCGAAACGCGTGCAGACCAACGTCCGAGCACGCACAGACACGCATTAAAACGCACACAAACATACGGACACACACTGGTGGGTGTCTTGGACCGGCCCTGACCTGACAAGCGGGCGATGAAGATTAATGCATCCTCTCTGAGTGACAGGCTGGGGAATTGAAGGGCAGAGGGCCTCGTTAATCAAGAGCCTGACAGGTGCCATTCAGGCCCTCTGAACAACCGCAGCTCCCACCACCCACACACAGACACACACTTAAGTGCGCACACACACACACACACACCCAGCACAGACACCCATTAAGACAGAAACATATAGCCTCACTAAAGCAAACCTACACACATTCCTCACTATCACAACCCTCACTCTCTTGCCTCCTTTTCCTACCGCATCCACTTTTCCAGTTGAGCAGGCCGGCGTTAAGCACAAGCAGACTTAATCATGCACTGCCAGAATTAAAACTCATTCCTCTGAGCCAGGCTGCCGGCACGAAAATAAGAAAATCAATCGGGCGCTTGGCAAGGCTGCCTATACTCACCGACTACGGGTCTTTTCCGTTCTCATTTATAGGGGGCCTTGGAGCTGAAGGGGCCCAAAGCGGGTCCAGGCTTTTTGATCATTCATTATAATTTACCAATAACGCCAAGTCCCAGGATCATTACTGGCCAACCATTAATGATTAATTCCCTAATTCTCCCTTAATTTCTTCTTGGATTCATATCCACATGAGTAGGAGGGGAGGATGTATCTGTATTATCTTTGGTTAAATGAGCTGACTTATTAAATATGTTGTTTGAGCAGAGAATGAGGAGCGTTGCCATGCTTTTTCAGTATGGCTACATGAAGCTAATAGCTAAATGCTATGGTTTCTAATTGATTTTACATATTAAATTCAATTTATCAGGTAAGGGTGAGGCTAGAGAAGGAATTTAAAGCCGAGGCACGTTGTGCAAAAGTGCGTGCATTTCAATATCTTCAAGCTTCTTCATCGTAAGTGAGCTGGCAGTGAGCAGCGGATATATTTGACAAATTTATGTTTTGTAACAACCAGAGAAAAGAGCAGTTCTGCCTCAGTGTTAAGTTGTAATAATGAAGGGGCACATTTCATCGTTTCTGCTCCCAGAAATAAAACCAAGACCGTCTACTGTATCTCTTTACCTGCCTCAGCATGCTTCAGTGAGCCTGCGTTAGTTTTTGCAGTCTGCTTTTATTAGCTAATGGACCTTAATATTTCATGAGCTATTAATGGAAACCCAGCTTGTAATTAGTACTGTGTCAGAGAAATACGGGCATGTATCTTCATTAGGCATCAGAGCAAGTCTTTTCATCTTCATTACAACCGCTCCCGCATCATTTTTCACTCTCTTATTACGCCTTTGTTTTTGCTACCCTCCTGTCGCCGCGTGCTCGTTATGCAGTGGGGATGGTGGTCGACGGCGACGGCGGGCAGGAAGGAAAACATGGCCACCTTTTTACAGATGTTGAATAACGATCCTGGAAGGACACTCTTGAGTCGACTCGGCCCCCTAATCTTCACGAGGAGTGTCACTTTCTGTGATTAAGGCGCCGCAGATTCGTCTTTTTTTCCCTCAAGTTTAATGTGAATAAATATTGATAATGATGCCACTGAAACTACTCATTATTTTATTTAGAGAAGGGAGTGGATGGGTACTCAGCTCCGCTCTCTGCTTGACAAAACCTATTGTGTCGTTCAAGGCTAAAGAAAAGAAAAAAGAGAATGAGGAGACAAATTAAGCAAATTGTGTTCAGATCATTCAGCACATAAGCTCTCCATCTCAACGACGCAGCCGCATAGTTAATGACAGACAAGACCATTGACCTTTGGACACTCTACTCACTGTAATAGTATTTGAAATGTCAAGCCCCCTTGTAATAAACTATGGATATGCCTGTAGATGGTGTTTTGACAAGGCAAATTACTCCAGGGAATGTAAAAGAGACATTTTCGTTGAAGCTTTTTTATTAATTTTTTTTGACATGCAAGTCCTATAATACCTGTGATGGTATTATCCCTAATTTTACATTAAAAACAGTGAAATCCTGTCTCCAATACTCACCTGTAAGCTCTTCATGTGCAGCTAATTGCTTAAACCGTCTTCCATTTTTTCAAAATTACCATTTTTTTTAAAGCTTTCCAGCAATCAGGTGTGATTGTCAGGAGTTTATCACTGCTCACATGTGGAAGAACAGAGGCGGCAATTTCCAGCCAAAGGCCTCAAGGGCGCGCATCATTGTAAGGCAGCCATTGCTCTTTACCATGGCGATTCATGGGGCCTCTATTTCCAGTTGTATTATCTTAATTGTCTTGGCAAGTATGTTCAGCGGTTATATTATCAATTTATGGCCCCTCTTGCCACCCCATTAATCCAGCCGTTAAAACACTGTAACCAGTGGCTCAAACTCTCTGCGAAGAGGAGCATAAACCTGTCCCAGGATCGCCTGTGGCTCTGGAGGCAAAGATAGCGCTCTGATAGAGGAAGGAGGGGGTGCTATTTCTCTTCAACATTTTTCTGCAGGTATCTTGTCATTGCAGAGACATCAAGTTGGAGTTAAATTATCATACGTTTAAATAGACTTAATATAGAAAATGATCATTTCTATATTTCTACTGTTGTCGTGGCAGTGGGGGAAATTATCGTCATTCCTCATTGCTAATCTGTAAGGGTGGCAACACGGTTGTGCATGCACATTGCATAGTGAGTGAGGGATGTTTTTACCACAAAATATATCAAAACACAATGACCTGAGTCTCGACCTCAGCAGTGTACGCAGTCCATTCTGATAGTCGGTCAGCCTCGGCGAAAATGTTGTGTTTAACAAATTAAAAGTATCTGAGCGTGAATTTGCATCATTGACTTTGAGAAAAGTTTAACTCAAGGTCCACATACTAGATTTTCCAGGCTCCAGGATTATGGTTAGACGACACATCAGACGCCAGCGACCAGCTTTGAACGGGGACAGAGGTTACGATCTCCCAAGACGACTACCTGTTATTATGTGACCAAAGTTGCCAATTTAGCAAACCACAAACTGCTGATGAAGACTGCTGGGAGATGCAGTTGATAGATGAAATCTTTTTTTTTTTTTTTGTTGAATTAAATTTTAAATTTCTGTCAGCTGAGTTTGTTTGCAGTAACGAGTCAGCGGTGTCCTTTTGGCAGAACTTGTTCTAATTAATCAGAGTGATATAAAACACTGCACTGACTACACTTCACTGTGTAATTTGGTTTCTATGTATCGGTTGTAAATGGAGGAAGGTTTCTATTGGTACGCTCCGGTATATTTTGAGACCTTGTTGTTTGAAGCTCTGGCTGCTTATGGTTAGAACAGCGAGAGACACACACATGCCCAGCCTCTAGGTGATGTCATATGCCACAGGTCAAAGGTCCAATGCCTGATCCAATTACAGGCTTGTCATATACTGCACATGATCCAGATGACTGCGAAGTCACCTGCTATTTTACAGAGAATCGCTCTCCCTCTGAGACTTATCCACAAACCAGCGCAAGAAACAACAACCGTGTTAGAAGTAAAACTAAAACATTATTTTTTACAAAAGACAGATATGTTGGTAAAAATAAAAACTTCACTAAGTTATTGATTGCATGTACATAAAACTTGTTGGATAAACTTACAAAAAAATAAAATTCCAATGATCCTTTTTAAATTAATTTCCTAAGTTGACGTCTTGGAGATACAAGTGATGATACGTGAATAAAAACCTTTATGTGTGTTTGTTTGTGTGTGTGTGTGTGTGTGTGTGTTTGTGGGGGTCTGTGTGTACTATCTATTTCGCCTCCATCCCTCTCCAACATCTTCGCGTCTCCAGGCTGAAAACTGCACCGGCAGTAATTGCCTGACCTTTTACGGCAGCGAGATAGTCTCATTAAGCCTGATGGATAATGATGGCGCCTCTCCATGCTACGTGAACCTCTGCGATAATGAAACAACAGAACAGCCCTGCTGCTCCACCGGGGGGTCATGGGAGAAGGCTGATAACCCAGAGAGAGCAGCTCGTTCCTGGCTAACGACAAGACCCAGAGCCCCCTGCAGTGTCACCCTTCTCCCTGTACGTCCACATGGGAGATGGCGGTGTCATGGTAATGTGCTGTTCCCGTCTCCGTTTTCACATTCCTGGCTTTGATTTGAGACCTTGATATTCCTGTGGTTTGTAAATCTTCCCATTGAGGAAGATGAGTCAGTGGACAGTTAGGAAGTGAGAGTGTTAATATGCAAATTAAAGTAGAACGCCGGTGTAATTTGGAGCTGTAGCTCATTTATTTTGGTCCAGATTTAGATACTATTTCCTCAAGATGATAACCAAACCATGCCATAGGAAATTGGATTTTTTTTTTAAACACTAACTGGTCAATTTTTATCAATTCAGACTTGAACCTGAAAGTTTTTGAGGATTTTTCTTTTCAGAAACTTTCATTTCTACCTTCAGGTGTCCCAATTAAGAGGAAGTAGATCATAAAGTAATGAAACCACGCAACTGCAAAATAACTAAAGTAACCAACACATGCAGACCAGTTGTGTAGAATTTGGGCTGAGTTATGCTTCTGATTAACTGAGGTTATCAAACACATCATAAAGATGTTTGGCCTGTGTGAACAATAACTCAAGCAGATGTCAAGCACAGCCTGTACAGTATATTCAGAGACAGATCTGAGAATAGGTTTAATCAGCTAGTGTAACCAAGAACACCCGAGACTGCACAGAGCTTTCAATGATTCCACTTCACTGTGACAGATCGTCTGTCTCTCTCTATTTCGAGTTTTTCACTCTGTAAGAGGCGAGTTTCACAACGATAGATTCCAGAATGGCCTTCAGTTAGATATCTATGAACAAATAATACGCAGGACCAATTTCGTATGTATTCTTGCCAATATAAGACACGGTCATACAGCTACAAGCTGCTGAGCTCCATTCACAGCAGCGGAGAAGTCCACTGTTTAGTTTAGCAACAGCTTAGTTGTATTTTTTTATCAGTTATGGCTTCACATCACATCATTTTCCAAGTGGTGACTGCTGTCTCTAAATAACCGTCTCTCCCTCCGCAGCATTGCTAGTACACCGCAAAGTATGTATACCACTTTTTTTTTTTTTAGTCTGTGACAGTTACTGACAACAAAGCAAACACTTTTGCCGCTCTTTTCTGGAGTTAGTTCACCTGGGGCGAGTGTCTGAAATGCATAGTAAAGTCTGAGAGCAAAAACAAATACCGGCTTAACTGTCTAAATCACTCCTAACACTTTTTTTTTTTTTTTTTTTATAAAAACAGCCTGGGGTGAATCTGAAATGATTGCAATGACTCACTCATAGACCTGCAATAATAATGCAGTTGTTTATGATTCCAATTGTACTCATTCTACTCGTGACACTGTCTGACAGCAGATAAATACACGCATTATATTGCTGTCTGGCTAAACTCATATCCTAATTATGAGAAACAATAAAATGAAAGCTAGAATATGACAATTTTAGTGGGATATTGATGTATATAAACACCATATCTCATATTCTGTTGGTTTTTATTATCTGGGTTGCATTCACTATATTCCATTTACTATTGCTGAAAGGCATCTGTGTAAATGTGATATAAAAGTGCATTAATAAACAGCTTATCTCAGACATAACCTTCGCCAAGACACGAACGCATATCCAGGTTACTCATCACATTATTGAGAAATGTAGTGTGATATATGGAAGCAAACAGGCGAGGTCTGACATTAAGACCAAGGGACGATTACACGTGTGTTATTGAACTGATGTGTGCACACACAGATACACACAAACACTTGTAAAACGGAGAGAAGGGCACGTGGACTTTCATTAATTATCCACATCAGTCAGCATCTGGTCATCAAACAGAGGACACAGGCACAGTGTAGATCATATTTTACCAGCCCTTAATTCATGCACATGTGCATTAAAAAAAACTTTTATTGAGCAGTTTGTTTATTCCCTAAAATGACTCAGTGCTTTCACGAAGCGTTTGGTCCAAATTTAGATGTTGCTTTGGTTTGATGATGACTGTGTATCGTGTGTGTAGTCATGCATTTATTAGTTTGTCCAATCAGTGTTTGAAGAAGTTACACTGATGCAAGTGTGGTGGAATTTTCTAGACATACAGTGTAATCTCTCAGTTTAAATTACAACAAGAAAATCATCCAACTGGACTTGCAACAGAGATATAATAGGAATAGGTATTAGTGTTTTGATGTGTGTACACGATCGCAATCGCAAACACGGGATTCAGCACCCAGTAAGTAGTTTCTGAATTTCTACTGCATGTTTTTATCAGTTAACTTGTCCTGAGGAGCGTTACTAGTAGCATGTAGTGGTAGAAAAGGGCTGGAGAGAGTTTGGTGGATCGGTGGGGGGGGGTCGACAAGAGGGCAGATATCCCAGTCATGCAGCCAAAACCAGCAGGGGGTGCTGACACCCTGATAACCATGTGCTAACTCCCCTCTGCACCTCTTCCTCCTCCTCCTCCTCCTCCTCCTCCTCCTTGAATGTGGCTTGTGGTCCACAGCTCCTCTTCTGGCTCTGGGAATCTGTGGATATTCGAGCTTGTTGGATAGTCGGAGTGTAAACTGACTGCAGTGTGTTTAGTATTGACACAGAGCACATTGCTAAATGGTGCAAAAACCAGCAAGATGTAGGGAAAAGTGAGACAACAGTGTATTTTAGGATTTTTTTATTTACTGTTAAACTCCAAATAAATCATACAATTAACATTTACTAAAACAAATTATGATAAACTAGGAATTAGATGATTAGATCTTGGAAACTCTTTTTGTTTTGTGACGTCTGAGTGAAGTTCATCATCATGTATAATTTGTTTGTTGTCCTGTCTCACGCTGTCATGATAAAATTGTTTATTGTTTTATCAGAGATTATACTATAACAGTGAATGATGTTTCCTGTAGTATAATAATAGGTTGAAATATCAGGTCACGTTTCATTAATTATGCAATAATAATTATTAATCTGAAATGCCCTAATTATTAACATAGTATTGCTCTTCCACCAATAATTCCCTAATTAATATTATAATTATTATACAGTCGAGGCTTCAGATACTAAACTCGTCTGCAGTCTGAATTATTTTAACAAGGGAGTCTTCATGAGATTTAATAAGATATAACATAAGATTAATGTAGCTGATCACTGGAAGTGTTATAGTCTATCAGAACTATAGAATGTGATGAATAATAAAGATAATTCTGGACATATGGTTACTGATAGAAATCAACTTTTAATTATTACAGACAAAATGAGGAACAATGCATTTACACCTAAATAATCAAAAATCGAATAATTACCACAAGCACATGTATCATAAACATTTAGTTTTTTTTTATATGTTTGTTTCAAAATATCTCACTGAACTGTGAAGTATGAATCCTCCTTAACTTTCTGCAGAGAGTCTAAACTTTCTGGATTACATGTTTATTTTATTGTTGACAGGTTAACACCTACACTAAGAATTCCTGACTGCTTCTACACTCACACTTCTCATAATATATTAAAATAAATATACTTTAATCAGGGAGTTTTTCCAGTATTTTAAAGGGCCAGTATCAATAAAATGCGATGATTCTATATTTGTGAGCTCATGTTGTAATATTGAGCTGCATGGACAGAATTGCATTTATGAGTTAATCTGGGCTAATTTATTCTGGGTTAATTTAAAGATGTGACAGATGACCGGAGTGAAATTTCCCTCAGTCACACATTTCTGTTTCACACTGTCATATGGTTATTTTGTATAGGTGCATCTGAGGCCTATTGAAGCACATTAGCTTCTGCAATTAACGATTTTTTAATATGACAAATATATTCAGCATACGAGGAAAAAATAAATAAATAAAACATTAGTCTTGCAATTATTGCAAATCAGCAGCAGGGGAACAAAATGATGAAGACATATTTGTGTCATCTGTACATTTACTGCTGCTTACATCTATTGCACAACAGTGTAGAGAGTTTTTTTTTACTATTTGCCAATCATGGCTCTAAACTGAAAAACTAGTTTTATTACCATTTAATGTCCTTTGATTTAATTTTTTAAGCTTCTGTATGCAAAGGTTTGTTTATAATCAACAGTACAAAAAATAATGACTTAGATTTTTTCACATCTTCTGACTCACAACATTTTTTAATCATATTTCCAGGATCATATCAAATCCTCAGAGTAAAATTTGCTCAGCGGTCTTAATGCTGCATCACACCATGCGCTCTGCTGTAAGGCACTGGGCTGTACAGTGAGTGCTGTGTGTTACGTGCCAGCTGTGGGAGTGGGTGGGCGGACGGAGCTCGAGCCAAGCCAAGCCAGGCAGGCTGGAGTGGATCAGCTCTGTGATACTGCAACCCCCAGGGCCTCACGCCCCAGGGAGGGGTCACAAGTTCAACTCCCTCGTCTGCTGGTCACACAGGAACCCCGGGCCTCCCCTTTGTGTGTGTGTTTGTGTGTTAAAGAGAGAGTGTGTGTGTCTGACTAGGTAGAAATGAAGCAACAATTACCAACAAAGAGACACATATTGGATTACCACAACACTTCTTTTTTACACAAACACAAATCTATAATGTTTAATCTTTTATCCATTTATTTTATTTCAAATCACTTGTCTCGAGTCTCAGAGACTGTTTGCGTTTCACATCATCTCCAATCTGTTTCAACATAGCTGCAGTGTGTACATCATCGCTCTGTTGAAATAGCTGCCTTACAAATACCCCCCGGTTCCCCTCGGAGGACAGCATGTAAAACATATCAGGACCTCTGTATATGTATTCAATCTCTCCTGAGGTGGATGCAGCGGTGGAAATGCCATGAGGGAAGGTCCTTTTCAAACCGTTTCAACGGGCTGCCCCCAATGCACGCTGCACGAGTTCAAGGTTGTCATCTGTCGCCGTCTCCATAACGCCGCCGCTGTTTGACTTTCACATGGAGGTGCTAAAAGGAGAGAGAGCGGGTAATCCCTCTTTGGAAGGCATCCATTTGGGTAATAGTGATATCGTAACTTGAGAGAAACACAAAGGAGTTTGCGTTACGGGAGACATTCTGATGGTAAAGAACTGAACGAGGATCTGCGTTTCTGTCTGTTGCCTCTTGATTAACTGATAATGACTGATTCCAGCTCGCGAAATAATAATACGAAATGCACAACTGGACGGAGTAATTGCAACTTTTCTCCTGTAAACATTGAGCTGCTTTTGTTTTCATCTGGTCCGCTGGTTCTTCTGTGAGCTGCACAAAAAAAAAAAAAATCTATCCAACTAGTATGAGTTTGTGGTTTCTGCCTCCATGGTCCAACTGCTTTGGATACACTTGCCCTTTTTCGGTACATTAGTCTTCTTTTCATTATTTTCAACAACCCCTTTTTATTCATAAAGAAATATTAAAAATTCATGTGACTGATTTTTGAAACCGTCTAAATTGTTCTCCTTGTTCCTCGGTTACAAACATTTTCAAATACTATTTGAGTGAGATTTCTCGTCACACGGACACCTTTAGTATGTTTGTATTAGTAGTAGTTTTTTGAGCTTTGTATCAATGTGGACTGCTGCAGGGACCAGACAGCTCCAACTATCCATCCCTCACAACTGTTCCTCCTCTTAAAGGAAAGAACATGCTTACCAGAGGCACCTCTGCAGTGATAGATGTCCACAATACTTCACCGGCCAGACCTTTGCAAATAGAATACCCTGCTGTGCTAAAGAAAACAATGTGTTTCTGAGGAGCAAAATACAATCCATCACCAAGTCCGTTAGGACCCAGAAAATGGGAGTGAAGGAAGAAAGTCATGAGGCCGAAGAGTCGGGCAGGGGGTTATGGGGCTACCTGGTTTTCACATCAGAGAAGTTTTTTGGGGGCGGGGGGGGAGTAGAAGGCGTCTCAAAGGCCCACGAGCCACGAGTCTGGCACTGAAAGGACCGAGCCATTCACACAGCTTCTCCTGTTGGTGAAACTCTAGCCAGGTTCAGCCACTGCCACGTCAGAGCCAGCTTTAATCAATCATCGGCTGTGGCTGAGGTGAGAGGAGGCATTCTCGGAGATTAATTGTGGTCTTAAATTCAAGGCCTGATGTAAACAAGGTAGGACTCTAGCTCAGTGTGATTAGTATGTGCACAGGGGGCTGTAGGTGTTTTTGTAGTTTGAGGGTTAGAGAGAAGATAAGCTAACAGCTGGAAACTTTTAATTCGATGCTAATGCACATTCAAGGGTCACATTAGAGGGATTTTAATCCAGAATGTGAGAAACTAAAATCTAGACGACATCTTTCAAACTACTCCTGTTATTTCTTATTCATTATCTGAAAAATGTACAACAACCAACTGCCCCTTTTCACACAGGAATCACACAGATGTAGGTGTTGCTGGTTGCTGCATAGTTCAGGTATGTGGAAGGAGGATTTCATTAGAAAATCAATTTGAGGGGATGAATCTAATCTTTTGGTAATTGTTCAAAATGTTTCGCAAAGTTTATGACTGCATCTTCTGAAATTTACTTTATTCCCATGGTGGCTGTTAAAAATTTTTAACTCTGAGTTGGAAACTCAGCATGTGGAAAGTTAAAGGTGTTGTTTCTTCACCAAGTGCACCAGGATTTAAGGATTTAAGATGAAACTCAAGGAAGAAAAAACAACTTGAATTTTGGCCTGGGGTAAATATTTTACAACGAAAATATGAATCTGTGCTTTGGTACACAACATAGCTGGGGACAAGTCCAGCTGTTGGGTAGAGCCTCCCCAAATGTGGCGTAAATTCAAAAATGGCCGCTGCTTAGTAAGTAAAGGACTCAAGATCGCTTAGAATAATTGACAGCTGCTCTTACTCTCATGCCAGCAACCATTTTGTCAGAGCAGGTGTCACGTTAGATTATACACAAGGACGAAACTTTCAGTCCCTGCCTGACTTTTTGATTAAACCTTCTTTAGCCTACTGTGCACAGGGATGGCGTCTCTCATTCATTATCTCCCTCACCTAAAGACCTCGGTATGGACGACAGTACCCACTCTTGTCTCCCTAACGTTTGCCCTGAACGACCTCCCCTTCTCATTTCCTGAGGGAGCCCCCCCCCACCCACCCACCAAAAACATTATGCTGAATTTTCTGTACACCGACCTGTGGGGACAGGCAAAGACACCTCAGTCATTACCCATGATAACTAATCTATTAATGTTGAATGATGGCCTCATTAAAAGGTTCAAATATAAGTCTAAGCTTATGTGTTAATGACATGTTAATGCTTCTGTCAATTATAAGCTGGGGTAATGACACCTGCAATGAGATGATATCGCTGGTTGAAGTCAAACTTGTAATTCCATCCCCCGAGAGGTTAAGTGGAGCGTTGATCCTTGGGTGGCGAATTGAAGATGAATGTTTCACGATGGTTGAGAGTGTCACGCTCATGTAATAGTTGGGGAAAGTTAGATGAAAATGAAAGTTTCATGTAATGGCGGGAAACGTTTGAAGACACGGTGAAGTTCTTTGGATGCTTGTATGTATATTTCATCGGTTTTAACTCAGATTTTGCACATTAAGATCAGCTGTATAATTCAGCGCCTGGTGGAGCGTTGTCATATCTGAGCCTAGTGATGTCATAGTGGTGTCATCTGGCTTTCCTCGGCTTGGGTACATTTTTAACCAGCAAAGATGTGAGCATTTAACAGGCCAGGAGGGTCCAGCAAAGGTGTTATTGAGTTGCATTATGGGAAATGTAGGAGTTTGACCCATACTATGGACTTAAAATCATGATATTTCAATAATAATGTTTCCTGAAGATGGTGACCTTTCATTCAGAAATGATTCATTTCTTCATGTTTTTGTCCCAATATTTTACAAAACATGCACACAGTATTAATTTGTCCTCCACGTACACTGTTATCCTGCGAGTTTGATCTTGGTTTAAACTCTGCTTCCACTGTTTTGACCCAAACGAAAGAGACCTCTAATCCTGACAACCGTGACACAGCTACATTTCTAAGACAGCCAAAAGTGAGCAAGAAAAACTTTAGACCAAAAGGGATTTTACTTTCATGATGATATGCAGATGTTAATGAAATGATTATTGGATTTGGATTCAGATTTATGTTAAATCCTATCTGTAAAGGTATGGCACCATCCTGAGCCTCCCTGTTGCAGGCCTGTCTCCATGTCATATGGCGTTCATATCATCAGCCTGTGCCAGCTGTGCGATCAGTGGGATTGATCTGTTGGCAGCAGGACCATATTCATCAGTCCCCCCTCTCTCTCTCTCTCTCTGAAAACCTCTCTCTCTCTCTTCTTCTATTCTCTCTCTATCTTTTGAGCTCCTCTTTTCTCCATCTCTATCCCTCTATCTTTCTCCTTCCTCTCCCTCTGTCTGTCTCTCGTCGCTTTTTTTTTTTTTTTTTTCTGGCCAGGCAGACCGTCTCAATGTGAAATCATGGTTAATGCGCCATGACAATCTGACACAACGCACAGTCCAGGCCCTGCTCCATCTGGTTTCAATTTAATTTGGTCAGAGAAGTGGGAGGGGGAGAGTGGGGTGGCGAAGGGATTGTGGGGTGGGGGGGTGAGATGAAGGGATGGAGGACTGGGTGCTTGCTGGAAAGGGGGGAGGGTGGGGGGACAAGATGAAAGCTTGGCGTGTTATTCTCCGCCGAATCGTCTCACCATCCTTCATTCTTCCCAAATTGCCCTCTCCCCTCCTCACATACAGCATTAACTCCCCCCAAAAAAGTCTAAAATGATAGCTGTTCGATCAAAGGTCTCCAAAAATATGTTAAAGATCTGTAAGGGAACAGGCCATGGGTTGGCTCATTAAGGCCATTAGAAAGAAGTGTGTGTGTGTGTGTGTGTGTGTGTTGGGGGGCGGCGGTGACGGATCAGACCATGTTGAATGGACACAGGAGGGCTTTAGCCTTGGTGCAAAGAGTTAATGGGGACATCTTCTTGCAGTTTGCTCTCGTCAGAGCGAGATGGAAGAAATGAGACCATTACTAAACGGTGGACCTGTTAAGAGCAATTTTCCTAATTATGGGGATGGAGCGATGTGTCAGTCGCCACGGCAGACGTGTCAGCCCATCGGGTTGTGGAGACGGAAAGTGTTAACTCTTTAATGTGACTAACTAACAGGCTTCGCTTAGGCCGAGGCTTAATGACTTAATGGAAGTAATGATCTAAGGAAAGCCATATGTGTTAATGCTGAAGGGGCCACAGCGGTGCCAGCAGTGCAGCACTACATAGTATGATGGGTTCACTGTCCTCATACAGCACGGCGGTGAGTAAAAGTGCCACAATGAATTATTCCACCTGAGTCTGTATTGTCCAAAAGCACTGATAGTTAAACAGCTTTAATTCATTCATTCATGTATGACACCTACCATGCAACCTTTATATGTGACGTGAGGTGCAGAATCAACATGGATGCAAGTCCTAGAAATACTGGGTTGATTTTGAAGCCCAAATTTCTATTTTTGATGGAATGTTCGAAACCTAGCGACTTACTATTATTATTTTATTGACTGACCATACAACGGATAAATCTTGACCTCAAGAGGGAAGTAAAGCGAGAGGTAAAGAGAGAAGAGAAATAAGTGATGATACAAACAAATTAAGATATATTGTGCCTAATTAAACATTGAAATTTAAGATAGAAGAAAGATTTAATTCCTGATTTATATTCCCAATTTGGCCTTGACCCCTATCTAAATTTTGCTCAATTCTCAATGCAAAATGTATGTCAGCATGTATTTTTGATGCATATTATAATGAAGGGTTGAAAGAAGTTTCTCACCTTTGAGTTGAACCTCAGACTTGACTTCAGAAACTTCATGATTTCAAGCTTATTTGATTTTTATAACGGGAATCAGGACAAGGTTGAATTTTATTTAGCTCTTTTTGATTAAATATAACTGAAGTTATGTCTTCTCAGTAAGTAAGGAGGTTTAAATTCTACAGTGATCATCTGTATTTCTTTCTCTCTACTAATTTGTTGTATATTTGTTGTACCGTTCCTAACCTCCACCTCTTCATCTCTGCGATTCACAAAACGAAGCGGCTAGTCAATGATCTGTTGCTGTGATAGAAACTCCCCAAACCTGCTGCAGAGCCGTGCCTGCTCCCTAAGGTTGAGGGCCTGCTCAGCATGCAGCTGTAGCAACAGCGCCTTGTTTCCTTATGGAGGTCAGGAATGCAGGCATGTCTCTCCTCATCCCAGTGGATGGAGATGGAATAGGCCGCAGAGATCGGGAGTAAGAGCGAGAGAGAAAGGGCAGGATTCCTACCTCATCCATCACTCTTCATGCAGGGTCTGCCTCCTCACCCCAGCCCAGATTTACACACCGGCTTTCCTATATGACTGTCTTTATGGACTGCTCTACATCGTCAGCCAACGATAGTGAAGGGATCAGAGAACGCACCGGAAGAAATTAGTTCACGTCAGCTCTCATTTATGATGCGTTTAACTAGTACTACTACCGAGAGGAGACAGATTCGTGCAGCTCTATATTTCTATATGACCTGCCCATTTCTCCCACTCCTACTCAGATACGCACAGCCATTTTCATCTAAGGTTATCGGGTCAATAAAACCTGGTGACCTCGGCCAATCATAAAACAGTCAATGCAGGGGAGCACAGATTGATTAAGTTCATAACTCGATTTGAGCTGCGTGGAACCCGGACAATAAAAATCGGAATGAGTATAAATCTAATGCGAGGACATAATCCAAAGAAAATCAAAATGTAAAGTAGATGTTTTTAATGGCGTCTTTTTTCATCATGGGAATATGGCCTTTTGACTGGATGACTATTGATATCTTTGATCCACGGCCCTTTTCATCAGGATGGTTGCAGCGAGGAGTTTAGATTGGTGGTACAGTTTTACATCCTGTGTTAGTGTTGGCCACATGACCTCATCTTATCACATGCCCCTTTCCATATTCATCTACTTTGCAGAGAAATCCAGCAAAGTTATCAACAAGGATAGCTTGTTTATGCTTTCAGGGGGGTAAAATCAACCAAATCAACTCTATCCAAGCCATATGTTGGCAGCGCGGTCCCATTCTCCAAATTAGGCTCACCTAACCTTGGGCTCCAACTTATTCAATTAGAGAGGTCAAGAGTTGATGGCGCTAATTCTGCCCAGTAATGAAGTCTTCTTTTGGGATTTTAGATAAATACGCTTGTGTTCATGTTGCAAGGCCTCCGAACGTGATCAGATAAGCAAGCGGCGCTTCAAACATGGAGCTCTGGTGAAGATGTTGGACATTATAACGAGTTCAAAGACAACAAACCATTGAAATAATGGTGATTATTAAGCATTGTGAAGGTTAAAGAACCTGTCAGCCACTTATAATCTGTATTTTCAAACATCTTATTTATAATTTTATTGATAAGTGACACTGCCCTCACAGCAGTGATCACATGGAGTTATCATTAATTACACTAACCTGTATTTCGGTCAAAAGCACTATAACAAATCTGTCTCTCTTGTTCCTTCTCTTCTTAATTAAAGCAGAAATACTGAAACAAACATCTTCAAACGTTTTTTTCTTAGAGGACGATCCAATGTACAAAATTACAGAGCTCTGCTGTAAACATAAAGCGTAGAAATCCAGCTGACCTTATGATAACACGTTCAAGGGGGCATTTTCAGGCGTAGGTCTCGGCAGAGTGCACCGTGGTGGCCTTGTACCCATATACCCACACACTGATGGTGCCCATCATCCAACCTGGCAGATGGCTGGTAGCTCGAACAGCTTTCTGGTGTTTAATTATGATCATAATCAAGGGAAATAAAGATCAATTAAAGCGCAAGTGAAACTAATGAAATGCGAGCGCCATGAGCAGCCGGACAGTTGTCCAAAATGTTTCTCATAATAAATGCAAACTGAGTCCTAAGATAGCATTAGTATGAAGTGCTGGCTCGAACATAAAACACTGGTGTTGATGGCCTTTGTAAAGGAATATTTGCTTGATGGAAAGCCAGTGTATTCCAGATTCATATTACATTTATAATCTGCAACATTCACACATAAATTATATCCATTTTGCTCGCCGCTAAAGCGCAACACAATTATGATTTCATGAGTAACGCTCTCTCATAGAGATAAAAAACTGGGTGTGTAACATAAGCGGTAATAGCACACAGAAAGAGTTTCTTGACCTAGAGAGATGCAAAACGAAATGAAGTATTTTGCAGATTTGGAACACAGAAATGACTATATTTAGCTGACATTAATATCCACTTTTTGACAACAGGTGACATTTTGGCCTTGCTCCTTCTGTTAGACATTTTAGAGAAGTTTTAAGATTCCCAGCTGCCCCAATTTTGAAGGAAGTTAACGCATATTCTGCAATTTCTGCTCCTTTTACTCTTCAGAGATGGAAATAGCCAGAGCAGCATGTGTCTGCTGGCACGAGTTCAACTGCCTTTCACCAAACTGTGTGTCGTACTGCAAGGCTGCACAGCCCATCTGAGCGAGATGAAGAAGGAGGAAGGGGAGAGGAGAGAGGAGAGGAGAGAGGTGAGGAGGATGAGACAGGCGGCAGTGGGGGGAGCTGTGAGGGAGGGGAAAAAGGGGGAGGCCCAAGAAGACAGATGCCACCACTGTGGCCATGCCATTGTTGGATATTAATAGTCCAGAGCCACATTGTGCCAACCTTATTGGAAATGTGAGCGCTGTCATGCTGGGCCTCCATCACACGCTAGCATCAAAATGAAATGAGTAGGGGTGTGAAAAAAAATAGACTCGGTCAGGGGAGATTTCTATAGCCACTTAGGAGAAGTAAAATATTGCAATACAGGTTTTTACGGCTATGTAAAGTGATTTGAAGTATTTATGAATCAGTTCAGTGGGGGTGGCACTGTTAAGTTGTAATAGTTTGAAATGGTCATTACAAAATCCCGCGTCAAAATAACATGTTATCTAGAGACTGATGCTGCGCCTTCTTTTAAAGCAAAGAGTGATTGAACAGCCGCCCATAAAATGTTACTATGTTGAAAGTAAATGTAGGTCAAAACACTCAATATGCGCAATAATATTATATGGATTAGATTCCCTATTACCGCGTTTTGTCAGTAGAGCTGGTGAAGTTTTGCAGATGGTGCACATCTCATTGTAGAATAAAACCTCAGTTTAAGAAATATCCTGGATGTTTCTATGGAGCCATGAGGCAAAAAAAAAAAAAAGCTGCAGTGGCCCCCTTTGCAATGATGAATGGCTTAACAATATTATCCTAAACAAAAAGTGGGTAATTAGTGACATTTCCTTTAAAATCCATTGCAGCTTTACTGTTTTCTAAGCGCACAGTGCTCCAGTTCTGGGCGGTAATGGCATAATTTATCTTTTCAGAGACGGCAGACACACTGCAGCTGATTGAATCACGCTGGAGTGAGAGTCTTCTGTGATACAAGATCAGAGGAGGTATGTATAATTGTTATAGCCATTATGCTCCGAGGCTGTATGCACCGAGCATCCAAAATGCACTCACATATGGCATGCGCTGTAGGTTTTGTGCACGACTTTCATGCACTGCAGCCATATGCTGCCACCCCAACTCACACACCTCAAAGCACCCCGTGTCCGCAGGCTATTCGTGTTCCATTACCGAGCCTGTGGGACAAGCCAAAAACAACATTTTGACCTTTAAGCGTTTGTTTTTGCATATGAACACAACACGTTGGTGTCAGGACTGCCTTAGGAGCGTGAACACAGTCCATAGCAAGCCTGACTATTATGTTAGGAGATAGCTTGTGTGCTAAGGTGGCAGGCTGGCCTGAGGATGGAACCGCAAAGCTCACGTAGTGTTCAAAATGGAAAGGGTTCGTCCTCTTGAGAGCATGAATGTGCTCACTGAATTTTATAGCGATTTTTCAATTAGACTTCTGTCTGATCTTGGTGCTGCACAAAAGAAAGGACAGGTGGTCACCAAAAACATAAAGAACTACAGTTTGTCGTTTGCATACCCTGAATATTCATGCCGAGTTTGTGACAGTTGGAGTCGTAATTGTTGAAATATCCTGCTCTGAAAGTGTTTAACAAATTAGGCAATGATGACATTAGCCTTCAAACATTCCTGATCTCTTATATAACACTTTAACAGTCTAAAAACTCATATAAAACTCGTATTTATGTGTTACTGACTTTCATCTGTGTTATGAAAAGCTCAGTTTGAGAAAATAAATCCATTGGTTTGTAAAAATCAGTCACAAGGCACAGATCAGATCTTTACTGAGAACTGGACCGAGAGAGACCCGAGTTGCTTTCTATAGCTTCTGTTTTACTAAATAAAGCTTTCATCTGGAGCTCTTTATTGTTTCTTTTCCATCTCTCAGTATGTTATAAAAGCCGGTTTACATTCTGACATGGCAGTCCTCTGATGTCCCTCGCAGGACCCCTTACAGCAGTGCAGTATAACATATCAGCCCTGCGCCGTTATCCCCAGCACCCCTGAATAATTCAACCATGCACCACTGCCCCTCGCACACTGTTTGGAAAATGCAGTAATGAGAAAAGCTATAAAACGCCTCAACGGTCTTTGCTGCTGAAAAAAAAAAAAGAAAAAACCTGGACATAGTCTTAAATAAGAGACACCGAAGAAGATAGCTTAGTGCTTGGCTTAGTGTTTTTTCCCACAGATTTACTGTAAATGGGAGGGAGCTCAAAAACCACAAAGAGAGGGAGAAAAAAACTTCAAACGGATGACCTGCATATTTTTACCCAATTAGATATTTCTAATGTTACTTTTGAGGTGTGATGCTCAGTCGAGCGTCCTCTGGCAGAACAAAGGAAGGGAATGCGTCGGAGTCTCTTCCCTCTTGATCATCTAGCGATTTTCAAGGTGTAAACATGAAACTGCTCAGGGAGGAATTATCTAGACGGGGGAAACGTTGGCAGGAGTTCAGAGGAGGCTTTGTAAAGTAAACCAGATTTGTTCAGGGGTCTGTGATCAGTTTATTTTCCCAGTCCCCCAGTCTTTATGCTAGGCCTTCTTGTAATTGTCCTCATGTTTCAGCTAATTTCACATTTCCAGAGAGAGTAAGGGAAAGGATGAAGGGAGGGAGGGAAGGAATTTGGCAGTTTGAGGGAGTAACACCCTCAGACTTTCATATTTTTGTTGATGTCATTCTGAATGGATTTGGGAGCATTTAGGGGCGGTTCCACCACAAAACCTCCGGGGTTTCAAACAGTTCTCTGCCACTTTTTAAAAGTATTTCTGTTGTATTTGAATGTATAATTTCTCAACTGCACTAATCCAAACCAAAACTACTCTCCAATGTCAAATTAATATTGTCATCATGCCTTTTCTTCCCTTCATCATATCATTTTTTAGTCTGCTCCACATTCGGTCGTTCCAGTTTATTTATAATATATATATATATAACATGTCATTAAGAAAGATGAAATATCCGAAACGATAGAAATCAGACAGATATTCTAAAAAGTAAAAAAACTTTCTCAGGCATGAGAAAATTTCCAGATAATCCAGTTCCTCTCGGCAGGACAAAAGTGACCCGAGCAGCCAGAAAATCAGCACCTCCTCTCAGAAACAGCCCTTTCGCTTTGAAACTAGTCCAAGAGGAGCAGCGCACTACAATGTCGCAAAACTTTTCAAGGTCTTCCATCTAATGTTTCCTTTGATAGTCTCTGGCCGGATTAGGGTACATAATGTGAAACTCAATGAGGTGTGCATGCAGGTCCCATTCGCAGACAGGCCAACCTGAAACAGCGTCTCACTCCACAGACATGATGTAACTGCTGCTTGAGTGTAGATGATGTGCAGTCTTTCATGTGTGAAGAACTTGGCTTGCAATGAAAGGACACCTGCAATTAACAAGTTTTTGGACAACACCACTTTGGTGATGTCATGTAGAGTAACCTCAGACATCATGAATATTTTGTTGTGTGTAATTTAGTATCATTGCCGTGTGCTAGATAATTAAAGTTTGCTGCCTTAATGCAGTTAACGAGAATCAAGGTTCTTATTTTATTTTTATCGTGTAGAATGTGCGTTGTCGCTTCATGCCCATAGAACAGACACGTATTACATACTGAGACAGGAAGTAGCCTAAATGTGCCAATCCAGAAAGACAGAAATCCAGTTTCACTGCCACTTTAGGTTCTCCTAGATGCTTGGATGGGCGAGGATTATTCAGTCGGGTGCGATCTGCAACTTAACCGCCAGATTCCACTAAATCCTACAAACACTGGACCTTTAAGGCTCAGGAAAAACTGTGGATGGAGTTAATTAACAGACAAAATTAATTGGCGATCTGTGAGAGAATGCTGTGTAATTGTTTTGGTGATAATGAGGTGCAGAAACGTCCAATATATGCATGCAATTTTCGAGGATACTTGGCTGTTAGTAATGGGATGATGCTTGGAAACAAGACAGTGGTGTATCTTGACACAGTGACCCACATCTTGATGCTGACAGCATGCATGCGGGGTCTTTTGATGCAGTCACGTGCTGCTGGAACTTGTAAACATTACACTCACTAATCCAGTCTAATAAACAGTTCTGCAATAAATTATGTTATACGGAGTTGTTTCTGTTTTCTACCCTCATGCATATAATTAGGATAACACCATCACCTTTCCCATAAAGGAAAGCTGATGGTACCACCTATGTGGGGATTTTTTAAGGGATAATTGGTGCAGATATTTAGCTGTATGATATCCCGTCTCTTCTATATTTATATCGTCTCTGGTATCACTATCCAAAATACACTACAATAATCTTGTGCCATTGTTTTTCTTGGCTTGAAAAAACTAAACGCATTGCAGCATTGCTACCAAAATAGACTTAATAGCGGGGAAGTAGTTTTGACATCTGGTCATCTCAACACACATTTATCAGTAGCTATATCAATCCCACTAAGATAAAATCATTTTGTGCTGCAGGGTCATAAACTCTCGCAGTTAAACTACAAGTAAAAAAGCGTAGTACAGATGTTTCACATACACGTCACAGCTTTACCAGCATGAGTCACATTTGCTAACTGCTACGTTGACCGTTTTCTTTAACCTGCAGCATTTGTTTAGCTGTTTTTGTTGCAGCACGAATCAAAACAGCTCCTGTGGGGCTTTGGGGAGAAATGAATGAATGTCTTACAAACACCATCGCTCTTCACAATCAGTTAAATCCTTCAGGCAAACACACACTTACCCTCAGTGATCTCAACTCCAGGGGTGGAGGGGAAGGAGGTGGGAGGGAGGGAGGGAGGGAGGACGCCTTTTGAAAACGACTGGAGCTTCTCTGAACCATTACCCATCAGCCCCTCCACTTTCAGAGGGCTAATCCCAGGGGGAGAGTGGGCGTCCGCGGAGGATACGTTGTCTCGTATGCGTTAATGGGGGATTACACATGTTAACATCTATCTCACAGTGCGCTTGGCCAAAGGGGCTCTGCTATAGGGGTTTAGCATATGAATAAGGAATAAGGGGATGATTGAATAGAGGCGATGGTGAGAGTGAGAGCTGCCACTCGAGGTGGAGCGATGGGGGTAGAGTGATTAGGGTGAGGCACAAAGAGTGAAATCTCTTGTCGAGATGGAAGAGCTGGAGGACAGATCGCTCTCAGCTGAATGAATTTCTCTGACTTGGTTCCAGCATTTTAGACTGGAAGGTGGATTTCATGATTGTTGGTGAAAGGTGGATTTTGAAGCTTGCTCCTGCGGCCTTTTGGAGGTTCACTCCAACATGTGGTTCTAAATATAGAATTAATACAAGGCATACTGTGAACATGTTGCTTATTGTTTAATTTTTTTGATTGAGTGGTAAAATGTACAATAAAATATTCCTAAAACTGATTATGATGGGAAGCTAAAGCTCTCATATGAAACTTAATCTAATAAAGTTCATTTATAGGAGGGCTCTTTAAAAAGAGCGCATCTATTAAATGGAAAGTTAATCTCTATGAGCAGATATAGCATATGAATGATTATGAATATTAATCTGCAGGCATGATACCAAGAGTTCTTGTTTGTGTTTGTAGTTCAAGTAGTGTTGACAGTCACGTGCAGATAAGCAGTCTCTGTAGAGAGCAGTGGAGGTGGAATGCATTAGCCCAAATACAATCTTGGAACCCACTGGCTATCGTCTGATGATGATTTAGCTTTTTTTTTAGCTCTTTTAAAAATATATCTGCATTCATATGCGGATATCTGTTTATAGATATTAGCTGAAATGTGTCTTAGCCCGGATATCAGTTTTCTGGATACCTGCTGGCCCGAATCATCGACCCCTTAACTGCAAAATTGTGGAAAAAAACTGCAATTTGTGGAGAGAGCGTGCTGCCTCTTTATCATTCTGCAAGTAGGTGTGCAAAAGTACTCAGCAACTGACTTAATGGAAAGGTCTGCACTTTATTCAACACACACAATTTAGCAAAGAATGGATTAAAGAGCATTCTTTACTGCATATTTTTCAGCGTCATTTCTTTTTTACAGGACATTTTTGGAGAATGTCGACGACAGCATCAGTAGCAAATGTCCAGTAACAACATAGGTTTTGTTTCAGTTCCCTCTAACATATATTATACTATATCTATAATAACTATATTGATTATGACCTGGAGAGTGTCACACCTTCAACATTTCTTTTAATCGTGACCACGATCATTCCCAAATAAAAATATAAGCAATTAGAGGAGAAAACACAATGCTAACAGTGATTTGTAATGGTTTATAAAGGCACTCACAAATTCTGTCATTTCATTTGAAGGACTTTGTTGGTTTGTGATCAGGGGAACGTCCTCATCATATCAGCAGCTTAACCTGAGCTGCTGATATGATATCAACAAACCTAAATATTCGTCTAAACCTGGTCTAAACAAGTTTTACACGAGATGTGAGGCTTCTTTCTGAACGGACGTGGAATTATTGTATTTTTGGATAGACGAAAACTTTGTGTGTTCGTTTTAGTTCCATCCTGAGACCCGATGATGGAATTGACATGCAGCACAGACATCAGCAGAGCTCTCTGGGAGAGCGAGGTGTTTATTTCCTGAAGGTCAGGCCTTTTGTGTGGAGAAACTTCTTGCCAGATGAGATAGGGGAGTAAATTGCAGATCTATCATCCCCTCCCTCCCTCCCTCCCTCCCTCCTTTTCTCTTTCCCCTCATGTTCCCTCCTTCCCACACCATCTCTCATTCTTGGCATTCTCTTCTCCTCTTGCTCTCTAAAGTGTTCGCTCTCTTCTTTATGCTCACATTTCCATCCTCATCTTTGGCCATCTACCGCTCATATTCTAAACCACCTTCTTCGTATGCTTTGTGCTTGATTCCTCCCCTCTCTCCCTGCCTCTCACACACTCCGGCTCTCCTTCAGTGTGTGAAATCAGTAGAGTAACCGTTGGCACTGTCTGTGATTTATGGCTCACTCTGAGCGGACCCTTATCAGGTGCAGGCAAGACTCTCTGTGCTGCTGCCTGCGCCTGAATGACAATGGAGAACCAGTCGCATTATGCTCCACGGCCTCGCCCCTTGCATTCTGGACACCGCAGATTACATCTAGCTCCTTGATTTATGGACGCCATTTTGGCTCCTGAGAGGGACATGAAGGGGAGCTTGGAGGTGAGGGGGGGAGGTGGAGGCTGCGGTTTCTGAGGCCAGTGTCTGCACTCGGCCAACATAATTTTGAAGGGAAACTGGTGGAGGTGTGTTTTATATGCATATGTATGTGGGTGTAAAAGCTGATGTGTGCTTGTGTGTAAAGTATTTATGTGCATGGATATGTGTGTGTGTGTTTATGAACAGCTGTCATTTATCATTTTGTCAGGGGTTCTTCTGCACAGATATTGACAGTGTCTGTTGTTGGAAGCGGTGTGCAGGTGTATCGACATTAAAGGCTCTGGATTAGACCGAATACAACTGTATCTTCAGCCTCCAGCGAGCTGACACAATAATGCTCAATGAGACAAAGAAGTAAATAGAAAACTGGGCTGTAGAGATTTCAAATAAAAAAATATATAAAAGGTGAAGCAAGAGCATTATCTAGCACTGTTTTTTTTATTCCTCATCTCTATTCTGTAATTGAATCATTGCCATGTGCATCTCTGGAGATAAGATATTTTATTTGGGGGAATTATTTAAATGTAGAAGAACGTGTTAGCTAATGTAATTAACAGGGAACTATCACAGCTGCAGTTCTTTGTACGAAAGAAGTAATTATGTAATCTAACACATTAAATGAGGGAAATGAGCGTCTCAGACTTAAACACAGCAGGCGTTTTGCATTCATTTCGCTCGACAGTCAGTTTTTATCGCTCGCGTATCGAGAAGAAGACTCCTGAAATGTCACCTTAGCCTTTTTAAGGTTGCTGCTGAATGTTTGCATCTGTCACAAAGACGTCATTTGATATGAGGAGGGAAGCAGCAAAATGAGAAAAACCGACACCCCGTACAAAATAACAGACAGCACTAAAAGTAAAACAAATCTCTCCATCTGTTCCATATCTTCTTACATATACTGCATTTATATTCAATACTTAAAAGCATGTTAAAGATAATTTGGTTTAGTTTTGCAGCAAGTCCAGAAAATAAAACCCTGGCTGCTTCTTTACTGTATTATTGATCGTGATATTTTTCCTCCACTTGCCCCAGAAATGTTTTTCTTCTTTGTTTGCTTTATGATGTGCATCAAAGATTAAAGCCAAATTCAGAAAATTATTGAGCAGTACACCGAGCGTGGCTCTCAAATAACTGCAGTGTCACCATCTCTGTACTGTAGTTTAACAGCTGGAGAAATAAGGTGAAACTTTTCTCATATCCAGGAACTAATGGCAGAAACTAGACACTGTCTCACTGTAGGTGTTGCTAACACTAAAGCTAAGCTAATAAAGCTTTAATGCATGCATCAGGCTGTGACCTTTCTAGTCCTCCCACTCAGTCGCTTGGGGTTTCTTCCATTCGACAACAGCTGTGAATAAATGTAAATATACATGTAAATGTCATTCTCTTACAGTGAAGTTCCCTTTTCCTGTTTTCCCTGACCAGGCCTGTAAAATGGCCGCCAATGTGGTCTCCAGTGGCAGGCAGCTCGCTGATAAATGTCTCCCCGAATACATTTCTACAGCGATGAAAACCAAAGACTTTTAGAGGAGGAGGTCTTGGAAAGGGCGGCAGCTCGGCACAACCAGAAAGGGAGGAAGGTCTGGAAAGCCCTGAGTGTGTTGCCTCCTGTTCCAAAGGCAATAAGAGCTGTGGCTTAAAGTGGGTTTTCATAAAGACTGGTTGTTATGGTTCTTGCAGTTGCCAAGTGGCGAAGGGCTAAGTGGAGATAATGTGTCCTTGTAGCTCATCAGAATGTGGAGAGGCAATGTGGGCGGCATGCTTAGTGGACAGATGGCCAAAAATCACATGTAACACAGTACAGACCCTCCCTCCATGTGTTTACATGCAGAATTCCAAACAGTAGCACAAATTATTTGTAAGGTCATGTTTTGGTGATAGCCTTAAGCGTACTTATGTCTTTTTATACTTTGTTCCCATAAAGAAAATATTGTGGATATGTGGAACCTGAACTTAAACAGACTGAAAAAGGGTAAGTAAGATAAAGATTTTGCATGCATTCTTTACAATCACACTGTGTGTATCATCCTCTGCCTTGGCATTTATATTATCCTGACTATAGTACGGAGCATATGGTTTCATAAACGTGCCAAAATATTAATCAACTGCATGAGTGTTTTGGAAAATACCAATGTGAATATATAATTAGTTCCTGACAAAGATGGGAATATTTGGATTATTTAAAATGCATGCAGTGCATTTCATATCATCTTCTGTATGTGTGTGTGTGTGTCTGTGTGTGTTCGTGAGAGAGAGAGAAAGAGAGAGTGGTGGCAACGTGGGTGGCTTCCCATCCAAATTGGCCTGCGTGATACTTTTGTAAGAGTTGATTTCTCACATAGAAACACAGTTGTGAGAACCCTCGCTGAGATATTACATTCCCCAGCCCTAACCCTAACCTAAACCTAAACCTAATTCCAAACTTAACCCTAAAGCCGAGTCTTAACCGTCAAACAGCCGTTTGAAGAGGTGAGGAAATGTTTTCCAAAAATATCCTCCCACTGATGGTCTGACACAAGGTCTGCAAACTACAAACACACACATTAACACAGCTACACACGCAGAGTCTAAAAGAAAATACGCAAACACAAATACAATGCCGTGCAATAGATACTGCATCACATCACTGAACTGTATCACGCAAACAGGCAAACAGGCTCACTTTGTGCACACATATATGCGCACACATACTCAGACACACACTATCACACACACACACACACACAAAGGGGCACCAGGCAGGAACTTGGAAGGGGTCCTGGACACTGTCATGGGTCCACACGTCAAATGAGCCGGGGAGCCAAACAACAACAATAACAACAGGAGTTAGAGCATATGGGGCTCTGTACCAGCTGAGAAGGGCCACGAGGTCCCCAGTGTGTGTGTGTGTGTGTGTGTGTGTGTGTGTGTGTGTGTGTGTGCGTGTGGTATAATAACTGAAGACTGGTGCCTAGAGAGATGAGAGAAAGGAAAAAGTGTGGTTGAGAGAAAGAGAGGAGAATAAAAGTCAACCATACAGACCTCAAGCCTTAATGCTCGTTTCTAAGGTGCTGATGGTTTTGGATCACTGTTCAAATGTATTTTAGCATGGAAGCCACATCCAATAGTAATATAAACCGACACCAATGTTGAAAAGACATGTGTGTGCAGATTAACTAAAGACATCACATCTGTTTTTGTTCCTCGAGTTCTTTGCTTATTTTGAACACATTTCAGTAAAGGTTCGTTCCTTCCAGTTTTGACTGAATTCAGGCATCGCGTTGGCCGTTAGTCTATATTTTCATTCTCGTGACTCTCCGTTTTCCAACGCTGAATAATAACCAGCGGCGAGATGATTTGTCGAATAATCGGTTAGTGGATCAACAGCTTATTTGACAGATTTGAAGGTTTCAGATTAGTTCCAGCTTCTCAAATTTGAGGATTTGCTACATTTTCCTGCTCTACATCATTGTAAATTGAGAGCTTTTAAGTATTTCCTGACATTTTATAGACTAAACTAATTAATCAGGAAAACTAATCGTCAAATAAACCTCAAATAATCTCATTTTCCAAAGATAAACTGGCCAGGAGTAGCTGGTGCTCAAACTGCAGCTCTGCCTCCAGACTAGAGACCATAATGAGTATGCTTTTCTGACTGATGCTTGATGCATTGATAATCTGCTGGGCTCTAGAAATGACCTGTGACACATTATACTCAGTTTCGTCCACCTGCTGTCTCCAAACTAAAACTATGAAGCTATACCTATAAACCATCAGATCTCTGTCACATGAGACGGGAGGAATCAGACCAATCAATCAATTAGACTATACATCCTGCAGCAAACTGAACATCAGAGTAACTTTAAGTGGGTATGAGGAGGTGGAGTGGGGCTGAACTCTGGGCAAACACTCCATGGCAGCAGATTAAGGAGGTGCAGAGTAGAGATTACCCACCATGAATAAAATACTACCCGCTGGGCTGGTGTTTGTCTGCCTGCCTGCTCTGTACACACACTCCACAGCAGAGCATTCAGAGTAAAACACACACAAAACTTTGGTAACTTCCATCACAGACAAAATACACACAGACTGAATGTATTTATACCATGACTACAGGGATTTTTATATTCTGATTGGCTGGCAGATGTGCATTCACTTCTTGCAGTGATGGGTTAACTGGATACCTTCAATGAAGAGTCTAAATAAATGCACCCATGAGAGTGACAGAGCTAGATTTTGTGCCTGTATCTCTGCTAGTAATATTTCATAGCAGGAAATGGCACTATTCTCCATTTTGTTTACAAGAGTTACATTTTTCTTAATGTTTGCAATGAGGTATGCAACTTAAAAACCCTGATTTTAAACCTCCTGTACTTGTGAAACCTGTCCAGGCTAAGGTAATGCTGCTGCTGTGTTCATGACGCATCGTACAAACAGTCTTTCAAGCAGCCAACAAGGAAAAGCTGGTCATGTCAGCCTCCTAGTCTTATTCTGCTGGTGATATTTGGACTCTAACGTGGGAAAAAGAAATACAGTTGTGTCGCCACCTTCTCGATAAAATCCAACATTTATGCTATCAGTGTAGCAAATTTCAGGACATGATAAAATTAGCCAGTTTGTCACTTCATTTACATTTGTGACAAATGACTGTGACTGTGTATGACAATTTTTCATTTGCTTGGTCTTCCCACTCTCAATACGCCTACAATGCATCTTTATGATAACAAAAAATAACGTGATATAATTAAATGAACTACTAAAATATTTAATCTGAATACACATGAACATTTGTCGACAGATAACCATGGTTTAAGTGTGATAATACTCTCAAAGTTGTACATATCATGACTGTAATGTAGGCAAAGAATCACCCAAAGTAAATATACACCACACTGAGTATTCAGTAACACACTTGGTAGAGGCTGCCATATGATAAACATATAAATATACACACTTAAATTCAGTATATATACAGTGTATACAGGCACAGCATCCAGAGGGTCTGTATATGGTCACACAATACAAAAATATACAGACATAAATTCATATATTTTCAGACATTAATATAAAGAGCTAGTGCTCAGAGTGTACATACACTCACACACAGCTACAGTGTTAACCAAACATGGGCCAAAACACTAGCGTACAGTACACACTCAGCCTCTTATTTCATCTGAAAGGCCCACTTGTAATGCTATCACTCTCAAAGTCAATTTTTGCACTTTTGCTCCTATAATCCCAATTACAGAGCTCATTCAAAATGATGGATAATGCCTCTCGTAGTGCCTAGCGAAAACAATTTGGCCGCTGTACTTGGGGAAACCTAAGAGGAGAGCCGCACCGCACACATCATTTTTCAGCTTGCATTTACAGGGCTCATAAGAGCATGGGTTGTAAAGTGACTTCTGGGTGAGTTGATTTTGGCCAAAATGGGCTCTCGTTTTCCTTGAGAATACGGTCAAACACACATATACACACACACACACACACACACACATACACACACGCAGCAGAGTGGGAGAAGAGAAAAGAAAGATGGAGTGAAGAGAGCGGTGGAGGAGGGGAAATAAAATGATAAGATATGAAGTGAAGAGAGAACAAGGGAGACTCAATATTTACACAATAGAGGAACAAACCATGAGCAAAGATAGCAAAAAGAAAGGAAGGAAAACAAACCAACAAACCAATGAGAGAAAGTAAGGATGCTGAACCACAATTGCAGCTTTAGGAGTCATAACTTGAACCTTTCAGCACGAGGCCGCTGTGGTGTAGGCTACAAACAAGGCCGGTTACACCAGGTTCCTGATGACATGACTGCTGGGAGTGTGTGGAGTAATTCTTGCAGCCATGGTTAGCTACCAGGGGTTTGGGGTTTGGCACATGTGGATGTTTCCACAGCACAAGGATGTTTTCACATGATATACTTCTGTTCACTCTGTGGGTTTTTATATATGTATTTTGTCTAACTGCTGTAATTTTCCATCACATTGTCAAGTGAATGTTAGCTAACGTTTTAAATGTAGCAATTTATAAAATGCTGTCAGCTGGCCTGGAACAAATAAGTGTGTTAATAAATGTAATATGTATGTAGCTATGTGAGTAAAAATGCACCCAAAGGAAAGAAATAGTTCAAGTATGACCGAATGAAACAAGTGGAAAAACTCTAACCATCAGTTATAGCTAGTTTTGAGTTATGTGTTACACATTTTACATTATTCAACACAAAGAAATATGAAATGCGCCACCTAAAGGCCTTAATAGCACATGGAGTGACATTCAAATCTTACATTTCCGCAAGGTAACGTGGATTTCATTTAGCAAAACTGTAACTCTTTTAATGTTTTTCTCTTGATGACTGCATCTTTTTAGCTTTCCAACTTTTTTCCACTGTTTGTTTTCAAATAATTAACCCACAGAAATGTGCTTTAGTGCATCGATCAGGACTATATAACATTTCTATAAACACAAACATACCATTAGACTGTGATTGGTACTATGATTTCATAAAATGCCTATACAGAGAGTCTTTAAGGCCAGACTCAGGGAGTGCTGAAAAAGTGAAGTGAGCTGTAGCGGAGAAGTTGAGCCAAATTTAACTTTTGGAGAACGCAGCCCGACATCACACCGCAGTGGTCAATGCAAATTCAGCCTGAAATATTGCTGAAACTGAGCGCTATCTAAATAGAATTGACAGGTGGACTATGACACTCGGCGTGGTTTATGTGTCTAGCGACATAGACAGCGAATGAGAGTGAAGGAGTGCCAGCAACAAGAAAACTGGTGAATCAGAGGAAAAGTTATTTTCTGATTGTTTCATAGTGGTTACTTTTAGCACAAATACGGTGCTACCTAACAGGCCACTATATGCTGCTAAAAGACCAATCTATCCAAGGAATTACATCGACATTGGATGAGTTTGTACCTCATGTTTGACGTCCGGCGCCGACATTCAGCACCAGCGTGGGAAGTAGTGTGAATTTTATGTAGCGAGGCGAAAAGTAAGGGTGTGGAAGTCGGGGCGGAGGATGGGTGTGTCGGAGTTTGCACCGCAGACTTGCACTAAACATGTGCTTTCTCAAACCTACATCAATTGTCTGAGTTAGACTTTTACGATATATTTATGAAGATACTATAGACAGGAAGACTTTACGTGGACATTAAAAACGTGTCGTGGATTGTATTCCATGGTTTTGTAGGAGGGTTGGAAAGATACAGTAAAGAACCAATATAGATGATCTATTATTATTGACAATACACTGAGTGAATGATGTGATTATCATGAATAGGTTCTCGGCAGCAGTTGATGCTCCACACCCAGCCTGGCACTGTGGGACTATGAAGCATCTGGACATCTCATTTAATCCATCACATTTTGTATAACACATTTAGGTGAAAACACAGTAAATGTCTTTCCGTTCGCCTCCTCTCTCCTCTCTGCCTTCTCTCCTCACTCACTTAAGCTTCCTCTCTGCTTTCTGCCTTTTTGGATCATCTCCTCTTTTTCCATTGGATTTACACTCTTGAATTTTGTAATCCCACACTCATTTTGTTTTGCTCGCTCTCTAGTCAACTTTAATCTTCTATTTTTCTCTCTGCATCTCTCTGCTGTCCTATTTTATCTCCATCTGACCTCACCTCCTCCCTCATACTGTCTGTGTCCTTCTGTCCTACTGATATTTGCCTTTCTTGTACTCTCTCCCCTTGTGTTTCCCCTCACCATTACTTTCTCTCACTTCACTGTCTCTTCCATGTCCTCCTTTCCTCCTTTCAGTTGATATGTTATCTTGTGCTCCCCATTTCTGTCCCCTTTCCTCGAACCTCTTCCTTCCTCTACCTACATCTTTCCTCTTCACCCCACCTTCATTCTCCCTCCTTTGTCTCTCCTCTCCCTTTCTTTTCGTCAACTGCCCTCTTTAGCCTGTCATTACCCCATCTGTCTTACCCCCCTTCTCCTATATCCACATCTCCCCTACAGCCCCTTATCGCTCTCTCTCTCGCTCTCTCTCTCTCTCTCCCTCATCTCTACTTGGTTCCCCACCTTCCTGTTTTTCCCACATCCCTACTACTCCTTTCTTTCCTCTCTCTCCCTTCCATATCCCCCAGATTTTACCCGGGCTGTTTCTCCTCTCTCTCCCCCATTATTACTCCCCCCCTCCCAGCCCATCGCCTCCCCTACATCCCCGTGGCCGTTCCCCAGGCGGTTGGGTGCGGAGGGCGCTGGCTGGCGGGGTGATGGATGACCATTAAGGCAGCTTATTGGAAACAGTCTGATTTATGGGCAAGCGCTGCCTCGGCCTAATGGCTTCATTTCTTTCTGCCGCCACATGATGTCACAGCCAAGGTCACCGCGGCAACGGCCCCCCTTTGTTGTGGTTTCGCTCGCTGATGACCTGAGAGGGATGGAGAGAGGGAGAGAGAGAGAGGGAGAGAGATGAAGGAGGGGACAGAAAGGGGGTTGTGAGGTTTGTTTGCGAAAGCATCGAGGTGATGTATGAGGGTGTGTAGGTGAAACGGGTTGCGTTTGCAGAAATGCTTTAGTACAAAATTTGTTAGGTATGGAAAATGTGTTTTTACTGCTTATCCTTCACCCCCTTTCCTAAAGTCTCCCTTCTCCCTCGTCCGCCTCGCTTGCACTTCCTTTCCTCCCCCCCTTTCTCTCCTCTGCTCAGTAAATTAAAAACTCCATCTCTTCCTCTCTCCTCTTTCCTCTCTTTCTCCTTCATCTCTTCCCTTCCTTCCATACCCCCAATGACGGACTACGATAAAAAAAAACACACACACGCACACACGTAGCTTTACGGCCTTCCTTCAGACAGCTATTACTCACTTCTACTTTAAATGAGTGCCGTCAAATATATGGGGCCCGCCATTAAGAAGCCGATCAATAAAAATGCCATTAGGGGTGGAGTAAAAAACGCTGATATTAGTGAAGCTCAAAACAAAATATTTGATTTTCCTTCTGATAGTTAGCGAGGCGGCGCTCTTGGATGAGGCTTCGAGCGGAGATTGAGTCGGGGGGATCCGGCGTTGGGCAGTTTTGAGACGTGTTGTGTGTGTGTTGCAGTTATTTACCCGACAACATTTATTCGAAGTTCTGTACAATGCTCCCGTCTGCCAGTTGGCACTTTTCTCATCAAATTCAGTCTCCGGAGGTGGCAGTCTGGTTGGAAGTTATGGAGACTTTTAGCAGCAGTTCTTCAATAGAAACGATATTTAATATTTGAGCAATATGTTTGATTAACTTAGAAAAAGTCTTGGATAAAACTTGCTGCGGTGCTGCGATATTTTCCTCTTCGCTGGTGATCTGTAGAAGTTCTTTACTGCAGGGTAATAATCTGAAGTGTCATTTAATCACAGATTTTATTTTTTATTTTTTTCCTGAAAATTTCCAAAGAGCCATACGAGCATTAGCGTGCCCTAGTGGAAATCAAACCCCCAACCCAGGCTTGACATCGTACAGTAGAGGTGTAAACTGAAATGTACCCCTGTAAGTGTTGGAATATAGCATAAATCAGAACTAAAGAGAAAAGTGCAAACTGTCTCCTCAACAGCAGGACTCACTAATATCAGATCAACTCCCGCTTTGGTATCCTGTCATGTTACATGATTTCTGAGGTTTGCAGTTTCAAGGCTGACACTGCTGCAGCTGCTTCGCCTGGATAAAAAAGGAAAGCAGCTACAGGTTGTTAATGATAGTTAGTAAAGCTAATTTTGATGGATGGCAACGCTTGTGGCTGCTATGACTTCGGAAGAAAACAGGATCATATCAAAAGCCTTGTTCGCATTCCTAACCGTGAAACTAACTACGTAAGCTGATAAGACCAGATGCTGGCAGCACAAATGTCCTGGGCAGGACTCTGGGAGGAATGGCAGAAACGGCAAACATCTGTCATAAGTGTCCTTCATGCTTTCTTCTGTAAAATCACAGATAAAACACTAAGAAATTTGTATAGTGTTGTCCAGTATCTACAGTGATGAGAAAAGCGAGAAAATATCAGTTTTTGGGTACACACTTGAGTTCTCCAAGCGTGTTTATGTTCCTCTGCACGTGTGGCTTTTTCTAAGATTAGCACAGCGTTTGTTCACGTACACGTGTGTACCTTGCATGTACACACGTGTGTGGGAAACCTTTGCACTCATTTGTTTTGTTTAGGTTCGTTTAAGCGCCTCGGCTCGTGAGTTTTAATCACTGTGTAAATACGGGAGTCTGACTTCATCTGTGATTTATTTATTGACAACAGACGTTCAGTGTGGGCCGCTGGGTGCTGGGAATGTGTGTGTGTGTGTCATCATTTTTGACTGACCATGGATGCAGTGAGGGGGTTAAACGTACCTCAGCTTTATGTACCCACGCTTATCAGCAGAATTGAAATGTGAAGCTGTATGTCAATTTTGCGAAATCCAATTGATGAAGAGCACTCAGCTCTAAAATGTCAGTCATTTGTGGTGATAAACATTTATTGTTGCAATTTTTCACAGTGCATACTCTCGCTTTTAGGATTGGTGGCAGGTTTTTTGTAATATTGAAAAACTTGGGGTGAAAATTAAAACGTCTCAGTCAGAAGCTTATTGGCATGATTTGGAGACTGACTTTAGAGTCAGCTGTACTATTTCAGCGTCAAATTGCCTGTTTATGCACGTCACCTCTAACTCCTTCATATCACAAGACAAGTATTTCTCTAATTTTCCGTACATGCAGCATGTTACTTGCATTTTCCATTTGGTGATACCATGCAGATAAGCAAAATAAACATTTAACACCACAGCCTAGCACAGAGTAGCATGTTTCACCCCCTCACACACTAATTTCTAACTTTCTGCAACCCCACTGGACACATTTCCACCTTACACACACCTTTACGTTATCATTCATTCACAGTAGATGCACGGACCACACACACACACAAACACATATGCAATAAAACATACAGTGTTCATCCTACCATAATATTCACATTCCAAGCAGATGTGTGCATCAGACATACATATCGTACAACATAGCGGTCATCTCTGCTCTCTGTGCCCTGTGCCGGTTTCCTTCACCCTGCTCTTGTTTGTTTAGCTGCCATGATGGATTGAGTCTGTCTTCCTTTGCTTATGTTTTTGGCCACCTCTTTGTGAGCTTTACCCGTTTTTTTTGTCTAAAGGTGTGTCTGGCCCCGTAGAACATGCTTCAGACATGAGACACTGTCCAGAGTCTCTCCAGAGTTCCCAAAACACGAGTGGTGGGAATGCTGCTGGGAAGAAGAAAAAGGCTGCTGTGGTGTATGTGCAGAAATAGATTTGTAGCTGATGTTGTTTTGTTCTGCGGGCTAAATGTTGCGTACTTGTAAGTGTCACTTTTCAGGTTACAATGCACTGAGAAAATACTAAATCATCTTTTTTATTGTGTTTTCATTTTAAAACACTTTTGTCTAAAAATACAGACATTTTATTTTCTCATGGGAAATTCTGTTTTTGCAAAGCTGTGCTCTACATCACGATTATTTTTAAAAATCAAGCAGCATTCATTAACCACACATGCACATTTGTTTTATAACTTGAAAAAACGTTTGCCGAATCATCTTTTCTGCCTTTATGATGACGATAAAGACACACCGTTCTCTTTTATTGTCTCTTCCTCTGAAAAAAAGAAAAAGAAAAACTTTTGCACTAGTGCACCAAAAGGCAGAATTTTGGGGTTTTCTTGGAAAAGGTGGTGTTAGTCCATGACTAATTTACTGCCGTTTACAGCTGGCTGTAAATAAATAGTGCTAATTATGTTGACAGCTGTAATCCTAAACAGTCAAACAACATGATGCAGTAATTAAAATGCGCTTTTTGGAGATAACACAAAAATAACTTTCTCATAACATCACAGCAACAGCGGTCTGTTGTAAAAAATAAAATAAAATAAAATAAATGTTCCAGCACTTTTCAGAAAGAAGTCTACAGTATGTGGCATAACTTCTTACCAAGGGAGCTGCAAACAAGGCAGGATACGGGAAACAGTACGTGTTTTTGATGAAAAAAATATCTGTACATAAACTGCTGTGGTGACAAAAGAACGCCACAGAAAAAAACATAAGCAAGAAGAAAGACTTTTTTCCCTGACAGTGTCAGCTGATGTGTGTTGAAAACAACATATACCTCATAGGAGAGTAGCTGATCGAGGTGTGGCTGCAGGCTCGGGCTCCAGACGAGGCAACAACACGCTCCTAAATCTCAGGCTGCTGCCCACCAAGCAATTCTCTCAGTAGGCAGTGCAGCATGGTTATGATTTATGACAAATCCCTCTCTCAATTTGTCACTGATGGCAGGAATGTATAATTCAAAACATTTTCTATTTTGCTGTGTGTTGGTTCCCTCCCTCCCCCTACACCCTAACACTCCACCACCACCACCACCACCACCAGCACACACATATACACACTCATACACACCACTATCTCTCTTACTTTATTAATTTGCTACATGTACACAAAAAAAATGTCTGAAAATGAGACATGCATGTTCGTGACTGAAGATGTTTTGTGGTGGAAAATGACACTGATACTCTTTGTGATAGAACGTTGTTGAAACGTGACAACACTTCTCTTCCTGTATGTTGTGAAGTTCATTTATAACAGAAATGTTTCATCTGCGTGACTGAGCTGCATGCTTCTGTCTGCTTCTTGTTTTGCATGTCCTTTTACGGGAGCACATCTCTGCTCATTCCGCTATATGTGTGTGTGTGTGTGTGTGTGTGTGTTTAGAGCAACCCTCCTAGATAATATTTGACAAAGGGTGACAAAGTTATAGGTTGAGAGACAACCCTAATGCCACCCAAGTTATTTTTGTCTACATCATTTTTAATGAACTTGTCTGCCGAGTTGCGAAATGTACGTACAAAACGTTCACGTACAGCATGTCACATTTGTTTTCCTGACAGTATCACCTTTCTGCAACACAATATGTGCAACTCAAGCACGATTAACATTTTTCCTGGTCGCGTTTAGGTGCTCCCATGCAGCACTCGGGAAGGTTAAGGTTTGTGAAATATTGTTTATTTGATTAACATTTAACCCAAACCACAATCTTTCCTCAACCTGAATACCAAAGTGCTTTTGTTGCCTAAACCTAACCACACGCACGACTCGGGATGCAAAACAACCGGTCTCCAGTGTCCAAGCCCGGTGGTACAAGAACACAGCGCGTCCTTGATCGGAAAAAAAGTGTAATGGAAAAATGTTACCACTGAACCAAATCCTGACAGGAATAACATTTCACTGAAATATGTTTCGCAAAACAAAATAGTAGCATATAAACATAATCTGTTGGAGACAGGGTTGGACAGAGATGGTACCTGTGTGTGTGTGTGTGTGTGTGTGTGTGAAACTATGGACTGAGCTTGTGTGCCTGTGATTCTTGCATATACAGTGTGTGTGTTATTGTGTGTGTGTGTGTGTGTGTGTGTGTGTGTGTGTGTGTGTCAGTGTGTGTTTTATATCCGCCCTCCCACCCCTCCAGCCTGCTGATAGCAGCAGCCAGGCCTTATCCCAGTGGCGAGGTAAAGATTGATGCTGCTCATCTGCTGGAATGGGGCTATAAAAGACAGCGCTGGACTGTACACTCGCCCTCCACCTCTTCTTCCTCTCTGCTTATTCCTCCGCCATGATGTACGCATGTAATGTACACAGTCTATCTATCTATCTATCTATCTATCTACCTATCTATCTATCTATCTATCTATCTACCTATCTACCTATCTATCTATCTATCTATCTATCTATCTATCTATCTATCTACCTATCTACCTATCTATCTATCTATCTGCTCCACCAGTACAGAGACACTAAGCGCTGCAGTAAAACCAGACCCCGTCATGTTCCAAGGTGAGGGCTGATCTCATACTGACTTGCCCCCCTTCGTTAACACTACACCCCCCCACAATCTGGAACATTCTCCTGCAGTGTTAAGTGCTCCTCCGACCTCAGCCTGCAACACCACCCCCCACCCCACCCTCCACTACCACCACCCTCTCCGGCCCCCATTACATACTTCCAATACTCTTACGTGTGGATGCCATCCATCTAGCTCTTTGTTGTATTTACTGTAACATTTATTTGTTACAGGACTGTGGGACTTAATACTGCACTGCAACACACCTTGAATATTTAGTTATATGACCGACGCACTGAAAGGGCTTGGCTTTTTACAGCTGTGTAAAATTACTAGTAACACATTTAAGCTATTTATTGTCATAGTCAGCCTTCAGAGACTCAAAGCTTGACATGAGACTTGCTCTCAAAGACTGGAGACTTGCCTGAAGTGACCTGGACTTGTCTAAAGTCTTAAAACAAGCTCCTGACAGCAAACTTCATGCTCAAGTACTCACTCGTGAGAGTTTTTCACGAGCCTCCTCTCTCTGTTGCAACATGAACACAGAGATCAATGTCCAGGAATGTTTTTCTAACTTTATCTCGCAAATGAGTCCCATGGTTGCCATTTTGAACGTGCATCAAATTCAGGATGGGGGAAACAAATACGGAAGGACGAATGCTGAATCAAGATACTCGCAGATATCCAGCTGAGGGTTTTTTTGCTGATGTCCTGCTTCAGAATTGTGTTGCACTTTGCTCATCAGAGTTTATTGAATTATAAAATTAGTGCCCCAAATTCAAATCCCTGTGTAAGCTATTTGTTAACTGTACTAAAGTCGTGACCATGTGCTTTTAAAACACATACGCAGTTTGACCAAAATGTAGATCGTAAATTGTCGCGGTGGTGATGTGGTCAATATGTCCACCGTACCCCCTGGCTGTGCAGTTATCCCCTGTGTACGGCTCGTGAGCTGGAGGAGAATTAACATGTTGTGGGGTAAGTGATGGATAGTTTAGGTAAGAGAAACAATATCCACCGGTCTGTGTTTTTGCAATTGCATGCCCAGTCCGCTTATTTCCCATGGTGCCCTTGGTAGGTCAGTCACCAACAGCGCTTCAAGCACGACTAATTTTGCATCCTTTAATATTGCATGGAGCTCATTTAGAGCATGTGGGGTTGGGATACACACAGTACACACACACACACATGGACACAGACAAGCATTCAAACACACTTTCTCTGTTGTAATTTTCCCTCTCGGCAGCTCTCAAGGGTGTATTTTAGGATGTTGCAGAGGGTTTTGGATTGATGTGGTTACACATGGCAAATGGTGTCTCAACTCGCGTGTGTGTGTGAATGTTTTTGTATCATCTGTGTGTCTATGTGTGTACACATGTGCATGGGAACATATATATATATATATATATGTGTGTGTGTGTGTGTGTGTGCACTTGTGTACTTGCATATTCCCCAGCTCTACAAGAAAGCGATGCAAACACCCTTTCTGCCGTTCTCTGAGTCATCAATCACGCTGCCACTTTAATTTATGTGCCACTTCTGGTTGCATTGTCATTTATTTTTTGGGGGGGAAGAATATCACCGTTGCACAGCTCTGGAGAGACCTGGCTCTGTTCGTAGCATACATATTGCTTTTTAACCCTTTATGGGCTGACTATTGGCTGAAAAGTAAAGCGATATATTCTGTAGACATGCTTATGAAACAATCCACAGGTTCGCTCATAAATGTCAAAAGTAATTTATTCAAAAATCAAACAAAAGTTGCAAAGATATAGTCCGAGTTCAAATATTTGTTTTAATTCCATTTCCAAAGACACAAGCACCTAGTGCATAAGAAGTCATTACAAGAGTTATTAACCTCACTTAAGTATTTTATAGATTAGCAGATCGGATACTGCAGATACCGTAAATGTATCTTGCCTTTTGTGGAAATGAGCAGCCAAAATTCAGCTCCATAAGAATTTTGACCCACTTCTGTTCTTGTGTTGCAAAATCAGGCACCAGAGGCCAAGGGTTATAAGTTGAGGGGTCATGCAAGTCATGACTGGATGAGGTCAAAGTGAGGTTATTTCCGTTTGGGGATTCCAGACTATTCCTGTCCATCACATAAGGCAACCTAGAAGACCTCTTCCACCCGGAGCCTCTGCCCGAGTCCCTGCTGTCAGAGTGATGTACAACAGAAGGCAATAGATGCTGAGAGTGCAAGAGATTGAAGGGAGTCTGTTGGGGGAAAAAATGCACACACACACACACTTGTTCCCCTTTCAAGAGGTTATACATTCCATGCAAGGTTTGCAAGGTTATTTCCAAAATGTATTTCATTGACTGCTTAAAATATAATATGTATATACATATAATATACATACTTCTCATAACAATAAAATGCACAGGTGGAGCTAATAAGATTAATGATGGCTCTGTTCCATCGGTGTATCAGTAAGCCACGACACTGATGAGAACACAGCCATTAATTACGTTATTAATTACACCAGTGGTTTCCCCACTACTGCATGTGAGAATGTCTGCTGTGACAAAGGGCCACCGCTTTGCTTTTTGTTGCAATCACTATGGAGACGTAACAGTCGGTTAAAGCCGCACTCGCATTCGCAGACTGCGTACCAGCTGCTTCATTCATGCTTGGCCATCAGTGGCTCATTCACAGCTGGTACGGGCTACCAGCTGCAAAGTAACGTCCAATCGTATGCAGGAATACAGCGCAGCCGCTATAACCTGAAACTTCTCGTGCCGATGTCGTTTACCGCCACAGCTCCTTCCACCGACCCAACCTTCTCGTTAACGTTGGTTACTGCTGAGTGAACTAAGATTAAATGTTTGTATGTTCTCCCTCAACAAGCAAAGCGTTTTATGATAAATCTAACTTGCTTAATCAACTTAAATGTGGATCACAGATGAAGCATCCTTCAATTGAATTGTGAGTTTGGTGAAATCGGTTGTTGGCGCTCATGCAATGGCCTCTTCGCGTATCTGTTCATGCATCATTGTTGGGTGTGATGTTTGTGAGTAATTACAGAACAGAAGAGGCCATCTTCCGACGACTTTCCCAAAGAAAGGTGAGAACCCCGTGGATGCGTCAGACTTTATCACATAGATGGAGTAATCCAGCCCAAGCCTGGAAGGCACTCTTTATGAAAGTACTTGTGTTATGTTGTGACAGTTTAACCTATGTGAACAATGTGATGCAATAAGCCAACCTGCTTTATTGACTATGTGAATCACAGTCAGCCTTGATTCAGTGTAGCTACCAGCTAAACGCTACATGCTACGCGCTAATCTCCCGAGTGTAACTTGATACAGGCGGAGCAGATCTCTCCACCCTGCTCCAGGGATCTTTATCTTTGCAACGCGATTGAATTATTTCTTCTTGCTCGGCTGAAGGAATTGAGTTACAGTGACAATAATGTACAACAACAGACTGCTTGTGTCACGGACCCGTGTCAAGAAAATAAGAGCGGAACGCATAGCAAGATGCTAATTTAGCAACAAGTGAGGCTCCTTTTGAGTACGAGAAGGAATTCAAAATGACACACACACACAAAAAAAACAAAGCCAAAAAGAAGAAAAATATTCTCCATATTCTTTCAACAAAGACATTTTCACAATGGCTTCCAAAGTTAAGAGGATTGTGTGCAGCCTTATTGATTTTTTTTGTAGCAGTGTCCGGGAGATGGCGCCGAGAAAATGAGGTCTGGCTCGAAGGTTTATGTCCTGCCACAGTTAGGAGGAAACGTGAGCCGAGGATTCAGCTGGCCTTTTATTGTAAATGTGCTCCCTCTAGATGGACTTAAAGTGTCTGTTTTCCTGGCTATAGGAGGGGAATTAAATATGAAGGGTATCAGTAAATGGGCAGGAAGACTCCAAACGAGTGCTTAGGGACAGTTTCCCATTATTGTCATCTATTATCTTGGACAGATAGTGATGTTGGCCACCGAGTCGTCGATTGCAATCCACTGCACGTTGGTGGCAGGCAGACAGGTTATGGGTTATGTGAAAACAAAGTAGCACAGTTAACTGTGAAAGGGATAATTTGGGCCTACTTTGCACCACAATCAAATAGAAAACATTCATAATTAATGCAGGATGTGAGACAATACACCAGAACAGCACAACAGAGCTTCCAGTTCATGATTAAATAACAAGCTGATGTTAACCTGCTGTAAGCATACTGTTACAGTACATTAAGCCATATTCTTAGTTATGGCAAATATCATTGTAGCAGAGATGATTTGATTTTATTTCAAGGAAAACAAAATTCAGGATTGTGTGAAATCTGACATATTAATCCCCGTCTAGTGCGATGTGATTAGGTTGCTGAAAGATTCATAGATGTTACGACCACATATTCTTGTCAGGCATCCACCACTTTAGCACCACGTGATATGTCGCTGTAGTATTCTTACTGGATGTTCAGCCCGTGTCAGATACTAGCTTAGTTTTGGGCTCACCTCTGCGTAGCCGCTGTAAAACGCTGGTCTGTACACAGACAGTCACTCTGAATAATAGGCCTGCAAGCCATAAATGTCAGCCCTTTAAATCACACACAGGCCAGCGCTGTGTCCCAGAGAGAGAATGCTTCATCACCGCTTAAACTACAGCCGCCCATTTATTATGTGTATGTTTATAAATCACTAAGGAGACCTCACATTCCTGAAGCCTGTAAAAAAGAGAAAGGAGAGAGAGAGAGAGGAAGCTTGGAAAGAGAGAAAGAACAGGGAAAGAGGGACTGAAGTGAAGATGTGTGAAGAGTGAAGAGTGGTCAAAATGAGGAGCTGCAGTCAACGTCATGTCTCATTGTTTCATATTCTGAACTATGATGAATATGATGGGGAATATTTTTGGAAGGTTCACTGCTGGCTGCGGAGCCAGACAATTATTTAGTTTTGTTGTCTGTGCGTATGAAGCCTCTCTCAAATCTTATGTTACTTTTATAAACACCTGACTGAGTAATAAATTAAAGGCTTCAGACTTGCTGGTCAGTGCATAAAAAAACACAAGGAGGGCTCAGTCATTCTCTTTCATAATGCTGCTGCTGTTTAAACAAAACATATGCTGCTTGTTTCATCATAAGAATACTGCACAGAGACATCAAGGTGCACAGTGGTAGATTTTGCGCCATCATTTTTGAGCCAAAAAACCCAGTCGGACCATATATGAGTGCAAATGAACTAAAAAGTCCAGCACATGGTCTATATAGTCTAAGTGAAAGACATAACACATGTTTTACCGTGTGACCTATAACCGAAGACATACACAATATGCACTCCTTCAGCCATGATATCATACAGGTGTCTGCGCAGTGTCAAGCTACACCACCTTTCTCCTCAGACTAACACTCTTTTGTTATGGACAGTTAATATTAACACTCGGCTGACAGTGAATTCCCCAGCGTCAGCCAGAAACGTCTGTCCACAGGCAAAAATAACTCTTCTACCGAAGATCAGTCAAAATAAGCCAATCAGGTCTTTCATCCTGGCCCTTTTTTACAGTCCCAGCTCTGGAGATTTATGAGTTACAGTGAGATGTATAGTTATCCAATATATGTATATACATGCTTTTTATGAAGCAGAGTGCCTTTGCTCTCTCCATTCTCCCTCATAAAAGATGGCACATTCCTAGATTTTACTCGACCAGTGGTCCCTTTATGTTTGGCTCGAGGGTTTGGATGAAGACTCGTCTTTTCTTTGTTCCTCTCCAACCTAGTCTGACTTCTTTGTCCGAGTAAGACTCATAAAAACTGATACTATCAGGTAGCTGCACAAAGGACCTCATTCATATGATGCACTGTTGCTTGTTCTGTCTTGTGCCTGTTGCTCTATTATACACTTAACAATAACTTAACAATAATACTCATAACCTACCAACTTTTGGATTTTTAGGAAATTTTGTGTCAGTGTTATCTGATTTTCATGACATAAAGATGATTTACAAACTATGATTTATTTTTTTTTAAGCTAATATAAATCATTATGTTGACATTTGTGGATTTTGCTACAAGGACACTTTGATTTTGCACGATTCTGGTGGCCCCTGTGGACAAAAACAGTAGTGTTTCCATCGCCTTGTGTCCTAAAGGTCTTAATCTGGATAAGCACAGCTATTTGCTGAAGTAATGCATCCCTTTATGGCTAGGTAAGATTAATAACTGTAATATGACAATGGTGAAACAATGTAAACTTTGTTTTAGTACAGTTCATACATAGTTTACATGCGAGCCCTCATCATGTTATGTTCAGAATGAAAGCCAACACCAAGTTACGGTAATGTTAATGTCCACCATGACCCATAGCAATGTCACATACTTCATAAATAAAATCTGTCTAGGAGAAAGACGACCAACCAGTTCAGGATCGGTGTTGGATCCTTTCAAGTCCGGCAGTTCTCTCCGTCTCTTGAATGACTCTCTCTATCTCTGTCCCCCTTTTTTTTTTACCCTTTGTTGATTCTGCCCCTGTATCAGCCATAACCACAAAATACAACATCAAAAATAAAACTCTTCTCTTGGATAACAAACTGCTCACTGTGAAACTTTACCTCACTGTGAAAATATAAACAAAGGCTCCTCCAGTCTGCGTGCCTTAAATCATTTCGTCTGCTTTTAAGGGGACCTGGTGACAGGCATTAAGAATAACTGTATAGAAATGGCCAGTCTTCTTGCCGATGAAACTAGTGGAAAATGTGTGGAAAATAAATAAATAAATTGGGATAGGATTGACTTCATGTGCAGTGCACAGGACAAATCTGCAGAGAAAAGAGCTCCTGACTAACACTGCTGCTGTCCTTCTGAGAAAGAATAAAAAAAATCTAGAATTACATTTTAAACAATGATTGTGAAATTATGTCGTAAGAACAAACTTGTACCCACTCTAAACAGTATTCCATTCACACCCGCTGTACAGTGTACTCCTCCTCCTAACACACAATCACTGGCCCACTTTCTCTTTTCCCAGGCTGCTCTGTTTTCCCTCAGGTGCTGTGGGGAGTTTGACAGCAGAGACTGAGGAAACCACATCTCATCAGCTGCTTGGATCCAGTGGGCTGCACCGGGACACACTTCTAGCCTGTGCCCCCTTCAGATTCCAGATTCAGGTTTAGCAAGTCTATTTTTGTCTGGAAGTTTTTGGCTTTGACCCCTGAACTCCTCACCACTGTGTGCTTGTGAGGTTGCCAATCTAGGACGTTTCCCTCAAGAGTGTCTCTGGAGGAGCCTCTGGAGGAATGGCATTAAATTATTATGTTTGAGTACAACCACAAATCCCCAAGTCTGGTCCAATACAGACCCATATTAAGGTTTGTCAGGATGGTGTTTCTTTCTCATATATGTTGACACTGATGAAGGAAATGCATTCTATTACTGTACTTGGAGTGTGAGAAAGGGCATTAAACAGTCACATGAATTAGGCCACCGATACATTTCACATTTCACATACAATTAGAAAGTGGAGCTTGAGAATGAAAGAGGAAACGGGGATGCAGCATAAATATACTTATAGATATAGTTTCTTGGCTAAACTACTGAAAAAAAAGATGCTCCATTAACAAAATTAGCTACATACCATTTTAGTCTTTGAATTAGTAAATGATATATCACATGCTGTGTTTGTTCTAGAAGCTAAAAATGGACGGATATTTAAAAATCAACCGTTTTAAATCTTCACCACACATTCCTTCTGAATGTCAGGTTGTACTTTTTGACCGCGCTGCTCGGCTGCTCCACCAATCCGCACACACACACACGCACGTCAATACAGACCCTTGCCTGCACTTAATTGAGACGTATCTGTATCGAGCAGCCAAATCTACAAGTCACTCATTGAATATGAAAAATTGAGTACGGGGGAGGCAGGAGGGGAGATCAATGATATAGATCTGCATGTGCAGACCGAGCCTCCATCCTGTGTGTGTACGTGTGTCGTCGTGTTTGCGTGTGTGTGTTGGGGGGGGGGGGTTGCTGCAGCGTTATTGGACATCTGAATGAGTAATGATGTCGTCCCAGACTGGGCAATTACCACCAGCGCTCGTTTATTAAAGAGGGGATGGAGAGATGGAGGAAGGAGGATGGTGGCTCTGGTGCCGAGGAAATGACAGAAGGGACAAATGCAGGAAATTCTACATTTATTCCATATCATTTATTAAATGTTATATCCACACCCAAATTTATGTTTTAGCTTGTTCAACACTGAGGCACAGAGTCTGATTTAAGTCCTCTGCCGATGGTTGTAGTTCTCTGAAAGAGCTGAAAAGATGTGATTGATTTATATGATGTTGTTGTTGTTGTTGCTGGGGAACAGCTAACAGTTAGCTCGTCCCACCGATACATCAGATCAATTTTGAGTTCATTTCAGCTTGTTAGCCAACCGTCAATGCCTAAACATATCCGATCAGCACAGAAGTTAACAGATCAAGTAGGACCATTAATTAGCACTCCTAGTTCCAAGCAGTGCCACATCACAGCGACATCAACAATGGAGACTACTCCTAGCTAGTTAGGCAGACAGACAGTAGATTGGAGGTTTACTGGGCTGATAGAGAGGGCACAGGACTAGAGGACACAAGCCTACCCCCATTTTAAGTCCTTACTGACCTATAAAACAACATCAGTTCTCCACTTTCATACGGTGACAGTGCTAACTAGAAACGTTCAAAGCATTGGTCACTTGTTCAAACACAACCTATGGTGGCATAACCTTCAACTGTGTTAAGGTGGGAGTAGTGTAATAGGGTTATACCTCTTCATTTCCAAAAGTTAACCAGACCTTAGTGAAACCATTTGCAAAGCCCTTTTTTGCTTGAATTTCTGCCTTGAATTTCCTATTTGGTTCAGGGTTTCCTGACCTTTTGGTCAAATATCTGCCCTGAAAACTATTAACCTCCAGCTGCCTCCATGTTTTCTGGATAGCAAACTACAGAGAGAAATTCTCCCTCTCCCACACACTCTTCCCCTTGCTCTTTCCTTTCCATTTTGCCTTTTTCTTTCCCACTTCTCACCTCTTCTCTTTTCTCACCATGTCTGTCTGCATGTCTGAAATGCTAAGAAAACATTGTGGCTATGTTGGCTATGTTGAGAATCAGTCAGCAGCTGCTTGGTGATCAATGGGAAAGAAAACAAATCGTGGCCAAAGGAATTTGGTTTTTGAACTTTCCCCACTCTGTTCATAACTCAGAAACGGTGCCAGGGAGGAAAACCAGCGTTTGACAAATGATAGTTGATATTGATGGCTGTGTGTGAGTGCGTGTATACATGCATCCATATATTTATGCATATATGAGCATGCAATATATATGTGCCTTTGTGTGGATTCAATATCTGTGTCCATTTTCTGCATCAATCTATCTTGTTCTATTATTATTCTCCTGAAACCCTACCAGATATAGAAATATGTCTATTTATACATTCATATTGTGTGTGTATGTATTTTGCATTTGTCTCAGAGAGAGAGAAAGAAATTGTCAAGAGGGCCTCATTTGCCCTTGTCCATTTGAACCACATCCTGCCCCAAAATCACCCCCTCCCGCGCACACATCCTCACATGAGTAATCTTACAGTAGTACACCCCCCCTCTGTTATGTATACACACATTCATAGATTGGCAAGACGTGCTTGACTCATGACTCAACCCCAGACACTCGCCAATGCCGCTGTGTACGTCCAGTGGTGCCACAGCACTCGGAGCGTCCTCGCTCTGTCCCTGCCGTGTCACGAACCCACATAGAGGGTATATTGTTCATCAGGCTTGGGAAAGACCAGAGTTCAAGGACATTAATAGCTACAATGTGTAATTTCCCTCCTCTACCCTCCTGCGCCACATCCTACTCATTTGGCTTTTAGGAAATTTGGGTTTTGGAAATGGGGATATTTCATCTGGGAAAGTACCATTGACAAAACTTGACTGTCTCGATGAAAAGCATTAACTAAATTATTAAAATGCCAAGGTTTGAATTTCTGCAACAAACTTTAACGTGAAATGATCAGACCTAAACAAATTAAAACACGGTGATGAATATGAGAATATAAGGTGGCTTCCAAAAAAATGGCAGTTTTATGTAGTATGCCTCAAATAATTTGTGCGCAGTATAGCATGTGATATCCAGACTGATAAGAGTAAAGCTCCAATAAACATTTTACTTTTTACATTTTACTTAAAGGACCAATTTGTAGGATTTAGTGGCGTCTAACAGTGTGGACTACTGTAGAAAAATGGTGGTTCAACATGGCAGAATCCATGACAGAGACTTTTGGCATCTGTGGATATAAAAGACTGATTCCAACATAATAAAAGATTCATGATTATTTTTTCCAGGTGAGTATACACTAGCGAAAACATAGTTATGCATTTTATATGACATATTCTGTAAATTAGCCCCCTAAATCAGACACACTGGACCTTTAATATGCTCTTTAGCTAGATTTGCTGTATATTTTGCTCACTTTGGCAAACTTCTAAACTAGAGTTAGTTAGAGAGATTGTGGACATTGTGGGTGGCTGTGTGTGCAGGTATGTATGTTACATACATCTTATGTGAGTAGTAAAGTAAGAAAGAAAAGCGCTGCAGTAAAAGCTTCTCCTTTATATTCTAAGATAAAGTACAGAGGAGCAAACCTAGGCTAACACCTTTCGACAAGGTTTATCTCTGATAATAAAACAAATATTTGACCCCTCCCACTTCGGTGCGGTGGGTGTGCCACTATGTGCCAGCACCTCATCTTACGTGCCACCGAGGAGCCTGTGATGATTATGCCGAACTTGTCTCCTGTGTGTGCTAATTGCCAAACCCAGCATCACCTTAGCTATTGTCTAATTAGTCTTAATAAGATAATCGAACACCAATTAAAGTGAACGAATCATGGCTTTGAAGAAAAAAAACCCCAACATGTTAGCATGTCGTCACTGATGTGCAGATTCTGGGTTTCACCTCGTTACAAAGTGGCCTAAAATTAGAATAATCACATTTATTGCTTTGTTGTGAAAATGTGTTTGTTTACTTGAAGTTGGTGGATAACACACGTCAGCTGACACATAAAGTTAATCAATCAATCAGTAAAACTTTATTTATAGTGCACCTTTCATAGTGTCATTTAAATGTGGCCGACAACTTAAAAATAAGGCACAAGAAATCTAAAACATCAAAAAAAAAAAAAAAAAGCAGTGCACGCAAGATAAATCATGCAGAAATGTCAATAAAATGTGACTAAAAATTACAAAACTATTGTGAAACATAAACAAGTATTTATTCATTCATAAGATGCATGAAGACACAAGAACACATGCAGACATCCTCAGTTTCACAGACCAGTGTTTGCTCAGATACTGGCAAACGTGCACAGATACATGTATCTACATGCCTATAAGTCCCGAACTCCCACATATGAAGACATAGACCAGAGGCCACTCTTTCATTAGAGGTGTCACAAACATGAATTATAAATCAGAATCCTCCTTCACCTCAGTCTCCGGGCTTTTACTACCCCCTTCTTCTTTTATTTTTATGTAAAACACATTGTGAAAGGTCACTGAAGAGAGGCAACAGAGAAAAAGCGAGAGCATGAGAGTCGGGTGTGTGTGTTTCCGTGCACGTGTGCATGCGTGTATGTATATATATGCGTGCATGTGTGCTTATGATTATGAGTGTCATTCTTTGGTGTGTGTGTGTGTGTGTGTGTGTGTTTTCAGCGGGGGTGAGGCTGTGTCTCCTATGCACGCTGTGCTCATTGAGAAGTGGTGTCTTGTGCCTGGGGGGTGGGGGTGCCGGCGAGAGGGCAGGCGGGCGGCCAGGCACCAAAGAAAGAGGTCACATCCATATTCATCGCATTGGACATGCACATGTAAACCACTTTTAATATGCCGTGACAGGGGGAAGTTTTGTTGAGGCGGAAGGAGAGAGAGAGAGAGAGAGAGAGAGAGAGAGAGAAAGAGAGAGAGAGAGAGAGAGAGTAAAGGAAAGGCAGAGACGGTGACAAATAAGGAAGGAATAGTTGTGAGAAATGTCCACATGTGCGTCTTCATTGGTCCCTGAGTGACTTCCTGGTGAAGTGCAATGATTAGAAATAGGCAGTCGTAAATAAGTTCCAAACATCCCGAACAAACAGATGAACAGATGATTCTAGTTTGACCAATGTGACTACACCATTTTGAATCCCCAAAATTAAATAAAACTGGAATATTGATGATGAAGGAAACTAGAACCCTTATGAGGGCCAGATAGTTGAAAACGTCTGGTGAATAAAACATGGTTTTAATTTTGCTCTTAATGAAACACAAGTTTTTTCTTTGCAAAACCTTTAAGCAAATCATTTAAGCAAAGACATTTGCATGCATGCTGTATGAGATGCATGCAGCATTATTCAGTCAATAGGCTATCTACGGTATCTAAAGCACATAGATATAGAGCTAATTCAAGCAAGCAAGCATTCAATCTGCATGGAAGACAAAAAAAAATGCTTGTTATAATAAAGCTCTCTGAGGTCACCGAGGGCATATCATCTTCACATCATAACTGGGGGCCCAGGTAGCTAGTTATGACAATGTGGCATTATATGGCAGCGTTTGAAGTCGACCAGTGACAGCCTCTCACTGTAACCGCCTGTCACAAGCCCCCGCTTTGAAGTCAGCCGTGATGAAAAAGAAAAAAAAGAAAGGAAGAAGAAACGTAATCCAGTCAAATTAAGAGGTCATGTCAAAGCAGCATCTGACAGACTTTGAGAAGGTGGTACGGTTTCTGTGTGTGTCGTGTACCTATAGAAGGAAGGCTGCAAATCTATCAAGTGGTGGGACGACAGTTTAGAAAGAATTGGAAGAACGGGATCTTTTTGCAGGACACTTAACCTCCTGATACCCTGCTGGATGGCCTTTTTGACAATGGCACCACTTACCGTCATGAAGCGCTGCGTTCATTCCTTACCTGTATGGGCCTACATTGGACCATCCCTGGGGTGGGAAGGGGTCAAAGTGGGGGTCGGACTCCAGGGATGGGGTTTTCTAGTAACTCTACTCCCGACTTTCCAGACAACACCAACGTCCCCTGGGCATCTCCACCCTCTATGGGCTTTAATTCCAACAAAGGTTTAGTGGCGACAGGAGCTTCCCTAAGCGGACAAATTATGCTATCGGTTTCCCTGCTCTTGTTGGAGAATGAGAACGTCTGGCTTCCCTTAAAATGGAAGTGAAGTTCTCCATCTGGAAATGTGTTTGGAGTCAATCAAATCAAAGTTGACCCGAATTTGCAAGCGCATTTGTTCTCTCATGAGTATTTAAATTAACTCCTATTCATTGTGTTTAATGAAACATAGTCAGTTTTAATCTAAGCTCAAAATACTGTACCACCAGCATTGTTTTGGGGGGAATCTGGAAGACAGGTTTATCCTGTCCAGCAGAGCAGTGTGCAGTGAATCTTCCTGGGCTCTAACCTCCAGCTTGCCTCGAACAGTAGGGAATCCTCCTCAATCACTATAAGGAGGTCCTTGCAGCCCCACTCATATTTTAACCACCAGACCCACACCATGGGGCGCTGTGTAACAGCCCGTCAGTGGCTGTAACCTAAGCGCCAAAATTGCTTTTTGACGATGTACCTAGTGTTGTTTTAAGAGCCCCCGTCTGTCCTGCCCAGCCCCCGCCCACACAAAATATGATTTAATCATTTTTCTCACTTACTCTTCTCAGCATGGGAGCGAAGAGAAAGAAAGAGAGGGAAAGTGAGAGGGGCTGGGGGAAGGCAGGGAAAAAGCATTCCAAAGTGGTGAAGAAGGGGAGACATTACGGCAGTTATTTCCGCAGCGAAGACGAGAAAAACCTCTTCGTAGTTCTTAACAGGATCTGGTCGCCGAAGCTGAAGCTCTTGAGAAGTCCTCCGGGTAAAAATCTGAGCAGGCTTTTAATCAAGAAGCAGTGGACGTTATACAAACAAGAGCCTGTGCTGATGTCATCCTGAAAAATCTGTCCTTTTAAAACTCAGACCTCTACTCCATTATTTACATTCAGTGGGTCTTTTTTTCTACAGTATAAATTGCAGATCATTTCTCATACAAAATATAACTTTTCCACTTCTCCAATTTTTTTTTTTTTTTTTTCCCAAGACTGGATGCAAAAAGTAATAACTTTCAGTGGTATTATAATAGGCCATGGCTGCAAAATATCATGCTATCATGCATATCTGTCTCCAAACCAAGCCGACAGAATCGGTATACTGTCAAATTATACTTCAGTAATGTGTTCGCAAACAGTTGCCTACTTACACATTCACCAGATACTGGATTGTCTGCATTGAAGTTGTCTCAGTCACCCTTTTTCTACTTGGTTTGGTCAACTCTGTGGCCTTGAAATTACATTTAAATACTACTACTTTGTTTTACTAATTACATTTTGAGAGTAAACATATAATTGCTTGCCTGCATTGTATTAACAGACTGAGTCTGGCGTGGTTAGTTTTATGAAACAAAGGCACTTTGGTTAAGGTTAGGGAAAGATTGTGGTTTTGAATAACAGTTAATAAAGTAAACATGTCTCACGCTTCAGGTTACTTCTAACTTTCTCAATATGTAACCAAGACTTCGGTCTTTCCCTAACTGTAACGAAGTGCGTAAATAAAACCATACAACCGAAGGAAACATGGTCGGTAAATGTTTTGCAGACACATTCAGTATCAACGTTTTCTTCAAGTTTCTTTACATGACAGTAGTTTCTAGGAGAAAAGGTTGGATGTTCTCATCTCCTGGGAAAAATATTTTTTTTATTGGTTTGCCTTGACCAGTCATGTTTTCGTCAGCTCTTTGCCAAACTCATTCAGTGTAACCACACCACAGACAACATTTGGACTTTGGTGCTTATTTTTTTTTAAAAGTGAGAGAGGCAGAATACAGTAGTACAGTCTATTAAAATATGAATGAGTCAGCCTGAGCCTATACTGTGGACAACCAACCACTGGAATAGCTCCCATGCTTGCCAACACCCATCTTTGCTCATCTCTTCCCACCCCACTCTCCTCCTTAGGAACATATTGTTCCCACACCCTGCTGGCATCAGTGGTTGACACCCACTTTAGAGCTCTGAAGCACTGTATACATATGACTGCAAGTGGTGTTACTGTTACCATGGATCACTTTACCCACTGCCATCAGTTACTCTAAGTCTGACAGAGACCCAGTGTGGGTTAATGGGGGGGATGCTGTGGTATATTCATCACCCTTACAGATGTCTGACCTGTCTTGATATAGGATTTCTGCTGCATAGCTAAAACAGGTATAGGTTTCACAGAAAGCAAACATGCTCACAGTACTCAGCTCTTAAACCTCATTGTCTTTCTAACTTTAGTGTACTTTATCAGATGTTTATTTAAGGATGTGTTTCTGGCTGTTAGGTGGCTGAAAAACACCAAATCACTGTGACAGAAGCATCACTTAAGGAGCTGATGAAGTTGCTACCATGTGAAGTAGAGATTCCTTGTGTCACAGTGTTTCATTTGCTGCCATGGAGGATTCATCTGTCTGCAGTCATGGGAAGTCAGTTTGACATACTTCCTGGTTGCTTCCCCTGGATACTACCATGTTTAAAGAAGGGGAGGGCAGGAAGTAGCATGTGTGTGTATTTTTGATCATATGTGTTGGTATTGGTTGCTACATGGATGCTTGGTTCTGTAACTGCATCATCACTGTGATAGAAATTAGTATTTCTAAATGTCTGTTTAAATATTTGATCAATGTTATATGTATGTATATAATAGGCACCCCCACTGGTGGTTTAATCCAATTTACCTTTCCAATTATTCACCTGGAGGGTATATAAGGGGTGGTTATGTTGGTTGTTGCTTGATGCTGCTTCTCTGTTCTGTTGTTGTCCAAAGTCGTACAAAAAAAAAAAGGCCTAAAGGAGACCATGTGTTAGCGAACAGTTGCCCGTCTACACACCAAGCAGATACGGGGCAACATTTGTTTGGAGCCGTGTATCTGCCCACATGACACCATGGCAAATGTAAGTCCAATCACCTTTTATCTCTGATTTTGTCTGCACCAACACCTGAAGAATTTCTGGCTTTCTAACTGTGTTCTAACCAGTTGCTAAGCTAAATTTGTCTGCCTGTCTTTGGTGTTGGGCATGTAGTGTCCTGGAAACTGCTTCCTGCATTGATGACTCAACTACACAGTGAATCTGTAGCCTGGAAAACCAAAAGATGAGTTAAAGAGACTAAAAAGCCTGCACAGCTGCAGAGTTGAGTGGTAATCTGGCACTATACGCAAGCCTTTCACATTCATCAAAAATAATGATTAATGCAGGTTTAACTTTTGCAACTTCTGTGCCCGATCCTTCAAGTAAATCATCCCTTGAGCTCTCCTGTCTGTAATGATGATAAATGAACAACAGGCATAGGTCAACTCATAATAAACTGGACTGTCTTTACATTAGGTTTGCTTGACATTATCAAGATGGGATGAATTTATTTTTTTATTGATCTCAGACAATAGGTCACAGTTTGCCTCAACAGGCTCTCTTGTGTCCGAGGTGAAATGTTGCCGTTTAGTTATTCACGTCAGTGGTTGTTCAGAGACCGAGACTTGATATTGCCAAAGCTTGCTTCTTGGAAACCTACCACTCTCACTCTCTCCAACACACTGGGGAGACGTGTATCCTCAGCACTTTTGTGGGTCATCACAAGAAGAAGAAGAAGAAAAAAAAAAAAAAACATCATCGATGCCAATGTCCTTTCAGCACGCCCTTGCCCCTTCACACTGCACGGCTCCTTCTTTCACCCCTCTAGTGCCTACCCAACCCGTGATAATAATGACGAACATCATTTATGCAAATGTAATTAGGCCGAGAAACATGATAGTGGAGCGCAGGGCGCCAATGGAAATTTATCACTGAACACTCAGGCTCTAAACATTCAATTAAAATATTGAATTTCACCGGATTTAATCTAAACGTAATAAATTAAGCAGTGGAAGAAGGGTTTGTACTAGAGCAGGCTGACATTTGGCTGTCTGTATCACACTTGGAGATGGTCATTGATTCCACTACCAGGCTCCAAGATGCAGACTGTTAGACAAAGTACAAGGAGTGAAGGTGATGTCTACTCCTTATATTTGCATCTGGGTCGATGTTTCATGTAGAGGTGAGGCTGGGTTATCCTGCCAAGACAAACTAGTGCACCTATAAAAATAATTAAATAAACGTGCAATTAGATATGTGGCGCGTCTCCGTCACATGTCCGTCTAACTGCTGTCCAACTGTATAGTGGAGCTTAACTTGTAAACAGAACTTGAGGTCGGAAAAACAGAGGTGAGGACACAGACACTATCAATAGAGGAGACAGTGTGGAGTTCAGGAAGCTATCCATCATGTCGGGGTGCAAGGATCCAAAATAAGCTTGGCTGAGACCAACTCTCACATATGGTGCTTTTGTCTGTACAAACATTTCTCAGAGGCAGAATAAAAATCATTGTTCAACCTAAGCAAGGAGTTTAAATCAGGCTGCAACCTCTATAGCTGGAAAATGATGCCAATGCGGAAATGCTAAAAACTGTAATCAAGCGGCTCGAGCAGCCGCTTAAGACAGGCTGCAAAAGTGAGTCAGTCTCCATAAGTCCCCATGTTAAAATGTCCAACTTCACAGTAGAAATAAACATGTTTAGAGCCTGGTACAAAAAACAGTTTTGGTCTCTATAGCTAATTTCCCCGTTCATGACAACTGTACTGAGGGTGAATTTTTATACAACTCACCTGTTCAAATGATATTAAGGCTTAAAGTTGCGCATAATTAACAGCGTGGCTGCTTTGATTGACAGGTAGGTGCCATTACCGATGGCTTATTGGAGCACTCAGGCGTCATTCTGCCCGCCTTAGGTCAGGCAGTGATCCACGTCTTTGCCGATATTTAGATTAGCCGGGAGGCGGAAGAAGCAGTACATCCAACATGGCGGCATCCAGCAGCTCTGTCCATTCTTTATACTGTCACTGGTTTAAATACAGTTTTGTCTGCATGACAAAATAAAGTCTGACTGCAGGTAGGGCTCCCGTGCTAATAATAAGAAGAAGTATAAGAAGTATATTTGAGTCACCAGTGTGAAAATGAGAGAAATCTAGGCTTTCATCTTTCTACATTTTGATTTTAAAACTGCATTTTGGGTTGTAAAAACAATATTGACATGCTGTCGCCTTGTAAAGTTGATATAGCAAACACATCTGCATTCAGTTGGAGTTATGCCTTGAATCAAATGTTCACTCTAATTTTAGGTCTCAGCTCCTGAGGGGGAAATATCTAGCTCTTTAGTTGCTCCTCTATGTTCCTAACTCTGTCTTTGTTCAGGCAGTCCTGGGCAGGTAGCTTATAATGCACGTGTTTCGCTGTCTGCTGCATCTGGAATTGGAGGTTGATCAAAGTGGAGAGAGTGAACGAAAACAATAAAGTTCTGGGTCATAAAACCAAAACAATGAGTTAAAAGATTGTAAAATGCTCCGTGGAGCTGACGGGGGAACTGCTGAGTCAGGTGGTAATGACACCTTTCACATTAGACTTAATCATTTGATCCATTGCTGATATAAAAATATTGATCAGTGCAGCTTTAAGTTTTATATTCCCCTGTATAAAAATTCTGCTTACTGTGGTTGAAGTCTGTTTGCGGTGCTCTTCTCGTGAAATACCACGATAACAGCAGATGTGTGATAAATTGGGTTAAATCCGTACTGAAAATGTCTCGACACTGATGATACTCTGTGAGATGTGCAGGCTGTTTCAGATTCACAATGTGTTTGTTTTCATCTAATTGGGTTTTTTTTGTAGTAGTAGTAGGAGGAGATAGAGGTGTTTTGGTTGTGGATGTGTCTCCAAGGTGATAAACTTTTCACTCCGAAGGTGACGAGAGGTTGGGAAATTGTTACAGTGGCTCGCACTGCTTTGTGTAAGTTTATATCCACATTTAGACACACACAGAGTAATTTATACTCGGCCTAAGTGAGAAATATGTGAAAGAATATAACTACCTCGCCACAGTATGTCCTTTCCTGTTCTGAACAGCCTCATAGCTGCATTAAAACAAAAATATGTTGCATATAATTTACATTTATAGACATTCAGTGTCAGGTGAGGTGAACTGTGTAACCAGCTGGATGCCCTCATCTCTCTGTCTCTGCTTAATGTAGCGTGAGTGGTTCTTGAGAGCCGATCCTCACTCAAGACTAAAGCTGCAATTTCAGCCTCTGCTCGTACAAACAAACTTACAAGCCCGTGTGAACACGCATCCAAAGAGTTGCTGCACTCCCGAGAGCACCATACTCTCTCGGCACTCGCTGTGAGACAGCGTCAGCGCTTGCATCTTGTAATGTGTTGTAATGTCTGCTCGTGTTTACATACAGAGGACATGGCTCCCTGCCTGCCTTGGCTCCGCTGTAATAAGCCGCCGTTGTCCCAGTTCTCTTAATATCACATTAGAATTTCATCTCAAGGGGGGGATTCACTGCAAGTGTGGGAACTTTTATATGTTTAATGAATAAGACTGGGGAAACAGTCTCTTAATAGTTGCATTAATGCTCTCCTCTGTCCCCTGTCTCTCTCTGTACATATTGTGCATAATATCAAACATGACCTGATTCTTCCTCCATTTCCATAACGCCCCTGTGGAGCTTGCTGGTATTTTGTCTCATTTTGTGCTGCATTTGAAAGCAGAGGGCATTGTTAAATGAGGTCTGTCTATGAATCATTGCTGGGGATACAATGCTGAGATGTCCTTCAAGGATGCTTTTAACACAGACTTCATAGCAAGCCACTTTAAAAGGCATGAGTAATGTAAATACATCTCAGATCTTGTCCTAAAATGTGCGGACTCCCATTTTTTTTGTCTTTAAGCTTGGCAAACGCCACTTTAATGTTTAAAATTATGATTATAGTAATGATAACCATACTGCATGTCTGGATGAATGAATAAGGACATACAATTCTGGAACCTGGCTACAGGGATTTGCTCGTATTTAACCACAAAAGTGTTAGTGAGGTCAGGCACTGATGGTGGGTGATAGGACTTGGCTCAAAGTTGGCGTTCCAGCTATCCCATAGGTGTCGTATGGCGTTGAGGTCAGGTCTCTGTTCAGACCAGTTGAGTTCTTCTACACCGATATAGGAAAGCTTTTTTTCTTTATGGTCCTGGCTTTGTGCAGAGAGGCATAAACATGAAACCAAACTGTGCTGGAAGCAGAGTAAAAGAGAAGAAGTAAGGGGCCTAGCCATAACCAAGAAATATGTGAACGGAGCGTTTACAAACAGGATGAATAGATTCATGTAACATTGTCATGCTCCCAAGCATTAACAAAGACTAGACAAGTTGTTAGTAATGTAGCTGGCCCTGTGTACTATGAGCACTTGAACCACTCGTCTTCCATTATTAACTTTAATCTGGACCTCGCTGTGTCTTGATCTAGCATCCGACACCAAACACCAGCACTAAAGCCACCGATAGCCCGACATGATTTATTTATCTCTAATTAGCTGCTTTTCATTCAAAATCATGAAACTATAGACTGGAATAGACATAACTCATCCTTGCATCTAGGCCAGTGTTTAGTCTGGGATACCCAGGTCTGTATTTGATAGTGCCACGATCCATTATTTACCAAAGATCAAGTTTTAAAGCAGCACTGTTGTGCAGTTTTAGTGAGCCAGGGAAGACAACGATTTTCTGATAAGAGATTTTTTTGTCCTCTCTTTCAACCAGCCTGACAAATGGGTTTAAGGAGTGTGACCGAAGCACTTGAGCTTTTTTTTTTTCCTCTCTTATTCGTCCTATTAGATGGACGGCCCAGCAAAGAGTTATTTTTATTTTGTTCCCACCGAAAAGCCGGTAATCCCTGGTCGAACGCTACCTCAGATGTATGGCACTCTCCCCACACAGGATTGGTTATTATAATATAATATTTCAGTTTCGTTTATAGTTGTCTGTAGAAGGATTTAAATGTTAGGTGATAAAGGAGTCATATTCTCTTCCAGGTTCTTCATAGTTCCAACCTCACGAAATCTGGCAACGGTGAAATAAAAAATGACTTTCGATGTTGTTACGTTCATTAGAATTGGCTCGCAATATGAAATAACATTTTTCTTCCTCTTTTTAAGGCTGACTATCGTATTTATTTTAAGTTTATACCGCCTCTATACTCACTTTTCTACGTGTATACAAAAAAATAACAGTTCGTGCTTCATTTGACTTTTTATTTATTTATATTTGCTTTTGTCTTTTTTTATGTGTGACACTGAATACTTCTTTTATCCTGTCACTCATTTATTTTATGACTTTATTTCTCCTCGATAAATAATGAGGGAATTGGGGGTTCTTGTTGATCAGGGTTCACATAAAAAAAAAGAAAAATCAAACAAAAAAAGGATGTCGCAAAAGTCAGTTGGAGAGATTATAGTTTGGATGTAGCATGAAGCTGTTTTTTCATACCCTGTACCTAAATAGTAAACCATGTGTAGTGGCATATCCTGCTAGAGAAATGAAGTATTTTAATTGCCAAAAACTTGCAGTGTCTAATACCCCTGCAGCTGTTTTCCAGGACCAGACTTTATGACTCACTATATAAATATTTTATCTGCACCATAAATATAGCTCCAGTCTATGATGTTAGCTTTGGTCAAGTGCTTATTTTGGATCATCAAGAGAGCTACAGAGCCTGAATTGGTTTTGGCTCATCTATCTTTTTCACTTTTCACCTCTCGGTCTCTGTTACTTTTCCTCGGCTGTATAAGGCCGGTGATACAACCAATTTTTATTGGCAACGTAGAAAGGAAACACTAATAGCAACAGGCAACAATGTGAAACAGATTATTTTTAAAAAATGCACTGAGGAGTGCCCGCAGTACAAAACGTTGCTATGCCATTAATAATTCTCAGCAACTTACTGTCTAGATATGCTCCATGGACAATTTTTGCTGTTGAAGTCATGTTCAATTGTGCAAAGCTCAGACTCATACTAATGTTTCTTGTCTTGAGGAATGATTTATAAAATTCCGATTTGAAGAAGTGTTTACTTTAGATGTTCAAGGTTTGATTGATGATTCTGAATTAATCATTTGTGTCATTGTGCCTGTCCATTACTTAAACTTTTCTTCAGTGTGCCTGAAGTCTTTGAAGGATTCCTTTGCAGCTCTTGTTACTGTACATTCCTCTACTCAAACCTAAGACACACACTAATTACTTGGGTCTCTCATAATGCATGTACTAATGTTTTATTTACTTAACGAGACTTAATCAGCTCCCTGATTTCCTCTGCTGTTACACACCTTACCTTGAAACATAGCCTGTGTCTTATCTGATACTGCCCACTGTGCTCGCCAGCCGGCTGCCAACAGGAGAGCTGGAGGTGACAGACAGTGTTGGGGTGGATGCGTTTGTGCGTATTTGTGTGTAGATGATGAGCGTTTTGGATGGTGCCTCCGTACAATGCTCATTAATACATGCGCGTCTTTGTGTGTTTGCATATCCGAGTGTTAATGTGTGTGACAGGTGCCGACTCCTATGTCAGAGGTGAGGTCACACCCTCCCTCCTCAGCCTAGGTGTCTGCAGAGGTTCGTATCAACTCAGCAAGTGATAGGGTGCACACCTTTTACCCCTCCGCACACACCCGTACCAAAAGGTGTACACACACCCAGCCCCCTAGATATCATTAGCCTTTACGCTAACAGCAGGCCCCAAGACAACTTGGGAAAATGGGGAGGTCATGAACGATCCTCAAGCGCCTGTTTTTAGCGATGCATGCAAATGTAAACGTTGTGCATTTGCTGCTCGGGTTATCGGTGATGTCAAATGCCAACAGAGATGACTCCCATTGGCAAAGACGTTTGCAGAGTGATACATTTAGGTGATGCGTATCAGCTGCTTAGAACCGGATGTGTCGCTACTTTAATTAATCAGCATTCTTCGGCATCTAATGGTGCAATCACACTTTTAGTGTGTTTTTTTGAGGTCTCAGCTACTCTGTGCAAGAGAAAAGTTTCGTTTTGCTTCACTCTGTAGTTCTAGGTGTTCTCGGTCTTGCAAACAAAAGTGATATGAACTCAGGAGCACCCTTTTGGACAAAGTTTTGATCTACCAAGGGTGAGAGACAAAAGTCATATGAAGATTCACACTCAGTGAGCAAAGTTCTGTGGTATCAAGGACCACATAAATTCAGTGAAGAAAGAAATGTACTTTTCTGTAAGGCCTTTACACCAGCTAAAAAAACATGAAGCAATGTGAACTTTAGTTCAGACTGTAGCTCTCCTTTCCAAGAATGAGGAGCTAAAGGCTGTCAGATGGTTAAAGCCACATCCATACAGCAGTAAAGCAGATGTATCCATACAGCCATATGTATCTCAGTGCAGTTCCTTGGCTTAAATCAGACTGTGATGATATGAGTGGACCCTTAAAATCAACATCTGAATGTGTGGTTCTCTCATTTATTTTTTTTAATGTCCCAAAAAGGTGCTACAATAATGCACAATTACTCATCTGTTGTGATCTACTTTTACACCCATCCCGGTTGTAACACCTTCTCTCTTTTCTTAATATAAACTCAGCGGTGGCTTCACTGAGCAGGTGATATGTGTAAAACCCCAAACTAAACACTGGATTTGGCACACTCCACGCACGGTATGATTTACATTAAAAGTTGTCATTTATATTATAAACAGTCAGGAAAAAGAGAGGTCCCTTTGAATGTGTTTCCATCCAACTCGATGAGTATGGCTTCTGGATCATTCATGACTTAATATGGGTATAAGGGGCTGGCATTCAAACTGTCATGTCCAGTTCAAGTATCCATATCCTGATTTAGGTCTCATTCAGATTAAGCTTTTATACACACATCACACATACCCTGTGAGTAGAGAGAGTAGCCCTGCTGCCATGAATAAGCCACCCTGACTGAAGATGGAGCGGTCAGCCAACAGTAAAGTGAAGATGTTTCAATGTCACTCATTATACGCTGTGCTCCTTATATTCACAGAACATACAGATAAGTAAGGTCTTCATCATATATGTGTTTGTAGGAGGTGAATCCTCTCACAGTTTTTTCTGGGAACTAATCCTTTTCAGACAAACTCAAAGACAGAGGAGGACGGTGCTCCAAGAAAACGTTAAAAGTTCCAGAGACATTTCATTCTCAGATCAAAACTTACAATTTGATTGGCTTTACTTGCTTTGTGTACTGTGTGGAAATGCTGGAAGTACGTGACCTTTTTTAAATGGATTACTCCACTTCAGTTTTGATGTTTACTTTTGTCAGCTCGAGCTGGGTTACTAATCACGGTGGCGCTTACGCTAGACACTTTTTGGCACCGAGAGTTCACTTTTTTTAGTGGATTTGAAACATTTTGCAAACAGTTTATGTTTCTTCTGTTCCTTGCTTTTGTGTGCAGTGCTGACAGTAAGTGGTCAAACAAAAACCTTGAGGCTGCTACGACTTGTGAACAACATCCAGACTGCAGGAAGGCACTGCTTCTTGCTTTTGTCTGTATTAGATGCAAAGATGGGCGTCTACAGTGATGTAGCAGAAGCCAAGCAATCAAAGGGAACAAAAATTAAACTCAACTTTATTTGCAAGTTGTTTCAGTTTGTTCTGCGTGGATATGAACCAAATTAGAAACCTGGAAAAAAAAAAAAAAAAAAAGCTAAGCGTACGATTTGGAAACAGGTGTCTCGTCATTCTGGTGTTGTCTCGCTTGCTTTCCACCTCTACACGCCTCCTTTCCGATATTCAAGCATCACATTCACACAACAGCTTGTTGTCTTGTTGCATGTGGAAATGATGCATCAAACTAAGCCGTCATTTTTTAACCTGTTATAGGACTAAATTTTCTTAAATGCATTTTTAAAAAATCCTTATTTAGTCCCTGCAATTTCTTGGTTCTCATAAAGAAGAAAGAAAAGGCTCATATGTGACCGACTCTTAGTTTCACAGTCACCAGCATGTGTACAGTATATTTAACTTTATATTAACTCACATTTCAGATCAGAGATCATATGTCACATGATTTGACTGGAGTGTGTGTGTGTGTGGCTTCATTTCAAGTAAAACCTGTGCGAAATATTCATTTTACAAGTGAAACAGGTGGCTAAAATGGTTTTCAGCTCGCTCTCCAGCCGCCAGGATAATTTTATCAAATTCCCTCTCCAACACTGGGGTCTCCTCTGGCTGTGGTGTCACTGTTTGACCCTACAGTATTTATTTACACTGTCTTTCTCTCACACATTCCTTCCCAGTGAGCCAGGCCTTGGGCTGCCAGCGGAGGACGTGAAGTCAAGCCAGGGAGCCAAGGCCACTGTCAGCTCTCAGTGGTTAGAATAACCCAGTAAAAACCTCTTGGGAACCGGCTTGGATCGGACCAGCGCTGGCAGAGAGTACAAGTGAGAGGTAAGACGGTAGATGGAGGGGATTTTGTTTTCAAAGAAAGTGAGGGAGTGCTTGAACCTGCGTTGGATATGTGAAGAAAGTATTGCACATGCTATTCGTGATCGTCGGTGTGTGAAATTGTAAAATTCAGAACAGAATTTATTCTTTTTCTTTGGATATTTAATTTTAAGAAATGGTACATCAGAATTTAAGATTCAAAGCGCACACACTCTGTCAGCCATTTTATTCTCTTTGTTAATGTCCCTGCTGCAGTTTCATTTTCTTGGTTTCACTGAGCAGAATTTCGATGAACTTTAGCAGCATTTTTACTTCAGAAAATAATTTTTTGGTTTGTTATTTTTCGAATATAAATCAAGTACGAATCATGTGGCAATTTACTTTACATTGCATTAATCCATCTTATGCCAGGCCATGATTGTCGGTGAGGAAGTCGAGTCAAATTCAACAGTTTGGATTTGTATGACTTCCTTTGCCAAACACACACACGTATATACATGTATACACAAACTATGGCCCTCTTTCTTCAATGCTTCTTTTACAGATTTCACTTTTTGAAAAAGGAAATAAAAGCATAAGAAAGGAAATTTAGTATCTTCACAAACACAATTCAAAATCTTTTGTTGCACAACAGCATAATGATATATTAATGCTACGTGAAAGTTGCAACTTTCAACCTTCCAGGCAGTATTTTCCGATGAAAAGCTGGTCTGGACTTTCCTTTTTTATATGCTGAGCCATCTTAGTCATGTATCAGTGTGATCAGATCATCTGTTAGAAGGTGTAAAGTGAGTAACACCACATAACCCTTTATTCCACTTTACCCAAACATTTTGCACGTTTTCTTTTCTAAATCCAACATATGAAATGTAACTTCAGGCCTTTCAAATACAAATAAAATCACATCACTTGTCTTCCAATGAGATCAGAATAAAACTGCCTGAAAACAGTGTAGAAAAATGACGCAAACTAACCACCACAGTGTTATTTCCTGCCTGCACAACTACAGTATAAAGCCTCTTCCCTGACGTGACTCCAGCAATAAAATGTCACACGTTATCTCAAATCTCTCTCCTCTCACTCATTATTCCGAGGCTTGCTCACCCCTCCTCAGCGCCCCTGTGACAGTGTGTGCCTTTGACACGTGCGGAGGAAGGACACACTATCAGTTTTTCTAATTACTTATTGGTCATGATCAATTAGCAACATTTTAAGGCACTACGGTAACCTTGTATAAATACACTGGTGGAGTTCAACAGCCATCATGGTTGACAATTAAATTGGTCTGTCACTGCTGGGCCCTTCATTAATCTCAACTTGTCATTCTTGTTTATGCTGGTTATAATGGCTCCGTGGGTGTATGAGAGGAGTCGCCTCGAGTGTGAGTGTGTGTGTGTGTGGGGAGGTCAGATCAGATCTGCGAAGCGAGAGAAGTTAGAAGTCATGTGTGTGTGTATATATGTGTCATACGCACATGCGTGTTTATTTGCATGAATCTATATGTGTACATGTGTGAGGAAGTGTATATTTTTTGTGTGTGCGCGCATGGACGTGCGGTATGTGGAGATCTTTTTAATCGCAACTGTCATGTTGAAGCCAGTTGGCACCCTGAAGCGATTACCTCATGTGTCCTTGAGTATTTTCTAAATTGCTCTGAGATGTTTAGAGCCTCTCCTAATGACTTTCATAATCGTGTGGTAACGTGGCCATTTACACCATGTGAGAAAATTCCTGCTCACTTAAACCCGCCTTTACATCGATTGAATCGGACAGAAAAGCTATTGTATGTTACGTTTAGTCACAAATCTGTAATCCTCTTGCTCGTTTCCCCTCAGATTTTCCTGAGTGCGTAATTCCCTCTGTATACAAATTTAAGAGTTAAGTTGGGGCATAAGTATTTAATTTACTTTTCATTGTTGGTAATTTTATTGGCATTTTGGTTAATGGAGCACTAATGGGATCTCTTACTGAGCGATGTAAGCACTGGGAAATAAAGACGCACACACACATACACACACAGACTGGTGGGAAACAATAGTTGGAGGCACATACACACTCTTCTGCTGCTGACCTTTCACCCTCCTCACTGTCTTCTGACCCTCTCTGTAACCCCCCACACCCCCCGCATTGGCAAGAGAGGGGTAGATTGGCATTGGTCACATATCCCTGACCCCCTCTCCTCCTCTCTCCCCCCCTCACGCCCTCATTGTTTCTGGGTGAGTGTATCTGACTGGAGACGAACAAAGGAGCGTGTTGGCGCCTGCGGACGCAGGCTCGCCCCGCTTCGTATTTACATATGAATGTCAACACCTATTTTGTAACTTGTCTCTTATATACGGCTTTCAACAGTGATATGATGAGTGTGCGTGCACATGCACACGTGTGTGTGTGTGTGTGTGTGTGTGTGTGAGCGGGTAATGAGAGTTGGTGAGTGAACTTTTTGCTTCATTAAATCACAAGGAAGTGGTTCTAATGTATTTCTAGAGCCAATACTTCCTCTGTTGACTAATATGTTTTTGTAAAAATTTGAAATCAGTAAATATAAATTATTGATGATTAAGAAGCCCATTTTTCCTCCCTAAATCTATTTTTGTGTGTGTTGTGAACTTGCTGATGCTTTATTATGTTGGTGGTTGCAGTAATCAGTAGTGTTTACTAACTAATAAAGCATGTTTTAATTTGGAGTCTTGATTTTGGGAGGAAAAAACTCCAAGAACCTTGATCCAAGAACCTAAATTTGCCACATGTTTCGAATATGTCCTTCAGAGATATAAAAAGTAATCAAATTCAAAATGTAAGCTGATGCTGAGATTAATACTCTATATTTTTCTTGATGTCTCTGCCAGTGACCAGGCCAGTGACTTAAATGTCACGATACAAACATATAATATAATATAACATAAAATAACTTGACATAATCAAATAAAAATGTAGGCCCAAAGTATTTTCCATATACATTACAATTCTGTCAAGCATAATAAATAATCAGGTTGTTTAAACAATGACGAATGCATGCTCACATCGAGGCGAATGGATGTCAAAATCATTTTATATATTAATTATTTGAGTTAATAAGATGAAAAAGACAAACAAATTGTCCTAAAATTTGACTTTATCTAGTTTTAAATAAAGATAAAATACATAAATAAATAAATAAAAGACAGCATAGTAATTATTTTATGATCCTTTGTCTTTAATTGGTGCCGCCGACAAAACACACTGACAAAATGGTAATGAATTGAGAACATTTGCACATGGCATCTTTTTTTCTTTTTTTCTTAGCAGACTGTTAGTGTCAACTATCAAGTCATGTACCTTTGATTGGTGTGCACACATGCACGAGGACACATGCTTGCACACACACACACATACATTAAGGCATAATTAGCAGGGCGTCCATGCTTCAGTGGTTGTGTGTAGAGCAGTGGAGTGGACAGTGGGGAGGAGGGAGGTGGGTCATGCTAATGTGGACAGACTCGTCACAGCCGTGGATGACTGGCATGTGGACCCAGAGGATGGAGACACTCCTCGCTAATTAAGAATCCCTAATATTAAGTGTGTGTGTGTGTGTGTGTGTGTGTGTGTGTGTGTGTGTGTGTGTGTGTTAATGTGTGTCTGCAACTGGAGAGAGGTAAGCAGTGAGTTGATGGTTTGCTGGTGGGTTTATATGCAGTGGGAGTTCCTCCTCACGTCTTCTTAATCTGTGAAATATTATCAATCTGTGGTGATGATCCAGGACTGACGTGGTTTCTTAACTAACTTTACTACATGAGCAACTTTTAACGATGCCACGAGTCTCTGAGGCAGACCTTCAACTATGGTACATCTAAATCTATCATGATGGGTCAATTCTGTAAACCTCCCTTGCTTCGGGTGTTGTCTCGTGGGCTCCTGGCCTAACTCTGTCCTATATGAAGTAACATACTGAAGAGGAGAGGCCGGCTCATTTATTCCCTCACCTCTAAAACCTAACCAGCATTTTTCAATATCTTGTTTTTAAGGAATTTTATATTATTTTACCTTTGCCACATTAAGAATGTACGCTGCCTCTGTTCATACAACACAAGCGTCGCCATTTATAACTCAAGGCAATTGACTTGTAGAGAGATCTGCAATGAAGGCCTACTTTGGAGGTCTAATTCAGGCCAAAAAAAAAAAGTCCTTTTTTATTGTAACAAGATCCAAAGAATTGGCGTGAACTCGTTTCAGATGTATTGTTGTTAAAACAATAAACAAGAATACTTCCAGTCAATAAAACGCGAGGGTACTTCAGTAAAACTTGTTGTGTTGTTGGCTGATATGCATCACGGGATAGCTTTAAGGCTGCAAGCCGAGTTCTCTTCTGTGACTGAACTTAGTTTCAAATGATGAACCTGAGAGTCCTCTTTTGTTTCAAGAGACTGATGACAAAAGCCAGTGTTTACTGTTAATGTTTCAACTCTGTTGTGAATATTAGCAACCGCCCTTCAATATCAAAATGGACGACTACATTACAAACCTTAATCGTGACAGTCTCAAAATGTCTGAGGCTGTTATACTGGAATGTATAAATCAAATCACCGTGCACAGATGCACAGATTTTTGTATACATAATGGCATGCATAAAAGAAAGCTGACATACTTTTTATGTATGTGTGCACTGACATTCCCCCATCCCAATTGCAGACAGATCCTCGTCAGGGTCACTGGTTGGTAATTGGAGGGAGGTGGCTGTGATTAAAATTCATATTTCACACCCCCCCGTCACATTTGCATAGCCACAGAACAGGCCTGCAGCTCGCAGTGTGCCTGGGACCAAGCTGGTGGCGTGTCTGTTTTATGAAGGGTGGGATGCGTGAACACTACTCACACATGAGTGCGTGTATGAACTCACGTAAACACATATGCATATATACAACTACTACCAACACACACACACACATGCGTGCGCCATCACCCTGTGCCTCCCACCTCTCCCTTGTTCCAGCTGAGTAAAACCAGGCCCGCGTCATTTCACCTCAGGGTGCCTGCCGGGGTCAGAGGTCATGTGTAATGGCCCAGTGCATCTCCAAGCACAGTAAGCCTACTCCAGGAGCTGACACACTCCACTACTCCCTTCCCCACCTCCCAGACTTTTTTTTTTTTTTTTTTATCAAAGCCAATACAAAGACAAGGAGCGTGTGTGTGTGTGTGTGTGTGTGAACGAGCGTAAGCCAGTCAAAGATCACATTCAGAGTTTCAATCTGCTGAACCGTGAGGTGAGAAAGAGCTATGACCAGCCCAGTGCCCACTACTGAACCTCCACTGTGAGCGTTGACCATGGCCAACATTCAGTTGGTCTTCTTAGTTTAAAGTTCCTCTCAGCTCAACTTGAAACACTTAATTAAAATTATAATTTCTGTCAGAAAGCATTTACTTCTGAATGAAAAATTTGACCCTGATCTACCTAAAAGAGAGAGAGAGACAGTAAGCAGACACAAGGGGAAAAAGAAACCGTAGATCTAACCTTTTTCCTTCAGCAAAGTGATGTGATAATGTATTAAAATAAGCAATGACTGGACCATAAGACATTTAAAATTCTGCCAAACGACGACATTTTAAAAACAGGATATTCATGCCTCACACAATTATGTTCATGCACTCTAATGATGTGATTGTAATTGGAGTAAAATAAACACCTTAACTGGGTTATTCTCTCCTTTTAGGTCATGATTGGAATATACATAAGTTCATGTTTAGAGCTGAATTACTTGTGGATCTTCACACTGTGGAAGTTCTGTTAGCAGTAAAATAAAAATATATCTAGATTAGTGACTTTTAGGCTTCTTCTCAAGCTGATCATGAAAGCAGACGCGAACATTTCATTTCATTTGCACGTTAAGTTGTTCAGGTATTTCATATTGACGTGGTTATCCATAAGGCTGACAATGAGTGAGCAGTCTATCGGCTGCAGTATCTGTGTTTCTCCAGCAGAGACAGGACACATTTCCAATGAATTCATGCTGTATAGTTTGATGTGATATTTGCATTTGCTTTGTAATTTATTACTGTCTGTGTGTGTGCTTTTCATGAAAGTGTGTGTTATTACACTGCGGTTGATGGTGGCAGTTAAAGAGTAGGGAAACTGTCAGTGTTAAGATGGAGTGGGGATGAATAATGACCTCTGGAAGATTAAGAATTATGGTCTGATACAACATTGGTTTAGCTTCCTCTTTAGTTTTACACAAGGTCATGACAGTATTATTTTAAATATATGACACTCCTAGAAATGGAGGATCCATGTTTCTTTTTATTATTATTAAACAAAGAAACATCAGATAGATTAAATTCATTGTAATCACTCCGTGCTGTTAAGTCTCACACATTGTTGATGCATCAGAATTTAGTAAACACCAAAATCCATCCTGTGCTCTACCCTCACTTTTACACTCAGGTTTCTCCGCGATGTGATGACTTTGTTTCTCTCTCTGTGTCTCATTCTCACCTCTCCTAACTCTTTCCTGTTTCACTCTCTTTTCATAAGTGGCAACCTTGCTAATTGCATCGGTAGTATGCAAACTCATGAATGTAGCTGACACTCGTAACAGCAGGCCGACAGGTGAGACCTACACCGAAACAGGAGAGCTGTTTTGTGATAAAAACATTCAAATTATATTTTAATGAATGACGACTTCTGTTTATTATTCATTCAGGGTGCCGTAAAAGTTAAATGATTTTTTAAAGCTTGGACAAAATACACACTCTTTATTTAATTTTAGTCTTTTTAATACATTAAATCATTTTCCTCACATTCACTTCAGTTCCTGGGGGGTGTTTTGGATGAGAGTGGCATGCTAGGTTGATATTTTTGTGTACAGTTGTGATATGATAAAGCAAATGAATCTCTTATTTAATGCAGTTACTTCTCATGTATTCATTGGGCTCCTAATTTTGTTTTTTTTAGTGCAAAAGTTTTTTTTTTTTACAAATTCAATAAACAATGTTAGAACAGAAAAATCCAGGTGAAAGTCAGATTTTAAAAAATAGTATAATCAGTAATTTTATTGACCTCAGACAGCTCCCAGAAAGCTTATTGATGTTTTTTTTTTAATTTTTTTTTTTACTCTCCATCACTGGAAAGACATTGAGCTCACTGCGAGAGCAATCTCGCTTTAACTGTTGGACTCCAACTACCAGCGACCCTACAAAGAATAAGCAGACAATAGCTGGATGGATGGATGGAAGGATGGATGGTTTTAACAGCAAGAAATGCAACAACTTCTGGGTGCATGGGAACATAAAAGTCCAGTAAAAATCCCTTCAAACTGTCTGCACAGTTTCACGTCGTGTAAAGTTCTTTTATTGCTTGATTGAAAACAAATAGCGCTATTGGCTGCGGAAATTACTCTAGCAGTATAATTAGTGGTTATGGTTTCAATTTGTGTTATTTTTTTTTTTATTGCACTGGAGAGATGAAGTCTTACATTCAAGTCCAAAGTCATTTGCGCCTCACAAAGGATGTAATTCTCTGAGCGGATGTAATATTCTGGGCTTGAAACTCATTTTAAGGTGGTTAGATTTAACACAAAACCCACACAGTGTACAAACACTGTAGTGACATTAAACAGACACAGATTGAGTTTTTAGTGAGTTGCCAAGCAAACCTTCTATGAAGTATCCCTTTTCCCGTAGTGTATATTCTAGGTATGGCCTGTACTGTGTAGAAGAAGAGACTAGAGTTCACTTCACCTTGACGAAACTCATCCTCATACAAAAGCTGTATTGATCGATCCCTGGTTTCATTGAAAAACATCCAAATCTTTCTCTCATGAAAATCCATTTTCTCGTGATACATTTCGATTGTTGTGGCGCCATTATGGTGACACATTTCAAGGGTACTGTATTTCCATAACCCCCCGGTTTGTTCAATAATGGAAGTCGGCGGAGAAACAGTCAGACAAACGGTCTGTGTAGGCCTCACATGCTTAAGACCAGGGATTAGTGTGTGTGTGTGTGCGTGTGTGTGTTTGTGTGTCTGAGGTAGCTAGCTAGCTAAGTGACGCAGTGATGTCATAGTCCTTGTGTTTTCACATGGGAACCCGATAGCTCTGAACAATCCAAGGCGAGCAATTTTTGGCTCAAGCGCACTTGACATAACAGAGAGATAATTGTAGACTGTGTGTCCACGGACCCTCCAGAGATCCGGAGGATCAAACCCTCTAGGATTTCGGACACTTTGATGACGCGTTAATGCCTGCAAAAACATTTACCGCCTCAGAGATCACAGATGGAATGAAGTAAATGTAATGCAACTCAAGCTAACTGCCCATCAGGAGATGATGTAAAGTCGAGATGTAGATATTTTGTCTAACTGTTGCCAGGGTGTTGAATATAAAATACATTCATATTGTATTCCACTTTCACACCTTTGATCTCAAGAGCCGCCATTATAAATGACATAATGAATGATATTATTTGGTGTAATTTAGTAATGGGAACTCCAGAGTATGGTGACTAACTCCGACGAGGTCAAGTAGAGCTCAGTCATTATCATTAAAGGCTGCATGACTGTGAGTCTTTAGCTGATTTTCTGGACAGGAGTTGACATTAATGTAACAGTAATAGAAGATTATATTGACCGTGCTCTTGTCGTGGAGATTTATTTAACTTTTGTTTATTGGTGAAATTTTTTTGGGAGCGCACATGCGATTTTTCAGCAGTTGCACATGTTCACACCAGGAAGCTGGCCCGGTCTAGTGGTGCCTCACAAAAGTTCTGCACTCTTGAAACCACATAAAGCTACATTTGAGACTGTATAGCTTCCAAGACAGTAAAATGTGTCTTGCTAACTTTGTGAAAAACAAAACAAAAAAAAGCACCACATGAGTTAGGAAGTGTGAATAATTTTGCAAGTGTGATAATGATTTTGGACCACTACACCGGCAATGCAGTGTTTGATTTTTTCCATTATTTACCCTGGCTGCATGTTTGACTATGTTAGCTTTGGATGGGTGATAGGAATTACAAAAGAATATGATGAAATGAATTAGAGGTACTCTGTACCACTGCTTTTCAGGGTTCCTGCCTCAAGATAAGATGCATACATTTCTAATTTCTATGTTCTTTAACGTTCTTTAGACGTCTCCAAATGACGACTTACATCCAGGCTGGAATTCAAACATTCTGACTTTAACATGAGCTCATTTAAAACCTCTTTCAACATGTTTTCATTGCTGAACGATAAAGCACAGTTTTCCCATTCTGTCTACTTGTATGGACAGTGATCAGTTAAAGAACAACGGTTTTGCGTAATGTGTGTGACTTTCCCGTCATCGTTCTGAAAACTGCCAAACATATTTTTCAGTCTGTCCAATAAATCTTTTTGGTTGATGATTATGACAAAGCATCCTTAACTGTCTCGTGTTTCTACATTTTGCCTTTGAGACATGCAGAAAAAAAGTGACACCTCTGTCTTTTACAAGAAGGATGAAAAAAAAAGAAGTATTTTTAAAGAGGAAAGTTGCCCTGAAGCGATGCAGGAATACCTACTGCATCGTAAAACATCTTTTGAAAGGTGTGAGAATGAGAGATGCGTAACTTTAAAGCTATGTTTAAGACATAACACTTTTCTTTATATCGTTTGACACCTGGCATTAATGACAAGCTCTGGCAGGTAACCTTTACTTTAGAACTTTCCATAAACACGATCGTCAATACTCAGCAACTGTGTGCGTGATCATCAATATTCAGCCATCGGGTGTATTTATTATCTTTTGTGGAAATGTCTCATCAATTTATTTGATCTTTGTTTTCATTCACACCTTCCCTGAATAAATATGATGAGGATACATTCACAAATGTGAAACAGAGTTGGTATATTGGAGCTCATCTTGGTGACACTAAAGACAACTTGACTTCAAAGTATCGATGACACAAAGGCAGCAAGACTTTACACACATTGCTATGGCAGAAGATGTCAGTATTCTCATTTTATAAACTTAATATAATCTTAAAAACTCCATTCTTCAGTTTGGGATCAACACATGTGGCAACTAAAGGTTGCTTTTTTGGAGTTTTCACCTACATTTTCCAGTTTTCATCATTCATTTGCTAATAAAGATACATTTCAAAGTTCTGGGAAAGTGGAACCTGATTATATTTAGTAATAATAATGAATGTTTTGACACTTTTACTGGATCTATTCTGGGAAAAGTGGCCATTAAAAGTTGTTTTTACAGTTCTGTACCTACAATGTGTATCAGTAGTGGTAGTTGTGTTAATGTGATCTTTATTACTGTCTCACTATAAGCTGTGAATATGTGGTATTATTATTTATTCCAGCAGGCGTATCATGTCTGCCTCATGTTATCTGTCCATGTAGGAGTTCAGGCTGTTCTCTCTGATTTACGGCTCTGGGGTCTAACTGTGTATATTTACAGTCTCATGACCTGAGAATGACACCCACTGGGCTGAGCAAAGAGGGGAGAGAGGGGCGGGGAGGGTCACGGACTGTAGCATACACACACATACAAACACACACATGAAATGTCTACTTTAAGCGTCTACTTTGACAACAAAGATGTTGGCACAAAATAATTCGGCGTGTGTTTTTCTGCTTTTTTTTGTTTTGTTCATCTTTGGTCCATTTTTGCGTCTGCTTTTGGATGTCTAAATGATTTGACTTTTCATCTCACTTCCCACACGTGGACGCCAAGAAAAAGAACACATGCACAAAGAAGATGTGCACAGATGTTTCCAAGTCACTTCATTAAGAAATGATCTTGTTACAGCTGAAATCTGCAGCGTTTCAGACTAGACGAAGCATCTAGTATCATGATATGCATGAAGTGACCTTCTTTTTTTGTGCTTTCCCAAAAAGTATTATGGGAAATGTAGGCTAACCCTAACTGAAGTGGAATTAGATGAAGCAATCTTGGGAAAAGTGGCTACTAAAAATGCAAATGAACAACCCTTCAGCACATCAACGTAATGACTCCTGGAATTCGGTGAACATCACAGATTGAGTGAAGTGGTGGGAAAGAAAATGGCTGAGCGTTAAACAAGGTGACAGCTGCTTGTTTACAGATCCCAGCACCCTGGGGTGACGGCGGCGTGGATTGACACCCTAGCTTCAGATTGTCACAGGCCCGCTTCCAGAGAGGCAAATGGTGCTTGGCAAAAAGAGTACAGTTCACATGGGTTTGATTAAACCGCTGGTGATAGTTTGTACCTTTGCAGTGTTGTGCTAAAAAGGTTAAGGGGCAGAGCGTGTGTGTGCGATTTAGACATCTGTGTGAAACTCTACCAGGATAAATAGCGTGGTCTCATCTGCGGTCTCCTCTGTCTCTCCATCGTTTCTCATCCTGCTCTCCATTTTTCTTTCTTTCTGTTAATACTACCTCCACTGCCACAACTTGAATCCTCATTTTTCAGCATTGGCTCTCCACCTTTTCTCCTCTCTTTCTCTCACTTACCTCGATTCAGTCAGGAGATGGATAATCTGGCTTAGCATACTGGAAGCAAAGAGAAACTGTTGATTTAAAACTGCACCTACCAACACCTCTGCAGCTCTGCACACAACACTATCCCTTATTTGTTTAACCACAATACAAACAGAAATTAAACTGGTGTAGTTTGAGGTTTAAGTGTTAAAACAATTTCTTGGCAACCATCCTGAAAGTCTTGTCTTCACTGTGAGGTTGCCAGGTTCGCTGCCGTTGAGCTTGTACAGACACCAAAACCAAAAAGTTGTGCTCGCTCACGCCGGAGATGCTGCACAGAATCAATTGTGGTTTTTACTTTTCTGTTTAATGTACAGGCTAAACAAACGAATGGGATATGTGTTAATTAGTCCTGACTCCAGCTCTGTACTTCATGCACAGACATGAAATTGATGTTGATTTTCTGATCTTACTCTTGGAGAAAAAGCAAATAAGCTTAATTTTTCCAAATTGTTGAACTTTCTTCTGTTTCTCTTCTTTCTTCCGTCTCTCTCCCTCTGTCCTCCTGTCTGTGTTTGGAGATCGGAGCAATCTGATTGGTCGGCCCAGCAGGAATAAACGCTGTGAAGCAGGGCTCGGAGAAGGGGTCGCTGTGTTTTATGAGCCATTAAAGTTTTATTCATCCCTGCACCGAGGCAGCCTTCGGCCACGGGGTCACCATGCTTTAAATAAACTCTCATCATTCCTCTACCCCTCCTCCCCAATATCTGCACCACCACCCCCAAACCCTTCCACCCACAGACTTAATGGACTGTTTATTGTTTGATGTTCAAGTCCGACTTCATCATTTTTTCCCTCTCTCCATCTCTCTCTCTCTGTTTTTTGCCCTCCACTTGTGTTCAGTGGCGTGGAGGTTTGAGTGATGTGGTTTGTCTGCATGTTTGTACTATGTGTTGATTCATTTTGCGTGTGAGTCCATGCGTGTTCTAGCAATACATACATGAAGTATGTCTGTAAATTCCTTTGCTGTGCTGTGCTTTTGACTTCATCAACTCCTCCCTCTGCTCTTCTGTTTCATGGGTGCATACCAGACTTTTAAAGGATGAGGCCGGAAACTACCAATCCAACAATGGACTGATCTACTAATAAGTGCCTTGTGTAAAATTTAAGACATTATGTAACTTTATTGAGGCTGCAGCTACATTATTTTCATTGTCGGTTGATCATTTGGTCATTTTCTCAACTGATAGATTGGTATTTTGGTGTATTAAGTGTCAGGGAATGGTCGGGGACATTGATCACTGTCGAAATCCTCAGGTGTCTTGTTTTGTCCATGGCCCAGGGATGTTTGGTCTACTGTCATGGAGGACACATTTAAGAGGCTGAAATTGGAGAATTTGGACATTTTTCATTGGAGATTGACTCGGGACGATTGGTGGATTGTCAAAATAGTTGGTGGTTGATTTGGTGGTTGACAACTGGACAAGCAGTCCACTAATCGCTGCTCTTCTTCTTTATTCATATTAAGTTCAGACCTCAGGGGTATCACCTTTAGTTTTAGTTATGTTTTTGTTTAGTTTATCAAATGTTACGTTAACTGTAGTTGCAATCTTTGTTACCAGTTATCAACACATAACACGATGTTCAATAAAAGCCTGATATGTCTTGTTCTTCAGTGTCATAAAGCTCCATCATTTTCCAAAACGTATTATAAACACACCAAAGCCACGCTGTTGTGCATGCTCCTTCGTTATCATAATTATATGTAGCACTCCTGTGTATTTTGTGTCAATCTCATAAATACTGTCCTGCTGCCGTGAATACAAAACAATTATTGATCCATCGTTGAAAATAGTCCACAAAAAATGTTCTACTTAGTCCTGTTTGAGTAATTTTTGCTTAAAAACTACATTATCCAGCTGTTTTAGGAAGTTATTTAGCCATTAAAAAAAAAAAAATAAAACTAAATATTTGTGACATATTCTTAAGATTCTTTCTTTGGTGCTAATGGGCTTGGATCTGAATTGGTTAGGGATGTTGGAAAGTTAAGAGGCCGTGTTAAGAGTAGCACAGTTTTAAAAACGCAGTCAGTGTGTTGATGCAGAGGGCTCACACAAAAACATGCAGGGTGGCATCATCGGGCAATGTGTTGTGTTTGGCAGACATATATGTGCGAGCACACATATTCCTGATAGACTTGTAAACGCCGTATTTCTACTGTTTACCGTGCGATCATTGAAATAATCACTTGTAAAACGTGGTCTCATGGTGTTATAAACGGTCGTGAAGTGCTCCGCAGTCTGATAAGCCCTCTCACTTGTGGATCTATTAATCAAAGTGGACTTCCTGCATCGTACGTGGAGCGACGCGCCCGACCGATGCATCCCCCTTTTCGTCTTTTTAGCGGACACTTCTTTTCAGCCTCGTCCAAGTAATGCATTTTTGTTTCTGCTCTTTTCGTGGGATTTGTTAAGAATAACCTTATCTCTATACTTTGAAGATGGAATAGTTCATCACCCTGCAACTTTTTTGGCCGATCGCGACGGAGTGATAGAGGAAAAATTTGTAAGGGGGGGAAGTTGGAGTTTGCAGAAGTTCCCTTGCATGTTGTGTTACAGCTGACCCTATCCTCAACTTTGACCCCTGACCCCACCAGAGATCTGTCATGAGAGGGAGCTGCTTAACACAAAATGGAGCCTGGTTCAGGAGCCAGAAAGAGAGCGAGGGAGAGAGAGACGTACACAGAGTGTGGGAGAGAGAGCGGGAGAGAGAGCTCCACCACACACAGAGGACTCATTTATCCTCTCTCTCTCTCTTGACTGCAGTTTTTTTTTCTTCCTCTCTTTTGCTTTCTCTTTTGTTTTCACCACACAGAAACTGTTGCTCTTTCTTCCTATACATCTCCTCTCTTTCTCTCTGCCCACCCCCTCCTCGCCACCCCCAATCTTCTCACCCTCACCTCGTCTGGTTTGCTTTTGGACAACAGCATGCCATCATCAGCAGCTACCACCGCCGCCACCACAGGTAACGGATTCATGGCAGCGAAGACCAGCAGGATTCTGGGAGGGAATTTGCAAGACGAGGCTTTAATGAGAGCTAGGCCTCGTCAGCCGGCGAGAAATGTATGCAAATGATATGCACACACCAAAAGGACCCTGGGTAGGCAAGGCGAGCGTCGGCCGAGCTCCCGCTGAGCTCTGAGGAAGATGAGCGGCTCAGGTCAGAAGAATGACAACAAAACGCCTCCTCCTTCTTTTCTTTCTTTTTCTTTATCCTGCAGCTGAGAGACGAAAAACTGGTGAACACATCAGAGATGAGTTTGTAGTGTTGCTACATGATGTTGTTGATGTGTTTTAGTTTCTGGATTGCTGTTGCTAGGTAGATTTTTTTTTAATTATTTTTCATCTTTATGAGCACACTGACTGATTTGTGGGGTAAAATCTGGAGATCAAACACATTTGTGTTCAACATTTATACTTTCTAGATATTTGTCATAAATTATTACTGTAAAAATCAAAATTGAGCTCAGCAGCGAGCTCACATTGGTGCACTTTAATTGTGCTTATGGAAGTAATTTGACTGTAACTACTTCTGACACATCATTTGGAAATTTGAACTCACAACATGGCTGTTAAATCATCAGCATGCAGTGTGTGTGTGTGTGTGTGTGTGTGTGTGTGAGAGAGAGAGGTCCAAATAAGTGAAATCACCTGTTTTAATCATGCAATAAAATAAAATTTGCCAACAATTATAAAAGACAGTTGTGATTTGTGAGTTATTTACACATCTGATGCCAAATGTAGCCTTTTTTAATTTTACTATTTTTAGGTGTGCTTGTAAGATTCTCCTGTATATCTCCTTATTTTTTAAGTATGAAATTCTTCTCATTTTATGTAACCTTATGTTATTTTTCCTTATTTAATAAATGAAATACAAACACAATTTATATTTCCTAAATAACCTGTTTTTAAAAGTAATATAAATTAAAATACATTTTAACTGAAGTTATTATTTTTATTATTATTTGTATTTACTTATTTACTTTTTTCTGTATTCAATCATTTATAATTATTTTTTTATTTGTTTTCCCTCATTTAACATTTTTAAATCACGTTTTTTGTACAAATTTATGCTCTTAATTAAACAAAAGATAATAAAAATTAATCCTGGTGCACACTTTTTTTTAAATAAATGTTTTTTATCTAAATTTTTCTCCTTTTTTTAGATTACTTATTGCTAGTCTGAAATAATAATTTAAGCTGTCGGTATTTTTACTTTTTCTTTAATACAAACATGAAGATTTCACATCAGCATCACGGTGTTCGCCGCAGCTCCTGCCCTCCTCTCTCCTCTGCTCGGAGCATCGCTCCTGCAGGAATTATGCACCGTTAACTGGCCTGTCTGTCTGATCTGACTGCGGCTGCAAAGGACGAAAGAAAGGGAAAAAAGAGGGGGGAAAGAAAGAAAACGAATAAAGGATGAGGCGAGACGTCGGCGTGACAATTTCGATGGCGTTAACTAGTGATCGTTAAATACGCCACAGTCCAGCCGCATCAGACACGGAACCTGATTTTTTTTTTTTTTTTTTCCACCGTCGCCTTCGGGTGGAAATAAACAAGAGGAAACGGGAGGAGAGGAGGAAAGGAAAAAAAAAAAAACAAGCACTGAGTCTTGGGAAGAAAATGAGAGTGGCACCTGATGATGTCGACTTTGACACGTGTTAATTGCTGCTCAGCTCTCCTCATTAGGGAGTCTCAAATTATTTTAGCGCTCCAGGCCACAACGCCTTGTTTGCTTTTGCTGTGGGAGAGGAAGCAATCTGGCCCAAACTTCAAATGGTAAGGCACACAATGCAGTTTGGGCACCGTTATTTGGCGAAAATTGCCATGATAAATAAATGCGTGAAATTATTAATGAAGCAAGCATCATTTCAGATATATTAATATTAATTTTTTTTTAAAAAAAAGAAGAAATATAGGAATTTATAATGTGAGTTTGTTGTTGTAGCTTTTTGTGTATGATGCAGTCAAACACATCAATGTTTCACTTAATTCCACATCACTTCCTCCCCAAATCAAATTAGTTTTATTAATAATAAATCCTAATGCCTCTGTTCTGTTTCCAAATGAGGATTTTTGCTCCTCTGTCAATATTATATGCACAGGAAAGCATTTATTTGATGCATTTGAGTGTCATCTCCCTCTCCCTGATAATCAAAGATTTACAGTGAAGTATTGCCTCCATTGCTAAATCAATAACGCACTCAAAATCAATAACCTCCCCAGATAAAATGGTCTCATCAATAGCCTGACAAAACCGCTTCACTGCACGCCGCTGCATTTGAACGTCAAGCAAAGGTGACTCGCACCCAATCAAATATATTCACGAGCTGAAATCCTTTTCCTCGTGTCATTATATTCAAATGTCTGCAGCCTCGACAAATGTCTGCAGCCTGCTCCTGAGTCCTCGCCCTTTACCCACAAGGCTCCTTGCAACAAACACACACACACACACTGATTCAGTCCCCTGTGTGGGAGCACCGGCCCTCATCCTCTCTGCTAGATTACTTGTTACCTGTTGGCATGTATTTATATGGCCTTGCATGGTGAATTATAAAGCCTTTGTTATTGCCCTGGCTTGGGGTCGGCCACTTGTTTATGACACCAGTAATGGCGGTAATTGTTACTGTTGAGATTACCTGTCAAGAGGACCCGTGTGGCGAGCTCGGAGAAGGCGTCCCTCCCTTGACAAGGGGTGACAGGGGGACGGGGAAGAGGACAAGGGGTGGGGAGGGTAGAGAGATTGGGGATTGGAGTGTTGGAGGGGGGAGGTTGGGACGCCCTGATGACTTCTCCGCTGATAATCAGCCGCCACGGCCTGTGGGATAATTCAGCTGTCAATGCCACCTAGCAGGGCCCAGCGTCAAGCCAGCCGACCCCAGCTGGCGTCATTCATTTGGACCGAAGATGAGGATGGAGTCGAGACAGGAGGGGTTGAAGGGATGCAGGAGCAAGAAGGGGAGACAGAGGAGTAAAGACGGTGTCTCCATCTCATGTCTGAGTTGGCCTTCAAATGCAGTAAATTAAAGGCCATCATGAAACATTTTGCAGTTTAGAAGAGAAATATCTCAGCTTTCAAAATGTCTGTCCAGACTCAGTTGCTCTACAAACGACTGCCGTTAGATTTTTAACGTCACATAAATCACCAGGATTTTTCTCTATTTAGTTACTTTCTGAGCCTGAAACGAACTGACTTTTTCCGCTTTCATTTAACAATCAGCGTTTTTTTTTTATTAGCAGTTTAAACCTTTCTGCAGTAAATATTTAAAGATGTTGATATCAGACACTCTGGGGTATTTCAGAGCAGCAGAAGGTGTATCTGTATCCTCTCTGTACGATTTTAAAGCTCCTGTATTATTCAAGTTTTCGCAGATTGAGAGTTAAGTTTTCATTATATGTTACAAATAAATTTAATATCAATAAAAAAAGGTATTTATTCTCAATACTGGACCCTGATTGGCTAACAATATGCAGCCGCTCCTCTTTGTCAAATGATCTAAATGTTAAAGGACAGATTCCAGTAATTCTTGAGATATTTTCTTGCACCTAAAGATACAGAAGATTTTTTTGTGATGAAACAAAGTTTAATGACGTAAAGATTAATTGCATTCAATATTTCATGTCCATAAATTGAGGCAAAATTTGAAAGCCTATTTGTGTCTATTTAAGGTCCCGCTTTAATTCCTTCTGTGTAAGCAGTCTAGTTGTCTTCCCGGACACGTGTGCATCATAAAGAGGGCAGCAGCAACTAAAATGGCAGGCAAATCACTTTTCGAATGGTTTTGGAGCAGCTATCAGTGTCATCCCTGAATGGCTGTCTTTATCAATGATTCTGCCTGATATGGGAAGGGGGAGTTGGGTTGTGTGTGTGTGTGTGTGTGTGTGTGTGTGTGTAGTGGGGGGGGGGGGTTCCCTATCTGTCGCTGGAATCTTTCACAGTTTAAGGGCCGGGAGCTGCTAAGAAACTGTCAAAGATTTGGACAGCTAAAGTCCCCGGGTGGCGTACGGCGAGCTGTTCTCTATCTGTATTCCACTGTGGCAACACGCAGGGTTGTAACATCGCACCACCGCTATTCCAGTGGGATAATGTCACTGAGGAAATAGTGCCAGGAAATTGTTTGCACTGTTTTTTACTTTATTCCTGATATTGGATGTGTAGTGCATGATTTTTTTTGGTTCCTATTTTTTGAATTTACCACGCAAAAATACCTTTTGTTATAAAATGTTATAAAATGTTGCAGCTGCAGTGTGAAAAGCTTGTTTCTACCTTAGCTGTAGAACTACTGTCCACACTGTTTTATGTAAACTTTAATAGATTACTCACATAGTGTGATTATTAACACTTTTTTGATGAATTGTAGAATTAATATTTCAGATTTTGGCTAACTTTAGTGGAATGTCAACTTCTTTGTCTGGTTACAGATTCATGGTCATTTGAATGAGTTCAAACTGTGTGACGCTGAACCTTTTGTAGTCCATTTAGCAATCAGCACGTGCAATATTTCATCTAAATCAAACGGGAAATTCTTTTCATAACACCTCCTGCGTAGTTTTGATGATGTTAGGTAGCTAGGTTTGCTTTCCCTCCACTACTTTGCATCCACAAAGCGCACAGAGGATCCTGTGTTTCTCTGCAAGGCGGTTTCTGCTTAATGTGTCAGGACGGAAAATAAACACAACGAGAGTTTTTTGCACATACATCAGCACTCGTGTGACAGAAGGATTCTTCTCAGTGGATTTAGAGAAACCGGTTTCACAGTGTGAGTAATGCTCACGAAGCATTTTATTTGTTTTGTTTTTGTTTTTTTGCTGAATTTGTGACTCAATAAATCTACTTCCTACTTGAATGCAATTCCCTTTGCTTTTAACCACTTCTGTTTATATCTTATTGTCACAGGCCATGAATCAAAAACAATTGCTTCATAACTTCGTTTTGTGTCTTCACAGTTTTATTGTCGCGGCTTAATCCTTTTGGCTGGTTGACAAAATAGAACATCATCATCGCCCTCATCATCATCGTCATCATCACAACTTTAGCAAGAAATTTATATTAAGACAATCTCTCCTCGATATTAAAATAAAGCACAATCTCATTTCTTATTCAAATGATAGCATTAGGCGCGTATGCATTTATCACCCGATACAGGAGTGAGGTTATAAACAATGCCATTCATTATCTGGCCCAGATGCAGCGATTGTTGATTAAAGGGCTTTGAATATAACAGCCACACACACTTACACACACACACACACACACACACACAGATGGGTGGACATTAGGAAAAGAGAGAGGCCATCTGAATAGGCTGGAGGGACATTAACGGCAACAATGATTGATATTTGCCGCACAGGCTTTTTAATGGTATTGTTATTCCTCAGAGTTATACCCCGTCCTCCCTACGTCTCGTCTCGCAGATAAATGGAGGTGTAATAATGAATAGAAATTATCCTGATTATTTTGGTGGAGGTGGCGGGAGAGCGAGCGAGGACGGAGGGGGCGGCGGTGTGTGTGATTCATAATCTAACGTGAAGCTTAAAGCTTAGTCAACAGTGTCTTGTAGATTTCCTTTAATGTTTGATGACTTCCTTTGTAGGGGAAAAATAGGTAGGGGATAGACTTATATATATATATTTTAATCATCTTGTATGTTGATCGCTCGATATTAAAAAGCAAAGTGCCTGATTTGCATCCTGCTGATGTTCTGTAAGTGAATGTAAATGAGGGTAGATGCTGACGTCAAAGATATTTAATAATCATCCTGGCCTGAAGGCTGCGTTTGTGTGATTTTAAAAAGACAACCATCAACATATAACACAGTGTGTGATGTTTTCACACAAGAAAAAAGTATAAACTATTATAATGTATTTAATCTGACAAGATATTGTATTTATAGTAGTGTGTATTTAGAGATTTTTGCCTCTATATACTTAAATTTTATTAATGTTAGCTTCAAAATGTTAGAATATTTGTAAGGAAGCTATAAGATGCTAAAAAAATTTTTGCATGATAATAATGCAAATGCTTTTATTTTGAAATAAAAGTCAGAGTGTGTTTCCTCATTTACAGGCTCTGTACAGAGCTAACAGAACCATAACTCAACCAACTTTTTATTTTCTCATGTGGCCTCGCTGTGAGAAAGCGTAATAATAATAATTAGTTGTGTTTTCTTGAGAGCCTTCACTTGCTGCTGAGCGTTGATCATGTGAACAGCTGAGGTGGACATCGCCAAAACACATTATTTGATGTGAGAGGCCAGCTTGTCCAAAGCAGTTGTGTTTATTACACACTCCTCTGGCACCTGCTGCAGTGAGTCGGCCTGCCAGGACGGACACACACACACACACACACACACACACACACACAGAGGCACAGTCTTCCAAAAATCTCTTCTTCATTTAGCCACTTTCCACCCAAATGATGCCCATTATCACTTTTCAATTACATTTGCAGGACTCAGCTGCTGCTTCACTGCTGTGTTGTACTGTATTGTAAAAACTTAACCAAACACCATGAACCCAACGTTAATTTAAACTCACGTGATCGTATTATACACCTGGAAAATGTTTCATGAAACTGTATTTTTCTATAATGCAATCATACAATTTTATTTGTGTTTCTAAAAGAACATTTTGCCAGTAGTTGATGTGTCGTTTTACAGCTAAACCAAAAAATGTCCAGCAGCATTCGTATCATCCTATGTTTCTTCTCCTGTGGTTGTATTGGAGAGAGTATATTTGTGATTAGACATTAGAAACGATGGATGTTGTCTCGGCTTGGACATTTATTAAACTTTTGTCTTGGTGCTTGTTGCTTGTGGCTGTCACCTGTTGCTCTTCTATATATTTATCATGCTTTTTTATTTCTTGATTGGAGACGTGTGAACACAGAGGCATTTGTTTCAGCATTTTTTGCTAAATATTGCCACCTAAATTCTAGTTTTTGAGCTTGTATTTACTTTAATCGGAGCAAAGATTGTTTCATATTATAGCACTACTGGATCTACCAAATTTAATAAAAATTTGTGTCCTTTGAATTCCTTTTTTTCCCTTCTATTCGTCTTTATCCAAACCAACAAAACCTCACTCGTCTTCCTCACGTCTTCTTATTTTCTCCTTTTCCCTCTCTGGTCGTCTTCCTCTCTCTCCTCCTCTTCTTCATCCCCCTTATTCTCCTCCATACCAACATGTTGTACATCAGCCATCCCTCCTTCCTTTCTCCCTTTCCTCTCCGAGGGTGTAATGGTGTGATGCCTCCCTCCAACGTCTCCCCCACCCCACCCCGCCACCCCTCCACTCTCTCAGTAATCAGGGCCAGATGGAGGCAGAGATGGAGTGATGGAGGGAGGGAGGATTGGGTTTGGTCCTAGCAGTGTCTTAGAACGTGGGGAGCTGTCAGCCCTGCAGGGAGAGAGGAATTCTCCAGCAATAAAATAGGGATTTATCACCACTCTACCACAGAGAGAGAGGAGAGAGATGGAGGGAGAGGGTGTGAGGCAGAGTAAAGGACGAAGAGATCAAGAAAGTCAGATAGAGAAGGGTGACGTGGGAGAGGAAAGAATAGAGAGGCGCAGAGAGAGAAACCCACAGAGGGATAAAGAGAGAAGGGGGAAAAAAACAGAAGACTTTTCATCATCGTAAAGCTTCAGACAGATGAGGTTGAAGGAAGAAACATGCAGGATGATAGACTGAGTTTGCTGCTGAAAAAGGCCTGGAAGGAGGGCAGAGCAAAAAGACAACAGGAGGACAGAAATTGAGAGAGACAGTTGTGCGATGACACCCGCGGCTCATCTGCTCACATTCTAGCGACCTGACAATTTCTCTCCTGCCATCTGTAGCACGCGGAAAGCCGAGCGTCTGTCCAGAAAGTAATGCCCAGTTGCATTCAGGGGATGGGGTGTTAAGCAAAAAGACTCGACCTCCCCTACTGGGCCAAATGAACCTGCTAAAATAACTGCTCTCCACAATCGGCTGTGTAATTGAAACCAGAATGTGCAGGATTTGATAAATTGCTTGACCCTGCAGGAATGTTAAGGTCGTAAATTTTTAGTGCATTTTGGCCGTGCTGAGGTGTGCAGAGGTGTATGTTAAGAGCATGTCCGTTGGTGTGTATGTGCGTCTTAGATTCACAGAGAGAAGCCGTGTGTGTGTGTTTATTATTTCAAAACATAATGGTCTTCCAGAGTTGTGTCGAGGCGGCGAGACACAAACGCCACATGTAGACGCGGGCGTGCACGCAATCAGCAATTCGTGCACTCGCACCTACAAATTATACTGCACATTCCCACTCAATAGCCAGATAGACTGTAAATTGTGCTCCTGCTCCACATCTCCGGTGCTTTACATCAAAGGAGTAAATATGAAGATCTTCTTAAGACAAAAGCCGAGAATCTTCGTGAAGCCGAGCACATGCATACCTGACATTGCTAAAATATCCCATCTAAGGTAAAACATATATTCTGTTTAAAATTTACAGTCGCTTTTAAATGTGAAGCCAGAGAATTACTTTCAAATCTCAGAGGGCAGATACACTGTGCCTCCTAACTATATATGAAGTATCTACTGCATGCAATTGATGCATTATTTTCAGGAATATACCGAAACGTGTTCTTCTGTAGTAAAACTATGAGCCATCCATTCTAATGATACATTTAAAATGTTTAAATCTTTCTCCAAAAGCAGCGCTGCTACTGCCACAATCCTTGATATATAATAATCTCAATGCTACTTCTTAAAAGAGCTGCGTTGTTTTTTTTACAGTTCAAAACATTTTATATTTTTATAACACTTTTTATGTCCGGAGCGAATGCTGGTAATGAGTGTCTTTCACACGGATCTGTCTTTATGACTGCAGCTCACACGAGACTCCATCTCTTTCAAACATTCTGTGGCTGGCAAAAGTTTTTATACACTCAATAATCTTGTGTTCATAAAGCTGTAAACCACTAAAACACTCAAAATGACGACTTCTCCTCAGGTCCAGGTCTTACATCCGTGGTATTCAAGGTGTGAATGTGAGGTCAAATTTAAATGGACAAAAAAGTCTGTTTTCCTCACTTGATTCCTGCCTCAATACTATTTTATTGAGTTGTAAGTTGTTAGATAAACCTGCACTTTTTCTCATAAATATGCTTTCTTGCATTACACAATAAAACAGGTTTGTCTTGAAATCTTAGCCTTGACTTTGACCCCTTCATGTAGTGCACTAAAGACTTCAGTATCAAGACAGGGGCATGCTCAAAACTGAAAGCGTTGAGTACGTCTAAAAGGCAGAACAGTTTTTATCTGTTGCGAATCGCCAAACTCAAAGACAGAACTAAAAGGCTGCTGTCATAGGGGTGAAAAGTGATAACCGTTTAAATCAGGATGAGGGCTCGCTCATCTTATCGACGGCATTCAGCATGTTGTACTTGTTTGGCATGAAAAGTGACAAGTAGACGTTTGCAAAATGAAAAGCTTCACAGTAAAGTTTAACACCTGCACACTGTCTTATCTCCACATACCAGGCCAGTAACTGAAAAATGGTTGTACTTGTCAGATTGCCAATTTCAGGAGATTAAAAAAAACTAAGCTGACCATGCATTGGTCGTACCATAGCTGCCACACCCCGACTATCCCAGCTACTGAGCACCAGGTGGCGGACACCAAAAGCGATACAATGTTGACCACTAGTCCACAACCTAAGGTCTGCACAGCAACCTGGTCCAACCCAGACCAAAACAAGACCATGAGTAGTGTTCTTAAGTGCTGGTAAATAACGTGATCACACAAGTGTGAGAGCACCCCAAGCCCATCCATAGCTTGCATAGTCATCAGTTATGTTATGTCCTGTTTGCATGAGCTAAATGTGATCAACTGAACACATGCAAAAGTTCCCACCACGTTGATCAAATGCCCTGTTGCAAAGTCTGGGAGAAAGTGAAACATACTGTATGTTACAGAGATGACATATGATTTAAAAAATCTATATAAGTTGAGGGATAAAACATCGCAGTAAGAACCCGATGGCAAAAAAGAACTGAATGGAAACTTAAAATCAGCCCAAAGTTGTGGAAATGTAAGAAAAACCTCATATATACAGCTCATGTGTATATGAACTAGCCTCCATGTGTATGTATGTCAACAGTCCTGAGGGCATGTAGAGCCCAGCCAGGACCAGAGGGCATCCAGAGGTCAACACAGTGTAAACAGAGACCGCCACACGATTTATGATGTTTGCTGGCTGCTAAGACGAGAGGTCTGCACATTCTCACAATCATAATTGCTTTTTGCAGCTTTTCAATCAACCTGACTTGGTTGACATTGTTTTTGTATTTTTTTTTTTTTTTTCACCTCTCATTTTTCCCCCTTGTCATCAGTGAGGCTGCCCTGTGTGCCGGTAGCTACCCTTGCGTAGCTGTGACTCTAGTCTAAACGTAAGCAAAAGTCTAAAACTCCAAGATTCTTCCATTTTTTTCCTTCTCTTTTCGTAATTGGGAGCAGACGTTGTTTCTCTCTCTCCCTCTATTTCTTTTCCTCTTTCAAAACCCCGACATTGGCCACTCTGGCAGACTGAAAAGGGGAAACCCAGTCACACATGTGGACATCTGGTTGGACACGGAGAGCATGCAGCCCCACTGCAATTCAACCGCCCCCCACCCCCTCCTGTTGACAGTCGTTACCTGTGCCCCGGCAGGCCCTCGCTGCCCTAAGATAAAACGACCTCTATCCAGAGCCAGACGCATAAATATTTCTCTTTCTATTTTCCAAAATAGCTTTTAATTTTACAAGTTTTATGGCCCTAATATTAAGTGCATATGTTTTACAAGACACTGTGTCCTCTGCCTCACCCCTCGGGTCCACCATTGGAGTTTTTTTTCTTTAGTCTTTTAAAGGAAGAAGGGAAAGAAAGTAAAAAAGTATAAATGTTGGAGGTAAGGTGAGCCAGAGAAAGATATTCCTGCATATCTTTCCAAGTATCCACATGTTCCACCTAAATCCTTGAGGGATATAGTTAATTGTAGCAATGCTACATGTCTTTTCTCACCTGTTAGCATTAGAAATGTAACAATGATAATGATTTTACACCATGCAGACAGCAGAGAAATGGAAATAACGTGTTCATCGTCATTAAAAGTGGGTGAAAATATAAAAAGGGGAATTTACGTTTGTCTACCATCAAAAACTGCCAATCAGCTGTGTCTAAACAGAAACCAACACGCTATCAGGGAAGTGTTGGTGGAGTAACCCACATGTTGATTTTACCTTTGAGTTCTTCTCTCCAAGTATTTTGCCTCCATGTGTATCTGTGCTCGTAGCCTCCCCGTGACCTCTCCCTCTCCCTCTCTCTTTCTCTCCCTCCATCTCCTCAACATCGTGCACATGTGTTTCAGTGACCAGTTACAGCATAAAGCTCTGATTCATCTTTCATGCAACAGATTTTTAAATTTCATCAGCATATGTGACCAAACAGCATGAACTCGAGCTCATTTAACTTGAAAAGAGAGCCATCTGAGAATTTAATGGGATCAAAATACACTTTATGTTTAATGAAAAGCTTATTTATCGACCCTATATAATATAATTCAAACCTGAGTACAAAGATCATATAATATAAAGAAAACAGTCCTCTGCTTTCCAATAATACTCTATGATGTATCACTCTAAACACAGATGAACATCCCTAACATGAATAACGGATAGCATCCCAAAGATAACTGTCTTTCAAGTGTAAGATATAAAAATTGTAAATTATAAACAAAGGACAAATGCTACAACTGTGACTCCAAGTAAGCTTTAGTTCAAAGCATGATTCACTGTGCGGGTGTGTTTTAATTTTGTTCATGTTTTATGAGCTTTTTGTTTACTAGCGTACCTTGGACTTAAGTTTTCATTTTGCTCTGACAAACGTGGCATCTCACATAGTTCACGTTCAACATTTATTCAGATAAAAGTGCGCAACAGTAGAACAAAACATCACAAGTTTTGCGTATGAAATACATCAAGATGATAAAGATGAAATGAAATAAGAGAACACTAGAAATCGGTGGGGATTTTCTTACCTCTTTACACCTTGTTCGTACTGTTTATCACTGCACTGACAATAAACAGCACTGCCCATGTGCCTCTCTGCAAGACATTCCGGTTCACAAGTGCAAAACAGACATCAGAACAGGCCCGGCGTTGCTTCAGATGAAATACACCACAATAAATCCCCCGCGTATATCTCCAGCATGCTTGCATCACGCTGTCCGCTGTGCTCAGATTTAGCTCCAGTAGTGACATGAGTTACGGCACTCTGTCTGAAAGCACCTTGTGAGGATTTATTGCTGTGGCATACAACTCTGAATGGAGGAATATTTGGATGGGGTGGAGAGGATTGAGGAGAAAAGAGGGGGAAAAGCAGGAAAATGGATCCATTTTGCTTTGTGTTGAGACAGAAGCGTTTGGATGAAGGACAGAGGACGGGTTGTGGCAAAGAAAAATGGAACAAATATGTTTTTTGTTTTTTTTTCCAAGGATAATAAATATCTGGATGTCTCTGATTGACAAAACGCTCAAACTTTATCAGCATTCATCCTCTACCTTTTAGATATATTTACTAAAAAATGTTGGTATTTTTTTCAGAAACAGATGTTTTCAAACGTTTTTGATAAATGGGATTTGTTTAGGAGGGAGCGATGGAAAAGTCACTGGTTTTGTTTTATCACTTCCACTTTACAGATGGTGGGGAAAAAGAATGACGGGAGAAAGAAGAATCGAGCAGAAAAAGTCCCGTCATCTTTTAAATTATTTGTCCCTTTTGCTACTTTCCACGAACAGCTGATGCAAAACAACAGTGATTCAGCCAAATGATTCATGTGAGTTTCTACATCTGCTGTTCCAACCCACCAGATGCTTGGTAGCTCTTTTCCGGGGGAAAAAAAAGAAATCCTTGGCAAACAGGAAGTGAGGCTTTTTAGATTTCTGCAATAACAGTTTTTTTTTTTCTGGGATGAACAAATGAAGGAGTGTGTGTTTAGCTCGAGTCATGATCGCAAGATAGAAAACCAAAAAGCACTAACCTGCAGAAACGTCAACAGAAATGCTAAAGAAGAGGAACAGCCTTTGGCATGAAGTTTCCAGGAATCCTGGAACCTTTTTAGAAACTGAAAGACTTTTTATACATTTTGACAAGAAGAGCAACCATTGTCTAAATTCTGGTTCTTGGACTTGTAGTTCTTGGCCTTGAGAAGTCCCTGCTTCAGATATAATCTATTGCAATCGAGGTGGAGTGCTGAAGGTTGCAAATACAGGCCCAGAGGCTGCTACATGCGCTGTACAGCATTCATTCACAAAGCAAGCAAGCGCTGGTTGCCAGCAGTATCAATATTAGAGCTTGGGAGGGGAATTTGTTGTAATATTTATTGATGTTTCAATAAACTTATGTAGTCAACTTTCCCAACTACTGTAAAAAGTTTTGACAGCAACTTGGAAAAGTTGAGAACAAGCAAAAAAAAAAAAAAGGGAGTTTTCTATTTATTTGCTGACTTTTTTCAATGTGATTACATAATGAAACTGTAAAAATAACCAGAAAATTAGAAAATACAGAGAGTTGGAGACATCCATCTTTGCTTTCTGAAGTTCTGCTTCTGCCCTCAACATGATGACCCCATGCTGTTTTGTCAGTCTAATTTACCAAAGCTCCACAATGCAGGAATCTGAAAAGCTGACTTTTAGTTCCTGGTTTAGTCTGTGAGTTCAGTTCCTCGGTGGCTTCAGACTGTTTAGAAGAAAAGGACCAGGGGTGAGTACTGCTCACAGAACAGTACAATGGTTTGTAGATGCTCACTATTGTTTTTTAGCATCTCGTGTCCCTTTGCAATCCCAACATGGCATTTAAACATTTTTTTCATCTCCTTCCATTGCTCCACAGACTTTAACTGTGAAAAAGCTCTAGCATCCAGATGTTTTCCAAAACTTGTTAGTAAGTGGCCTCTCATTATCTCAAGTGGTGAGAATCTGACAAAACAGCTGGAGGAGATGATGAGAGCTGATTTGGAACAAAACAAGGTTTGAGGGCAAACCGCTTTTTGTGCTGGAAGTAAGCACAGGCTCTCACATCTTGACATGCAGATTACTTGCAGCTTGAATTTGTTTTATTCTCAGTCAAATGTTTTGTCATTAATGACCTTTCATATAACTGGGAGGAGTGCAAAAACTAGCCGTGACCCCTTATCACCATGGATCTCGCCAAAATAAAAGGACAACAATCTTTCAGATTATCACACAGCAATTCACAAGGCAATTAAAGAGGGAACACAGTCTCATTTACAGTAACAGTGTGACAGAGATGTTTCCAGAGTAGGCGGATGCTGATTCATGGAAAGTTGCCCAGTATTACCACAGTCTTCTGCTTACCATTGAGCAGCAATTTGGGGTGTTAAGTGCCTTGCTCAAGGACACCACACAGGTAGTTCAGAGGGATGAAGAGAGAGTGTCTTCCATCCAGATGTTCTGATGGGAAAAAGATGAAGAAAGAAGGACATTTCACCCTGGAAACAGAGAGAGGAGTGAGGGTTTAGGGAACTTGCCCTGGGGCCCCTCCCCTACAGGGACAAATTGGTGTCAAGTCTCTGTATCCAGGAGGATTAAGTGTGTGTTTGCTTTGCGTTCACAAGTGGTGCTGAGGACAAAACAGCTTGAGTCCCCACACATCCTCACAACTCACAAAGACACTAATGTTTAAGCCCGGACAGGGAGGAGATGGCTAATCTTTTCACCTAATCTGTGTACACACACAAACGCACGCAGTGTTCTTGGGAAACAAACTACTGCCAGCAACCTGCAGTCAAATACAATGGCATGTTTTGATAATCATTGCATTCAGGAGAATTGAAGGATATAGTTGACCCTGCATAGTGATAGTAGGACATTTGCCGGTCATTTCATCCACCCTCTGCTCAGCACAATATTTGATTTGCTATTAAATGTCAGTACATCAACCACAGCAGTGTTGGAAATCAGCGTGACGGCGTCGCTACAAATTAGGCAGCGAATGTTACTTCTGGCCTTTATCCACTCTCCTCTCGTCCTTTAACAACAGTGTAGTTCCATCATATACTGTGAGACAAACATGCCCATATCTTAACCCATTGGAGGAGTTCTGGTCTCCGCTTGCAGTCTGAGCAGTATTGACAAGTCACATTTTAGTGGGCTTTGTTTGTAACAGTCCATGTGGGGAGCAAAAGAGGCGTAACGTGTTAGCTAAAATTCAATCTCAGAGCCTATCGGCTATCATCTGATGATGATTCAAAGTTATCTGCATTCATATGCAAATATCCGTTCATGAAGATTAGCAGAAATGTCTCCTTATCATCATTCTTGAGCTGCTAAGTTGCTTCAAGCTGCTAATCAGACTTCAGAGGAAGTCTTGTCCTGGATATCTGTTTTCCGGATGTCCACTGACTATAACGGGAGCCCAGGAACATTGGCTGATGGGTTCCAAGAAGTCTATGCACAGGGATCACTCTCTCTGTTATGATAGGCCAACTGTAAGGCCCAAACTTTGTGGACTGCAGCTATGAGTTTACATGATGTCAGCAAAAGGCACCTGAGCTTTACACATAGCAGTTAACACTCTTAACAAAACAGGGCAATCACCTTCAGGATTGATTTGGAAATATTTCACATCCTCGAATCTCCCTCATTTTCCTCTCTTCACTTCTTATTTCCATCCTTTAACTCGTGTCCAGATCGTCAGACCCAAACACAAAATCAAACCGGCTTTTCTGTTCAACCTTTCATTCCCCAACTGACGCTTCATTTTTCTCCGATGCTCAACGGACCATAAACCCCTCGTCTTGGACCGCACTCCTCCACAGCCTGTGTGTTTTAGAGAGCCTCCTTGTCCATAATGCCATATAACATAAACACATTGCGTTTGATTGGTAGACATAAACATTGACTGTGGCTGGAGCACAGTTTAACGCCAGGCCACAACTCACGGCCGCTGTTAACGGGCTCGCTGCCATAACGAAGGGAAGCCAAGGCCGGCCGCTGCCCTGTGCACTCAGGGTCACAGAGGAGGACGAAAAAGGGGAAGAATGCATAGATAGATGGATAGATAGATGGCTTTCAGGTCATGTGAGGCTTGTGCTTTTTTACCAGCGCTTGCACAAAGACGGCTGGTGGCCAGCATTGTACAGACACTTGCCTGTGTACTTTGTGTGTACCTGGATGGTTAAAAAAGTACTGCTAAGGTGCAGATTCCTCCCAAATATTTCCCTTGAGCACTTCTGATTTCGCACACTTTGCAAAGTAAACACTCTGCACTCATGGAGGGTGGTTAATGTTAAGATCACGGAAGAAAAAAAAGCCGCAGGGGCGAAGAGCTCTAGTATGTTCTCTTCATAACTTACAGCCATTGTCTACTGCTGACTACTTGTGGCCATCGTGTGCACATGAAATTGGAGTTGAGAGCACATATATCAGCTTCCTAAAGTGCAAGACACAGCAACATGGTTGCCATTGATGGCACATCGGGAAGCATAATTTATTCTAGCTCATCATTTGTGATGAAAATTGCTGCTTTTCTGACAAGCTGACGTGTGATGTCGATATGCAGCCATAGAAAACAATGAGTGATGGCACTTTGACGTGTCACATGCTGCCGTGTGTGTTTTTGAACATATAAATGTGAAGCGAGCGTTTTATCACTGATACATTGGACCAGTTTTCTTTATTGGGTTAACAAAAGATGATTGTTGCCAGATTTGGAGTGCTATTAATGTCTTTCGTGCAAACTAACAAGCACAAGATAATATGAAGCTATCATGAGAGGATGTAGCATTTTGTAATTGAACTCTTCACTTGTACTTGATTAACCGCCCTGTGATGTTGAAGTATGCTGCCAGATGTGATGATCTGTCAGGATATGTTATGACAATATACAATGGAGGCTGTGTTTACAAAGTCTTGTGTGTGTTGGATTTCTTTAGCTTGATAAAAGTGATTACGCTGGCACTGGTAGCATCAGTCAGTCCACACGGTCTCTTAGTATGAGAAAAAATCAGTTGTTCCTAACAGGCTGATCTTTTTTGTGTTTGTCTGGCTACAAAGATTGGATGTCATATTCTAACAAGAATATTGAAACATTATTTCCATTGGTGTTTCAGAGAAGTTGTCACTCTTACATACAGTATATTACATCATCTTTGTGCTTGAGCTTTAGCATCCTTAGTTATTGTGTAAGTATACAAAATGTACCTAACTTCAGTCTTCACTTTGCATGCTCACACATGTATATACACTCACTTTCTGGTTGTTTTTCAGGTCACCTTCTCACACAAGTGCTTCTTATTTACCTTGAAATCATGGGGCGCCCTGGTAGCTCACCAGATTGCGGCGTAACACGTGTCAAGGCTGAGTCCGTACTGCAGTGGTTCGGGAACTGTGACCCCTAAATTCCTCCATGGCCATGGCTGCAACACGGAGGTGATCTCGCTCATTCAAGACAATGTTTGTGATTCCACCAGAAGCACCATGGCGTGTTTCAGAAGCATCCCAGACACAAAACAGTTTAACTATGTAGCTCTCTTACTCACGGTAGAAGCATATAAACCAAGGAACCAAAACTGAGCAAGTTAACATCACAGAGCCGTGCCCAGTGGAGTTTAGGGCTGATTCTTCCCCTGTCAAATAAAGCGCAATTCCACAAAAATATTTTACAAAAATAAATTGGATTTGGTTCAGTGGTGTTCCATTTGGAGGTGATGACCCTGCTTATCTGGAGCCAAATACATTCAGCTGTGTTTTAGTCAGCTAACACTAACATACCTCGACTTCATCCATCATGGAGCTTAACAATAGCCATGTCTTCAGCTGCTTCTGCACTGCTAAAAGCTTTTCATGTGAAACCTGCCGACCTGCTGAGGGTGTGTTCATGTATATGTGTGTGTGTGTGTGTGTCCTGGGGGCCTGCAGCTCTTATCAGATGGATGTGTTTGATATCTCCACTGCAGAGGATTTCCCATATATACATAAACAACCCCTGAACTGCTGGCAGGTTGCACTGACAGAGGCGCATTGCTGAAACTCTTACATGTTTAGGAGTTCTGTTTCAGTGCTCTTATGTCACCCACTTTCCAGTTCAATCTTTCCCCTAAGCTACATTAAACAACATAAACCCAGTTGATGAAAAATGGCCTCATATTCGATTTTTCTCTTTCACCGACACCGGTGCTGGTTTATTTAAGATAGCACATGACAGTTAAATGAAGGTGTGTGTGTGAGCAGTGACGCGCCTCCCGACTAGAAGAGTGACGTCTTCATTGATGTCAAGCTAGCTAGCACTTTGCCCTGTCAGTGTCTCATGGGGCTGCACCAAGCATTTGCATAACAAGCCGTCCTCGTGACACCAACGCCTCGACAGATGTCAGCCTTGAGAGGGAGAGTTGGTCATGTCCTTCCATCGCTTTCGAAGCTTCTTCTTCTTTCGCTTTTTTTTCTGGCTCTTTCTCTGCTGCTGCAGTAAACACTGTTATTTTGAGGTGAGTCACGTCTCATCAAGGCCTTCCTGGAGTCATCACAGGGTTTGAGGAGTCGCTCGACAGTCATAAACATCATGTGAGGACATAATAAAAGGAGATCATTTTTCAGGGGGAATGTATAAAGTTTCATACTACATTTTATTGGAATGAAAGAACTCTTTTATTTTGTTTTCAGCTAACAAGTCATTGGGGATATTATAAATTCTATATGACACATTATGAACTGTAATAACTGTTGTCTTTTTACCGTCCGTAAAGCTCGCTGTAGGCGTGTTCTTAGACTATTATTATCAGTGCAATGCTGACAATCTCAATTTTAGCAAGTCATTTCTGACAAACGTCTGCTGGTTCAGTTTTATATCCTGTTTCCAGTGCAAATAAACTTATTTCAAAATGAATCAGCGTCTTTGTTTTTAAACAAGAATTAATGAGACTGCAAAAAGTAGAAAATTTCATAAATACAAGTTGATTTGCACTGGAAACAGCTTGAAACGATCCCCGTTAGAGAGCTGTCAAAAATTTTAATGTGTTTTATGAATTTTATTACAGATTCCATCAGAAGCAGATTATTTTGCAGTATTGTAGTGCTACATGCACTCATACTATATATTATAATAAATGTTACAGTTGTTACAATACAACTTGGTAGCAGTGGTATTTAATAATCTGGCTATTTCTTTTTCTTATGTGGCTAAATTGTCATTAGACAAACGTTAACATGCAGCAACGTATGTATGATAACTATACCGTCTTTATATCCTTTACATCCTAACTCAAATGTCACCAAAAGTTGCTTTTGGAAACTGAACTGAGGGCTAAAACAGCCACAAGCACCACAGACTCAGCATCTCAATATTTCACAGAAGGTGAAGTGAAAAAAAAAAGTATGGCAGCTCAATGACTCTCCTTCATATTTGGTTGGAATAGTAAGTGGCCGTTGGTGCTCCCTGCTGTTTTACGTCACAGGGGAAACATCTTTATCATGGCGTATATTATTCCAAAACACAGCTTCCTGCATGGAAACGATCCCCCCCTGTCCTCAATTCGCCTGCCTCTCTGATAGACTACATTGCTTCTTATAAACTGTCCATGGTCCATAAATTGTGCAGCGCCGAGCATAACACTACACAGTGTCGGCCTGCAGGGACACGCATGTTCACAAGCCCCCGCCTCTGCTCTCTCTGCCCTGGCTGAGATTTGCTTTAGTAAATTGTGCGATGAGATCCACAGGTTTAGAGAAAAGACAGGGGAAAATTGGCGTGGAGAGAAGTTTTAAACATGCAGTTTCTCTGTGAGTGAGCGTGCTTATCATTCAACTCTGCAGATGTGACGTTTATTCACTTCTATATGGAAAACACGGGGATAAAGATAAAGCAGTTCGGAGCCTACAGACCGTGTAAGCCTCAGTGCAGCTTAATCACTGGTGTGTTCTGTGCTGTACTTTATTTAAAGTACTTTGAAACCCTGCTACGTGTCAGGTGTGCAACTCTTTATTTTTACTTCCAGATATTTTGAATAAGCACTCGTAATTCTAAGCAGGTTACATTCACTTTTCATACTGTTTATTATAAATATTAGATTATATACAGTATAGGCCATCGCATTAATGTGGCAAGTGGCTTGTGACCTCAGTTGAAACGCAACACATCCACCATCTCGCCTCGTCTGTCATACTATGGAATGGAATACAAAAATCTCTCTACATGTAGGATTTAAATATTTTATCTTAAACAGAGCAACACGTAGCTCAGCTCTGTCACAAGGAGCGGTGCATTTTTTGACATAACCATCTTAAAGACGCATAAATGCATAAATTTTCTACATAAGGAACATGGATTGCTGACATGGCATGTAATGTGCATGTCAGAAATGAATATCTATCAGCACTATCTGTGCAAAAAAATGTGTATGACTTTGGGCAGGGTTGGCAAGAAATAACATGAATCTAGAGAAGTTGTAGCACTTTCATAGTGTAGTACCACTAATGACCAGCAGAAAGTTTTATGACCAAACGTCTCTTCAAAAGAGAAAAACAGGATGCACATGCAGCGATAAACAAGAAATGTGATACCAAAAATAACAGCTGTGTCATGCTGCAACAGTTTTAGTTAAAAGGCAGAGCTGATGTAGAGAAGAGAGCAGAGTGGACAGAGATTAAGCACAACCAAATCAACAATTATATAAAATCTAAAACTAGAAGAAGACCTGAAGTAAAAAGTCGTTTGAGAGACACTGGCTGGATAAAACGCGACTATAGGGAGAAGAAACTCGACTCAGGGTGCAACTTATGTCTGTAAACTGGAGCGCAAGAGTCTGAACTTGCTGAGACTCTCACAGTAATCAAACTTTTACTTAATTAGAGAAAAGTGTAAAGAAAGTTGAATCACAAGGGACAGACAGAATATAGTCTGCTGCAGAACACCGCATGTGTTTTCACTGTATATACTGGTCAGTGCTATTACTTTGTCCAATTAAATCTGAACTAAGGTTACATTTAAATGACTCAAAGCTGCTTTCATTGTTAGGTTTTTGTTACCCCTGCTCACTCACACACACACACACACACACACACACACTCTTTCTCTCTCTCTCACACACACACACATTTGAGGCTGTATTTCTAGCAGAGACAAAACAACAGCAGACATTAAGACGCACATTGTCACAGGGTGGAAACTGACTGACAGGGTGAGAGCGCGTGGAGCTGACATTTTTCTTTACCCATCACTGATGTGAGGCTGATGAATATGCGAGAGGGGTGTAGCACGTTCACAGCCTCGGTTCTATCAATTACTACAGCGAGAGTGTGGAAAAGAGGCTTGTTGGTTTTTTTTTGTTTGTTTTTTTGTTTTACACAAACTTCTTTTTCCAGCTTTGTTTAGACTAAATCCTCCATGCAAATGTAGTTCTGTCTATAAAAATATGACTCCAATATAAAGATAAGAGATTAGATTTTAATGAAAAGCACCTCTTGTACCTGTTTTGGAACTGTGACAAATATGAATGTTATGAGAGGTCTTTGCCAGCTGGGACCGAGGTAGAAACATTTCAGAAATTTAAAATATTTCTGTCTTATTCGTCGCTTCAACTTGTTATTTTGTAATACTATATTTTGTACTAGGTGCAATTATAGTTAGAAATCTTACATTTAGTGCTCCAATATATTCTATTAAACTTTCAAGCAGCTGCTACAACCATTTTTGTAAATAATAATGTGAATTTTTTTACTGTGCAGTCTCTTAAAAACACCCCAAATCACCATCACCAAAACATATTTTGAGCTCAGAGAACAGATTGGATTGTATGATGAATGCTGAAATAGCCTAAACATTTAAATATATATATAAATAAACTAATGAACGACGTGGCTCGAGGCCAGTACTTTATCAGCATTGTGTTGTGGCTGGAATTCAGCCCCTCTGTCCTGTCTCGACTTGCTTCTTCACTGTTTACTTTCGGAGGCCAAGCAGTCAGTCCGCGCAGCCTCTCACAGGCGCGACTGTGCAGAGGAAGAGAGTGAAGGCTGAACTTTGAGTCAAGCCGCGAGACAGCAGAATTAAAAAAAAAAAAACCCCCCCCTCGTTGTTATGCGTGAGCTAATTAATGAGGGCGGCTGTGCGTCAAGACGCAAACTGCTTTGACGCGCAGGCTGACGTCTCCAAGCGCAATTCTTAATTCAGGTCGTAATTAACAAATATGCAACATAATAATAATAATAATAATAATAATAATAATAATAATAATAATAATAAATGCTTGAAGCGTTTTTTGTTTGCTTTTGTTTTGTTTTTTACTGTCAAGCAAGTGACAGAATCATTTCTTGATATTATATTCTTAATATTATTTTTGTTTTTTCACGCACACTATAGCGCCATTCCACTATCTAATATCCTGGCAGAGAGCCTGAATCTCTTCTTCTGGGACTCGAACCGCCAACTCTGAACAGCTGAGTCACTGTTGTGAGCCCCGGTGTATCAAAGCTCCTGGAGAAATTGTGAATTGCGCGATTCGGTTATTGGAGAAGGAAGAGAGGAAGAAGGAGATGGCGCTTGTACATTAGTGTTTTACTCTAAGGTGGAAATATAACACCTCATAAGTAAAGTGTGGAGGAGCTGCGAGATTATTCTCCTCCGTATCCAAGGCTGTCTTATTATATCCACTAGCAGGTGGGGGCGAGAGGGGAAGGGGTTATGGTGCGTGAGCGTTTGAGTGTGTGTTTGGGAGGAGGGGGGAGGTCGCTATTATTGGATCCGGCCTCACCAGGTGAGCTGAGGAGCCGACATCCACTCCCCTCCCCTCCCTTCCTCCCGAGCTCCTCTGGCTCTCCTGCCCTGCCTGGCGCTGCCAAGGTGACCTTCCAGAGAGGTAGAGAGGGGGAGAGAGAGAGGAAGGTGCTGACAGAAACATCTCTGGTTATGAACCAGCCGCGGTTTGCTTCTCTTCTCCTCTGGAAAGGTGCGCTGCCAGCGGCTTCTCCCTCCGCGCAGCAGGAGCAGCTACCAGGGAAAACACCAAAAAAAAAACATGTTATCCAAAACACCGGATGTCTCTGGTCATAATCTTGAGAGTTTTGCGCCCACAAAACACACCGAGCTGAAGATTCCTGCACTGAATGAGCCGTGCGTAATTCCTCCACAAACCAGTTGCTAAGGTGCCTACCTGTTACCAGCTTGTATCTCTCTGAGCAAGGCTCACTGTCACTGTCTCTGTCTGGCACACACTAGTACGCATGTCTCCAAAACCCCCGGCCCCTCATACCCACACTCATACCTGCTGACAGGCCCCCCTTGTGCGCCATGACGCGCAGCGTGTTCACTGCAAGATTGCAGAACGTCCCTCAGCAGCCGCAGCGGTCGCCTCTCCCACAGAAACTAAATAAGAAGGTTCACATCGTGCCAGAAAATCCATTTTTTTCTGAATCGCAGAAACAGTTTTTCTGCTGTAAAGACGTTTTTGAAATATTCAAAGTGGCAAATCTTTAAATCCACGCTTTAATTTTCTCCAGGTAACTTTTTAATGTAATTTAATTTTTACAAACGTGAGACAAAATATGAAAAATCACAAAGTGTTTTTTTGTTTGTTTGTTTTTTTGCGTAGCCATCATGCACCATTTCTCTCTGAGTGTTTCAGGCTAAAACTTCTAAATTTAGTCTGTCGGCTGAAATAAAAAAATCAAACAGAGTTTATTTAAAAAAAAAAAAAGAAAATTCCTTTTAAATATCAAAATTTAATTTGTTCGTCCATCCCAAAAGATAGCATCATGCCCTTTTATATGACGTTTGACAAAGAAAGACTTGATACAAGAATTGCTGTGTGTGTGTGTGTGTGTTTGTGTGTTTGTGTGTGTTTGTGTGTGTGTGTGTTTGTGTGTTTGTGTGGGTAGGTTGGAGCCACTTGAAGTAACTCACGTCACAGTAATTACGTCGGTATTCCTTATGGTCGTTTGGAAAGGGAGAGTATCGCATTTTGTTTGACGCGGGGGCCTCAGTCGGGCTCTGAAACTGGATCTCATGACTTCATCACCCCACCACCACCCCACCTTCAGCACGAGCCTCTGCAAACAGCATCGTCTGGCCTTGATGCTTCATATCTCCGAACTCAAAACTTCATAATCCCAGACTCACTTCTGTCCAAAAATAATCACCTGAATCATCGTCAGGAAATATTTCCTCTCCAGACTCTCTTGATATTTCTTTCTCTTCATATGCATAAGGTCAATTTGAACGCTTTAACCACGAGGGCATATTGTTATAGATATGTTTAATCATCACAAGTTATATGGCCACTACAAGACGGATGCCCAAGAGCCTAAAGCTGTGCGCTTTAATTCAGAATCTCGTTTTTCAGACTTAATGGAACTAATAACATAACACTTAATCACGTTACTTTCACTCTCCTCTCTCTCTCTTTTGCATTTCTAATTTTTTATCTGTAGTGGCTTGGGGTTAAACAAATGAAACGAGCTGTTCTCCTCCACCTCCTCCTCTTCCTCTCCTCTCTGTGGAACCACAGAGGAGAGCAGACCAAACGTTACTTAGCCTGTACGCAGAGAGGCTGCAGATAATGAGAGCCTGCTTGCATTAAATGGACAAACAGCAATCCGACATCTCCTGACCCCTCGATGCTCCTCTCGGCTCCATTGATCATCCCCCCTTATGAGATAATGCAATTACAAACATCAATAAGGAGCTGCGAGGGGAATCATTATGTGGTGACAGTGATAAATGATGCTGCAGAAAATAGCGGGCTCCTCTCAAACAATCCGTGCGCCCAAGGGGCTTTTGAGGGCCGGGGCCCCGTCGCCAAGGAGACAGATGACATCCAAAATGGCCCCCGCTCAACAGTCCTCCTCTCTTCTCTTTCTCTCTTTCTCCTCACCAACAGATTTTTGTTTTTTTCTCCCTCCTTCTTTTGTTTCCAAACCAGCTGCCGCGCGACCTTTTTTGAAGGTGTTTTTTTTTTTTTTTTTTTTTTTTTTTTTTTTTGGGGAGGGGAGGGGGCTTTGGAAAGTTTGTCCTGCAAGCCGTTCATGGGCTACTCTTTAATTTGTGTTTGTATCTGTATTGATTTCATAAAGTAAGTCACATATTGACAAGTCATCTTGGCCATATGTGTATTTCCGGTGTAATGATTTTCGCTTTGGAAACTATGTGGGGAATTGATCAGCTGAGCATTGTTTTCTTGCGCGCTCACGTCAAATATTTCTTATTTCTTATATCTCTTTACTCCACCAGTTGGATGTTGCAGATATGAAGCAGGACGCTTTAGTTAATCTACATAATCCGCACATTTTATGGCGAACATTTCACTTTAACTCTCTGGGGGAGAATAAAGGAAAATAAAAATATATAGCGCTTCGATTTGTGTTAAGTCAGTTCCGCTCATAAAATTAAGGCCTAACCGGCGTACTTATTATTTTTTTTAAGTTATTAAACTCTCAGCACAGTGCTGCCATTGTTAGAAATAAAATATCAGCATGAATAACTGGCTACAGAAGAAAATATTCGAGGTAACACGCTGCGCGTAAATGTTTCAGTTGCAAGAATTTATGCAGTTTAGCGTGAAATAAAGAGCAAATCTGTTTCAGCTCAACGCACAATGAAAGCATCAGTTTAACTAGCAGGCCCCGGCGTTCAGCAACTAGTGACAAATCGGTGATTTCTAATTAATAAGCCTACACACGTTATTGCCACCGAGATTTGTCATGGCTTGTGGTAACGCAGAGAACACGAGGCCCACGGTAACGTGTACAAGTTCCCTGTTTCAACCGTAAAGGCGCATAAAGATCTGCGTTGTTGTTGTGGGAGGAAGACAGGCCTGTCCGGGCACCTCCACTGCTCTGGAACACATTTCTGCTCCATTCATTACTCTGACAGTTCACTCCGCGGTCAGTGTGTGTGTATGTGTATATATGTGTGTGTATGTAGCACAGAGAGGGGTGGGTAGGCCTACCATCATCATTAGCTTCAAATTACGTTTTGACTTTCAGTTTTTGAAATCAGCAAACTTCAGATAGTTTTGTGCATCAAGAAAAAAAAATACAACTTTGAAACTGCAGAAGACAAAAACAACTTTCAATCACATCTCAGCAGAAATGTAGGTCAGCTGTGACAGAAAAAAAAGTTCATAAACATGCAAAATCACAATCCTCTAAACCTTTTTTACATCCAATAAAATAGAAGACACATTGCACTTGTTTTTCCTAAATATTAATAAATGAGAATAATCAATTATTTTTATTTAACAGGAGTGTAAACGTGTTTAAAATGTCACTGAGTTGGGACAAGTCAAAGCAGGTTATTTCAAGAATTTAATGACTCAAAAGGCTTTTTTGTTCCAGGTAACTTGCGTCTTGTTTAGCCACTTGTTTAAAGAAATGAAGTAAAAACAATTATGTCATCTGACTGGCACTTTTTAATTATTTCAAGAAAAATCCGGTTTTCCTATTAAATATGAGATCCCCAAAAAAGAAACTCTTATTTTGTTGCAATTTAGTGTTGCAGTGCGCTCTTTTGTCGCAGCGTCACTCTCTTTGTGTCTCATCAGAGCTTTCTCACTTTCATCAAAGTTCCAAACGCGTTTTTTTTTTTTTTTTTTTTTTTTTTTTTTCGTGTGTGTGTGTCTGTGTGTTTGGTTTACGTCCGTGCGTAAAAGGAGAGGTAGTGCTATGCGCCATCTCCAAGCGTTCCCTGCCCCGGACAGTTACCAGGCCTCCCTAAAGAGGGCAGTCAAGCATGGGCTTTCTCCTCTGTCTCCACAGCTCCCAGCGGCCACAGGCTCAGGAATTCACATTTCACAGCCTCGGATTTTCCAGCCATGGTGGAGAGGCGAAGCAATTAAAACGTCGCCTGGGTTTTTTAAGAGCGTGTCTTTTTTCCCCCTTCTTCTTCTTTAGTGTAAATAGCATTCACTTCGGCAAAGGCAGTAAAAACACAATAGTTGCGCGGAGGAGAGATACAGAGGGAGAAGGGGAGAGTATTGATTTACACGCGCATATTGTTATGGATAAAACAGACTCTCTCTTGTTCGCTGGTTTGAAAAAACAAGACACTGACTTTGGGATTCAGGGTTGCTCTCCCGAAATGTATCAATTAGACAAAACTCGCTCGGCTCCTCTCCTCTCTTCTCCTCTCCTCTCCTCACTCGGCTCAGCCTCTGCCTCCTGAAGTGCAGCGTATCCCGGAGACAACATCGGCTGCACCGCGCCGGGCTTCAAGCGGAGCCCTTTGACTGCGGGCAACAAGGCGTGAGGGAGAACTAATCTTCCCATTTACATGTTTGTAGCAATTTTACCTAAATGAATTTTAATGCTAAATGAAGGATAATTCGCTTTCTTGCCGAGACCCTCTTCCCTTCGCCTCCCCTCTCCATGTGTGAGAAAATTACAGCAGAACGCATGCATTAGCTGCACATTATCCACAGCAATGGGAGGAAGCTTGACTTTAAGTGCATGTTTCTTTAAGAATAAATGGACCTCTGCTTTCTTCAATGGGCATTTGTCGACATGAAAACATCATTTAGTTTAAGAACATCACTTGTGGGGTTATTTGCTTTTTGTTCAAATGATTTAACAATTAGTAATATGTGTGTTTTTACATATCACATCTGCATGTAGGAAGATAATGTGAGACTAGTTATGAGTTCTGTTATTTGAACAAAAAGTATTTATTTACAACACAGATGTACATATATACCCTTCAAAATAAAAGCATAAGAAACATGACTCGTCTTCAAAGGAATCTTAAAGATGTGCGCAATACATGTTTGAAGCAATGGATAATGGATGCATTGATAACCCACACAAGCACGTATGCACACGCACTCACACGCACACACACATGTTCCCCCTCACATGCATACTGCCGCACACACACGCAGTGACTTTTACATTCTCTCCTGTCTGTTGATCAGCGTTACATCATCTGGTTAAATCAAAATGAATAGACTGTGGCATAAATGGTGTTTTCCCATAGCCTTCTGCCTCTCCCTGTTATCAGGCCGCATCAGACACTGAGGGGAAGAGAATCCATTGGCCATGCGAGCGCTCGGCCTTGTGACATAAAAACACATCAATAGGACACTGGAATAGGCTTTCAGAGGCCCCTCGATCACAGACACACATGGAGATAAACAGGAAACAACATGTTTGTGGAACACACACTTGTAGTTCCTCTCATCCACAGTGATTTTTTTTTTTTGTCTTAAGATTGTTTGTGAGCATTTAACTGAAGCTCTGTGTCATGTTTGTTAGCCTGTCATGATGTTAGCCGTGTTGACATTACGTGTCTGTGCTCCTGCGAACAGAGTAAAATATGGATTAAATGAAAAATGGGACTAAAATTGGATTAAAAATGTTAAAAGCTTCTCAGAAACTGTGTTTAACTTGATGTCATCCACTGTCATTGGAGTTAATCCAATGAGTTATGGGGAGAGTTTCATGACCCCGGATGGCCTGATATAATCAACTGATATGAAAATGTAAAAAAAAAAAAAAAAAAAATCACCAAAATTGGAGTTACAAGGTAAACAGTACAGTAAAACAAATTAGTTGCACCCTGAATGTATGTGGACTGGTTGTGTGTACTGTATGTTTAAAAAAACAAAAACAGGACGTCTGAATCGCCATACACACTCTTACCATCCAAATAAAGGCCTGACAGATTTATCGAATTGTCCGTTTATTCACTTTTTTTTTTCCTTTAAAAATGCATCGTGATTCAATGGAGGGAGGGGGCAGGAGGTCAAATTTGATGGAGAGACGGCACACACATAGTGTGGAAAGAAATCAGAAAAAAAAGAGAAAAAAGTTCACATCCTTTTTTTTAAAAAATCTATTAGAAACAACATAATATGCAGAACAATACAATAGCATTTACAATACTTAAATTCCCAGTTCTTGTGAGAGTCCAGCGTAATTTTACAACAGTATACAGTATATTTTCTTTCTCCACTCGCTTCCCAAACTAGGGGTTGATATAGTTATACTTTTAATTTCTTTTCTCTCGCTTTCCCTCCTTCCATGTTTCAATCCATTATATTTTTTTTAAGGGCACCTCTTTTGCTTTGTTGGTGTCCTGTCAGATACAGACATTGGCTTCTCCTTGGTCCAATTCCGTCATCCCAAAGAGTGGAGTGCTCCTCGCAGGAAGTCTCTTTTTGTTTGCCAAAGAGTCTAGAATATATCACCAGGTGCTGCATTCGCCAAAGGTACAGGCAAAGGACACAGTGTGTCTCTTGTGTGTCGTCTATGCTCGCAATCGCAATCACTTTGAATGGAGGAATCCATGTGAACCTAGTGGGCAGTGGCAAAGGGTGGCGAAGTCTAGTGCCCACCAGAGAAGAAGAAGAAGAAGAAGAAGGGGTCTGTCGGGACAGGGGGTCATCTGAGTTGGAGGAGGTTCGATCTTCTGTGCGTCACCATCGTTGGATACATAGACGAGGATTGTAGGCAGTCGTAGAAGGTTTCCATGTTGCACATATCAGCCGAATGTAATGTTGTTGGGTCTTTGTGGTGGACAGAGGGGTTTACGGTTGGTTGTAGTTGTCAGGAAGTCAAGGAGACCTGTTTCCATACTCCGTAGCCCTCTGTGAGACAGTTGATCCCCTGGTTTGCCCTGCAGTTCTGAGGGAGACAGGAGATCAAAATGGTCAATCAATGATACGTTTTGCACTGGTAAACGAGAGAGTATGTATTTGTGAAGCACACTGTAGTTTGCCTTGAATCGGAGATGAGTCATTTTAAAATTTCTAGCCAGACAGTATCACTGCGGTTATGTGAAAGCCTTTAATTTCAATGCAGGAATTACACGGTCCCTTATGGGTTGAAAGCAATTCAAAGTCAACTGATCAGCGCTGATGTTGTCGAGGCAACACAAGTTTTACCTGGCGGCAGTGAATGCAAATTTGGCCATTACATAAAGTTGAGCAAATTAAAAACTCCAGTGTTTGTGCAAAGTCATGCAAATATTATTAGGCTCTGAGAAAGTTGGCATATCGTCTCCCCCACTGGGGCAGAAAGCATTTAACTGCAGAAGAAAACAGTTGAATGAGTTAGATGTCATTAATCATTCATTAAATAAGACAATAGATCACACTAGACTTCAGAAGGCAGACTCTCGTGTTACTTTTTTGAGCCGACAGCACATGAACATGGCAGGAGCTGCTGATAAGACCCTGGAGGAGCAATATAGTATCTGGCAACTGCTGCAAACCCAACATAGTGCTAATCTGGGTCAGAATCCAGACCCGAACCTGCCCTTCACTAAGACTGTGTGGATGTATGAGAGAGAGCACTGGAGGGTTTAGTGTGTTAATCCTACACCCTAAGTAATGCTGCTTTAACAGTAGGAGAGGACTTAGAGACCAAACACACATGATCGACTTGAAGTGATACAGAGGTCCAGTACTTAACATTTCCTGGATAATCTGTTTAACTGGACAACGAGGAAACTTAAATTAGCCTTTGATTTATCTTTTGATCACTTACCGTCATCATTTAAACTTTATTTCAGGTTACTATTGAGGTCACATACAACAAAAGTCTGTATTGCAATCGCCTCATTTATGTTACACATCAACCAAAACCCCTTAAACTGATGCAACCCGCTACATCAAACCACCTCAAGCAATGAAAAATGAAGTAAAGAAATCCATCTTCACCCTCTTCTCTCCCAACATTCCTCTATTTAAAGCCAACAATAGCCGTCATCCATCTCTGCAGGTGGAAAGTCACCGCCGAGGAACCACGGCCATTGTTGTCAAAACCAAAGAGGAGAGGTGAGGCTCTCGGCCGCCCGTCACCTGAGAGCGCCCGGGGCCCGTCCACGCGCTCGCCACACACACAAGAGGGCCACTACTAGATGACACAAAGGCAGGCAGGGAAAAGGACAAAGAGGGAGGACAACAGAGGAGCGAACGCAAGGGCCCTCATTTGTCATTCCTCTCATCCATCAGTTTTCACCTGGGCTACTGGAGAGAATAGGTGCGACTTGCGTAAGGAGAAGGGTGAGCTATTGTGTGAGCTGCGCAAGCTTCAATTAGCTTCCTTTCAATGAGCGAGGTGGAAGGGGTTACATATCTTTCTGGACCTAATGGCATCAAACCTGTGACCTTTCTATTGTGGAACATAACCTGTGGTGCTACAACAAGCTAAATCATTAGCGATTCTAGTTTAAATGCAGTGCATGCTCGTGCCTAGGGCAATGAATGTACATGCAACTACAAATCTGTTATGCAAACAGTTCATGAGTCACTATTTGACTGACGAGTGACTCAGCAAAATAATATTAATGAACATTTACGACTAAAAATATCAACAAAACAACCGAGAATCTGTTGGATTGCTGCTTTAAGTTGGCTCTTGCCACTCTGGTTAACAAGAACGCCCTGATGACTGAAGTAAATCCATGTCAAGGGTCTAATAAACGCTATGCATGCTTGAAAGAGCGTACATCGCTAATAAGGTTTTTCACTTAATAAGCCAATCAATACATTGAGCTGTAGGCCTCCTTCCTCAGACTCCAAAGGGGGATTCCAGAGGGACCAAATCAACAGGGACACACACATTCACATGGACAATACGAGGGGGCAAGAAATCCCCACTGGGACGTGTGTTTTTTCCCAATGTTCGTTAATGGTAAAAGTTCATCCACCAGGAAGAGAAGTTGAGGGTGGGAGGAGGGTGACAGTGGGAGGGTGAGGGGGGGAGGGGGGATCTTGACCCCTCAGCAGAAGGTTAGCAAATTTGTGCTTAATGATTGGAGCAGCGAGTCCTGGGACAAAAGGTCTCCAGCCGAGACTGGCAGCAAAGGGGTTACAGGCAGCGTCCACTCAAGCGTTCTACCCAACATTTTGGGGAAAAGCTGAGAGTGGGGAGGGCCAGAAAAAAAAATTCCATACGCTCTGTGCCATAATTAGTTCTTCCACCCTGTGATAACTATTGTCCTGAAACTAGAAAATTACAGTTTTCAGGGGCCACCTCTGGCTAATTTCGTGGAAGAGGGGAAAACAGGGGAAAGGAGGAAGAAGGGAAAGGGGATAAGGGTCATCCGAGAGTCACTCTCGTCACTATCAAAGGCTCGGCTCGCTTCTGCTTCACTTGCTGGGCTTCATCTCTGCTGACAGGTGTATTGTTTCGCAAGGGGATATAAGCTCTGTAATCATCATTGGGTGGAAAGCATAACGCTTTTCACTAAGCAGGACTAATTGGCTTTAGTTTTAACTAATGTTGCAGTGTGACTGCTAGGCACACCTTCTGTATCGAGGCTCAGCACTCCTCAGCACAATAACCGCTCAATTTAGCCCCGCGGTAACAAAACCTCAACTCTGCTAATGAAAATTGCTTATAAAATATAATGAACCTGTGCTCTCTTAATCAAATAAGATAACCGTTTCCCCCCCCTCCCGTAATAACCTATTAATTTAATTGGTCATGAAAGAATATAACACATCACTTACATTTAATTGACCTAGAAAGGAAGTAGCAATATTTGACGGAGACGAGCTAGCAGCTAGCGACGGATGGCTAATGAAGCTGTAAAGAAACGACTAGTCGTGAGGAAGAGTAGACATATTTCTGTCACCATCTCTCTCCAAGCTTCCTCCCTCCTCCTCCTCCTCCTCCTTCCTTCCTTCCTTCCTTCCTTCCTTCCTCCCTCCCTCCACTCCAAGTACCCCTCCCTCTTGTCATTTACGCTTCTCTCACTCGCCATCTCTTCATCCGCCCCTCCCTCTTTCTGTCTACTCCACTCTCTCTCTCTCTCTCTCTCTCTCTCTCTGTCTTTTTTCTTCCGCTGTCTTCTCTGTGCTTTGCCCGTCTCGCAGAGGATTCCTCTGGTGGCCCAATTACGAGATTCAGCAGGCAAATTGAGGCTGTTTAAAGCAAGGTCTGCTGGGAAGGCTAGCAGCTGCTGGAAAGAGGCAGCTTGGACACGGCAAACCAGCCCTCATGTTTACACACTTGCACACATAAACACACACACACACACACACACACACACACACACACACACACGTCTCACTCTGAAAGCACAGCCTTTCTATTACCGTGTCTCCCTGCATTTCAAACCTGAGAGATGCCATTCGATGTGAGATTTTCTGTCTTTGCTTTAGTTGTGGACATTTGTGACAGAAACAAGGGCGGCATATTTTCACCGTGACGCGCACACACACACGCACGCACATTTCCGTGGAGGGTTAATGGTCTCTATTTTTGTAAACTGAATAAGTCAAATCCATTGGTCACACCTCTGGTGATGGCATATTTAATTTGGATCTAGTCAATTAGGCCCAGCTAAGCTCCATACCCTGCTGGCTACCTCCTCCATTTTGCACTAGTTTGTGTCCCCTCCTTGTGCCAGGAGTAATCCTATTACCATACACACACATGCACATACGCACACACACATACACAGTGAAACAGACATGCACGTTTGTGCGCGTGCACACACCCACACATGGGCAAATGCATGCATTTCACATATGAATGTTTGTTTATGGTATACATGCACCCACACAAGTGTACACACACACACACACAGTGTACAAACACAGACAAACATTAATTCACACACACATACTAAACAATATTGTTTCACAGCAGTTGGACCGATAGCCACTTAATACACACTGTGCTCTGTGACAACACCGAGCCTGTATACATCCAGAATTATGTGGGAGTCTATTTGGCCCTGGGGCGAGAGAGAGAAAGAGGGAGGGAGGGAGAGGAGGTGAGAGAAAGAGAGAGGCAGAGAATTAAAGAGAAAGGGGAAAAAAAGGTGTTTGTGTGAAAGAGAGAGAGGAGGAGAATTGACAGTGAGAAAAACCACAAAGAGGGGGTGGGATCGAGTGAGCATTAGAAAGACAGAGGAAAGAGAGCTAGAGAGAGGGAGAGAGGGTGGAGGAGGCGAGGAGGCGAGGGAGGGATCCTCTAGCTGGTTAGTGTGCGTATTAATGTGGCTCATGCATCAACAGCAACCCGGCAGATTTATGACACTTAAGGGGCGCTCACTTCTCTTTCTCTCCCTCTCCTTGCACCAGCGACGACTGCTTACATTTTTTTTTTTTTTTTTGGCCAATCAGTCTGTTGCCATGGTAACGTCCTACCTGCTCCCCCCCACCCAACAAAACCCACCACCCTGTCCCGACCCGTCCCCGCCTTCTTTCCCTTCTCATCACCCTTCTCCTCCTTTCCTCCCCTCTTTGCCCCATTCACCTTCCTCCTCCTCTAATCTATCTGCCTGGCATGCACACACACACACACACACACACACACACACACACACACACACACACACACACACACAACCAAGAATGATTGTTTAATAGAAATATGTGCACCAAACTAATATGAAAAATTCTTGATTTTCAATAATTTAATTGAAGATTTTCAATTCAAAACATATTCGTATCATTGATTATCATCAGTAATTGCTATATATATATTAGAATATTAGTATGTGTAGACATAGATGACATTCAAACTGTTTTCTTCATTTCTTTCCTGTACTCCCCGATATGAAGGATGTTTAGTCCTGTTGCTATTGGATATGTGAGAGCGCGAAACAGCTACACACGTGCACGCACGCACGCACACACACGTTACACACACAAAGAGTTACAAGGTTGCGATCAAAGGCTCTTATCACCAGACTGAGGGTGGGACAGTTAAAGAGCGAGAGAGAGTAACAGAGAAAAACCAGCCTGAGAAGAACAAGTGTGTGTGTAACAGAGAACACAGAACAAATGAAGGATTTTCTCTAAAAATCCCCAAAAACTAATTATTTTCCCGTGCATACACACTTTAAATTGCAACGTAAAAGTGGATCTCCTGTTCTGCAGTAAATGTATGTCTGAGTCGCCCATGCAGAATAGATTAATGAATCTGTAAGTAGAAGTCAGTGTGTGTCCACGTGTACTTACATCCCCCTTTGTGTTGCGATTGGCCGGACTCAGGCGGGGCTACATGTAGTGCCACTGACCTTCCATGCCCATGTTCATGCCCATTCCACCCATTGGTCCTGAGAAGCACAGAGGGAGTGGATTTAAATGCACATCCATGGTAAACTAAAGTTATTTAAGTTGCAGTTTATTTAAAGAAACAACAAGTGCTTATGCTGTCAAACACCAGAGATGTTTTTTTACGGTGAAACTAACTGAGCAGAGGAGAGCACTGGCTTAACTCTGGAAGGGCGAGGTGTGATGGAGCGGGGTAGGGAGGGGGGTTAAGTAGCCTGGCAGTTTATCCAAACCTGCTGACTTTGAGTGGAGGGTGAGATAGGGTTAGAGACTTGAGAGAATCCCAGAAAACAGGGGATAGAGGAGGAGGAGAGGAGCTTAAGGACAAACTCTGGGATTAGACCCGATGGCGTGAGAGAGGGAGAGGGACTGAGAGCAAGGGAGTGGGAGTGAGGAAGGAGATGGTTGTGTAATGTGATTGACCACACCTGTTCTGGTTTGTGTGTCGAGGGAGGGGGAGGTAGCAGTGTGTGTGTATCTGTGCAGTGTGTATCTTTATCGCTGTGTTTGAGGCTGCACATACTGCCCAGCTTACAGTTAAACCACCGCACGGCGACCATATAGCTTCAACTAAGTGCTTGTGTGTGAGAAAAGACGGGGAGTGCAATGGTAGAATAAACCACCAACACAGCAGATACTGTATAAAACACACTCACACACTTGGAGATACGATCAGAAGATGAAAAAGGAGAGCAAAGGAGTGAGAAAGAAGAGATGAAAGAGGAGGAGGAAGGAGTGATGAGGCAAGACTCAAGACCCGAGAGCAAAAAAGGGGAGGGCGAAGGCGTGAAAATGAGCTAAGGACGGCAAGGAAAGAAAGAAGGAAGATGGGAAGAGTGAGGGAGGAAAGAAAGGAACAGACACGCAGAGAAAGCCTTACCAGGTGGTCTGATTCCCATGTGCTGCTGGCCGTCCATGACGAAGCCCCCCATCGGCTGGCCATCTGGATTGTAGGGAGCTCCTTGACTTACTGTGGATGGAGGAGGAGACAGAGGGAGGGGAGGGATAGAGGGATTGGAGGGAGGGGACGGAGTGGTCAATTAGTGCTTTTAATTAAGGCTCAGTGGCCGAAGCGGGATCATCTGTTGGCCGGCGCACGCAACAAGGGAGCCACCGTTGTGTTTCAACGTCATTCTGCTTCGTGTCTGTCCAGCCGGCTCTCCACTGTAAGCTCCCTGGTAGACTTTAATGCGTCTAAATGCTCTAATAGGGATCGGACTGAGAGAGTTCAACACACACACTGTGGTGCACGCAGGACACATGAGGACTTTTGTTTTAAAATGAGATTCGAGCCATCTGGAAGAGATGACAACTGATTTTACAGAACGACTGATAGAAAACCAATAAAACATGTTTGCAAGCAAGCATGACTGGAGTCCATGTGTGAATATAATCTGTTTCATTTCTTCTTCAGCTTTAAGTTACTAAAATCAACAATCAACACTGTTGCTATGTGATGCAAATGTAAAAACAGCTTTGCTATTTAAATAAAACATCATCTCCTATGTAGGAAACAAACTGCACCTCGGTACTTAACCTTGCTATGTTTATGACTACTGCTGCCATCAATGTATGATTATATACATGAAAGAACAAAATAAGCTCCAGGCTGACGCTCTGATCACTTTTCCTTTGTGTCAACAGTAAGTCATTCTTGCCGAGTGGCCTCAGAATCTGCTCCTACCTAAATGCTTCATCTAATAAATACAGGCTATAACTGAACAGCGACGATAAGTGAAACCTGATAGGGTTCCTATTTTTTTGCTCGCCTCCATTGTTCTCCTCTCATAGAAATCCACTTACCTTCGATTCAGGCTGTTTGGGGGTCAGTCAAGCAAAAGCAAGAACTCAGCCCCCTTCTGAATGCCTTTGAACTTTACTGCGCCCCTAATGCCACCCTGACCTCTGACCCCTATTACAGGTAATAAAGTTTACGGCAGTCCAAACCAAGCCATGCACCAGGGGGACCTCTCACTCACTTCCCTCGCTCCCTGAGACAGCCGCAAATAGGGGTTTTTGAGAGAGGGGAGGGTGGGGGAGTTTAAAAGGAGTGAGGGGGTGTGTGGGTAAAAACAGGTCTGGAGCCAAAAAGCCAAACAACGGTCACCCAAAAAAAGAAACGGGTGTAGTTCTCTTTATGTTTTGGTTTGAGCCAGGGAGGAAGGGTTGAGTGTTTTTTTTCCTTTGCCTGGTTGGCAAAGGGGGGAGGAAGGGGTTAAGAGCAAACTTTACTGAGAACACAGCTAGTTTTGTTTACGGGCTAAGAAAAATAAATCCACTCATCGTTAACTCATTTTCAGCCAAATTATTATATTTTATAATTAATAAATACTTTCTCACCCCAAATGGCACGTCAAAGTTGATTAATGGTTGCTGTTAATGTTGTAACGTTTTGGTTCTTAATTTTAGTGGTCAGTCACGACACTGAAGGGGAAAGCCCCTGGAGGTTTTGGGCATTCCTGTATTTACCAGCTGAGGGGCCTCCGGGTGCATGGAGTGTGGACGGCTTTCGCCTGCGCGACTTGAATACAGTAACTATAGGAGACTTGCCTGCACGGTTTGACTGGTCGATCATGGGCTGGACTATTCTCCTCCTGGCATTAATGAACCTGTAGAAGATGAAGAGAGGGGAGGGAAGAGGGGGGAGGAGGAGGAAGGAGACACAGAGACAACGTCAGTTCTCAAAACAAGATCGGGCAAAAATTGCTGACTAAGACCATGAAAATCTTGGCACGCAGCACGAAAACAAACGCACGGCCAAATCAGCCTTTCTCTTAGCTATCCATAACAGTCATATGGAGAAATTATTCCCCCCTAAGCAACCCTGAGCCGCGGTAAATCCACGGCAAAAGTCACATCTTAACAGCCTTAACAACCGAGGCAGTTGTCTCTCAAAACGCAGAAGTCCACGACTTGTACAAACTTGCACCGCCTCAGCTTATACACAGTCACATCGGCCTGAACACTGGGGTCTTTGTGGGGCGAGGCTTAACCGGGATTTTCTCTCTGCCTGTTCGAAACATGTCGACCCATCTCGCTTTTTGTTGGAGACATTCCACCTCATGACGAGCCGAGATTGCTGACTGTTTAACACACTTGGCTTTCGAGCGCGGCAGTGTGTGAAGTGTTGCTGACAGAAACATGTCACGTTGCCACTGGTGAGAGGCATTGTTTTGGGTGATACTCTGTTAAGACAGGTGACCATGTGTTACTCTGTGACAGCAGGAGCTTTTTTTAGTGTGCGTGTGTGTGTGTGTTTTCACAGGAGCAGGATTTGGTACATATAGCCTTGGACAAACCCCTTTACCCTGTGACCTCCAATAAAAGCACACGGTCAGACCATTTATTGTGCACGCGCACACACACACTGTTACTCATATTTAAATCTACTACTCACTCATTTTCAACTGCACACACACACACACACTCTTAATCTCTCCCTCTCCTACGTCCATTCACACACATTCACGCCCTCGCACACACCCACACAGGCAGCGCTCTGGCCTTGCTCAGCCTAACCCCTTGTGAAATGACCCTTTGACCTGTAATGACCCCAAGGAGAGAGGGCTCTTGGGGCTTCTGACTTGATTTATGTGTTCCTGCTGTTGCCCCACCGGACACTTTTATTTCATCTCTAAAAGGGGGAGCATTAGCCGAACTTTAAGGAAACAATAGTCGTGCAACGCTTCTGAAGCTGGAAAAAAAAAAGAGGAGCATTTAAGAGATCTAAGAAAGGAGAGGAGGGGGAACAGAAACAAAAGGACACTAGCGGGTGCATCTGTTTGACCCCTGATTAGTGAACGGATCCTTCTTGCTTTATATCTCTTTTAATATTCCCTCTCTAACTGCTTTATGGTGCTTTTTTTCTGCCCATTATCTCTCATGTATCACCTTCTTAAGACAGAGCTGCAAGGAAGTAAAGAGAGAGAGTGGCGGAGACAGATAGCAGCAGAAAGGAAGAATAATTAGCAGCCTGCATTGTTTTTAAATAATTGCTATGTTACATCTTGTAACCCGCATCAGAAAAATTGTTAATTTTTTTTTCTGTGAGGTGAAACGATAAAAAAAAAACTGATAAAAAAGAAGGAAAGAAACCATGTCACAGATCTTGTCAGTGCTTTAGCTTGATGCTTTTGCTATTTTATTCTCTGTTTAGTTATAATAAAATATCTTGAATTGGAATTTGGGGGGGGGGGGGGCAGAAAAAGAAAGCTAGGGAGGAATGCAAGAATGCACTGACATGGCAGAGCACCATCAAATGAGGGAACGTCTGGAGTTTTATCACCAACACCCGCCCTCCCTCCCTCCCTCCCTCCCTGCCTGCCTTCCTCCCTTGCTACCCTGTTTTGCTGGGGGAGATATGAGAGGAGGAGCGAGGGAGAAGAGGGCAAGAGAGGGTCTGAGGAGGCCTGATCATTCCTTTAACTCTCCTCTTTTCTCCTCTCCTTCTCCTCTTCAGGCCTTTTATAGAAGGGCGAGGTCAACCTGAGGCCAGCGCTGGCTAACTGTTGACCTCTCCGTCTCTTCGCCTCCTTCCTCTTGTCTTTCGCTGCAGTCTCATTGCCTCTCTTTCCTCTCTCCTATCGCTTTATGTCTCTCCTGTAAAACGTGGCTCTTTCTACCTCCCTCAGAAATAGACTGATGCAACAAAGGAGGTTGTTTTGGCAATGGGTGTGCACTACTTAGAAAGGCAGGCATTTGTTCATGGTATATTGCGGATCAGGGAGGAATGTAATGGACTTGTAACTTGATGTGACCCCCCCCTGAAATATGGCACCAGTGTTTATTTACTCTAAGGATTAAATAGGCTGTCTACCAGTAAAATAATAATCCTAGTATCACTGCTACTGCTGCTACTAGACATACAAGTGCTGCTACTATTACAACAAGAGCAACTACAGTGACTCTGCCTCTCATACCTCCTCCCTCTCTGTCCCTCTCTGTATCTGTTTCCTTCTCCTGCTCGCTCCCTCCTTATCATTCCTTCCCTGTATGGTGGAAACTGGCGGTCCACCTCCCAGCAACAAACCCACACTCTAACCCACCAGACCCCCCCCCCCTCGCTAAAACTCTTGCCGGTTTCCTGTCCCCGTCGTCCCCATATCTGAGGCCAGATGCACCATGGGGGCTGGAACAAAGGATAAAATGCCTCTCATAATAGCAGCCAGGGGAACGGAGCGATGGAGAGCGGGAGAATGGGAGGGAAGGAGGAGTGAGAGAGTGTTGGGGTGGGTGGGGGGTGGGTGGGGAGGCAAGGGGGCTCTGGTCTGCAAACCAGACACTCTTGCTGTGACCGTTAATAAGCTGACACAGAGAAAGACTGAACGAGAGAAAACAGAGAGGGAATCAAGAGAGAGGAAATAAGAAAGGGAAGGACTCAGAAAGAGATAAAGAGTGATGGAGAGACAGAGAGGAAAGAGGGTAAGGGAGTGAGGAGAAAAGCGAAGCTCCTCTATTAGGCGGAGTGAGGCTTCACCTTTGCACGACCCCTGGGTGCTATAGGGCCAGTGTTTATGGCCTGTTCATTCCCCTGCCTCCCATCACAACACAATGAGCTGCACTATTCAGCTCCGCTCGGTGCAACAATAGCTGGGCTATTTTGGCGTGACACACCACTGGTGGTACGCCTAAAGTTGGGCAAAAAAAATACCAAAAGACAAGCAGGAGGAAGGAAAATAACTTGAAATAAAATGTAGCCTTGTGTAGTTCAAGGAATCCGGCACGGTGCAAACACAGCCAGGGGTATAAGTTTGATTTCCAGTGTAGGGACACATGCTTGACACATGCACGCACCCACGGTACAGTGGATCAAAAAAATGTCAGCCACATGTTATGCCACAACTGAAGGCTCTTAAAAGTCACATGAGGAAACTGGGTGAATTTCTTCAGTTCTTTGTTGTTGCCTGCCTCCGATCCATTTCTCCTTCTGAGATTGCTAATGTCTGGATTAATCCTCCCGCACCTCTCCCTCCTTCTCTGGAAAGAGTGGAACTGATTGCGACGGCGTCTGCCAAGCCCTTGCTAATGTCCTATTCTCATTACACCCGAGACACACACACACATACGCAGACACACTGAGCCGAGGCAGCCGCACACAGGTGTACGCGAAGCACACGTGAAATGCCCAATTAAAAGCAAGAAATTGTCTTTTTCATCAGCTGCCTTTGTTGCGTGACCAATTAGGGGATAATTTAATAACGAGCAGTGGAAAGATGCAGATTGGATATACAAAAGGTTACTCCGCAAGCTCGTTGATTTAAATTCATGTGGAGTTCTCAATTTCTGTGCCACACATACTCACACACACACACACGCACATCTCCCCAGCCTTCTACCAATATTATATTAGTAATATGAGACACACTGAAACACACACATGTGCACATACACGTTTATACACACGTCCTCTGCACTCACTACCAATATTACATTAGTAATCTGAGAGAACGTGCACACACATGCGCAGGCCCGCGCACAACTCACATTTATACATATTCCAACATTACACACACAACCACACACACACGCGTCAGGACCTGGCGGTGGATTTTAGCACACGCCAACAGGGGTTTACATGCATATTCAAATCTTTGAACCTCTTAAAATAACTGTATAACCACACAGTTCTCCTGGATGCCAATCAATGTGATTTAAAAGCCCTAAAAAGAAAGTGTGCACAGACGTGTAGACTCATGTAGCTTATCATCAGGTTGTCACAGCGCGGCTAGCATCGATTGTCTGCTGCTCAACCACAATTAACGCCTAGCCCATATATCCTTCCTACTCACTGGTGAACACACACACACACACACACACACACACACACACACACTGTTGTGTTATTTTATCTGAATTCATTCCGTTAAGAACTTTTTAACCAATCCTGTTTCTATAAAAGTGACTTCTACACAAATAAGTCCTAACATGACATTATTAAAAAGCCAAAGTAGCTGGTTTGCACTTGTGCACTCACACAAACACAGTTACCAGTCATAAATCACAAGATAAGCATCCATACAGCTAACGCTCACACCATCCACCCCCATTCCAATTCTTACGTCTCACCTTGTATCCCTGCTGAACTTTTATTATCCCTTCCTGTGTCCCGGCACATCTCCATCTTCTTAAGTAAGTAGTTATTTTATTATAGAGCTCGCACATGATCTTATGCGCCGCAGGGGGGGGGGGGGGGGGGCAGTGCATATGAGCGCACGTACCTGCATACTGTATGTGTGTGTGTATATGTACAGAGAGCGTACTGCAGGTGGGTGTATGAGGGAATTACAGTTATGAGTTTCTCCCCTTTGTTCTCCTCACTTGACGAGTTAACTCATAAATCACCTCCTTCTCTTTTACCCACATATCTCCCTCCCTCCCTCTGCTTCTCTCCTCCTTCAGTGTCGTTCTCAGGTCAGATTCTTGGATTAGATGCTTCAGATTAGTTTAAATAAACTAACGCAGCTGCTTGCAGAATTCTATTTGTAACAGACACACACAAACATTTAAGAGATGGGGACATGGAGATAGATTTTTTAAGCCATATCTAATATTGTGCAAAGAGACTGTATTGCCCTTAATTTGTCTGTGCAGCTTTCAACACGTACAAACACTGTCATCCATACACAGAGTTACAAATGTACTCAACTCATCCTGCTACATGTGCTCACTTGTCAGCCAGTAGCATCACTCTCAGTGTTTTCCCTCGAAGCTGCCCAGACCAATCAAACAGCTGCAAATAGCTACATGTTATAAGTCCGTAACACTCCTACACACACACAAACGTACACCCTACTCCTTCCCATGATCCTCTCTGTTTTTTAATCTTCTTCTATGGAAAAAAGGCTGTGCACATTAGGCTTGGAAAAGGTGTGGTACCTTACACATTACTTTGGGGTTAGCTGCAGCACTGTGACAGACATAAACACACATGCATGTTCATGCATGCACAGACATAAAAAAACAATACTCAACACACACACACACACACACACACACACACACACACACACAGAGGGTAAGGTAAGTTTGCAGTGAAGTCATTTAGGAGTCACATGACCAAATCTGAGCGCTGCAGCTAGGCTGTTATTTTACAGGAGGCCGGTGTTTTGAGTCAGCAATACACATATGTCTTAATTGGCAGGGAAATAGTTCCTGAACCATCTCCAAAAGCATGCATTGCTATGCACAGACACACATACACACACACACACATTCGGTACATGCTGGTCTGCTGATCCAGCTCCTAATAACATGAGGTGGATTAGCTGGATCTAGTGCCACATATGGAGGGAAACATAAGAAAACAGTGTGAAATTTAAAAGGAGCTTTAGACTGAGAGCAGCCATGGGGTCACTTAATCCCCATTACTGCACACACATAAAATACAAGTATGTAAGCACACACACACACACACACACACACACACACACACACACACACACACACACACACACACTCTGTTGCTCCACTACCCAAGAGCCCAGTGTCCATTAAGAGAGCCATGAATCTACCACTAAAGCTGGTTTTACAGAGTGGAGTGACAGGCTGGGTAACCACACACACAAACACACACACACACACACTCACACAAACAGGAGAAGAGCTCAGTGTGTACATGTGTTTAGTGTGTATGTGTGTGTGTGTCCATGACAACCAGGTGCCTCTCGGAGTTAAAGAGAGGAAATGTTGGCCACTTGAAAAACATACATGAACTCATTGGCTCTGACTGGGCTGGCTTTGCAACACTTTGACTTCTAAATAGGACTTGCCAAAAGGCAAAATATAAACAGAAGGTGGGAGAGAGCGAGAGAGAGGGGGGTGGAAAAGAGTGAGAGAAAGGAGGTCTGAATGCAAGAGACAAAGAAGAAGAAAAACAAAAGCAATGGAGGAAGAGAACAAGAATAAAACATCAGAAGGGAGGGTGTAGCGGCCACATGTGACCTCCGTCACTCTCTTTATCTCTGTTCCTGCTTCCCTTCACACACATTCAGACAGTCTTGGACTCAGCTAGCCAGTCATCCATCAATGCCAGAGAGAGGGTATGGCTTGAAGCCTGGCTTTACCCAGAAACAACATGGCTGTCCCGTGTTGCCCACTCCACAAACACAACATTGGACAGAGTCTGTGTCCTTTAGCCTTTGGGCTTGGATCAAAATGTACGTGTGTGTGTGTGTGTGTGTGCGAGTGACTGTGTGTATGCGAGTGACTGTGTGTATGCGCTCGTGAGTAGCAGTACTCCCACTTGTGTGTGTGTGTGTGTGTTTTTGCGTACGTATTTGCATGTAAATGTGTTTTCATTTACCATATACACGAATAAACACACACACACTTTAGCCACCACGACCAAAATTTCAGTTTACACAGACACACACAAGACGACCAGAGGTGGTATTGCTGACAGGGCTTGCAGCGGCAAACACGCAGCAGTTGACCTAAATCCCCCCATACTGCCCGTGTCATATCCTGTCTCCGTGCGTGTCACTTCCCCCCGCTGGCTCACAGCAGCCATCGCTACAGGGATTCTTCTGACTGCCCAGAATCTAGCGACGGGATGGCGGTTTCAGGCACTCGACATCCACAGTCAGCAAAGGAGTGGAAGTGAGCAAGAGAGGGTGATATTTGGAGAAACTGATGGGATAACATACATATGCAGAGATTTTTTAATTTAAATATTAGCTTGTTTTAATTAAAACCGACCTTCTCGAAATTAAATCTTTGTAGCCGATAATTTGACCAATTTTATGAGTCACTAAAACTTCTTGTGACAGTGAATATGTCTGCAGGATTTCAGCATCACTTTATTTCTTCACTGGTGGCTGTCAGTCACAACGTGCGCGTCAGTGCCAGCAGAAGCAGCCTGTTCGCCTCATTATTTCATGCTTCGTCTACAAATCCTTTACACAGAACCATCACTTATCTTAATTGCATGAAATCAATGTCAGTCTTCGGCCTGTTAATTGTCGGAGGTAGGTGTTCTATTTTTCTTAGATCTTTCATTTTAGCGCACACACACAAAAAAAAAAAAAAAAAACTTGTGCCGCATCCCCGCTGATTCAGTCCACAACAGCTTTTGATCAACACGAGAAAACATCAGCGTGAGAACAACAACTGACTGATGGCGGCGAGTACGACAGCGACCATGTGTGCTTCGACACAGACCCTGGCATTCACGTTCTGCCGCCTTTCATGTTTTGGACCCCCTCCTCCTCCCCTCCCGACCGCTACCCACCTCTCCCTCCACTACTACAAAAGAAGGTTGAAAAGCAAGGGAGAGGAGAGGAGTGGGGAGAATAGAGGAGGGAATAAAAAAGACTGAGAGAGAGAGAGAGAGGCGAATGAAGAGAAATGCAGGTTTGGCCTCGGGCAGCGTGCTGTGATGTAAGAGAAACAGAGAGAGCGAGAGGAAGAAAGAGGGAGGAAGGGAGGCGGGGGGAGGAAAGATGGTGTTCGGTTCACGGTGTGTCTTTGCGAATGGACACCTATATGTGTATGAGCACACACACACACACACACACACACACACACACGTCTACACACATTTCTGTTGACATAATACAGCAAAGACGGGGTCGTGTCTGCACAGGCTAAAGATTCCTGTAAAAGGCTATTGGTAGCAACAGACTTCAAACTGAGAGAAGAAAATATTGTCTTTGAAATGATTTTCACATTTTAACTCTTAAAGTGTTGAAATCTGAGGGTGAGGTCATATCTAGAGAAACGTGTGTGTTCATGTGTGTGTGCGTGTGTGTGTGTGTGTGTGTGTGTGTGTGAGTGTGTGAGTGTGGTATTTGCTGTAATGTCAGGGAGTTTCAGGCTGAAACAACTTGACAGAGCTGCAGTGTATGAAACAGGGCTCTAGGGCATGGACTGAAACTGGGCCTGCTAATTCCAAAACACACACACACACACACATACACACACACACACCTCACAAGGCTTTCTACGAACAAGTTCCAGCATCTCTCTCTCTAGCCTGTCAACATACTGAACTATGCAACTCATCTCACTCTACCTGTTTGTCCCTCTCATATGTTTCGAAGGATCATTCTGATGAAAAAAAGATTACAGCTCAGGCCCTTATCATCAGCTGACATAAGTAATATGTGAGATATGGGATATTTTTCTTCAGCTTTTCTTTTCTTTTAGTCAGGTTCAGTCAGAAGATCAGACCAGATCAGGTTTTAATCAAGGCAACAGTTTAGCCAGATTTTCTAAAAAACACTTTAATCGTCAGACACACAGAGTGTGCGTAATAATTCTTGCGCGGTACGTCAAAGATGAACCAGGATTTTGTGCTTGTAAAATGCAAAGCGAAGTTTACAACGGACCACTGACGTGATCATTTTCTTTGGCTAACCTGTGAGATCTTATCACCTGACTGTCTGACTTCTGTTTAGCTTTGTTACAGCGTTCCCAGAGCAAAACAACATTATCATAACTGCCAAAAAACAATGACCAAACCTAAGAAAATAGAACCTCAGTTGGAATAAACCATAATAATTCTTAAATTTTGATTCAGCAGGCTTTATTGGCATGAGTACTGCATTTATAAGTTAACACAATGGGATTTTTTGACTCTTGATTAAAATAGCAAGTCCTTCTTTGCCATCTTTGTTTTCATGCGTCTGATGATGTCTCACTCTCTCTCCTTCCCCTTCCCTCACCTCTTCCTCCTCCGTTCTTCCTCTGCTCGTCCTTTCTGAAACCTGATAAGCGGCATATATGTACGTGCCACGCCGCTCCTTCCTAAGTAGCCTCAGCGTCCGTCCACTCTGCCCTCTTAAATACTACCTCTCCTCTCTCCCTCTTTCTCTCTCTCCCTCGCTCACTCCCAGTCCATGCTTTTAAGACGTTCGTAAAAGGAGGTCTTATTGACAAAACAATCGCTCGGCGAGGCTTAAACACTGCCTTTAAAGGGGCATTATTAAATTGCAGGCAGGAAGGGGAGGGGCAGCCAACAAGGGAAACCTGATGACCCCGCCATCGATTTTTACATCACCGGAGCGTTAGGAGAACTTAGCAGAGAGATACTGACTGTAGCCGGAGAAAGAGAAAGTGGGGAGAGAAAGACATTTTATATGTTACGCTTTTGAGCTTTTAGCTGATGCACGACTCAGAGTGGTTTACAATGTGTGAGCAGGTAAAGGGGAGCTATTGTTCAAGGACATTTAGATACTTTGGATGTTAATAGACCTAAATCAGGGACATGTCTCTGATCTGATTACTGCTCGGCTTCTGTCTTTACTGATCCATAGACTGTGTATCCTCATGTGTTCATGTCAAGATGTCAACTCCTCCGTCTTTGAGCGTGGTGATTATCCGCTCGTATAAAAAGCAGAGAGAATGTCCATCAAGTGCATTTATAGAAGGGAACAAACTTTTCAAAGGGCTCTTTAAGGGGAAATTCTTTTGAGTTTTTAATTAAAATGACTGCACTGCAAATAAATACCTCCAAGATTTGTTTAATTTTAAGCACAGATGATATCTTTCGCTCTGGGCTGTGTACTTTTTGTCATCAGACACTGCTTCTTCAGGGAACTATGAGGGACAGCAGTTTCACAGCTCAATAAAATAAAATAAAAATGTTTGCAGGACATGCTGAAACGCCAGCGGTTCTGTTAGAATAAACTATATTTTCAAACCCGACGGTTTTCGACTGCAAACCACAATGAGATGTTCACAAATTAAGTCTAGCGTCTTCAACATATATTGAGATATATAAAGATGGTAAAGTAAAATGCTGGCTTTGTGTAATTATTTTATTACTTACGATTAAATTTACTCATATCACAATATGTTTAATGAGCATGAATCCATCGAGATATCTTTGGCACATCTCTTGTATGTTTAACTGTATGCCGCTGTGTAAAATCATGTATTTGATTTAACTGTGTGAGCATAAGTGTTTGAGCTTGTGTCATGTGGTGACTTATCTGCTTCATGGGTGTGTGCGGACAATACACTCATTCACTGTATGTGTGTACATACCTTACCTGTCTAGGAAGTCTGTGTGTGTGTGTGTGTGTATTGTATAGGCTACTATGTACTAGGGATTAGGTGTGTACAGTACGTGTGTACTCAATATATGATTCTGCTGTGTAAATGTGCACATGCATTACTACACACACCCACACACACCCACACACACACACATTCTCCATTCAAATTGAGATTCCCTGGTGCAGCGTATTTCTGCCAATAATTCATGAGTGATCTGCGCCCCTTGCCGGCCTTTAGCATTTTTATTTAATCTGCTGAGCCCTACCGCGTGCTCGCTCATCAATAATACACACCAACATGTGTGTTAACACATCTAGGGTGTGTGTGAGTGCGTGTGTGTGAGAGAGAGAGAGATAGACAGATTGTGGGCATGTGAGAGATAGTGTGTGAGTACATGTGAAGGAAAGCACATTGCGCATATGAATAAAGATTGTGTGTGTGTGTTTTAGACAAATAGATGGAGGGAAAGTGTGTGTTTCACGGCGGGACATGTGACAGGATCACAGCGCGCTTGCATTTGTCAGTTGCACATTTTTGTCATCGTCATGTCTTCTTCCTTTTGGGACAACAAGCACGGATGACCTGCAGTTCATCTGCGGCCATTCCACATGAATCCAACGCCGATGGCCAGGGTATGACCGTGAAACACACTCCCGCTAAGTGTTTTATGCTTCCTCAAGTCCTCTTTGGCTTGATGTCACAGTTGTAGACCTGATTTGGTGCATGTGAACACATGAGAAAATGTGTGTGTGTGTGTGTATGCTTTTATGTGTGAGCGAGTGTGTGTGTTCATGAGCAGCACTGACAAACAGACTCACAGCTAGGGAAATTGACTTCACCAAATCAGTGGGTCAGGAGGTAACATCACCGGGGGTTGCTATGGAGACACCCAATGACGGGGCTTCCCAACCAGCACAACAACACGCCTGCGAAATGGCAGTTCCCCTAACGTAACCTCTCTGTCTCTCTTTCGCTTTCTCTCTGTGGATGTCTCTCCATCTATCTGTCTTTCTTCCCCGTCATTCTTTTTTCTCTCCTCCATCTCCACCTCTCCTCTTCTGCTTCTCCTCACTCTCTTTTTCACCCCTTCTCTTTGTCTTTATCTCCTCATCACCCCATCTTTTCACTTTATTGTTTCCTTCTCAAACACGCTACAATGTACTGCTTGATCGCTCAAACAACCGTGCATGGAAATATGCCTCTGGACAAGCACGCAAACACAAAAAACACACAAACACACACACACACACACACACACACACACTTGTATACAACGAAATGTGAGGGGGCAGCGGGATCCCAGCATGCAGGGTTTAACAGCTAATACCCCTTAGATTAACCACCCCCGGTTCCCCTCTCTTACACACACACACACACCGCATCTTCCACAAGCCAAGATTAACCTCCCACGATTTACACAGTGTGTGTTGGTCACGCAAATACACACACACACACACACACACACACACACACACACACACACACACACACACACACACCTTGAGGGTGTGTTGCTATCCCCCTACCAATAAAAACAACAAACAGAATGAGAGCACACAGTCAGCCTTAAGTGACCAAGCTATTCATGTGACTGTGTGTCTGACTCTATCTCTCTCTCTCTCTCTCTCTCTCTCTCACACACACACACACACACACACACACACACACACACACACACACAGCTCGGCTTTATCTCAGCTGTAAGAATTGATCCCCCATGGATTTCAGAGGGGTCACGTGATTTGATAACCTCTACAGGATTCCCTCTGGTCAGGAGGCCTTTTTCTGCTAGTGTGTGTGTGTGTGTGTGTGTGTGTGTGTGTGTGTGTGTGTGTGTGTATGTGTGTGCGCATTATTTTTGGCCCGGTATAAAATGAATTCTCCATAGACTGATACACCATACCCTAATCTAACGTCTGTCTGTCTCTGAGGTCTGAGATTGAACAATGGCTGGGAATAATGTTAACATCATTAGACTGCTGGTAATGGGGATTTATCATGTCTCATCTCTTTCTCTCCCTCTCTCCTTATCTTCCTCTCTTTCTCTTCATCTATTTTTCACTCCGTCCGTCCTCTTTAACTCTCTCTCTCTCTCTCTCTCTCTCTCTCTCTCTCTCTCTCTCTCTCCTTCTGCTGCTCTTTGCCTTTCTACAGTCTCCACTTTCATGCCTGTACCTAGCAACTGACTGATACTTTCAAGGATTATTTTAAGGGCCGGCTCAGATCAAACACCCTCTGCCTGGACCCCGCCTCAGTTACTCAGACTCCAGCCCCTTTAATTAGACACGGCTAATAACACTAAGCGCGAGCTGATAGCCATCTCTCTGATAAGACTAGCCGCACAAGGACATAGGGGCCCCTTCTACCTTTTCACAGAGCTACCTAAGGTTAAAACAGCTAGTTAGCAACCTTATTTTTAATGGCGTGGGCTGGTCACGCTTGTGCCCAATTAACGGGCTAGTTGGTACTAACAGAACATTAATTGGTACAGGCAGGGTAGCAACTGGGCTGCACACTTTAAAGCTAGGCTCCTTGCTAACAAGAACAAATTAAAATGCTAAATGCATTATTAGAAAGTACTAAATAATAATGTAAAAAAGGATATATGGTCAGCAGACACCCGATAAAATGATTTTTAACAGAGGATAATGAGCAGCTGCTGCTATAATGACTATAATAACGTGAGGATTTGTTTGTTTCTTAATTTAACGGTGTTGCAAGTCTTTTAAAAATGCCATTTGGAGTATAAATCTGTCACTGTCATCACAGCCAACTATCCCTGAGAAAGATAACATGAGCTCTGAACCAGCTTCAAGGATAATAAAGTGGGAATAAATGTTAAAATTCTACCAAGAGAGAATGAATGTTAAATGAGACGTTCACAGACTGACTAAAACAAATGTTAATCTCAGTTAAAGGTGCTGTGAAGAAAGCCACAACCCCTCCAAAATAAGTCAGTCAAACTAAAACCCTGTAATTAGTCTCAGAGCTACCACTTTTTTTAGTAATCATTCTTGTATAACTGGGAAAACATCCAATAAAATCATCCAACATGCAAGTTGGATGATTTTATTGGATGTTTTCAGATGGTAGTTTGATTCTTAATTAACATGGACGCTCATGTTTGGGCTGAGTTAGTCTGTTGGTTTGGAAAATCACTCCAGGCCATATCTCTTTAGATGGATTGATCTAGGTGAGGATGATTTGGTAAGTGGTGTGTGCGTCTGTGTGTGTGTGCACGATCAAAATAGGGGCGGAGTGGAGGCATTAATTCCGATCATTAAGAACTTGGATAGCCTCGGGGTATAAACCCCCCGAAATCGACTGCATGTAAACTCTCAAATGACTTACCAGTTGTTCACTTGTAGGATGGTGAGGCCTGTGTCTTGCGCCAGCTGTTTCTTCTGTTCTTCTGACGGGTAGGGATGCTGCAGGAGAGAAAGACAACACGTTTGAGGAAAAAAAGGCTGACCACAAATTGTTTAATGAAGCTTCTTGTTGTTGGAAAAAAAAAAAGTCTGATGTGCCTTTTAGTAAAGAAAGTGTTGTTGTAGGGCACAGGTTACACACACACACATAGACAGGCACACAAAACCACGCTGCGTAATGAGAGGTAGAAAATGAGATGTGTGCTCATACTCATTGGTGCGTAGGTGTGAGTATGCGCCCGTGTGCATGTCTGTCTGGATGTATACTGCGAGTGTGTGTGAGTGCGTGCACGTCGACGTGCCTCTCTCCCCGCGATCATTAATGGAATATGAAATCTTGTAATTAATGGCAGCCAAAAAGGCAAGCCAATTAGAAAGTTAAGTGAAGTGGAGAACCAGCTCTGGTAATTAGGCAGCCTCTTACACAAATATATTCGAGTCAACGGCCCCCCTTTCACCCCGCTGCATATGTAATCAGTGAACGGGGAATACGTAACGTTAACCCGATGGAATACAGACAAGAGAATGTAAAAATCTCTTGTCTTTATTGCTGCTGTTTCCTTTTATCCTTTCTGCAGCTGGTACAATAACACGGCTCTGTCAAGTTTGCCACTTTGTTGTAATCATTCCTGCAGTTTAACTGCGTCGATCATAAGAAACTTTAAGTACAGAAAGCTTTATATGTTTCATCGTTTTGAGGAGCAGCTTCACAGAGGAACAGAAACTTCCTCTTGCCACATCAGCAAAGTATTTAATCTACCATCATAAATATCAAAATATCTGTCAGCGAGAGGGTGGAACAATGTTAGATTTGTCTAATATAAATCAATTTTTGCACAGAGATGGTTAAACTTTTGTTTTTATCTTGACATTCCTGGCTGTCACTCTTCACTGATACAAGTTAAATGATCCTACTGCCTCACTTATTTCATATTTGTCTGCAGACTCAAGATGAATGCATGACACATAAACAACAGATCAGTTGTGTTAAAGACAACTCAAACTGACTCGAAGCCACGGCGTTTAAATATAAACTACTGGCTGCAGCCCCTCCTCGAGGAGCCAGCTGAGAACAGTTAAAGTCGAGCCACCTGTTTAAATATATAGAATGAATAAATTGGATAAATGTGAACTCGGGGAGTGTGTTGATTTATATTAGAGTGGGGGGGTATCACAGTTGCACGGAGCCTTGTTCGTGGAGGACAATGTCCTGTTCATGACTGAGACAAGACATGGACTGTGCTGAACACCATAAGCACGCCATAAAAGAGGAGGGAAAGAGGGTGGAGCTGCAGAGCGAGGAAGAGAATAGATTGTTGAAGGGATAGCACAAACTGGAAACTATATATATATTCCTAAATGCTATTTATACATTTAGAAAAGAAAGTTTTTGCAAAAGCGTCTTCATCAATCCGATGACATGCACAAATATTTAAACTGGCGCTGACATCGATAAAATTCCCCTACGTCTCTTTTTATTACGTAAAACTTTAATCCACAACAAAGTGAAGGAGTGTCCCGCTCTGACTTCTTGGATTTATTTATTTGAATGTCAGGAGCAGGCCACCCTGACAGAACACTGACATTAATACTGTTATTCTGCCATGTTATGGTGACCAACAATAGGCGCCACAAATATGGCCACTGTATAACACACTGAGTATGTCTAACAAGAGCGCACACACTTAATAGTCAATCAGACGTGCAAAATCAGTGCGGCGCCAGCGTTTTCATTTTTTCATTACAGTTTTTTCAGCGCATAATGAACAGGATTGTGTTTAATGCTGGGACGACCCAGCAGAGAGAGAGAGAGAGGGAGACTGATTTTTTTTTTTTTTCCAGCCTTCCCTTCTCCATGTGATTGGTTGTGGGGAATGGGAACACAAGGAGGCTAATTTCATGCGCTAAGTTATAATTGCATTGTCGCCTCTGGCCAAATTTGTGTCCACTTCTTTTCTGCGACCATTTTTGTGTGCTTTTATGTGTGTGTGTGTGTCAATGTCTGTGAACTGTCTGTCCATTCATTTACTGTTTGTGTGTGCGTGCGTGTGTGTGTGCGCACAAGTACCTTAACCACACTGTAGATCAGATAATATCTGAATTAAGATAGCTCTAAATCTGGGGCGCCACTCGCCTGCCCACATGTGTGCAAAGTGAGAAAACATTATTCTTTAGGGCTTGTGTCATCTGATGTCTTGACGCATTGAGCGCTTCACATATAGACACCACACACACGCACACACTGACTGCTGATATATTAAAGCTAATCATGTGAACGACGTGTCTTTCAAGGCTTTCTTCTCGACAAACAAAGCTGATTGAACATGAAAAGATCAATGTGTCCATTCTATGTGCCGTAGATCTGGGGGGAAACAGGAGTGCCTGCCTCGTGATATCGGGGGGGTGGTGGTGGTGGGGGTGTGTGTGTGGTGTGTGTGTGTGCGGCCATGCCAGGGGCCACAATACAGCACAAATACACCCTGTTTCAGTAGCTTCCCTCCCTCTAGCTTCCCAGAACACACACGCAGACAGACAGCTATACACAACTAGTCACACACAGACGGACCCGCACGCAATCTCGATCGCAGACGGCGGCGCTGGGTGAAAAATGTGCTCGGTGGCATGAGTGTGCTCACGTCCTGCCAGTAGAGGAATGTAATCAAGTGTGTTTAGTATATTTATGTATGGAAATAAGCACAAATTTGAGGCTTATAATAAGAATAATGGTTACAGAAGACACACAACAGCATGTAAAATTGGTAAAATTAGCTCCATCTCAATTAGCTACAATATAAAAATGCTGTTTACACATCAGTGATAATAATGATAATATGATTTCATAACACTGTAAGGGACCATTTGATGGCATACTTTTACTTTTCATACTGTAAATGTGAATGTTGTGGCTTTCCAACTTTTTACTAAGGTAAAGGATATGAAAACTTCTTCCACCGCTGCTTCCTGCCCCTAATACAACCTCTAACCGTGCCGTATGTGCCAAAGTTTTCAAGCACAAAATAACATAGACTTTAATGGAAGAGTTACCAGGAAAAGATGTCCCAAAAGCCAGAACATCAAAACTGTTTTTGTCCTCCTTTTTTCTAAACCGCCAAATTAGCTCCTATCTGTCAAAACACTGTGATTTAGTTTCTCGCTCAGCAACAAGTCGCCCAGTTTTAATATTGTCTGTGAGTGATTCTAGTGTCTTAACGGCCTTTGGCTGTGGTTCAGTGGGTTGAGGGAGAGAGAGAAAGGCCTTTAGTGAGAAAAGGAATAACATGTTCTTTAAAAGAGCAGATGGAAAGTTTCTGCGCATCCTTCCCTCCCTTCCCTCTTCCCTCCGCCTATCTTAATGATATGTCTTCTCCAAATATACAACTCCTTTCATGAGAATTTCCACCCTGCTCGCCGCTCTCTGCTGGGCTATGAGCATGTGGGTGCCAGGAGGGGTGTGTGTGTGTGTGTGTGTGTGTGTGTGTGTGTGTGTGTGTGTGTGTGTTAGTGTGCGTGTGTGTGTGTATGTGTATTCGCTTCTCTCTTCTGTGAGTCTTATCAGTTCAACTATGTGTGTGTGTGCGTGTGTGTGTGTGTGCGTATGCGTGGGAGTGTGCGTGCATGTCTGTTGTGTTGCGTGTGTCCATTTGAGCCAAAGATTTTGCTCAGTTGTGTTTCATATAAGTTCCTCTCTGCATGGACATTAAGAGTGTGTTGTTTGTTCTAATTTGAGCCACTGAGCTTGCTGGGCCTAGAAGTCAACTCAGCTGTGCGTGGTCATACGTGTGTGTGTGTGTGTGTGTGTTTGCGCACAGATGTCTGTGTGGGAGAGTAACAGAGCATCAGTAACATCCCCTCCCTGTCTGACCGTCTTCCTCTCTGACCCCCTTTAGAAAAGAACAAGAGAGGGATAGATAGACGGAGAGAAGAAGGAAAGAAAAGGAAGAGGGAGGAAGGAGGCAGGGGAGGAGACATGGAAATTGATATCTGGAGCCCCGGGGGTTTAACGAAGAGATAAGAGCATAAATATTCTGGAAGATCCCTTTTTACTCCCCTTGTCCCATGCCTAACCCAGGAGAAAACTATTATAGGCAAGGGAGTAGATAAATGTAAACTGTAACAGTTACCAGCACTACAAAAAAGTCATTAGATTACAAGATTATAAGTACACTCTATACAATCATTTTGAATTGTGCTTCATCAGCTGTTGATAACATTAATGCTCTGCAGAATATCATTTTCATCTCTTTTAAAAGTGACTTCAAGAAGTCGTATTACGTTACAAAAGAATATTGATAAAGTTTTGAATTTTGGAAGTTATACCTCACCTCAGCTTCACACTAGCTGCACCATTATGATTCTGATTTCCTCTCCTGCTTTTCCATTTATGTTTAAGAAACCTGAAGCTGGAATGGGCTTACAATACGGGAGCAGCTAGTCTCTTGGTGCAGTGCTCGAGGTCGCTTTGACAAGAGCGAACCTTTAACCTTCACGGGGCAAACTGTCCAAACGAAATCTTAATCTCATCTGCGGGGGGGTCAAAACTTTTTTTACACATGTGGAAAAAAAAGTAACAACTTCCTATAAAAGGTCATGCCTCCCTAACTCTCATTTATGCGACATGTAAACGTTATAAAGCCTCACCTCAGCCTCTCTCAGCAGCAAGAAGAGAAGGAAGGAAAAAAGGGGGGAAAAAGAAGGAGAGTCTGAGTCACTTATTTGTCAGGGATGCTTCACTTTACCACGAGGGGAGGGCTGTTTCAGAAATGTCTTTTATCTTGCTGCTGCTGGTCTCTTCATCTCACCTCCTCAAAGAAACAGTTGTCTTTCCTACCCCCCCCCCCCTCTCTCCGGCTGTTTCTTACCCTGAACACTCAAACTTTTTTTAATTTTTTACTTGTAATTTGGCTCAAAAATCAGGTATCTGATGACATAAACGTTGATAAAACTAGGAAAATTCAACTTTTGTAAATGTTTAATAAATACATATACTGCATTTTAAATGAAAGCCTACATTTTACTATTACATCCTCATCTTAACATCTTTGTTAACCAATTCACTGCAGCCACAGTCCTCTCAGTCCTTCTTTAGCCATTAGCATTACGGCGTTATCGTTGCATATATTTCTATTTAAAGCTGCGCTTCCCAAGCGTCTGTGCATCCCATTAAAAAAAGGCTTGACACGCCACATTAGCTTTATAAAACTGCGACCATGAAAACGGAGGGATATGGAGGGAGGAATGAGACGGAGAGAGGAAAAATCATATGTCGTCACAGTCATGTGATGTCCCTCAAAGAGAGGGCCATGACACTGCACAATCTGTGGATGACAGTCATGGGCGAGCGGTGTTTTGAGACAGCTTACTTGACCACCAGATGGTTGGGGTTCACCACAAGGATGCCAGAAAAACAAGGATGCCAGTAAACAACTTTGTAATATGCAACACTTTATACTCTGGTGTACTTTTCTGTTATCACGTCCAACTGTCCTGACACAGACAAACCCAGACGACCTGAAACACCAAGCAGGGCACAAAAACATTATGCATGGTTATTGACTTGCATGTACCAGTTGAGGTACAAGTGAAAAGCCTTGACTAGACCAGGTCTGTTCCCCCTCACTGTTCCCAGGTCAAATCACCGTGGAAACCGAGCTGCCCATCAGGAATGCCTGACGGCTAATCCGGGGGCCTTTTTGGCGAGAAGGGCATCAGAGTATCATACCAAACTGTTTTACACACACACACGAACACACACACACACAGTTTACTGGAAGTGAAGCCTTGCTGCTGCCAGACGTGTATGAGATTACCTTAAATATTTGGGGAGGCAAGCACATTGTTATGCTAACAACAAATGCCCAGAACCATGAGCACAAGCAGACTTTAAAACAGGCGTTCCAAACTGTAAGTCTGTTGTATTTCATACAACAAGCTTCCAATTTCAAAAATTTCTTGCTCATTCAGTGGAAGTTTCATCCTCTGCGTGTGTGTGAGTGTGTGTGCTCACGCTGCGCTGTGAAAGCTACGCCATTTCAAATTCCTTTCTGTGTAGGTGGCATCGACTGACATCCCTTTGACTTCATTAGGGAGCAGGGACCCAGCAACAAAAGCTGGCTCTGGGAGAAAGGGGGGATTAAAGGAGGAAGGAAAAAAAAAAAAAAAGAAAAGAGTGAGAGCGAACAAAACAACAACAGAAAAAAAAACAAAACAAAGCACCCCTAACCAAATTTCCTCTGATTCAGGCTGCACCGACGCAAAATAACAAAACAGAGCAAAAACAGATCTTTAGAGAGACACAAAGTGAACCAACTACAGGATGAGAGCTTCAGAGTGCCCTGTGTAATGCCTGCGTGATGCCCGTCTTTTGTACTGTAATGCACAAAAAAATAGCAAAAAGTCTCTTTTATGGTGTCGTTGGACTATGGTAAACCAACTCAAAGCTTGTAACATGAATAATTCACCACCGCTCGTTTTTTTTTTTTCCTGTTTTGTTTTTCGGAAACCTCGATATATGCACCAGAAATGGCGAAGAAGAAACCCCCTTTCAGACTGTTATTGTCATCAAATCTCTCCATCTCTTCTGGAGATAAGGAGAAAAAAAACAGATGTTCTTGGGCTTTTCATTCATTAATGAGCATTTTCTCTCTCCGAAAACAGCTTTTGTTGATTTAGGGAAATCTCACACGGCACTCTTGCCTATGGGAACGAGATAAATCTAGTTAGCTGGTGAGGCAAAGGGTGAAAAGTATGTCATTAAAGCTCTAGTACAAAGTGGATTAGACAATGTACAGCGTTACTGGTTTCTCCACTATGATAACTGATGATTAGCATCATTCATCACTTTTCTAAGGGCACATAGGATAACACAGGACACAAGCCGCTGTTGTAGTTTGTTCATGCTGTGCTGCAGGGTGTGAGCAATGATCTGTGTGCTTTACAGTTGGGTGGGTCTACAGCCTATGTATATACTGAAGCTTATAGCATGTATGCACATGACCGAGTGTGAAGACAGAGTGCTGTATTGTTTTGTTTAACGTAGAATGTAAAGGGCGAGGTCTGTTGATACTGAGGGAAAGCATCCTATATCGCGGGCTGTACGTGAGGTGTCTGTACTCTCTGGTTTGCTTTCACTGAGAGCGAGGGCGTGCTTCATTAGTCCTCCCTATTCCAGCTCAGGGGAGGCTAAATTTATTAAGGGGGCCGGATGTTGCACAACACCTGCTGCTGTGCTTCCCCCTGTGCAATAAAGGGAAGGGGGTGCAGCATGCTAGCTAGTGCTAGTGGTAAGCGCTGCTCGTTGGACTGAGGCTGATGAGCTGGGGCTAATTCAGGGGGTGATTATGTAGTTTGCTGGACCACTAAACCTCTTTAAGCCCGTAATTACTGCCTATTTGAGCGAGGGGAGGCACTCCAAAGCAATCGGTACTTGCACCAAGCGGCGCGGTGAACGGCAGCCACAGCTGGAGGTGGGCTGCCTCGAGGCTGCCTGGGATGGAGGGGTGTGTAAATGGGGTGGGGGGGGGGGAGTAGGAGGGATCCACAAAGCCTCATCCCAGTCAGGTACCACGGAAAGCTGAGAGAAAACAGCGGGATGCCCCTCGGAGCACCAGCATGCCAGCTTCGAGCTACAGCGCTCGGAGCTAGCATTCTACGGTGATCTCTAAGCTTTAAAACAAATGCTCTCTTGTTACACGCGGCTACAATACACAGGACTCGTTACACAGGGCTGCAGAGAAACAAAGTGCTATTACGGGAGAGTTCAAAGCAACAAAACAGTGAAATAAACGAGTAGACCTCCTATTCACACAAACTCTTTTGACTAAATCGAGCCTAGAAGTAAGCGGCGACGTGGGGCGATGGTGGTGGATATATGTCATTGTGGTGAGAAACCAAAGGGCTTTTTTTAGACTCGGTGTCTGCGACATACAAGAGGGAATCAGATTCTCAGATTGCACCTCGACCATGGGGGAATCCATTTCATTTCATTTCACCTGACTTTCAAGGAAATTTGACTTTACGTAATGCCACTGAAATCTGATCTCTCCGAGGAAGCAATTTGGGGACCACAGAACATTCTAATAACCCTGGCGATATTATTATGTTATTATCATAATTACCCTTTTGCCCCCAACGTTTTAATTAGAAACTCACCGTTGGCCCCTAGGGGGGTGAAAGGAACCTGGGTAAGGGCGGGGGGGGGGGATGCTGAAACTAGGTAAGGGTATTTCACAATTGCTCCCTTATGCTCTTTGGAGCGGCAAATCTAAGAGGGAAGGAGGACGCAGCCGGTGTTATTGAAATATGAAGCTTTCTGACTCCACTTCCTCTGACTTTCTCTGACATCTCTGTCATTCAAAGTACAACTACACCCCTCCCTCCCTTCCTCCATATCTCTCTCACCCGTCTCCGCCCCCTCCATCCCTCTGTTCTATATTTAGCATTTTGCTTAACTATCTCATGCTGCCTCCTTTTCTTCCACCTTCACTTAACTCCTCTATTTACCGTTACCTCTCGGCTTCGATTTTAATACCCTCCTCAGCCAAATGCATCCCTCCATCTCTTCTCTCTCTCCCTTCTGCTTTCTCTCCCCCCTCTCTCTGCTTCTTCAGCGGCGGAGGGCCTTCTCCATCAGTGCACCGCTTTTACAAATCAATGGCTTAATCTGTTGTAACAAACAAGTGAGCAGCACCCTCAGCCCTGTTCACTTCCCTCCCACCATTGCTAACACTACAGCAGCACGCCTCAGAGAGTGGAAGGAGGGGAAAAAGAAAGAGAAGATGACAAATATGCGATGTGAAATATATGTAGTCGAGAGGGAGTGTGTAGGAAGACAGAGGAGAAGGCAGACAAACATGTTTGAAAGAGGGGGAGAAGGAGCAAAATGAAGACGGGATAGCGTAAAGTGAGAAAAATGAAAGTGTGCGTGCGTTGGCGTGGGTTTTCCCACCACATCTCCTCTCCAAGCCCTCCGCTCTGTCCAACTCTTCTACCATGAGTTATTGCCTGTCTGCATTCACCACCTGGTTCACTAGCTATGATTTCTCTCACTCCACTGGACACACAAACACACATCCTGACACACAAACGTACGCACCATAGACAAAAACACACACATGCATACTCGCGTGTGCACTCACATTGCCATCTACTACCAGCCTATGGCCATACCTTCATGCTACCTGCCTCTTGTGCATCATCATACAATGTCTAATGCTGTAATCGATCGATCATAACATTATAAGACAAGTAGGTGAGTAAAATGATGAGTTACGGATAGATATGACGAGATATCTCATCTATAAATCATAGCTCTCTCTCCCCGATGCCTTTGAAATAACACAAGTGCACCGATATTGCTATGATATCATAGTTCAAGGCCATTAACATGTAAGGCAACGCAGCTGTACATTATGGGGGGAAAAAAAGGAGTGAGAGGGAGTCATGGAAGAAAAAAAGGAGAGGGAGAGGGAAGTCAGAGAGGCAGAAGGCATGCATAAAAGATAGGAAACCCTTATGGTTTGTCAGAAAGAAGTGTTTTGTCTGAGAGAGAGTGAGTGTGTGTGTGTGTAGGGGAAAGAGAGAGAGGGTTCACGGATGGGGGAGAATACAAGTGGGAGGAACTCAATTGATAAATTAGTTCAGCCAACGCGCAAACTGATTACCACGACGGCAAAGCCACAGGATCCATCGAGCACACGCATGGAACGAGACACAAAGGCACGCACACACACTCTCATACACGGCGCTTACGAAAGAGACATGAAGCTGACACATACAAATAATAGCACAACTGCATATGCAATCACACACACGCACCAAATGTATCTAGGGCAGGCTGCTGCAGTTGCTGTAAGTAAAAGGTATTGAGCTGCTGACTCCAGCCAGAAAAGATCCAACAATCCTCTGGATCACCAAACACAGCCTAATGGATAATGGCTAACAGCTAGCGCTAATGTGATTTCACACTTAGCAGATTTAATATATCACTGGCTGAACAAAAAAATCATGCTACACAAAGAATCTATGCTAAACTCCGTCTCTTGAAAGGTGGTCGAACGGTTTCATTTGAGGAGTTTTGAACAGAGAGAAAGGAAGTGTTTTAAAGGTGATGTGTTTGCTTACAGTGGGAATGACAGGCTAAACCACTAACATTGCTGATCTCTAAGTGTTGGATAGAATCATTCCATCAAGCTAACCACAGACTTATGACAATATTTTTCCCTGACTCTTCCACACGACAACTTGCCACTCACTCTCCAATAAATACCACAGTGATGGTGGGGAACTCCACACCCCACCCAGGCACTGACGTCACTGCTGTGGGCCTATGCAAAAGTGTGTGTGTGTGTGTGTTTACGTCTGAGTGTGTTTGTACGTATCCGAGGGCTGCGAGTGGGCCTCTTTCTTCGGATTTGCGAATCATCGTAAAATGATTAGTGGGTACCAAAACCAAGAATGATTTCACACATCTAAGTTATTGGGCCCCTGTCCACACTGTAGACACACACACTCATGCACACACACACACACACACACACACACACACACACACACACACACACACACACACACACACACACACACTCACACACACACACTTATCGCACACAGCTGATAATGAAAAATAGAACTAGTGTGAAACACAGCTTCAGCATGAAGCCATCAATCACTCAGACGTACAACAATGAAACCACACACTGAACTGTTTCATAGTTTCCCAACTATGAAATTGTATGAGGTTCTTGGGGGGGGGGGGGGAGAAGGAAAGAAGAAAAGGGACGGCGAAGCAAAAAAGAAGAGGAAGATGGTAATAATGGTGACAAGATAATTGAGAAATTAAGAGTGAGATTAAATATCCTCTCACTTTGATGTTTAATCACTTAAACATGTTACATTTTAAAACATTAAAAAAGCCAAAATAAGATTCTGTATACAACGTTTTCTCACTGGGCTCGTAACATCAAAGAACAATTTGTAAAAATAAATATAATTTGTAAAAACAGAAATTAAAAAGAGGCTTGTTCACGCGTGTGTGTGCATGTCTGTCTGTGTTGTGTGTGTGTGTGTGTATCCTTGAGAGCCATGTTAGATCTCTTGCGACCGGTGATCCCCTCCAGTGCTACTGACCGACCTTGAGGGTCTGTAAAGTTCTCACGTTCTCAAGGAAACACACCGACCGCCCCTTGACTGAGTCCAGATCAACACACACACACACACACACACACACACACACACACACACACACACACACACACACACCACACACACATACAGACACACACATGCTTGGCTTTTGGTCTAGATCTATGGCAGACATTTTGGAAAAGTTCAAAGGTGACATGAATTAAATGTTAACTGCCCTTGCGGGCTTTTAAAAAAAAGGGGGTAAAACGATACAAGGAGAAGAGTGAAGAGAAAGTGTGAAAAAGTTGAAATAAAGGGCTGACAGAAATGTAAAGGGACTTTGTAAAAGACCTGACCTGGACTTTTATATATGTGTGTGTGTGTACATATATATAAATGTTCACTGAAATGTCAAATAAGTTAGAAAAATTGTGACCAAGATTCAACCAATATGACTTCCATGCAGACGGAGCTCTGGATGGAAGCGTTCCAACACTCAATTTGATATTTATACAAAAGTTACTTTAAAAAATGTAAAGTATGCAGGGTTTTTTCCCAGAATCAGATTCTTGGCAGGATGGAAATGCCTGCGAAACGGTCACTGAACACCTCACCTCACTTTAGAAACCCAAGCTCATGAAACGCATTAAAGCGAGCTGGCAGGACTAAAGTGGGGCACATAAACTGCATCTGTATCAAGGTTGGGGGACCTTATTTCGAATGAAGAAAATAAATCACAAAGCAAATAAGAGGTTTGTTTCTCTGGACAGCATTAGTCAAGGAAGAATGAAGCGACAGATGTCATAAATAATAATAAAACGTCAATGCCACCCCAATGTTTCCACAAACCAACAGATATCTCCCCAAACTGCCAACAGATGCCATGTGTCAGCCTGCTCCCATCTACTGTATCCATCTATTCATCTACTCATCCATCCATCATTCCATCCATCAATCATGAAACAGATGGCCTTTCAGGAGTCCTTGTCAGGACTGATGGCTTCCCTCTGCCCCGGCCATACCACCACCCACCCCCTCCTCCCCACACTTCCACCAACCAACACCCCCCAGTACCCCCACATAACACACATCCAGAGACACCTCCACCACCACATGGACTCCCATGGAACCACTATCAACCTTCCTGGAAAAAGACAGGTCATCTGCCTATCAGCTTTTAATACACACGGTAAAAAAAAAAAAAAAAAAAAAAAAAACCTCACGAGATGGTTGCAAAGAGGAAGTATGTGAGTAGCAAGTCTGTGTATCTGTGAGGGTCAGTCCACAAAGAGAAGCCCCCAAAGAGAGCTGTCTGCCTTTGGTCCCTGGGGCCTGTCAAGAGGGATAATTGATGATGTTTTCATTACAAGGTGTGGGGTAATGTGGGGGTTGGGGCACAGTATGAGTGTGTGTGTGTGTGTGTGTGTGTGTGTGTATTGTGGGGGTGGGCAGGTTGACTCAGCTGCCTCCTCTTTGACACCAACCACTCCTACGGTTGGTACGGACAAGCCTTTGCTTCCAAATGCCCTCGTACAAACATACACATATGCACTAAAGGAATCACACACACACACACACATACACACACTAGCCCTCAAAGACACACACACACACAGACACAAACACACAGCCCAAAGCCAAATCCATTCCCAGAGATAAACTATCTGAAACTGAATAAAAAATGCTGAGAATAAGACTAACTTGTTCTCTTGTTTTCCGCTCTGTCTCATCACAGTGTCACGCCAGGCCTTTGGCAGAATATGTCCGTCTGTCTGTCTGTCGTCTCTTAGGACCTCTTTGAAATCTTAATGCAGTGGCGCCTAAGATTCTGACTGCCACTTTGATTGAATTAAGACCTAATCGGAGACACCAGGCCACATAGGCCACTATATTACTTTACAGTATCAGGATGGACATCGTGCCTTTGTTGTCATTTATGAATAAATGAATGAAAACACATAAAAGTCTGCAGATGTTTTCCTATTAAGCTCGCTTCCTGATGTCCCTTCAAAGTTATTACTGAGGCGTCCCGGTGGCTTGGACAGTCAATTGAAATTATTTTTCATAAGAAACTTAATTTGTGCAGTGGATAACTAAGACAAACAAGTCTAATGACAATCACAGGACAACTGTAAAGAATGCATGTAATGTCTTATGTGTTCTGGATTCATTGTGTCTTTGTCATGTCGTCTCACATTTCTGAAGTAAACTCCAGATAAAGAATGACGATGTAGCCTGCACAAAATTTGTTGGACCAGTCGGATAACACCCTTCCAGGCCTGGGTTTGCCGTGGCAGGTCAGGGTTGCCGTGGGTGACCAGGGTGCTGACATGTCCAGGCTCCAGCAATAAACAGCCGAAGACTAATGGCATTTGAGGCAACGGCGAACTCTGACCTCGAAAGTTTCCCCCCCCCTTCCCTCCTGTTGTTTAGATGAATCTTTACATATCTGGTTTGTGTTCGAGCTGAGAAGCCTTCAGTTCATACCGCGCTGCAGTTGACTTAATTCCTGATGCAGAGGTCACAGCAACAATAATTTCTTACTAAAAATCACAATAAAATTGTATGACCTAGAGAAAACAATATTGTGTCAGAGATGTAAGGGAAATATAATGCCTTTACTGATTAGAGCACCTTTCTGTTCATCCATCTATCGCCTCCTCCAGCCCTGCACACCCAGTCTGGATTCCTCCACCACCCAGGGCCCACGACAGCAAGGCTCCTGGCCTCCTCTGCCAGCGCAGAAATGAATTATATTGCTTTTCACACCTGTTTCTGCTCAAAACCCTGCTGCACGCTGCTGTCTTGAAGAAAAAAAAAAAAAAACATTTCCAAGGGGGGTAACAGCGCTCCCCCAGCTCGGCTACATCTGCGTACACGAGCGGTTAAATTAGACTCTAATTGTATTAACGGGGGATTATGCCTTCCAGTTGGATTTTTTATACTCTCTCTCTGCATTTTACACGTTTTAAGGGGAGAAAGGAGGAGGGGGAGAAAAAAAAGCAGCTCATTGAGGGTTTGCGGGTTGGCTTCTTTTATGAGCTGCGATCACGGCTGCCCCTCGTTACACTGAGTCTGTGTACAAATAGGAGGGGAGGAGAGCCAGAATGAGAGAGTGTTAGTGATAATGTGTATGAGAGTGTGTGTGTCCCAGTCTGCCAGGCTAATATACCGATGCTAACACTCCGAATGCCAACCCCCTTCCTTTCTACACGCACACACACACACCTACTTCGGTTTAGCAAGGCAACAATCTAAATGGGGATACGGGTGGTGTGTGTAGTGGGGAGGCGGGGGTGAATTCCATCTAATTACTCTATCACATAATTTCACAAATTGCCTTTTCATAGGGGAGTGGAGTGCAGAGCACAGGGCGCGTTGGGGATTTGAGGCCTGAGCTTTCATTTACTACTCATTTCTTGTTAAATTAAACAAGAAAATACCATTTGTGAGGAGGGAGGGACACGGGGTAGGGGGTGGATGAATTCCAACTGCACAATAGGAGGGATGGAGGAGATTGGGTACTACCTTTTACACTCAGGGCTTATCATTTTGGTTGTAGCACAAAGCAACGAGGCAGCTCAGTTATGCAATCAGTTTAGAATATATGATTTAAATTATTTCAAAATAATACCTAAGTATTTAAGCATCCTCACTAGTGTTACACAGATATAAATGTGTATTAAAGTCAGTAAATCCAAATGACTGCTCGCAGTTTAATTAAAAATGTCAATGGAAAACAAACATCAAAGTGACATGAGGACACAAGTGGAAAGGCCTTCCCCTCCCTTTTATTTTGGTTCCCCACCAAGTTTACAGCTGCATGTCAAGCTGGCAGCAGGCTGTGTGGTTCGGGCATCGGTGACACGCGGTAAACGCTAATGTTCTGTAGTCGCTCCAAGTCAGGGCAGCCAAATTCTTCCGATGAACTTGTCCCACAAGCCCCGTCGACAACATATGAGCTCATTGGGCGTGTTGGAGAGAACTCAGCGAGCTGCGACTATCGTCATCGTCGCAAATTCAACACCGCTGCTCTGTCTGTCACTCTACCCATCACGCTAGAGCTTTGATGGGCAATCTGGGGAATTACAGCTGTTGGTGTCCATGCTAATAACAGACACGGCACTCTCTGCTTTTAAAATCTTCCTCTCTTCCTGCTACAATGTAAGACTGTTTGGAAATAAGCATCCTTGATGGATACGTGAGCAAATATGCAGAAGCATCTTCAAAACAACCCTTAAAAAAAATCCATGTGAATGCCACCTACCACCTACCCTGCTGGTGCACTCGCAGCTTCAGTTTGCCACCCACCTTCCCCTTCCGCTTCAGTACAATGGGAGCTCCCCTGAGGGTCCAAGTGAGGGGTGGATAACAGAAAATACACCAAGGTGGGTATCCAAACTTCTACCCTATTCCGTCCTGCCTCATTGCCTCTTCACTGTCGAATTCATGCGTAATTATTATCATAAAGAAATAATATATCCTGACTCTCTTATTCAGGTTTGTGTAGGCCATGTATCAGTGTGTGTGTGTGTGTGTGTACCTGTGTGCATGCATGCATCTGTGTGTGCCTAATTGGCATTGTGTCTATCTCTAAGAGGCCAGACTCACATCCTCCATCCCCCTGTGAAACAAAGGTAGAGCAGCTGATGATGCTGCGGATGATCCTGGATCAGCTGTCCATGTTTATGAGAGACATACTGCCAGTGTAAGAGATACTGTAAATGTTTTTCTATTAGAGGTGCTATGTGTAGCATTTATAAACAAGGACATATGCTGATTAAATTAATGGTGACACTGAAGAATGATTAGCGTAAACAAATGAGACCATGGCGAGCATTTATCTGACACCAGCGGTATTGTTAATGCCAGTGTTTCTCAAAATTAAGACCACATTTCCCATAAACAAAGAAGATGTTGCTCCGCTCCGTCTGGGTTTCATTTCTATTTGGCTTTACTGAAGATGGTAAACATACCGAAAGTGATTTTTTTTCCATCAAACTTTCAGTTTGCTTTGCAGTTCTGAAAGCGTGAGCTCCGTTTGCACCGTAAAAAAACACAACTCCTATCGGATTTGTGCCATAAAGCACTGTGCCCCGTGTGCCATTGTGCTCCTGCATGTGCAGCTTTCTCCTTTGCCTGGGAGAAGGAAAAGGTTGATGGATCCTCCTTATCCCCCTCTTCACCTCCTTCACCTCCTTGCCTTCTCCTCCTCTTCTTCTTCTCTTCTCCCTCGCTCCCTTGACACTCACTTATATTCCTTCCCACTGTTTGAGATCTAACAGAGCAGAAGCCTCCCATAAGCCCAACTCATGGTGTAATATGACACAGTAGGTGTGTTGCTGTGTGTGTTTCGCTAGACGAGTGAGTGCTGAACTGTATTTCCACAGACAGGATGTGTGTATGTTTCAAACACCTTTCCTCTGTAGCCCCGAAGGTTTCGGGGGTGTATGGGTTGAGGTCAGGGAGTTGGAGGAGAGGTTAGTGTGTATGTGTGATGATGATGTGTGTGTGTGTGTGTGTGTGTGTGTGTGTGTGTGTGTGTGTGTGTGTGTGTGTGTTGTGCAGGGTGATGGAGAGCTGGTGGTTTGTGAAGGAGGTGGTGAGGGTCAGATGGAAAGGGGAGAGCAAAAAGAGAAACAAAAAGTATAAGAAGCCTTGTGAGATGTGTGTGTATGTGTGTGTGTGTGTATTCTGTGTGCAGATATACACTATACATCTCTGCCTACATGACACACCACAGTGTAGGCAATGAAAGAAGTTCCTCTGGTTTGCCATTAACACAGCTGGAAGCAGAAGAAGACACTGCACAATGCATACCAACGACATCAACAACAGACTACAAATAAATAAATAAAAAGTGAAGCCCATGCAATATCCATAATCCAACAACAAAATTACTTTCCCCAGAATCCTCCCTGTTGGCTTGTGCAATTCAAACCAACACCCACTTAGCCAAACTGTATCGTGTTCTGCACAAACTCCTGACATAGGCAGAATGTGTGTGATGCAAGGCTGGCTGGAGTTAGTTTTGAAACATATTTTCTTAACATAGCACTAGATTCAAAATGTAATTATGAATTTGACTCAATAAAAACAGTAAAGATGTCACTATTTAAAAAAAAAAAATGACTTTACACATGAACTCCAGTTTTTCTGTAAGTTAAAGTCATTCTCATTGTCTTTGTCTCACACATGTTGCGTGTAGATTTGATTTTTACTGTTTCAAATGTAAATGTTTCACATCAAACTAACCTAATATTCAACCTAAATTGCCATTTAATAAAATATTTAAATCATTAAAAAATCAGAGGTGTGAACGGTGATTCAAAGGTCTGAAACCTGTTTTAGTTTGAAACATGTCAGGTAACTCATCTAAGAAATAAAAGGGTAGATTATGATTATAATGATTATAAACCACAAAATTTCCCCTGAAAGGACTCATTAAAATGTAACATGGTTGTTATATGTTATAGATGTTAGCGTAGACCAAGCTACCAACGACAGGGTTGGACATGTGCCATAAGCGCCTGCCATTTTCTCAGTGATGAATGAAGGAGAATATCGATATCTCTGTCAGTCAGCAAGCTTTAAGCTGAAACAGGGCACGAGGGTGATTCCTTGATGGTGCCCCTGGTGCAAATTCTGTATTCAATAACATTAAGAGCCCCCTATAAATTACAGTGAACTTATTATTTAGCTAAACGTGGGAACAAGTTTCTATTCATTTCATCCTTCTTTCCTTTGGTAAACATTAAGAGATGTTGGCAATGCTAACAATGGATGGTGAACGGATGGTGTTTGAAATAATAGAAACATGTGTTAAATAAGACAGCATTCAATTAACTGTTGGCTCATCTGTATCATCCAGTGTCAAAATACATTTTTTCCCACACTATTTCCCCCCGGAACAATCCGTGATGCTGTCAGCTGGTGCTAACGGCATTGGTATTCCCTGCTATAATTGGGTAAAAATAAAGCCAAACCACAGGCTTTTGCAGCATCCCAGGCATCTGTTAAATAATGACAGATTTGTTTTTAATAAGGTTCATCTATGTATCTGCAGTTATGGCCAGGGGCGTCTCTCCTTGGCTTCAACCTTATTCAGTTTCAGCAGACGAGGAGCGAGAGTGCAGGCTGCCGAGATCGCCGGCAGATTACTCGGGCCTGCGTCTTTGAAGTGTTCAACCGTACGGACCGGGATACAATGTGGAGAGGAGGTTCTGTTGGTGTGTGTGTGTGTGTGTGTGTGTGTGTGTGTGAGTGTCAATGAGTGTGTCGGTGCCTGAGAGAGTGTGTGTGCGTAAATGTGTTGCTTTGTGTGCGAGTGTATTTGTGTCAAAGAAGACAAGGGCAGAGCTCAAAAGAGAAAATGTGTGTGTGTGTGTGTGTGTGTGTGTAAGAGTAAGAAAGCCTGTGGCTGTGAAGTGAAGTTCAGCGTGCACACGTGATGTGAAACCGAGAGCGACTGAGAACAAATGCAACTCACTGTTAGGTGCTGGAAGAGCCATGCTCTCATGATGTTGGTGGCCACCTTAGGGAAGATCCCTCTCTTCTTGTTGCGTTTCTTTTCTTTATCCGGGTCATCGTCATCCCCTGTGCTCGGCGAAGCCACGCTGTTGTCCAGGCCATCACCTGTCACATGACAAGAAACAGGAAGCGACAGCGGAGATCAGACACTCAGTTTGTTTACTTCCTGCATTCGCTGCGCCTCTGCGTTCAAAGGGAATAAATACGATTTCGCAGGAATTCTGGAGGGCTTTGTATGCACAGACAGAGGGGTATAGAGACACAACAATGGCAAGCAGAGAATGGCTGGAAAACAGCACCTCATAAATGCATTCATTTTTAATACATTTATAAATAACCCTGCCTTTCATTTTTCTCCCCCCGTCACTTGAAAACACAGCGAGCGCTGGCATCCTTCTGCGAGAGAAAGAGGGAGAACGGGGGAGCACAAAGGACTTGTAAGGTCGCATTTCCCCACTCTCCCATCCAAGCTTGCGCAGAATTGAAAATGACAGAGAGATTTAGTCTTTATTATCCTGAGGGGAAAATAGTTATTGAAGCGTCGCCCCGGCGCATTCTGCCATTTTACCTGAGGTGGAAAGAGTAACACGGCACTACAAAAGGGGAGGTTGCGAGGAGGTGGGGGGGGGGGAGGCAGAAAATAAAAGGAAAATATGTGGAAAAAAGGGAGTCAGAGGCACAAACAGCGCTAACAAAGCTAGCTGCTTTTCATAACAATGGCGTCATGGCTGCTTACAGCAACCTGTAGGGCTTCGATAAGGCTCTATTAAGGCCAGTTAACCTCACCTAAGGGGAACACTGAGACAGCTTAGAGTATTCGAGCACTGAGAGGGAAAGTGAAAGGAAGGTGCTCCATGGGCCTTTTCTTTGCATTCAGACTCAACAACATGAACCCACACACACACACACACACACACACACACACACACACACACAGCAGATATTCAAAACTACCCAATTACTGTACGCATTCTATACAGCTGTGGTGGAGGGAAAGAGGCTCTTCCCATTCGTGGCTGTGAAAAGCCTAATTGTTATTATCATTATTCAAAAATGCGAGACGCCCTCAATGAGGACGACGATCATAAAAGAAACATGAGGCGAGGTAAACAAGTGGCACCCTCACTGCTCGAAATTTCAGCTGCTGATAACTGACTTTTGTCCCATATCGCCTTCTCTCGACTGGAAGTGAAGGAAAGGAAAGAAGAAGAAAAAAATATATAAAAAAAAAAAACGCTGAAGCAGTGCACAGAATTGGATCCAGTTATTTATTGATTACACACAAAGCACTTCTAAAGCTTCGAGGTCTATTCACTGTGGCGGGAGTAGATAACTGCATTCGAGCGGGGCCCGCACTCCACTAACTTGCAGAGGGCGACACCCAGCACCTAGCTAAACCCTAAGCCCCCGATTCATCGATAATTAATGGGGATGTTGGCGCTAATCCGGTTGGAGATGACTTTTTTCCAGTCTGCCACATCAATGGAATAATCAAGGGCCTAAAACCCAAGCCTTTGCTCCCCATTACCTCAGGCAAAAGAATTCCTGAAAGCATGCCTGGAGGGCACCTGAATTATATACACCATTAGGAGAGAGAGGCTCTCAATGATCCATACGAAACAACACTCTTGGCTAGCTCTCACTCTCTCTCTCTCTCTCTCCGACGGTTCTGGCAGAAGGAGATACATATGCACACATATTGAAGGCTTTCTAATGAACCTCGCGTGGAAGTAGAGGTGACGCTTTTGGAGGGTGGGGGAGGGATAAGACAAGAGATTGCTTTTTGTAGATTCGGATGCAAACGCCACCCACTGCACATTAATAATGCACATTTGCATGTAAAGCTGCTGTTGTGGTTGTGGCTACTGTAACACATGCAAAAGGTGAAAAGTTGGATTCAGGCAACGGCCACGTGGTGGGTTGAAGTAACGTCTGTCAGCTATGCTCCCATATAGCCCTGCAATCATTTGTCGATCTGTTGATTATTTATTATTATAAATCATCATTATTTGATTATTTAGCCTTTTATTTTGAAAAATGCTTTGCAAAGGTAACTTCTTTTTCCACAAAATCCAAGAATATTCAGCAAATCCTCACATCTGAAAGAGGAAACTCGTGAGTTGTATATATTTTTTCTACATAAACAATTAACTAATTATTGTTATTAACTTGTTAATCCATTGATTGATTAATTGACTAACTGTTTCAGCACTGCACTCCTGCAGACCCCCACACATACCCAGACAATGTACCCCTTACACCCAGCTCTCTATCTAAAAACACACTCATGTTTCAAGCTTCAGTTACATCATTAGCCCAGGACAAATGCAGCCTGAGCTTAACAAGTGAGTTTTTTTCAGCCTACTGTTTCAAGGGCTAAAATACACCCACCCCTCTGTTTCTCTCTCTCTCTCTCTTCCTCTTTTCCTCTCTACGTCTCTCCGCCTGCTGGAAAAGATGGGGTGAGCCGAGCCGAGGCCCTGTAATCTAAGACCAGATTTTCATTGGAAGCAAATGCTTTCAATCCGTTGTAAAGACCGGCTCATGTTCAGCAAAGCCTACAATAACAAACCTAGGGGCTTGTCCCATGCGAGTTGGGAATACAGAAGCAAACGGCCGGAGTACCAGCTCACATCATGAGTGAGTGAGTGAGTAAGTGAGTGAGCGAGTGAGTATGCATGCCAGCGAGCGAGTGGGCGAGCAGGCACGCTCAGGAAGAGGTGAGAAATCGTGAGAAGCATGGGGAGAAAGGGAAAGAGAGAAGGGGAGACAAGGGAGAAAGAAAACACGAAGGGGGACAGAGAGAGTGCATTGAGTGGACGCTACATTATCCTGCGTGTGTTGACTGTACACTCTTTGATTGTATCATGTAGTACTTAATATTGCACCACGTAGTACTTTATTATATGCTACTTAAGTTCTTATTTTTAACCTTTATCTTACATGGATCACTGAGTACAACGCTCTCCTTTTCAGGTGATCTTTCCAGTCTGGTAATCGAACCAGTCACACACCTGATCTCTAACCTCAATGCTGCCACTGCTCCATATCATACTGCACTATAACAGCCATATTCTACAGTGCTACGTCCTTTCTATTGATATATGGTGAAGAAAATGGTATGCAAGCAGCAACTTCAATCTTTAAGGCTCTAATTGTGACCCTACAGAATATAAAACAACCCCAAAGACCTCTAGCTAATCAATAATTAATCACACATCAAAATGATGCATAATGTGAGACAAGTGCTCTCCATCCATATCGTGTCCATCTAATATCACTCAGCCACATCAAAAGAACACAGAGGACTGCTCGTGTTCATGCCAAACATGCACGAGATCTTCTCAAAGCATGAGCAAGTGAATGATGAGGAAACAGAAACTGAATTGACCCCTACTTTAGAGATCTCAGGGCAAGTTTGAGCATTTTGTCACCCATAACTCAAGCCCTTAACCAAAGAGGGAAACCCTAATCCCTCCCGATATTCCTTTCTTCCCTCTCCCTTCCCAATACTTTTAAGTAAGTCTGACCTATAGACACTTACTTTACCTAGAGGGGGAAAAGGGAGGAGGAGGGCTGGTGAAGGGCCGTCAATTTTATTGGCATTTCCATTTTCACTGCAATTTGATACCAATCACCTCTGCAAGGTCTGGGGATAATTTCTGCTTTGCTTTAGTCCCTGCAAGCGAGGGAAGAGCGGGAGGTGGGAGGAGGAGAAAGAAAAAAAAAAAGAGTAAGACTGTGGCAGTGAGGAAGGGTGAAGCAGGAAAGGTGTTGAAGCTGTGTCTGGCAGCCATGTTGGGGAAATGTCAATAGTGTTACCTCAACTTGAGAGAGAAAGAGAGAAGTCGGGTAAAAACAGGGAAAGAAAGCGAATGAGAGATGGTGAAGCAATGGATGTGGAATATTCAGTGAGAGCGGTAAAGACAGAATGAAGAAACTGAAGTAGGAGAAAATATTAGATAGGAAGGGGAAGAGATGGAGTTGATGGAGTCAGTCAGGACATGTCCACAGCAATGCTTATCATTTTTTCCTCTATTTTGGCCTTCTGAAAAACATGCCAGCACGTGTAGCATTGTTATGCTCTTAGACTATCATCAATCGACCATTTTACGCTTGTCAATTGACGCCTGTAGCAGACGCTGGATAGTCATATAGCTGAGATGTAACAATCTGGTGAGTTAAAATTCTAAAAGTGTTTATTTTCTGGAGCGTTGACGCCGCTGGTGTCAGCTACATAAAAAGTAATGGATGCAGGTATTTAAATTTTTGCATACAGATCTGGTGTACGTTGCCCTTAAAAGCTGCAAACATGTTGGGCATCCAGATTTAAACACTTCAGTGCTTGTTTGTGGTTTCAGCGTGAATCGCTAGTATGCTTGAATGGGCAGAAAACTTGTATGTGTAAGCAGCAATTTCAAATGTATCTGCATAAGTGTAAACATGGCAGTTGTAAGCCCTTCAATATTGGTCAGTCAGGCAGTTGTCCCCTCACTCAACCAGTAAACTCACTAGGCAGTCAGTAAGCTAGCCCCTATCTATGAAGTCAGGCAGTCAGTCAGTCATAAAGCAACCTTGTCAGTCATCCTGTTATCAGCCATTCACTCAGTCAGTCAGGAAGCTAGCTGGGGCAGCTAGTAAGCCAGTCAGCCAATGAACCAGTCAGTCACTCTCCAGAGGCTGCCAGGCTCATTAAGAACATCAGCAGGCTGTAACCCTGGGCTGCATACATACAGCGTGGGGCAGCTAGGCTAGCAAGCTCCAGTCTCCCCACAAGGAAAAGCCAAAGGCACAACTCTGGGCCCGCGCCACTGATCGGCCATGACAACATCTTAGAGGAGGGGCTGTGAGAGGGATGAGGAAGAGTGTGGGGGGGGGTGAATCAATGCAGGACGTTGGGGGTGCATGTTTTGCCGTCGAGTAATTCGAAGTCGGCGGCGCTCGCATGTGTCTACATGCAGTCATGTGTAAAAGTACAACTGTTTTGACACGTCGTACTCCGCCCCGTTCACTTCGCCGGCATCATGAAGCATTGTGCATGAGCAATTTTTCAGCCCCTGATCTGATGAAACGTCGCATTCGGGCTGGTGCTGGTGTGTGTGTGTGTGTGTGTGTGTGTGGCAATTAGGGAGCAGGCCAGTGACTGGAAGGAGCCAGGGGCAGTTGAAATGCCCCGGGGCCAACCAAGGGAAGGAATATTTTATCAGTCCCCTCACACGCTGTATACACAAATACACACTCGCACACAAACACACACTGTGAGCAAACAGATAATGACGTAAAACTAGGTTAGCTTTCTTCATGCATTTTCACTAGCTTCGTTAGCATTAGCTAAACAGACAGTTACTTCTATGCTCATTCAGCTTCGATGGCTTTTCTTTAAGCCTTTTCCGCCACTTCATGTTTCATTCCTGCCTCCCCTTCCTTCCTACTTCATTACTTTTCTCTCTCCTCTTCCTCTCTGTCTGCTGGAGTGTGTGGTTGGAATGGAGGATATTTGCACAGTGCTGGGGATGTAAGATGAGGCATTGTTATCCATTTCATTTATAAAGGAAGTTTCTTCCTTTATAAATGAAATGGGCAGCGGTACATCATATTTCACTCATTAAATGTGGTTAAAGATTGAGGTAAACGGCGTTAACATTATTTGATATGCTCAGTCTTGATGTTTTCAGTCTGCCTCTTCAACTAGTGAGTACTAATGATGCTTCTTTTCTTCTGTCTCTCCGTGCACCTCTCCTGTGTCTTTATCACTCCTCTACATCTCTCTGTCTCAAGGCATAGCCTGACATTATCAAGCAGTATCTAGGCTAATCTGTTATGATCTGATTATGAACCATCTCTCAGCGTAAGACAGAGATTGGTACTACCTGCCCCCCGTCAGCTCGGGCACACACGTGCCATTCCGAGGTGTCAGCCATTTTTCTGCTGCCTGGCAAATTAACAGCCGCGGATTCACCAGTCACTCATCTGCGAACAGCGATCTTGTCAGACACGTCGCTTCTAGCGCAACGCAAGAGAATAATGACATTTAGCTTTCTAATAATTTCTTCATAGAAGCACTGCTGAGTTGAAGAATAAGGGTTATGAATATTAGCTTTGTGCCAGATGTCATGAACGGGATCCTGTGGCAGGAATCATTCACAGATGGCTAAACGTTTTTGGAGGATACTGTGAGATGTTTTTGCAAGATTTTATAGGCTGTGGATGGACTGAGCGGGAGAAGGAATGGAGAGGGGTCTTTTGAGTTTATGACAGTGCATTTATTCTATGAGCTATGTGTTGCAAAAGAGAAAGAGAGAGAGAGAGAGAGAGAGGGAGTGTCTTTCAGTGTGAGTGCAAGTGACCTGGAGCTGATCTCTCATGGGCCACTCCTAGAGTTTCACACCCCAGAAAGCTCACATGACCCTGGGTTGGCTGCCCAGGCAAGGCCCAGGCCTCAGGGACCTGCTATCCTGTTCCACATGGGATACACACATCTCATATTGGCAGGCGAGAAATCCATACATACACACACACATACACACACCCAAAACATGATACATAAAGCGCACGCAGAGACCCATGCTGATGTACATTCACTAAAGTGCTCTCCTTCTCACACACACACACGCTCTTCACATACATACACATACATCGCATTCCCAGAAATCCTCAGAGAGGTAAAGAAGGGCTCGCAGGAGGGAGGGAGAAGAGGAAAAAAGTGGCGTTTATTGTATTCAGGCCATTCATAAGCTCTAGACTTGGAGAGGGGGGCTTTGCAGGCAGTGGGGGGTTCCCTTTGCACGGCCCTGGAGGCCCCTCCCACCTGCAAATATTCTGAACATGCAGGAATTCCTCCCTTGCAACACAATTCCCAACTAGGGGCACATTTTCAAAAAAGCGTCTCTCCTTTTACTGCGTCGATATCAGACACACACTCACATGCACCCATTTCTTGGGATCTTCCACGAGGCAACTTTCCAAAAATGACAAAATATTCTAAACCAACACACACACACACACATTTCAATACAAAACACTCTCTGTGACCAATGCTGTTTCGCCTCCCTTTTATTCCCGAGGAGGAGGAGAGACACAGAGAAATCCCCCTCGACTATTCTGCAGATAATGACATGCGCTGTCGACAAACCAATATGGCTAGTCTAGACTTCCCTTCCTGCTTTTGCCAGAGAGACACTCCACTATTTTCAGATCTTTGCTCAAAACTTCAGCCAACGCATTTGGATCATATCACTCCCGAGCATAGATTAATCTTTGTAGAACAGACACTTATACAATATACTGAACAAATAAATTAGGTAGACAGACAAAGTTGTCATTATTACAAAAGGAGAACAAAAAAACGGGGGTTGCCAGGTAAACAATCAGGGGAGAGCTAAGTAATTGCTTCCTGTAATCAAAGACAATTCCATTCAAGTAATTACAGTAAATAACGAGTGCTTTGCAATAACAAAGCCAGTTACTTTGAATGATGACAGTTTTGTGGATCAGCGCTGACAGATTCAATAATGACAGTAACTGGTGAGTCATTTACAAGGGTTATTTGTAATTAAAGCACACTGGAGACTTCTTGTTGTGAGAATCCGAGCAAAGTTTGGAGTGATTATTTCATTTGTGGTGATCTGATGAGACGGGGGGTGGGGGAGAGAGATCAGGAAGCCAGAGATCGGGATTGTGTTTAACTCACAACAAAGGAAAAGACAGTAAATCATATTTACTAGTTAATTAAAAGCATTTGTTAAAGCCTCAGGTCTGTGACATGTGTGGCTTTTTGTAGTGGTTTGAGTGCATTGTTGTTAATATTCAGTTGGGAATGCGTTTCCACGTGCGCAGGTAACTCAAATGTCCCGTTTGTAAAGACATTTTATCAACCAAATGATTAACCGTTGATAAAATATTGAATATGAGACCTGTTTTAATGGTTGTTGTCTCTGTGAAAGTGCTGCCAGTGCTTCTGTGTGTTGTAGCTGAGGCCTGTTGGTTGTGAGAGAGCGAGAGAGAGAGGGTGATGGGGGTTGGGGGTGGGTGGGATCAGGCCTGTTGACATAGCCATAGGTGATGGCAAAAATGTCAGTGTAAATGTGACTGCTCTCTCTGTGCCATTTTCCCCCGTAAAGGGTCATCACCACAGGCTGCCTGACACGCTGGAAACTGCCTCAAGCGTGGGGCACCGACACGACATTAAACTGCAGTATACCTCCACGCACACACACACACACACACACACACACACACACACACACACACACACACACACACACACACACACACACACAGCGACTGCCTTTTATTCCCACTTCCAGATCAGTCGAGAGAGAAAGAATGAGGGAGAAAGAGACAGACGGTACAAGCTAAAATGAAAGTGTAGGGCGATGAATTCACCCTTTCATGTTGAGCACTTTTGCTGTGTAACTATTGATTTTTCCCCTCTTGCCTTTGTGTTGCCGTTTTCTTTTTTTCTATCCTGAAGATAGAAGGCCAGACTCGGTTCAAATGGGAGCACTTGTGAGGGGGGCCCACGGATTCTTCGCCTCAGTGAAGGGAAGTCCTCACACACACACACACACACACACACACAGACACATACAGACACACACACACATAGACACACAAAATGGTAAGATTCCTGAAATTGTGCCCTCTTTTTGCTGTTTTCTTACTCTTAACTCTCACTCCCTCAATTGTTTCGCTGCCTCTCACATGGCTTTTGACACTTTCGACTCACCGAGCTTCGGCCAAACTCAGCACACAACAAACGCATAGAGAGGGAGAGAGAGAGAGAGAGAGAGAGAGAGAGAGAGAGAGAGAGAGAGAGAGAGAGGGTGAGAGAGAGAGAGAGAGAGAGAGTCAACTGGACTATAGAAGATGAGGGGAAGGGGGGGAGGAGGTATGGTAGAGAGGACAAGGACTATAACAAAAGCTAAGAGCACTTAACAGCACAATGGCACGGCGGTCCTTTCCAAAAGTCAGCTGATGTGCTGAAGGGCGTTCAAAAGTCCTTCAATGTAGACACGGGACAAAGAGCGGGAACCTTCAGTCAAACCAAAGGAAAAACATCCTATTTAAACTTTGGTGTGAACTCACAACACATTCTGACGTCTAACCTTCATGAAAATATATATTTTCAGCACGAGAATAAATAGATTTACTCATGGAAGGCCTTTAATAAACCACCAGGAGATCCTTTTCTTAGCACAGACACTTCCTTAACTTCCAGGAGCCCTCTACTAAGCTACTCTATCAAGGTATCATTTTTTTTAGCCAACATGAATTTACTGGAAACACATCCTTTCAAATGATCTCATCTTTTTTTCCCGAAATTATATCCTGCAGCACTACCTTGTTTAACTCCGACCAAGCTATCAAAGCCGCCAGTTTAATGAACTAAAATTAAGTGGGAATGTATCATTTCAGTACCAACAATCACTCTGTTCTGTCTGTAATCATGTCTTCATGTTTGGAGTGTATAGTTCCATTAACCAAACTGAAGTCTCCCAGTTTATTTTACAGAGCTAGCGTGCACAGCTCTCGCCTCTGTGTGCGTTTTTCCACACGGTGACACGGCCTCCGATAAACACTTTTAATACACAAGGATTTTCCCACTCATTGCTAACCTATCAGCGCCAGCCAAACTGCAGCATGTAGTCAGATAATGCAGGCACGCTAACCCTGTGGTGGCACGGGCTAATAATAGCGCATTAGCCTCCAGTGAGTTGTTTTTTTTTTTTTTTTTTTTGGAATAACAGACGGTTTTAGTACTATGAAGGAGTGAAATATGGTCTGCACCCACAAGCTCAGGTTACTGAAGGGGTGGCTAAGAAAACAGGATAACATTATCGGAGCAACAACCTACTCTATTTACATAGTTTTGGTTGTTGCATTTACATTTTAGGTTTTTTTTTAATAGGTGAGTAAACAGGGCATTGGCTGTTGTGGATAGCATGGCATGCCCTCTCCTCTCTTTCACAAGCTTAAGCATTAAATAAACCTTCTCCTTCTCCACTTCCCCCTCCTTGTCAACGTGTCCTTGATAGGCACAGGATGTGGTGTTGTGGGGATGTGGGGGATTTGTAGTCCTATCAGCCTCCCCATACGCAGCGCTGATAAGGCTTTCGGGACATGGGCAGAGGAAGAGGAAGTGAGTGGGTTTACAGCAGGCCTACTTCCTGTGGAGCATGGGCCCATGTGGACGGGAGTGATATGCCCCCCGTGGACACCGGCGTTCTCGCCACACAGTGCCCCCCAAGTCACTTCCTGAAGGAGGCAGCCCTCTCTCGGGGTGACTTCCTGTAAAAGTATGACCTCTCTGCCACTAAAGAGAATCTCAGTGGAACAAAGACCTCGGACTACCTATAGGAGATAGTGTGCACAATACATATATGCAGTGTGTGTGTGTGTTTGTGTGTGTGTGTGTTTGACACCACCACTCAGGCTTTTGCTCCAAAGGTTATCACCAGTGAGAATCTCAGCCCCCGGTCCCTGCTCATCTCTTTGAGTTTCACTGGCTCGGAGCGAGAAGAGCCGATCGGGTTACATCCAAATGTGTGTGCGTACAGCAAGTGGCATGCTTGTGTTGCTCTGCAAACACACAAAGTAAACGCCAGTGTTGCCCTCCAGCCCACCCTGCTTCTCTTGTTTTTACCTACAGGTATTTGTTATCTAGGCCTCTCTCTCTCTCTTTCCTCTTTCTTCTTCTCTAAACTCTCAGCTGAGGTCTTTATCTCTCAGTAAAATCCCTATAGCAGGTATCCATGTCAAATAGACCAAGGGGTGTTGTGCCTCAGGGGGCAGCATGTTTGGTCTGGGTCAGCCTTGGGTCAAGCTTTGGCTCAGTTGACACACATTAAATCCACCCTTTACCTCTAACGTTCCTGCGTCCCAGGTTACTTTGGCTCAGAACGCACCCACTCAACACAAAACGTGATATTTCACATCTTCACGCTTTTAACTCATTATCACCTGAGACAGAATATTTAAACAAGGGATCTCATCTGTGACTAAATCACACAGGGAAACAGTAACCAATGAGATCTGATGTTACGCACACCTGCATAACAGCCGTGTTTGAATGTTAGAAGCAAAGGGAGTTGCACATATCATATCAGGGTTATGAAATAAGCCCTGACAAAGAATTAAAGCAGCTTTGGTCCATATTCAATGATAAAAAAATATTTAAAAAATCCACAGGGATGCTGGTTTTGGCCAAAAATGGCGCTTCTGCTGGTGTTTTTCTGGCATGAAATTGGCTTTGTGTGGGTGTCATTTGGAGAGCCGGCTGGTAAATTCTCCCGTTCTTTTGTTAGAAAAGAGGGGGGGCTCCATGCATAATGGTCTTAGCCAGGGAGGTCTGGAACTGTGTCCATAAATTGAATTATTTCAATTTGAGTGAGAGAGAGAGAGCGAGAGAGTGAGAGAATAATGGAGAGTGGCTGTGTGAGTGTGTGTTACATTTACATGTGAAACATATGCATGTGTGTTGATGGAGAGAGAGAGAGACTCATTTTTATTCTTCTACAGGGCTCACATTTACAAGTAGGAATATAAACCAAGTTGCAGGAGATTACAGAAGAGGCCAAGTGTTACCTTGCAGCTGGAAGCTAGAAGAACAACTTCCTGTCTGGCAATTATCTTTTTATTCTTTCAAATATATGAACTGTAAAAAATAGAAACACATTCTTGGACTTTTTAAGGATAGTGAGGCATCTTCACAGGGTTGACAACATGCCTTAATATTTCTAAAACTCTGCATTTTGCAGATCATATCCACATGTTGAGATAGAGTCATCTCCAGTGCCATAACTGCTGAAACAACAGCGTGTATGTGTGTGTATGTTTGTGTGTTTAGGGTAGGGGTGGGGGTGAAAATATTCCTGACACAATATAATCGGCAGGGGACCATATGGCAAACTGGCAGCAAGCTATTTATCCTTATCCTCTTTGGAGGCTAAAATTAGCACTTCGCTGTTTGTAGCTTTAAGCTGGACTCCAACCACTGTGATAGGGCTAATAATAAAGAAAAAAAACAGCCCAGCTGGCACAGCTACCCCGCCTACTTGTTCTGTTTCCATCTTCTTCTTCTCTCTTACTTTCTGTCCACCTCTCGCTTTCCTCTTTTACTCTTCTTTTAAAAACACACCAATCAGACCCAAAGCGGTGAGGGCGCACACAGATCACAGTTAATCTGACCATTAGGAATTGTATTAATATCATATAAGTGTTGCTTGAGCCAGGTTCCCCTGTAAGCCCGTGTGTCAGGAAAGCCAGGATTTCCTGAACACGGACCCCCTCGGCTAGCTTAAGAGCGTAGGATGATGGGGCTAATCTCTTTATCAAAAGCTTAAATAAACGTTGGTGCTCTGTGCATGTGTGTGTGTGTAGTTGCTTATTTGTGTGTGCCAAGGGGCCAAACAATGCTCCTCCACTGAACAAAGTGCTAATACCCTGTCTCTTTGCTCTTCCCCCCCTCCTCCCTCCTCCATTCCTCCTCACTCTTTCCTCTCATTCTCCCTCCATGAAAACGAATGCCCAAACTACAGTATGTCTCTTTAACATCCATCTGAAATAAGTGTTTTCCTGTACAGTAGGAAAGCTCACGAGAGAGCGGATCTGTTCTCCACTAGTGGTGAAAGTCTGAATTCTACAGTCTGCTATCAGGGTTTTCCCTGAAAAGTTAACATCTATCTGATCAGAGGCCTCCTGGGCCCTGAGCTCAGCTCCTCTTCAAGGGAAGAGGAGGAGGAGGAGGAGGAGGAGGAGGATAGGAGGGAGGCACAGTCAGCGGCGAGAGAAACAGAAAGACAGAACGAGGAGAGAGAGAGAGAGAGTTTAAGGTTGTTTTATCGGCCAGATGTAATGCGTTGTGACACGTCAGTGATGAGTCGCTGTGATTCCCTATGAACCTGTTCTGGCCATGATTAAGAAGCAGGGCATTTTCTGTCTGGGAGAGCTCGTATGTGTGTGTGTGTGTGTGTGTGTGTGTGTGTGTGATTCCAGGCAATTTGGAGCCAAATTGAAAACAGACAAAATAAGGACCGCAGAACTGGTGACATATTCCAAATTTGTCACCATTGTGCAGGCTATGACGAGTTTCCCATGGCAAGAGCGACCAGACCCTTCACACAAACAAGCACACAAATTATTTCACACGGGTGAACTTTTTAATCCCTTTTTCATTTGCAAGTGCATTTATCGCATTTAAACTTGTTTACATTTGCAAATCAAAGCGAAGAGATTTCCTTTCAAAAAAGGCGATATCCAGTAATTTGACAAAAGTAGCATCTTCTTTCAGGACATGATTACACGACAATGGTGCAAATTATGGTGCTTCAATACCGAAATAAACCTGAATGGAGTCCTCAGTTGACACTTTTCAAACAAGATCTCGGGTTTAGAGGCGCTGGATGAAAACATCTTCACGTTTAAATTTACAAATCATATGCGGAGAAGGACTCCTCTTATTCTAATTTTCACTTCCTGCACACAGACAGAAAAAAAAAATGTTGCATATGAAATTGAAAAAAAAAAAAAAACTCTTTACCACGTTTACACATTTAACTTTTCTTGTCATAATCTCCCCACCCCGACACACAAGAGACCTCTACAAGGCAAAAAGTGTGTGTAAATAGTATCTTTTAGCAAACACCAGTAATTAGATATAGGCATTTGGCATTCACGCCAGTCGCAAATTAAAGAAGAGCGCTTCCTGTAAACAGACAGTGAGAATGTGTCTACATCATTAGCGTGCCACAATTATAACATGGGAGCTAAAGATACATTTCCCTCCCGCTTGCTTTGCCTCACTGAAGCAAATGAAGTAGAACCTCTTTTCTTGTTTTTTTCTCAAATGAATGGCTGCTGTATTCTTTCTTGGAGTGGCAGCAAACTACACGGTGCGATCCAAGTGTATTTATGGGTAAAATAAGGAAGATAAAAGGCAACACAGGCAATTGTGTAAGAAATAAGAGGCATTAATGATGCCGGTGTTTTTGTTTGAAAGACTTTCTGGACAGAGCACAACGACTGAGGCATGAGCGAGACAGGGGAAGGAGGAGAGAGAGAAGCTATTTCATGTGCACGCATGTCATGAATGAATATGTATTTCATGTAAATTGTGCACACAAGGCATATTGTAATGGTCTGGGCTAGATTTTGCATTTCTTCGGTCATGCAAACATGCCCACATGTAACCAACAGACGGAGAGAGACAGACCGAATGAATGCAGGGGGATTTAAAGTAACAGAGGGACGGGGGGAAACATTTTATTCACCTTCAAAATGTGTGCAGCATTCCTCTGAATGTTATTACAGAACCGGGGAGGTAGTGAGAGCAAAAGAGAGACAAAGGCTATGAGAGAAAATGAAGACATATGGATAAATACGAGGCTCGTATGATGATGTGTGCTTAGCAACAAACAGCACATAAATCCCAAAGTCAAACATCCCGTGACACCTTATCAAACAGTTTTATCACTGTTACCTTCTCAAGCCAATAAAACACGAGTTAGTGGACCTGATTGACACAGAAGATCGCTTAATAGAGGAGAGGAGAGGAGAGGAGAGGAGAGGAGAGGAGAGGAGAGGAGAGGAGAGGGTGGAGGAAGTCACTTTGTTTACTTGTATTTCTGACTCTTTCTTCTACACGACCCCGGCGGCCCGGTGACACCGGCCTTAATCCTAAAAGCAAACTGGCCCCTCGCTGTGGGAACCTGATACAATTTCCTCTTTTTCAAGAGGGGCAAACTCAGGCCACTCCAAGTTTCCTTATTGCCTACGAGGCAATAAAAAGTCATTGAGGGCTATCATTTTCTGCCAGGCGAGTCACTGCATGTTGGTTGACGCGTCTGCCGCTGCGATAGAGCGAGGTCGTAAAGATATCAGTGAATCTGAGAGAGGGAGGTCGTGATTGGACACTGAAAGTCTCACATCTCTTTTCCCAGGTAACCACAGATAATAATGTTTGAGATGCAGTAAATCCGGTTGGGGCTGAATAAACATTCCTACCGTCAAACGCTGCGTTGTCGTGGGATGTTTTCTCAAGGTGTTTTGAGATGCACCCTTTATGCCTCTCAAATATTGATTTTCATAAACAGATTGTGAAGTTATGGTTATGCTCTTACGACCCTGCAGATATAAACAGTTTTAACACTTGGACACATGCTTACACACACTTTTCTTTAACCCACTGGTGGCCCGAACAAAACTCTCTCACCTCTGAACTGCCAGAGAAGATATTGCTGTTTGCTAGCAGCGCTGCATACGCCTCAATAGACTCCCAAACAACACTCAGCAGCACTTAACACACTCATCGGGGATAACTGCTCTGCCTTTCTCAACCAATGTATACACACTGCTCCAGTCAGCATCAAAATGTTTTCACAGCGCTCACTCTGAGATTCTCTTCCTTCCTCCTTATCGTCTTTTTCTTTCCCTTTCGTCTTCTTCCTCTCTCTTTCCCCCCCTCTGTGTTCACGCTCTGAGGAAATCAAAGAGGGATTCGTGTTTGCCAGCTACTGTACTTACACACCTCCAGTAATACAGACTGCAGACTAATCAAGGGAACCACATACCTTTTATCTACCCACAGAGACTTACATTTAAACAGATTACCAGGAAAGCTGGACACCAGTAAGACAATTACCGGACTGAGGCTCTTCCTTAGCAACGTCTAGACAACGTCTAGACAACATATAGATGGAAATACTGTTTATTTCCCTATATTATATATTAAAAAAGCTGAATGCTTTTCACAAATTCAACATTGTGACACTGCTGTTATATAAGATCTTTGAAACTGCACGCTGTTTCTGTGTTTCTTTGTGTGCCAATGCAACGAATACACATTCCTGTGACTTTACAGTTACTTATTCAAGTGCATCAAATTATTTTAATAGTGAGTATTTAACTCATTATTGCAACAGAAATCTTTGGAGAGCAGCTAAAAGCTACTGGCAGGGAAAAGCTATTCAGGGAGGGGAATGCACACACACACACCACACAGACACTCACAGTTCTCTCTTCCAGTCTACTGGACAATCGGACCAATTAATCGGTGACTTTGAGGGAGCCACGTGAAGCCGAGTGATTGGTTGAGCCGGATCTGGCTGCTGATTGCCTGGCACCCCTGTCCATGTCCCCATTTGCTCGCCCCGGCCCTGGAGACCGGCCAATGAAGAGACAGAAAAGCAACAGCTCCTCTGTGGCCTGACCTTGTTGGAGGGCACAGAGGTCGGAGGGTGGATGGATGGATGGATGGATGGATGGACGGATGGATGAGGAATATTCCAGCCTGATCAATGGGGATTCACAGCCAGCAGGGGGTTATATACAGATGCAGAATGAATGGGATGAGGCAGACTCTCCAAATGTTTTTAGAGCCACATCCTGAAGACAGGGCAGGCCAAGTGCCACATCCTGCACCAAGATGATCCCAGCTGGAATTATGAACTGGCAACATCAAAGTTGAATTCACTCTAATCTTCAAGTACAATAAATATGCAGGAATTTCATTCTACAGACTGGAGCAATTAGTTCAAGTCCAACAGGACCTTGTGTGCAGCAGAAATGAACTGCTATATTAGACTTAAACACACACACACACACACAGTTTAGGTCAGTCAAATATCAGCAAGTTTCATGCTGAGCATTCCTTCAACTACACCAGCCAGAGGAAAAAAAACCTCAGAGCTAGATATCAGACCAACAACCAGAAATCTCAGGCCACTACTCAGACACTAGAAATGTATGCAGACACCAACACATAGCCTTACAGGGAGCTATTTGCCTTGGCGCGGCACATTGTACTCTTTACAAACGGTCTGGGTAATTGGTGATACATATCTAATATCACCAGTCATCGCCTCGCTCCCTGGATGTTTCTGACAACCGGAGAGGGAAACCCTGTAGCTTTCAAAAACAGAGCAAACACTCTGCGCCGCTCCTCTGCTCAACTCGCGTCTACATCGCTGCAGCTGCCCAATTCAGTGCCTGAATGTTATTCTGTTTCCCTCGTCCGCCGCCAGGCCCCTCGGAGAAGCCAAGGGGTGTCCTTACAAATTCACACAGGCAAAGAGGAGTACTTTATACTGGGAGAAAAAGAAGAAGGCCCCGCTCATGTCCGTGAGGGACACCCGCCCCCCCCCTTCCCCTCCATCGCAGGCATATATGATCTGTTGGCTTTTCCTCTGCCCTTCGAGCATTACTCTTCACAGACAAGCATGATCCAAGGCAACAACAGCTACACTGAGCTTTCTCCAGAGGGCTTCTGGGTATTAAACAAAAGGGCCTGTTGGTAGGAACTAGCTAGCAAACAGCTGGGCTAATAGAGTGGGACTAATTAAGTACAGGGCCGCTCTCCGATTCTCCCTGTCGAAGCTTGTGGATGTTTACAAAGACGTCCCAGAGAAAGGGAGGAGAAAAATAAGAGGCTTTCTTCTTTGTCTTCTCTTTTAGCGAGAGAGGAGACACCCAGGACTGATTTTAATGACATGTGTGAAACAAATGTGATCCTCCCTCCATTTTTTTTTTTTGTTTTCTGACTACCATTGGAATTCGGGGCTACAAAATACCACCGGCATTGTGGTCAAAGCATAAACACCCATAAGAACTCAGCATGGGAACATTGTCACCACATGCAAAAATAAATAAAGTCTGTTCTTGTTAATTGCTCACATTCTCACTCACAGATCACTGCAAAACACCTGCAGACGAAGAAAAGGCCCAAGAGTTTTAATTAAATATCATTTTTTTAAAATAACATTATCATTTACTAAAGAGCGTCTTCTCCTGCAATCGTGTTCATGCGCATGGAGACCTCTGATCTTATGTAATGCAGAGACCTCCTCGCAATTCCTGCAGCTCTTGGATTTGAGAGAGCGAATGCTACGTTTCCGGGTAGAGATGGGGGATTTTTATACCAGTGGGCAGTGAACCGTTCAGAGAAGAGGGCAGAGCGGAGCATGTGTTTGTCTCAGGAATAGCCTCAGAAAAAAAGGCTGAGAGAGGAGACTGGAGTTCACTAGTTAAAGGCCCTCGACCATCCAGCATCCTTCCTCTGAGCTGTTTCGCTCTGCTGGAGGGGGAGGATGGAGGGAAGAAGGGGGCAAAAGACAGAGAGAGAGAGAGAGAGAAACAGGGAGGAATTAGAGAGATACTGAGTGCAAGATGAGGTGTAGAAGGAGAGTGAGAGGGTGGCATGATAGACTGTGGAGAGGGAATAAAGGAGATGTATTGAAGGACAGATGAGTAAAGGAGAGAAAGATGGCCATTAGCTGTGCAGCTCTATGGGCAGAGAGGAGGAAAATGAAGAAAGTGGAAAAGAGAGACAGAGAGGGAAAGGTCAGTGAGAAAGCAATCTGTAAAAGGTAGAGGAGAGAAAGAGGAGGGGGAAAACACAAGAATGAAACATGAAGAAATGTGAGGAGGAAACAAGGAAAGATGCAAGAGAAAGAATCAGGAAGAAGAGTCGAGATGGAGAAGAGAATCAAGGAAGGAAATTAAACTGAGAAGGAAAGGTGAGAAGGAAGAAAAAATAAGATGAGAAAGAGAGATTATGAAAGATAAACAAAGATAGAGAAAAGGCTGAGAAGATGGATAAAGAGAGAGGGGAGGGGAGAAGAGTCAGCACAAAGAGGAAAGATGAGAGAAAGAGATGAAAACAAAGAAAAAACAGATGTGAAAAAATGGAAGAGAGAAATGTGGGGAAGAAGGAGAGAGCAAAAGGAACAAAGAGAGGTGAGAGAAAGGGAAAAGAAGGATAAACAAAGGTAGTGTTTTAGACTGAGTGGGAGGCATGGAAGAAAAAAAACACGGGGAGGAGAGAGAGAAAAGCACGGGGGTTCACAAGGAGAGAAACACGTCTGAGAGCAAACTGAAAGACGGAGACGCGAGAGTAGGTGGGAGACAAGGGAAAACTGGAGAAGAGAGGGAGGATGCGAAGATGAAAGAGCGAGAAAGAGGGAGGAGAGACAGCGGGATGAGACTGTCGGAGGAGAGCGAGCAAAGTGCCAAACAGATAAATAACCAGCTTACTGGGATTACCAAGTGACTGACACACAATTTGCCAGAGCCAATATGACGTGGCAGTGATAGCTCTTAACCCATATAAAACGTGAAACTGGTCCAAGATGTCCTCCGGTATTTACTTGTCGCTGTGTCTTCATGCTCTACACTGTGTGTGTGTGTATCTGTGTGTGTCACCACATAAACAAATCAGGGTGTCTGGAGGCCTTAGAAAGAAATGGCAGTTTGATGCGAGCCGACAAAATTAAGAAAAATACGTTACATGACCAAAAGTGTGTGGACATCTGAACATTATACCCACATGAGAAGTCTCTGGCTACAGGCGTCTGTGCTGAAAATAGCTTATGAAAGTTGTGTAACTATAAATAGAAGTAATAATAATCGAAAATTAATAAAAAGATGATAAATCCATGTCTGTTTACAGATTAAAACGAAGCTTATGGTAATGAAACTAACAAATGAATGTTCCCAATTTAGCAAACATGCTTCAGGACCCGCAGATACCCTGATACCTACATACATGCATCATGTTTAGCTCCCAACTCTCCTGTAACACTTCAAAGCACCTCATTCATTGAGCTGACACACATACACATGCACATGTATGCACACACACTACCCCAGATTTTACCCTCTAATGAACTTCAACAACAAACAGAAACCTACAATAGCCGGGTAGAGTCGGGAGGAGGTGTGGTGGTGGTGGTGGGGGGGATATGACGAGATAGAGAGGGAGAGAGAGAGAGAGAGAGAGAGAGAGAGAGAGAGAGAGAGAGATGATGATGAGAGAGAGAGGGTGAGAGGAGGCGGGCCAACATAAGGAGTGGGCCTATAATTGGAAAGATGTGAAAAATGAAGTGTCAGTTTGGTCAATAGAGGGCAAAGGTCACAGAAGCAGGAGCCCAAACTCGGCACAGAGCACGCTCATTAGAGCGACCAATCAGATCTTGCCTGGCTGCCCCAGACCATTAGTCATCAGAGGTAGAGGCGTGCGCACACACACACACACACAATATTGCTTTGTCTTCCCCCGTTTCACTGTAAGTTCACTCTTTTTCATCCTCATCATCTGTCTATCTTTTATTTTTATCTCCACTCGTGCCTCACCTCTGAGTCCCTCAGCTCCTCCGTCAGACATTAATGACGAGTGAGAAAGAAAGACAAACAGTATGTGTGTGAGAGAGAGAGAGAGAGAGAGAATGTGTGTGAAAGACACAAAAAGAGACAGACTGTGAGACAGATAGAGAGACAAAGAGAGACAGAGAGAGTGTGTGTGTGTCTGTGTGTGTGTTGACTATATAAATGGCTGCTCATTGGAGTGGAAGGCATGGCGGCGCTCTCTGCTCCCACCCAGGCTCTGCCTCCTGGCACTGGCAACCCTGCAAACTGCTCGCCTTGACATCGCCTTCAATAATATATGAAGTTGCTTTTTTGCCTACAGTTTGTTTGCAACGCCGCCCCACCACCACCACCACCAACCCATTCTCCCACTGCTGCCTCTTTCTCTCCCTAACACACACACACACACACACACACACACACACACACACACACACACACACACACACACACACATATTATTAGAATGCACACACATCCAGCCTCAGCAGGGTTGTCTGGTCCAAGAGGGAGTGTACACTAATGTGTTAGACCCTTTAAATTTGAGCCTCAACATAATATGAATGAAGAATAATTTAATAATAGAATAATTCAATTGTATGCACATTTCTAGGCTGTCAAAGATGCAATTAACTTGTAGTAATAGTTGCAAGCTTCAAAGCCATTACTTCTTGAATCATTAATATCAGAAAAAGCTTTTAAACGTCATCAAAACCTTTGTTTTCCACTATATATTTAATGATTTCCTCAAACCGTTGCATGCAATCAATGCATCCAAACAATACTAAAACATGAACATTGTCATCACCATCTTGTGAGAAGGGGTTCAAGTGAAAAAGAAGAGAGAAAAGAAGATAGACAGACAGAAAGAGCCTCCTACTTGTTACTGCAATCTAAGTACATAAAATATGAAGTGTGTAGTCTGGGATGTAATAACACACACAAACACATCCAAATATGCTCAGATGTAAACTGAGCTGCATGCTAAAGAGTTGTAGCATGACACAAAATATTGGCAGGGTGGCACCAGGAAGACAGAAACCTGCTCTCCAGACTAAGGAATGAGCCATATACCACACCATGTCTCTGCCAAAGTGCCCCTGAGCAAGACAGCGAATGCAGACGAGGCCCGGAGGGGCTCTTATATATGGCTGTCCGTGACCTCTGACCTCTCTGTGAGTTACTAGCAGCAACCGTGAGCCGTTTAAAAAACTTCAAACAGCCCGAATATGCCTGTCAACCCTCATCAGAAGACACAATAAAGTTTTCTATCGTGCACTGGATGTGATATAATGTAGCAGATGTAATACACTCAGCGCTTCATGTCTACATGTAAGCCGAGTCCCTGTCCTCCCCCCCCGTCCTCCCTCTTCTCCTCCACCTGATTAATAAGGAAAACATGCAGACAGCGGCCTCTTACCCTGTTCGCTGCTGTTGTCGCCACTGTGCGATGTGTGTCCGCCGCTGGAAGGCCCCGGCGTTCCTCCGGAGCGTGTGGACGCCGTGTCATCGTGATCTCTGTTCCAGGACGTCTGTTGTAGAGAAAGAGAGAGAGAGAGATCAGTCCGTTTACTCAGTGTTTCGTGTGTAACTGTCTCATTTTTGAATGCATACACAAAAAGACCAACAAAAATCATTATTTGCTAACTCTCAGCACAGTCACGCAGTGTGTGTGTGTGTGCGTCCCTGCAACAATCCTATGGAATGAGGATTATTGGGGCTCGATGAGGAGAAAGGCCCAGACGAATAGCAAGTGAACATGTTGTATTAGTTCCCAGCTTTCTGAGGCATGCAATCCACGGCTGCCTCCATTTGGCTCAAACCACTAGCAGATGAAAATACAAAACAGCTACAACTTAAGATAGGCCGCAGTGAGCGCCAGGGAGTGATGTCATCCAAGCAGAGCAGACCAGAGAGAGGGAGAGTGAGGTAAATAACTAAGTATTGCTACATACGTATAAATACTCTGTTTTGTCCAAATATGAATATGAAAAAAATGGATGACCAATCCCACTAATGTAGATTTAAATTTCATTCTGGGAAGCAGAGCCAGAGCAGAGACATAACCAAATAAGCTGAAGTTTTCCCACAGTCCTTTCTCGAACCGACCGAGCTGAAGCCGACTTCAAACTCCAAACTTTACACACACGAATGAAAAAAATTGAGGTATTACCGGAGAGTGGAAATCCATTCCTTTTCTCTACGTCTTCAAGAAGTACAACCTATGAACACAAGCAGCTGACTAGAAAAGAGACTCGGGAGACCTGGGTTTATATATAGTAAGGCCTGTGTGTGTGTGCGTGTGTGTGTGTGAGACTAAAGGACAGGCCAGATAAGTGTCAGCTGCACAGCGGATGGTAAAGAGCAAATGGTTCAGACAGGAGGATAAAGGAAAGACACACAAATGCACATGTAACAAAAATGTTCAGACACACACAGGTAGGCAAACACAAACAGATACACACACATATATATTACGATTTGGCGCTTATACACACACACACGCACACACACACACACACTCAAATCACACCCTGCCCCATGCGAAGCTGCTACATATTATTGAAGCTAAACCAGATGTAACCTCTTATCTCTCAGTGCCTCTGAAAAGCAACATTAGCACTGAGGACAGGAGAGAAAAGAGAGTTCAAAATAGAAGGAAATGGAATCTAATGCCTCCTCACACGCAGCTAGCTATCGCAAACAAACACGCAACAAAACAAACACACACACACACACACAAACACTTACTCGAGCCTACTCTCCCGCCCCGCGTGAGCCTATCTCTGCTCTGTCAAATCAAATGAAGCAGATATCAAGGGGCAATGTGGTGTTCGCATCACGCTTTTAGGGGCTACGTGACGAAATGAGTGATAGAAACCCGCACGGAGGGAGAGAAGAGGGAGAGAGAGAAACACAGTGGGGAACAACTGGTTTCAATTGGGATACTACAGGCAGCGCTGCCTCTGCAAGGAGGATTTGGATCTGAGTTTAGAATTATGAGGGGAAAAAAAGTAGACATTAATTCATGACAGGGTTTGTTTTAAACAAAATGTAAATGGAATAAAATAACAGAAAAGAATATACAAGTCAGCAAATTCAACACATTTGGGGTCTATTAGAGCCCGTTTGATGTTCCCGGGCTATGAAATTATAATACAGTGCTTACATGGACGATAAAATCGTTGTTTTCTAAATTAGGCTTTGAGGCTTTGCAATAAAGAGGAAAGTCACTGCACAAAGGCACGACTCGGATGGTGATTGTGTAGATAAATGTTGATTTTGACGGGGATAAGATACTTAGAAGTTCTTTTTTTTCCTCTCCACCTCTTACAAATTCTTTTTTGCTGACCGTAGAACGCTGAAAAATGAAACACCCGTGCATGACCGAGTAACTCCAGAGAACATCAGAAGTGAGGTAATCCAGACCACATGCTCAGCACGCAAACAGTTAACACTGGCTTTTGCCAGCTCCTACAAAAGTACAGCTTTTAAAAATGAGCAGAACTTGTTTATTCAGAGCTCTGTGAAAAAGAATAGCACAGTACCCCGGGGGACGTCGAACGGCAAGTATTGAAAAAAACCCAAGAGCCTTTCACTCGCAAAAAAGGATATGTTTTTTCTTTTTTGTTTTAATTCTGCAACAAATTCCACTTGAAAATATAATTAGAAAGTGGAGGGGGGGAAACGGCAAACTACTGCATTAGCTGTAATTGAACAAAAGAGCGCTTTGCCTGCTGGGAGGTGGCCGCCGAGGCCCCATGGGAAAGGGGGCGGGGCTGAGACAGGACCTGGTGGCATCTCCGCGGGGACGGGGAGTTTATTTATAATCGCGGGCCGCCCTTGGACGGAAAAGGCCCGGCACTGATCTAACGCACAATTAATACTCACATGGTTGAGATCACACAACACACATACAAGTGCACACGGGTCGAATGCGTGCACACACCCTAACACAAATAAAAACACTTTTCTTTTTGGTCACTTAGCTTGTACACACACACACACACACACACACACACACACACACACACACACAATTACCTTTCATCTACCTTTTGCAAACATATCACAGAACGGCCATACTCACAGTCCCTATTTAACAGAAGGACACACTTTAACCGCAAGACACACACAGCGACACAAACACACACACACACACACACACACACACACACACCCTGTGCCAACAAAACTACGGCACACAATGTCGAGGTCCACCTGCATAATATGGGATATGTAAATGCACGAGATGAATAGATGCGTAAACAGAAAGCTGGAGGAAGCAGAGAGGAAGACAGAGCTGTCGCCCTGCACACATAGCTACACACTTGATTTATTCTGTCCCCCTTTAATGAGCCACCATGGTCTCTCACTCTCTCTCTGTTCAACTCTTTCTCTCTCTCTCTCGCTTGCTCTCCCCCTGTGCAGGATGTAGATTAATTCAATGCTTAATTGTTTAGTAAATTCAATTTTCCACATTCTATTCTGCATAGCTTTAGCTAAACTTCTTAAATCTGCCGCGCCAAGCCGACGGAACCCTGTTTGTGAGCCATGCATACCTTTTTTTTCTTCTTCTTCTTCTTCTTCTTCTTTTTTTTTCATTACCATTTTTCTTCCCTCCACCACCCTAATTCGCCATGAAAAGATTTTCCTTGCTGGAAATTCTGATTCCGCTATGATCGGTGAGGCATTCCAATCCAATGCTTTCTCATTGTGCCGCGTCTAAGATGCGAGGGGGGGGGGGGGGGGGGCTTCCCTTTCTCACTGTGCCAGGCCCCATATCATACAAGCACTCATGCAAGAAATGTTGCCTTGCCAATTCATTTGCAATAATAAAGAAAATGGTTAAGGTTGTTGTGCTTTGCCTCCCCTCTTTCCTCACTCTGAAATATCTTTTGTGATGATATGGATATTTACTTTTCACTCCGTGCCAGCGAGCGTGCGGGAATAATCATATGTGCATACTTAACGCCACAGACATAAATATCCAAATAACCCCCCACCAATACACTCTTCACTGGTGGTACATCTGAATCAAAGATGACAGTTGGGCTACTCCATCCCCCAGAATGCTTTGGTGCATCTGTTCTCTGCGGTTGTTTTCTTTAACACCATTTTTGACCTTTGCAACAGCGCTGCTGCTTCCTCAAGTTTGAAAATCTGCGAGAATGCCATGTGTTGCTGCAGCGAGATTCAATAACTCCGGACACATACTCCCACTCAGCCGCTCAGAACGCTGGTGTGTGGAAGCTGTTAGTGAAAGGGGCTGAAAGGCCAGCTATTGTAAACTCTTGTTTACTTTGCTTTCCACTGTGACTAGATAAAGCAGGATCTGCCTGTCTGATAACCGGCCAGGCAAGTGCTTGCCCAACTACCTCTGCTTTCTCTTGCTCTCTCTCTCTCTCTCCACCCCTCTCCTCCCCTTGCTGCAATATTAGTGCTTGCAAAGTGAAAAGAGGGGCTGATAATGGTATGCGTGGTGCAAAAAAAAAAAAAAAAAAAAAAGAAAGTGGAGGAGTGAGAGAGCAAAAGACACCCCCCTCCCTCCCCATTCTGTTCTGCACTCCCCTTCCTCCCTAACTCTTCACAATAGACAAAGAAAGAAGAAATAACCTTATAATTGCTGAAGGGGGTGAGGGAGAAAACTGGATTTGGTCTCTTGAGTAAGTAAAGTATGCTACGTTGAATAGCCGTCAGGTACTCTTCAATCGGCTTTTTAAAACCGGTGGGTTAACCTCGTAGAGACAACCAAAGATAATTACATGTTTGAGATAATTACCAGAGCTTTCAAAGTCCATTTAGATGACACTCGCGGAAAACTGACAAACTGATTTTCTTTCTCTGTGGCCTCTTCCACTTCAGCTCTCGCTTACAGGCTCCTTGTTTACTCTCTGTGAGCTGAAATCCAAACAAAAACATTAACTCGAGTGCTCTCCCCTCCACGCTATCTAACCCCAAACAAAGCATATTTCTTCCCCCTTTTTTTTTTTCTTTTTTTTTCAGCTGTGAATGAAAAGGCAGGCGTAATTTCTTAATGACATGTTTTGCTGTGGTTTCTTCGTTAGCCTAGCCTAGCTCCGCTCGCAGCCGCTGTGCTGCGCTGGGATGTTCTTGGCGGAAACCCTTGGAGACGGGCTGTTTGTGACGGTGGCCATTGTCAGAGACTCGCAGGGGGTTAAGGGGGGGAGAGGAACTTTCCATTAGCTAAGTACACATGTGTTAAGCCAGGTTATTGTTTACTTAGCCAAAGAAACCACAGCAGGCCTCTGGGACAGACATGGCCGCCCATCATAAGTAACACGAGACACAAGCCAAGAACTTTATTTGCAATTGGGATTTTGTGGCCATCACAACAGAGTATCTGAGACACAGTGCGGCTCCACTAAGCACTAGTTTCCAGCAATGCTGCACGATTTAAAAACAACTAATAAATCAACTGAAAAACAAAAAAAAGAAGTGCACAGTGGAGGTCTGAAACTATATGAAAGTATATAAGAAGCTCCCGACGTTCCCGGTCTTTGAAGTCACACTGGCCTTGATTTGCTTAATCAGAATCACCCCTACTTGCTATTCCACCACAATAATGAAGAGGCTAAGAAACACACAAGTCACGTGGTCGCCTCTTTGTATCACTTGTTGAATCCTTAACAGCCGCCCCGCATTCACTCCCCAATGGAAGAAGAAGAAGAAGAAAAAAAGGGGAGTTCAGGGGAGGGGATGGAGGAGGGGGTTGTCGAGGAGGGAGGGAGGAAGGCGAGTGGGGGTCAAACCTCTCCTCTATTCAACTACAAAAGCTGCTATTACCAACAATCACCACGATGATTCAAAAGTTTGTATGAGGATCAGCAGCGTGCCACTGTAGGAGAGAGAGGGGGGATTGAAAAAAAAGAGAGAGAGAGAGAGAGAGTGTGTGTGCCTGTTAAGTCGGGTGTAACTCGATCCATACTTCAACGAGAAGCGGATAGATTAGCGATAGCGGTGTACTGATTAGGAAAATAGTGGCTGACCCCAGCGGTCAGGGTTTCCATTGAGTTAGGAGGGGAGGGGGCTGCAGGGGTCACTCTTTGACCGCCAGAGTTACCTAAACCAACACTGCTGGGTCTCACTGACCTGGAAACCAGCACTTGTATGGCATAACAGTGCCAATTGTTGGGGGGGAAAAAAGATACCGCGATAGCACTATCAAGAGTAAATTCTTACACAGTGACCACAACACTAAGCTCACACAGGCCGGGTTTGTTTAGGAAAGAGTGTGTGGAACATAAAGAAAACAGCAACAGATCCTAAATGTATAGATGCTGTGTCAGATTGTCGGCTAGTTCACATTCTTTTTACGTGATTTCACCAGCAAAAACAAAATAACACACACTGAAAATGTCGGTGCCACAGACCTTCTCCAGTGTAAAAATACCTCTCCACTAAATTAACCCAACAAATCAACTGCTGAGCATTCATAATCATCTAAGACTCTCCCACAAAAAGGCAGGCGGAGAATATTTTTTAAGGGAAATTTCAATTATTTCCAGCCCCACTTCAGCCTGCATGGCTCAATCAAGTAGAGGAGCTCTTGAGACTTGGAGTGAGTCCTCAGCACTATTAGTAGTGTTCTGCTCTACAGCGGAGAGCCCGGGCCCTCGGAGTTCATTAGCAAATTGCTGCACCCCTCCCCGTGCTCTCTGTGCAATTAAAGGCAACTGTGCAAATGACGTACGGCGGCGTGGAAATACCTCCCCGCTTCTTTAAGGCTGAGGAGAACATGTGTGGAACCAGGCGAACAGGGACGCAATCAGCAGAGCGACTGCTGCCACATTTCCGCAACAACAAGAAGTACAGACAGGGAGCCATGTTCAAAGTGGACACAAGCCTTTCCACATTAAAGACGTCTGCAAAATTTACTCAGAACGATGGAATTTTATTGTCTCTTTTATGTGTATTACAGCTGAGCTCAGAGCAGGATGTATATGTACAACGAGGCGACTGGAAATGTGAAGAAATAAAGCAAACGTGGTGGGAAGCTCTCCAGGGAGCGGCAGGGAAAGGGTTAAGAAAGTCCAACTGGTGCTAACCAGTCACTCCACTCACATAGCACCTGAGGGGGGTGCTGCATTTATCAGGCCAGCCTGAACACACACACACACACATGCACACAGCAGCATACACACAAACACACATAGAAAGACATACACATATATATGCATCCACTTGTAGAGAGATGCATGCACAGAGCTTGTGCACACTCGCACACACACACACACAAACACAGGAGGGTGAGCCCAAACTGGCTGGGCTGCATTCACAAGCCAGCGCAGAGCCTCTCTGACTTTTTCACCTCTCAGCTATGCTCTGCTTTCTTTTGAAAGGGGCGCTCAGTGTCCCTCCATACTCGCCTGCACTGCACAGGCAGGCTAACAAAACAACGTAAAGACATGTAAAGAATATTCAGAAAATTATTGTTATGACGCAAGGGTGCATAATGCAGCAAGAAAGTCAGCGTTGTTGGATTGTTGAGTTTAATAAATTCAAAGTATTTTTTTTTCTTTTTTGCCTCTGACATTTTTTTCTCCTCTGCTACAGTCGCCTCACTGGAATAAATTGGTTTATGAATAAATGAGCCTGCTTTCTCCGTCTTGTTAACATTGTTCTTTTGTGCAAATTCTCAGCATTTTTTTCCAGTCCACTTCAACTTTATGCCCGAGGGCATATATTAAAAATACATATGGAAAGAGATAATGCACACACAACGCAAATTCGTTAAGGATGTCACTGCCTAACAACTGCAGATAAGATGTCACACAAAAATAGCCCGCACAAAACTCCAAAAAAATATATATTCAGCCACGAGTAAGTTATGAAGTGCACTGCCATTAGATTGACAATGTAAGTATTCAGCAGTGAGAGGCATGCACCCTCTGCCTGTTTGGATATGCCCTTTTACACACAGCCTGCTGCTGTGGACAGTCTCCATACTGGAACATCAGCCCATCCCTCAATGTTACACATCTGTCAAAAAGTTTCCCCCGCGTTTTAATGCTGAAACTATGCCTGTAGGTCATTTATATTATTCTGTCATATCAGTGTAAACATAAGCTTATTTGGTTTTGCCCTGAATTGGCTATATGTAGGGACAATCATTATATTAAAATAGGCCATGTCTTCATCTTACAGTCAATTAAAGATCTGCATCAGTGCCCCAAGCACAACATAATTTTCTTCATATACCTAGAAACCCAAGGGTTTTAACAGACTCTATTTCCATATCTATATACCATAAAGCTTCATTCCATGTCCTGACCTATCTATAAAAATAAAAAAAATAAAAAAAACTTTTGACAACTGAATCCCCGAGAGGATACAACAAGCCCTTCAAAGAGACACTTAAATGCACAAGTGGCGTCTGTGTTATTTAATTCTGTTTCTGGATTAAATGAAGTATTATCTTCCGGGTGATCTTTCTCATTTCCATAATCAGCCATAAGGATCGGGGGTGGGGGTGTGTGTGGGGGGGATGCAGAGAGTGCATGCGCGGCGGGGTGGGGGTCTTTCCAAACGGGCCTCCAGTCCGCTCCCAGTCCTGCCATTCAGCACAGAACATAAAAGCCGGTGGCTGCCTCTCTCTCTACTCAGACCAGCCACTCAACCATATGGAAGTCCGCGGATTTAAATTATTTAGCCTAATCGCTTCATTACTTTTTATGTCGGACTATCCAACTAATCCCTTTAATTTGGACACTTGAGTTCTTTTCCCTGGTCGCCATCCATAGGTTATATAGCCGCTACACTCTGCTAAAACTCTGGGATAGTTTGAACTTATTGGAACATGGTCTCATAGCCCGCAAGCCCTGTCTCCTGCACAAATGACTCCAGCTATTAATGGCCGAAAATCCAGATTTGCATAATTCTAATCATTGGTTGCTGTTATCATTATTTAACGGCAGTGTATGGACCATTAGGGTCATGCCTGTGCGCACACTACAATGTCCCCGGAGTGCCAACAGTCAGTGGAGCACATAATGAAGGCTGTGGTTATCTCTGATATCGGCACAAAAGGAAACACTCCCTAATCTACCTTTAATACCAGCTGCTTCTATAGCCTAAAATAAAATAAATAAATAAACCTCCTTATTGGTGCTGAATCTGTGCGCTCTGAGCGAAATAAAGGAGGAGGAGGAGAGGAGGGGTCTCGATAAGCAATGTGCACTCATGTCTAAGGAAAAATACTGACAAGACGCGTAATGAACCGTGAACTCCACAGTGGAGAGAGAAACCAAAGGCACCTTAAACCACAGTCTGCAGCCCCATACTGCTGCTCTCTCCTGGGCTACACAGCAGAGACGAGCTGATAACGTTTGGTTTTGGTTAAAAAAAAAAAATTAAAAGAGAGAGAGGAGAGGGGAAAATGGAGAGAGGCACTAAATTAAAATCGACATGAAACAGGTCAAGTTTATGGCGATGCTTTTTCGAGCTAATCTTCCCAGGTCGGTTCCGGGTTCAAGTCTTAATGGGCCAATAATAGCAACATTATTCAGAAATTTTTTCATTCCGATGGATGGAATGTAAAACGGCCTTAATCATATGCAAATAACAGCGCAGCGGAGTAGTGACCCAGAATAGCTGAATAGCCAGCAGGAGAACACACAGACACACACACTGAGAGAGCGAGGGAGGGAGGGAGAGAGAGAGAGAGAGAGAGATGTACCTGATCAAGGGCCACCGATGATCTTGTGATTTCCTCGCTGTCTGATTTGGACCCGCCCTCCCTGTCGTCTATGACCAAGTCGATGGGCATCTTGCCTTTCAAGCAGCTGATGTACCGGTGACAGAAATTATCACACAGCTCGTGTACCTTCACAAAGAGAGGGAGAGAGAGAGAGAGTGAAGGGAGGCAGAGGCGTCACACACACGAACACACACACACACACACACACACACACACACACACACACACATTTACCCCAAAAGGCACATCATCACACAAGAGTGACATGTGGAACCACAACACCGCTCCAACACACACACACACACACACACACACACACTCGACAGATTGTGACATGCAAAAGATCAATGAGTTTTTTTTTTTTTTTTGGGGGGGGCAATTTGGCAAAACCAGAAGATCACAGCACAGTTTGAACATCATGAATAAATTATCACAAACTCTAATTCTATTTATTTAATTAAAAGTTTGAATATTTTTCACCTTTTTTTACTTAAAACATAAAAGCTGAATTAAGATCACTTTGTGTGTGTCCAGTCTCCGTGCTGTGCTGTGCCGTGCCGTGGTGGCAGTGCGCACCATCCGGACAGTGATCATAACTTTGTTTTTTTTTTTCTTCTCCCTCCGCTCAAAATAGAGATATCGTCGAAAATTGACAGTGACAAGAGGGCTCAGGGGCTACAACGCACTCAACACCCGTGTTAAATTCATCATCGGTGCCCCGGGTAGTGGCCATTAGAGGAGGGTGACCCGCTTGACTGACATTTAAGGTAAACTGTTTCATTTCGGCTACTTGTTACATTATCACAGCATCACGTGGACCGAGAAATACAGAGCACTGCACACCATCTTCAACCTCATTTACACGATTTTCTTTATAGTTACGCAGAATTTAGAATCTGATGAGTTTGAGGCTTCGTGATCTGAGAGGAGACAGAAAAGTACTTTTAAAAAAAGTCAAACTTTTAACAGCTTTCATGATGTTTCATAACCTTTCAAGTTTAGGTTAAAGTTGACAGCACAGTCCATCTGATACGAAGACAAATCAGAGTTTTACACCCACTACTCCCGTCTGCCCACAGATGGCTGCCTGAGGCCTTTTGCCCTCCACAAAGAATCATTTCTAAAAACCCGCAAAGTTCGCCTTTATGTTTCACCTTGCATGCAATTTCTGCCAGCATTAAACTTCATTAAAACATGCGGGGAGATTTGGGCACAGAGATATCCGTTCCAGTTGTAACAGCTTGCGTCGTGATTAAACGCGGAAGAGAAATGGCCCCATGATTGATTTTGACGCTAATTATAACCGACTAGCAAAAATACATTTTTTTTTTTTTTGCAAATACAGCCCATAGGTCTGAAGAGGCGCACTGGACAGAAAATGACGAGAGAACATTACCTTCTCCAGCTCCAGAAGATGAAATCGTAAAACTTGAATGGCTTGAATCATCTGAAAAATTAAAATAACAATAAAAAATGAGCTGCTCACATCTCTTGATATTAAACAGGCACGTTTTTCTCAATACAAGAAACTGCAGACGAGCAAAATATTCATATGAATGGATTTTATGTGGAACTGATATTAAACTTGGACGTTATTGCAATATGGAGAGCAGGCGTACAGTACAGCCTGGCGCAGCAATAAGCCTCAGAGTCAGAGATCTATTAGCCACCAACTAGTCGTGAGGAGGAAAAACGCTGCTCTCACATCACATTCAAAGTACCAAACTGCACAAAGTGGAAAGCATGAATAGAATAACTTTCCAGACAGAGTTCAAAGGTTTGTGACAGCTGTCTAACAGCGGCCCTTCATCTACAGATACAACCGGGGGCCATCATGATATCAAACAGCCCAAAAAGAGGAACATAACCTCTAATCCTGCTTTAACTTCTCAGCACCACATGGCTCCCTGACACATGTGTTCAGTCCGCCAATAAACATGCAAACAACAGCTGGTTTATTCAAAATAAAAAATACTCTTAGGAAATATGGGAAATTTGTCACATAAAAAGAATCTTACCAGGTTATCCAATTCTGGATTCGATGAAAATAAAGGTTTTTCTGCCCGAATCTAAAAGCAAAAGAAGATTTTCATAAAATATGAGAATATAAAATATAATTAAGTTATAAATTATAGATTAAATGTAACGTGCAAGTCCTGACGTGATGATGTATTTAATTCTAACTTTACGCACAGCAAACACACTTTATGAAATTAACACAATTTTAAATAACTTTTTTAAAATTTTATTTATTAATGAGTGATTTTATTCTTTCACTGCAGACTTAACTTGACGCACAATAGTCAGAGCTCCACATTGAAAAGCCTGCAGGTGAAGAGCTCAACCAGCTCGAGCATGCAGAAAGAAAAAAGAAAAAAAAACGAGAGAAAAAAGTCAAACTTTCCTGACCTGTTTTGCAAACACTGCTATGTCTTCATTGAAAGATTCCGATGAACAGACGTCTCCTCCTGCCACCCCGGGCTCTCTGGGGGTGCAAGTCGCTAATTCACATTTCTCAAAAATCAGTGCAAGCAAGGGGAACAGGGGGTGCCTGCATGGGAACACACACAATAGCAAATGTCACCAGAGAGAACAGCGCCGGGGTCAAGACTACTCCAGGCTAGATTTAGCCAGCCATGCTACTCTTCAACAACTCGCCCATGGGGACTGCTGCTGCAGCCCATGCTATTATATTATGCAGAGGCTCGGAGAAAGGCTGCAAACAGCGGGCAGACTCTGTGATTAAATCTAGGTGCGCCTAATAGCATAAAAGCTTTAGAGTCAGTCAAACAATTTCTTGCACAGGTCTCCTGTTTGGATCCCATGGCGTGTGTGTATATGTGTGTGTGTGTTTAGCGAAATCCTCTGAAGCTGTAGGCGACTAAATGTGCACACATTTGATGCTTATTTATGGTTGAAGTCATCAGAGTAAATATGTGCAGGCTGGTAGTGTGTTGAAAGTTGGGTCAGTTTGGTGGAAGACGGTGAAACTCCTTCCTTTGCATGTTTAGTCACCGTGCAAACACAAAGCTTGGATCTTTCTTTTTAATTAACAGTTGTAAATTAATAAATGACGTGCATACGTGGGATTTCCTTCAAACATGATATATTTTTAATTTGCTGGGGCCGGGCACATTACACACAATTAATTAAAATGGTTAAAAGAGATAAGGTAATTATTTTGCTCATAATAAACGAATAATGAAACTTATAAGTTACATTTAAAAAAAAAAGAATATTAGAAATACTAATTAAAGTGGACTTTGTCTCATTATCATTCTTAAGAGTAATTAATTTTTTCAGTGAAATACTAAACAGCGGGACGTCCGTGAGATGGCCTCAATAAGTAAACTATAGAATTCTTTTCGCTCTTGTATTTGTTCACTAGTTTACCAGCAGAAACTCAGATAAATATGATTCACTTTAAAAGTATAAAAATCCGAATTGAGCAAACATAAAGAAGGGACAAAAAAAAGGCTGCAGCCGCTCTCTTCCCCAGCGCCTCTGCAGCAGTTTGGGCTCCAGTGTCTTGTTGTAACACTTCACCGAGACGCACTGCCGTCCCAGACACTGAGCCGGTGTTTTTTTCCTGCTACGGCACTGACTTTACACCCACCAGCCCACCCCGACTGCCCCCTCCAGGCCTGGATGCACGCCTGCCCGCCAGAGAGTGAGTTTTTCCCCCCGCGGATCCGAGGGCTTCCACCTACCCGTATATAGCGTCTTTATCTCTCTTGAGAGCGTCGTTAACAGAGGAGCCCATACTGGGAGGCATGGTGTTGGTGTGGGCGGTGTGCGGGTACTGGTGCGAGTGCAGCTGGGGCCCGTGGTTGAGGTGCACCGCCTGCATGGAACGGGCGCCGTGCGGATCTCCGTACATGGTGGTCGGGATGCCCACCCCGTCCATCCCGTAGTGGGGCAAGTCTTCGTACTGCACACAACAAACACGCGGGGCCACAGTGAATATACATGCACAAGAATATGTCAAACTCTGGGTAAACTTTGCTATAAAACCACAAGTCAGGGTTACATTGTAAAAGTTATTCAAAGCAGGAGAAGGGAGACTTGAAGTCTTGTTTTTAGTCTAAAAAGTGAAGTTAAAATCTACTAACAGGGCCAAATAGTTTCATTAATTTCCTAAATAAGTCGTCATGTTTCAAACAATGTCTTTTTCTACTGCCTTCCGTAATGCTGACACTCTTTACACTTGCAAAACAAGAGAAATAAATTCAAACAGTGCTTTAAATTTTTTACTCGTTTGAAGAAAACCAGTTTTAAAGGCTGACGTCTGACTGACTTGTTAAGCAGGATATTGTTTACAAGAGGAAAACTACAGCGTTTATTCTGCTGCGAAAACTAGTTTTGTTCTCAACTCACTCACACTGACCTCTGTGGCTCACTTGTGAATAAAATAAATATGAATTATTGAATATGTTCAAAATTATTGGGTGCACAAAAAAAAGCCAAACTACAGTAGCGTGGCTCGGTTATTATTATCATTATTATTATTATTATTATTATTATTATTATCACTAACCAGGCACTAATTAGGTTTTCTTCTGGTGTTCTGTGTTTTCACCGTGTGCAACAACAAATGTCTTCAACTTGTTACTTGCGCTGTTTTCCAAATTTTAAAGGCTCATAATTGTGCAGCATGTTATTACCCATCAAGCACTCTGTGATTAGTGCGTGCAACAAACGCAAGTAAAAGCGTGTTGTGTGTGTGTGTGTACGTGTGTGTGTGTGTGTGTTTCTTTTTTTCAGTGTTAAACTGGAGCTGGATATTCAAACTTTTCCACGTGTCAGTTTTGACTTTAATAATGTAGTCTCGTCTTTACGCTGTTGTTTGGTAGTTACTAAACACACTGCTGGTGTGTGTACAAACGCAGAAATGTTGATTAAAGTGTACCAAAGCAGAAAATAAAATCTTTATTCGAGGTTTGCCTTTTTAACTGATTAAAAAAAAAGAGGTTTGAATTATTGATTACGCTTTCTGGAAGTGACAAACAAGTGCCGGGGAAAGAGTAAAAAGCATTATCACTTGAGGCTGAGCATTTCGACCCTGAAGGCAAAGAGGTGCAAACCCCAGCGTGGTGCAGCTCCACTGCCAAACTAAAGCAGCTAAATGTGTCCCTAACATCTCTGCTTTTACACTGTTTACTATCCGTGTGAAGATCCCAGTCGCTGTTCTGAAACAGTCCTGGAGTGTATGAATCAAAGCGTTTGTCATCACCTCATTACTAAAAAAAAACTGCCTCACTGGCATTATGCTAATATTGCATGTTTTAGCACATTTTGTGGCGTAAAGCCGAGTGATGGAGCAGAAGTGACGGTGAAATCACGATTTTTTTTTGTTCAGAAATGCTCCACTCGAATATGAAATCTTGACGGCACAGTCTGAGGAGAAATGTGGAGATTTGTTTTGCCTCTATGCCCTCCCTCCCCCCCCTTATTTCGCTTCCAGTAACTGGCCTGTCATAACTAATCTAAAAAACATAGCCGATGTGAGATATGATCACGCTTCCAATGTCCCTCAGTGGGCCGGTTTGTGGAGCAAAACGAGTGCGGCCGTGCGTAATACCATGCCAAAAGACGCCAAAAATGAGATTGTGCCTCCATGTGTCAGGAAGACGAGCGAAACTTTCGCCGCGAGTGTGTGTCCGAGCGGGGATGTGTGTCATTAAGCCACGTTACAGTGCAGGATTGCATTCAAGCAGAGCAGACTTAGAGAAACTTTTTTTTAGGGGGGATTGCCCTACGTACCCGTTGCGCCATAACCCTCCTGACTCCCTGGTCGTCCTTTCAGTTTAGATAAATCCCCTCTGAGGCCAGGGTGGAGACGAAATGAAGAAAGAAAATCCAAATAAATGGGAAGATGTTTCAGCCAAAATCCCGTATGCCTTTTTTTCCACGGAACGGTGAAGCCAGCCCCCGCTTTCTGCGCAAGTTTAGCCCAGGCGCGGCGAATAGGTCCTCGGCTATCCTCGGAGCAGCGGCGCCAGGCTCCTTTTCCAAAACCAGGATGAAAATAAAATAGCCCCTCAAACAAAACTGGCGACTCTCATGGCTTTTTGCCACTCCGCCTGTCAGTCAAAACGCGAGGGCTTGTCAAAAGTACCGGATGAATGATGGTCCGACGCGCGTCTCCACGGGATCGGCACCACCTAAATGTTAATGGTCACAATCACAGTTAAAAAATGAAGCAGCTCTCCTCTCGTTTTCTTTGATCACTCTCGGCTCCCGGCTTGATTTTCTTATGCAAAAGCGTCTAGAGGAGATCAAGAGGAGGTGGGGTGATAATTCTGGCTTAGGCTTTCTTAAAGGAGCCACGATCGATGCTGAGCGTGTGTGCGTATATGTGTGTGTGTGTGTATGTGTGTGAGCGAGTGAGTGAGTGCGTGTGTATGCATGAGCCGCCTGCCCGTTTGTGTACAATGGATGTGTGTGTTGAGCTGAGGAGGAGCGGAGGATCTGGACCAGACTGCTGAAACCCGGAAGTAGTGGTGGCCATAACAGGTCGCGTCTTACACAACGCACCGGGCTGCAGCAAGTCGTACGGAGAGGAGGGGGGGTGGGAGGGACCCTGCGAGCCCAGCAAGCCGCTGCGCGAGCTGGAACAACACGGGGATAAACACAGAATATCCACCTATGACTCCAGCTTCATGTTTCATTCTCATAAACTGACTTTACTCTTCAGTCTGGAACCTTTTTTTAAATAGTGGAGCGTCTGTATTTCGGGATTGAAGAATCCAGCATCCGCTTCTCTGCTTGTAAACAGTTTATTAACGGCTTATTGAAGCACCTTTCAGCTCTGATGTGAGAGATTGTCAGGTACGTTATCAAAAGCCAAGAAGGTCTGAACTGTGGCTTCAGTTTGGACTGGATGACTCTATAATCACTGATTTATTTAACCAAAAGATGTGTTTAAACTAGTTCATTATGGGTAGTTTCACAGTCAGGTTCAGCTTCTGGTAGCCTGTCAACATCATGTCTGCATGATGTTCAGTGTAGCTTGTGGCCAAACATCCAGTCTTGCAGGTTTTGCGCCTCTTGTAGATCCTAATCAACTTCTATACAGTCTATTTGCCTCCCATGTTTGTATTAATGTACATAGGATTTCATCATGGAGGTGTAAAGTTACAGAAAAGTGTCAACTCCAGATAAGAAGAGCAATAAATACAACTTTCTTCAAGTTATCTTGCAGTATTGTTTATAATTAATGTTGAAATTTGATTGTTTTCTGTGCGTAATTAGTTTCCACATCTGGACATGTTCTGCGTGCTGAATTTTTAAAAAATCAGTGTTTAAAACGTTACAGCAGCTTCTCAGTGCATCTTTACGTCTTAAATAACAGTTCACATATCGTCCGTCCTTCTCCCCCACAGCAGCGCTGAATGGGTCGCTCCAGTCTGCCCGGGTTGTCCAATGGCAGAGGGGCTCAGGGATGGGAGCCCCCTATTGGCTCCCCACATGATCGATCCGGGGCTGATTGATCGGTTTTAGGCCACATTTGCGAGGAGTTGCAAAACAAAACATGGTCAGTGAATAGAAAACACACACTTTGCGTTTTCTGTCAGTTTCTACAGGCTGTAAATTCACCAAAACACAGAATATTTGACCAAGACATCTCTCTCCCCACTTCACACTGTCTCTCTCTCTCTCACACACACACACACCTAACACACACATACACACCAGTCTTCACATCTCTGACTTAATTACTTACTCCTAAATGCGCTCACACTTTGACTAAACTTCACCAAACCAAACAGAGCCACACTCAGACGTTGCCAACTTTCTTGCTCTCAGAGAAGTTCTGAAATGCAACTTCAGCCTCTTTATAATGAACCGTTCAGACGAGAGATTGTAAAAGTTTGGTCAAATATTGATGAACTTTAATTTATGGAGGGGGAAACTTAGATTCTCGAGTCATTTCAAGAAAACTAATGATATAATTCAGTAATGTGTGGATGTAAATTAACAAAATAGTTAGAATTTACTACGTTATCTCGTTATATCTGATTCCTCGCCGGGTTATAAAAGAGTCCAAAATCTTATTTCATTTCGTCTATCAAGTTTTTTTTTTTTTTTTTTTAATTAAGAAGTTTAACTACATCCAAATCTACATGAAATATTTATGATATATTTCGTGGCATATGAAGTAATATAAAAACGGGATAAGTTACATGGACAGTAGTTTTAAGGGAAGACTCATACGTAAAGGATTTACAGAAATTAAAACAGACTTTTGTTTATTTTTATGGTTGTTTTCTCACATGATGATCACAGACTGGAGGTTTTATTAATTTCTCAGACCATCACACATGAACGGAGAGCGAGTAAAAGATCCACATTATCTTCTGATTATGCTCATAAGGTGCTGCTGTCGGTGACAGTCTGCTTGAAGTTCTTTTTTTTTTTTTTTTTTCTTCCCCTCACCCGTGCAGCGCGTCCAGTCATCGATCATCTGCCCCCGGTGCCAGAAACGGTGTCATAACATGATAATGCGGCTTCACACATTCGACGGTGATTCCTGTGGTAAAAACCCGACCGGTGGGATCCGATGGGACAAATTTCCAGGCATGAAATGACTATCAAAGCCTCACGCAGTCCGTCCGGCGAGGCTCCGGGGCGCAGACAGCAGAGAAGCCACGGAGCCGCGCAGGACGCACGGACTTTTACGCATTGAGATACCGGATCAAAGAATAAACTGGTTTGACTTGTGCTCGTCGATTTTGATAAATGAATTATTTATTGGTAAGTAGAAGCTCTCATTCTCTTATCTCTTTTTTATTTTTTATTAATTTACGTCATATTAAATAATTTAAAAGCTTCTTGTCGCTGATATTTCCTTAAAGAGAAGTTATTTTTAAAGGAAGGACAAGCTGCGTTTTAAATCCACTTTCACTTAAATTTGTGGGTTTAGTCAAACGCAAACAGGATTATATAGCTCACTACACCACAAGGCACACTACATTTTAGAGGGTCATTGAGAAAAAAGCAAAGCTAAATTAACATGAAAGGAGACCACATCAGCGCCTGACCACTGTAAAATAACTACAATGGCATTATAAAGCAATTAAGCTACTTCAATTAGCGTCTATAAAAGCAAACTGGAGCTCCACTTTCTCTCCTGGAGTTGTTCTTTCGTGAGGGTCAGCGCATTTTGGCATCCTAAAAGAGAGCAGGGGGGGCAAAGACCGTCATTTTCTGTTTAATCCGCTTTGCGATGACGGTAATGCTGTGAGTCGTTTCAATAAAATCAGCAGGTATTACTTTCAAACGGCGGAATGTAAATTGACAGCATGTTTGACTGCCGAAACTAATGGAAGTGTTATTAGGAAGGCCTGTGCGCCGTGACTTGTGCTGCTTGGAGACAAAGAACAAGTTGCAGCTTTTATGTTTAGTTTATAAAACACACGCATCCTGCAGAAATTTACAGAGAAAGGTGTGTGTTCCCCTCTGTGCTACATTTTACTATTTTAAGTCACCACCAGTTATTTTTAGCTCAGAGACTGCTGGAATAAATAATACAAATTTGAATATTAATTTTAATACTTTCAAAACAAATAATAATAATTAAAAAAAAACAGCAACTCCAGGTCAGAGAATGACTGCCCGAGCCTCTGTGACCGTCTGTATCTCTGCTCGACTGTCGCTGTTTAAAGAAACATGGAGTAAGTGGCAGCCTGAGGAGTCAAACTGAGGTCAAACTTTTTGCAGCCCTGCAGCTCTGCGCCCCAAACGTGTTGGGATCTGCAAAGGCCACCGAGTCTCTCTGCTTTGTGTCACTGCTGCAGCAGCAGCACGCAGGCAGGCAGGCAGACAGACAGATAGACCTGCTGCAAAGTTTTCACAGCTTATCTAATTATATGAAACTACTAGTATATTATCGTCTGTCAGAATAACACAGCCGGATTCATTAGGGTGCATTTAGGCGCTGTGAGCTGAAATTATTCAGTCAGGGGGGGAAAAAAGTGCTCTGCTTTTTTTTTCTTGATTTAGCCTTGGAGATTTATTTTAAAAGTTAGTGTCATGAGCTTTAACGCGACGTGGCACCCAGTGTCATATGAGAAAAGGTACGTGTTACCTCCTGATTCTCCATCATCGCTTACAAATTATTAATTTATGACAATGTAGTAAAGGTTGTCTCAAATTATTGCAACAGGATGATTGGATGGGATTTTTTGCGCATGATCTTTTAAAATAGTGGCACCAATATCTCGAGAGTATGACACCAAAAAACCTGAATACTATGGCCTGTGGTCAATGGTGTGAAAAATCATTTCTCTGGTGTAATGCCAATGATATAATGTATCACAATATTAATTTCAAACCATGAAATCAGTTTGAGTTTTTTAGCAAGTGTGACTCTTTCCTCTGGGAGTTTTTTTTCCCTCCACTGCTGCTGGATTCACTTCACTTTGGCCCAAATGTTCATGTGAGCTGCTGCTGTCGCCTCTCACACACATTAATGCTTAATCATTTGCGCCTTCTACCGGAGCTGTTGGAAATTACACGACATGCAGGAAAGGCAGAGGACGAGCCTGGCTCAGATAATTGAGATAAAAAGTTTTTTAAAAAATGAAAAGAAAAGCTGCAATAAAAATTCACTTTAAGCGTTTTTGTGTGTACTTCTGTTTTCAGCATTTTTAGCTGCACTAAATGCAGAATTTGAACACAAAGGAACTGTTAGATTTCTTCTCTTTGCTCATGTAAATAATTTAACATGCTAATAAAACATATAATAGTGCCAGTTGTCTTGCCTTTTATTGCAAATGTGTGGTGTGTATTTTTATGTTGTTATTTTTTGTTTTACCTCCACTTATTGGGGGGGGAAAAAACTGCATTAAACATGAAGAGATCTGCTCATTTCTAACAGTTCAGCTAGGAGTTACTTTTGAGTTTTTCTTCAGCTCCTGTCATGAACAAATTCAAAATGAAGAAACTCAAGAGGTGGAAGCATTAAAGAAAAACAAACTTTGGATCAAAAACTTCTCCTCTCCAGATGTCACAACGTGTAAAACTAACTGTTATCTGCGTGGTTTAAATATAAAAACAGTAACTGAAAGCTTCATTTAGCTCTTTTATGTGTAGGTGTTGCGTTAATGTTCAGAGCTGCTGCATTAATGTGAACATGTGGCTCCACGATACTGGATTGCACTGCTTGAACTGCTTGGAGGTGACAGTCGCACTGACGTCGCTGCATCACACCTATAGATACATATGTGATGAACAGCTGCTTTTCCTATATGGTGAGAAGTGTGTGAAATTAGATGTACACGTATATAGAATGATAAACGTGTACAGACACACACACACACACACACACACACACACACACACACACACACACACACACACACACACACGCACACACACACACAGCAGAGGGCTGAGGTTATAGCTGTGCTGAATGCTGCCAGTCAATTTTCACATTGTGCCACTGGCCACCAGGTCAGCAGCTCCACTTTTACTCTGAAAGGCTGTCTGAATTAACCCCACAGATAGATAAGGGGAGAGCTCATCACTCTATCACACACACCTCCCTCTCTCTCCTTCTCTCTCTCTCTCTCTCTCAATGTCTCTCGCCCTCCCCTACCAGCAGCATTTGTCACCGCCGCTATTATTTCAGGTGTGCTAATGGTGTCACAAACACTTTTGCTGAGGGAGGAAGAGAGAGGACAGAGTGAAAAGAGGACGGCAGGAGGATAAAAAAAGGAGGAACCGAAAAGAAAGGAGTATTGTCTTCATCATCAGCATCACATGAACTCCTCTCTTCTCCAAAAAAAGAAAAAAAAATCCATGGCTGAAGGATTTGGGTGAGAGTGAAGGGTAAGGGGTATCACGTGCGGGCCACCGCTCAGGGTGGAGGGGTAAGGGTGGCAGTGGGTGGATGGGTGAGGATTGGAGGGGAGGGAGAGGGGGTTCTCACACCTCCCAGGGAGACTGTGAATTGATCAGCACCTTAGAGAGAGAAAGGGAGAGGGGAGGGAAAGTGAGAAAAAAGGAGAGCTGCAAAGCAGAGAAATGAAGGATGACGAAGATGAGAGAACAAGTGGAAAAAGCTGGGGTGTTGGAGCTGAGCTATAAAACCAAAAGGGGGGGGGGACAGAGCGATAGGATGGGAGGAGTGAGGGAAGGCTGCAGAGGAGGTGTGAAGACTCATCTTTTCCTGGATGGGTGTGAGTTTAGGCTGGAGTGGAGAGTGGCCTGGGAGCACAGCATAGCCTAGTGGTAATAAACCAGCAAACCCCGGCAGAGAAACAGCAGCTATAAGGTAGGGAACCATATGAAGGGCTTCGATTCGAAATGTAATATTCAGTGTGTGTTGGACATGTTTACTCAACTTCAGAGATCAATAATTCAACGATACAGCTGTTACAACCTCACATACAGCATGTTGCTGTGTTGAAAGTCAGCGTCTTTGACTTTTTGAGTTTTTTTAATGTGATAATTTTGATTATTTTGTCTCATTCTTTAAATTTCAAATGACAGATATCTAGTTTTATTTAAAAACATACAAAAACTTATTGAACTGTTGAGTTAATATCCCCTGAAATAACAATGGAGGCAAGTAGTAGCCCAAAAATAAATTAAATAAAACAAAATAAAGATAGGAAGTAACTATTTCTCAAAGTTGGGTGTTCAACTTTTATTTTGAAAAAGATTTAAAGATATGTTTTTGGATGCTTCTTGAATTAAAATGATATCTAATTCCAGACAAAAATATAAATAATATGTGCTCATGTTTTCTTTTACAAACTGTGCCACGCTCACTCTCTGACTCATTTTTTTGATTTTCAGAGTAAAACCATTCCTCCAGATGATGGCCGGTTTCTTGCCCAAGCGGCTGGTAGTGTATAAAACTTAACCACGACCAGCATTTGGCTTGTGGCTTGATCTGTATCTCCCAGCCGGCAGTAAACACATGGTCACCATGAAAGTACAGTTGTACTTTACACACTCACACGCCACAAAACCACTGCGCTGCACTCATACAGTCAAGAAGGTGATGAAAGCCGGAGCATTTCGGAGTTAACAGATTCAGATTAAACTCTGACAGGCTTTATTAATTTGTCTATTTCAGTTAAGAGATCACACTTTGTGTAAAAGACTAAAGCTTCGAATGGGAACACAAAAATGGAAACTTCAATAACAGCAATAATGTTTATAATAAAACTGATAAACTCAGGTGGAATATATTAGATAACAGGTAATAAAAGGTACTACGGTGGAAATAAGTCCCAGATTTTATTTTTGTAGCTGTGTGTGATTTGATGTCCTCCTGCTCGTAATATCAAGTCAACTGAACTAAAAACAGGAGACACTAATGCAGCAACGTAAGAGATTCGAAATGAACTCGCTAAAATATCAGTTTACTAAAAGGCCGGCGTGCACGCAGAGATAAAAACATCATCAGTTTCAGATGCCTTCGGGGTGCTTTGGTGGACCGTTGCAGAAGCAAGAGCCAGGCACCAACGCTGCTTCCTCCCCAGCCGGGGGACTCTGACATGCACTCAGGCACGAGTCTGCTACCGACTTGAATAGCAGGATCTTAACTCTAAAACAACCACACAACAAAGAAGAAGACTTGCTCTTCAGGAGTTCTTCAGCTTTGAAACATGTCTTAGGTCTGCTTCTAAGAGAAATAAGACACTAGACATTATGTCTAGTTACAATGTGAACTCCAAAATAAATGATATATACACATATCAGGTCAGATACTTGAACACCAGTTCAGCGGAGGGGCACCCGTCCATCCTGGCAGCAGTGAATCAGATTACCAAACATACTGATTGACTGCAGCGGTTGCTAGTGAACCTACAGCCATCTCTCCTAAACAAAGTTATCTCTACCGAAGTTCATGAAGGGGTCAGTGGTCACATCATCTCATCTAAAGTCCCCCCGTAACTGTACGACCCTGCGGGATCCTAATAAAGAAGCTTTCAAAGCATAAATTCCTGTCATAACAACAAATGTCAGCTGCACACTGAAGTACAGACGACTGGTGCTGCTGTGCACTAACTGTGGCTTTGCTGCAATAAATGGAAGCAATTATTCTGCTCAAAAAAAAAAAAAAGAAAAGAAAAAATCCACCAAGGCTTTTCAAACAATGAGATGCAAACTTGTTTTCTGTGAAAAGTTCATCTAAGCCCACATGCAAACTGTCAAAGAATCAAGGTAGCGTGATTTGTTGTAAATTTATTCCATTTAGCTTTTGTTAATTATCACAAGTGTCATAACCATCAAAAGACAACAACAGACGACTTGGCACGTGCTTATGTTTGACACTTCTATCTTTATATCCTTTGTTCTGTCGCTCTTTCTTTCCTGCTCTGTTTATCACACATTATACCACACCTGCCTCACATAATTATTCTTCCCTCTCACTTCTTTGCCTCGTCCTTGATTTTCTAAATGCAGACAGAACCTGTAAATTTGAAGATTTCTATTCCAAAGAGCCGCACGCTGCATCGACGCTGGGGAGAGATAAAAAGTCATTACGTTGTCATTAAGATACCCTGAATTTGAGGATCTGTATCTGCTGTCTTTACCATAAGCTGTTTTCTCTAAATTCCTTTGGAAGAGTTGGTGTACTTTACTTTATATGTTGTTTGTCTAATTCAGAAATTAAATGTCTCGTCTGAGACAGTCGATGCAAAAACTGTAAAACTCTTGAAATTGGACAAGTTTTCTCCAAGAATTCAACACTCCCGTTCCAAACAGTTTGTAGCAGAGTGAATTGTTCTTATTGCTTCAATACACAACGTGATGTAAAGTTACAAGTAATACAGACATAAATACTTTTTTTTTAACAACAAAACCTAATTTTAGAAAATCTTCTGGAGGTGCAAAAGTTTAGAAGTTCTGTGTCTTTGAACCGTCACTATAAATATTCTCTACTTTTGGAGACTTTCATGATTTCACTTGTAGGTAAAGAAAATTTTTGCAACGCCTAGATTTTTAAATCTCTTTCAAAAAATATTATATACCATAAACTCAAATAAGAATGAGAAAAGAATAAAATATAATAAAAGAATAAAAAAAAACAGGTGTTTTTTCTCTGTTCCTGAAGACTTTTGGTGATATGAGGTAATCTCTCAGCCCAAGTTATATAACGTCAATTTAGTTTAGATTAGTAATTTTTGAATAAACATAAGTGAACTGGAAAACAGACTCTAAATATTGCTGCAATTCAACAAAGAGAGAAACAGAGCAGCTGCGGCTGACCACTTGTGCTTTCCGAATGGGAAAAAACACGATTTCCATCCAGAAACAGTGACAGAGTTAATCAGCCTGGATTGACATGTTAGCTGTGATTACATTGCGCCTGGATTTGCTCCTCACCACCAAACCACCGGAGCTTCCACTGCAGCAGTGGTTTAAGTTCCCAGTTCCTGTTATTTTCACCAAATCCTGGAATATAACCTAAAATCTAATTTACTCTGCATATAAAGTGTCATAATCTCACAGCATCGAAGCCATAGACTGATACAGAATCTGTATACTTGTAGCTGGAGTGCAGTATCGACAAATAACATTTGGCATTTGTTTAAAACAAGTGTTTACTGCATGAGGACAACTCAAAGTGTTACTCTGTCACATACAAGTACTGAAATAACATTTATCACAAAGTTAACTTAGCACATAGTCTGTAGTCTATAAGTACTGTACTTGAGTACAATTTTGAGGCACTTTACTTAAAATACATATTTATATTGCACCTTTTACAACACACCACAATGTAATTTACTAGATACTTTACAGGTTTCAATTTTAAATATTAAATATGTATCATATGATCAACTATTTACTATTTACTCATTTTTATAGATTCAATTATTCTGCATATGAAAGTAGCTAAAATTAGCTGCATCTCAACCGACTATAACACAACATGCACGAATAACTACAATCCAGCAATATAATATAAGAATAAAACACGCTGTGAGTACCTTAACTTCTGTTTCTTGAAGTATATTTTGATGATAATAATTCTGTACCTTGTACTCATGCTGGTCTTTATTTTGCACTGTAGTATTACTATTTTTTAAATAGGTAAAGAATCACAGTACTTCTCTGTCACTGCCCATCTGTGACAAATCTAGTCAGACTAAGTACAAGAACGATTTGCAAATATTTTCTGACCTTTGGAAATACAAAACCTATCAGTGATGTAGGAGCAGTGTGGATTAATCTGAGTCTCCCGTGGGAGTCAACATCACAGGGCTGCGCATAAACATTTTAGAGACTGACCTTTCACCTATCGGGCACTAAAAAAAAAAGAGTCTGGTGGGGTTACACGTCTAAAACTATTACAGATCACAGGCAATTTCCCTCAGACCTTCAGACAGGTAAATTGTGTGCATGCACGAGTCTCTAGCAAAAAGGCCCACAATGTCTGTTCCCGTGAACCCAAAAGCTCCTCAAAGTAACACAGGTAAGTGTCTCCTCTGATTTTCCGATGGCTACATATCGATCGCGCTGAAATGCACATGAAATTCGCATGCAAACACGCACACGGTCACCTACAAACATGCTCGCACTGCTCTGTCTGAGAGCCAGTCTACGGCTGACAACATCAGTGCAACATGATCTGGCTTAATAAAGACCCTTACCTGCATTTACTGCTCCGTTAAAACGCCCTCTTGTTGTTCTACCAATTCACCACACTATAATTGCACTGAGCCTGCATATGGTCCTCATCTAGTGCCCAGTGCAAGATAAAAGCCAACAAGGCTACGAGTGTACAACGCAGGGGAGAATGTGCGTGCGCATGTTCATATACTTGACTGTTGTGTGTGTGTGTGTGTGTGTGTGTGCTTGTGTGTATGTATGTAAGCATTTTAGGGCAAATTGGACTCAACATAACTCAGGGGATAGTTAGGAAAACTGCATGATGTCACCGTTATTACACTGTAAACGCAGTTGATTTGGCTTTGAGGATTTCTGCACGCGGCGGCCTCAGACATGTGCGCTGAGGCTGTTTCACAGATCCCACCTCCACGTCCACGCTTTGAACTTTTTTTTATTGAGAATCAAAGCGAAGTATTAACACATCAGGCCAAATTAGTCCACTAATTAGTCACTTATTGTGTTTTATTACACTTTTGGGAAAGTTTTACTCAAAAATTCGATAAGAAAAGGCTATAGAGTAACTAAAAGTCCAAAATTAAACATCCTCTAGTGGTTTGTAATGGATAGTAGGTCGCTTAAATTCTTGGCTTATGCAACTGTAACACTTATACAAATAGGGCCTTTTATATTTTCTAAATGATGAACTTAAGGCCACAACTTTGGCAAGAAACTAAATAAACAGCTCAATAACTGGATTAAGACTGACAGGAGATTGGCTTGTGGAAAACCTCACAGCGCTTCCTTCGTGCTAATGCCAGTGCTTTTGCCTGCTCTATCCAGTCAGGTTTATGAAAGTCAGTCGGATTAGAGCCCAGCTGGGGCTCAGTAAACCAACACTCGGCCCTTGGACTCACACCACCATACATGACTACCCAAACAAATCTCGACATACACCCCGCCCTCCTTTATTTTGGGCTCCTCAGTCGTTCTCCCCACTCGCTGTTTTTCCTCTTCACAGGCATCACTAACACGGCCTTGCACTGCAACTTACACAAGACTCTCCAAACACAATACACACACACACACACGCTCTGCTCCAAATTAAAATACCAAGGCTTATTGAGCAATACTCTTCTAATGGTTTCATCCACCAATGGTTTTATCTTTGCAGACATAAACACACATGCAGCCTCTCAGCTCCGACCAAAAGGAGCTGCTCTCCTCTCTTCTTACGTAAGCTGGCAGAAAATCTCTTAAATCCCTCTCTTTTGCCGTTGTTGTGTTGCGTCTCGGCTGGTGCTCGCTCTCGAAGAGCATCTGAGACCAAGGCAATTAGAACCTGAGCAGGGCCTTTGGGCATCAGACCATTTAGCATAGAGGCTAATAAGGCTGGCTATCGTAAAAAAAAAAAAAAGACAATAAAAAACTATTGGCACTGCAGCCCTGTTCGGTATTGAAGGTGATTTGACGGCACTGAATCGTATCAAAGAGCTTCAAGATGTTTGAGAGCTCAAATTTGGATAGTTTTTCTGAAGTGAATGTGAGGAATTCTGTCTCCGAGGACTCACAACACTCATCGCTCCCCTTCAAATTTTTCTTTAATACGTCAAAGAAAAAGCACAATGTTTTGAGCCCAAATTGGCTCTTTGGCCGAGTGCAGAGGAACTTTTAGAAGAGAAAGCAATAAAACAAGCTGCAGAAATAAATGCTACATAATGACGGCCCTGTCATGTAATGAACTTGGACATTAATATAATATTTATAGACAGAAAAATGAATTTAGATGCAAATTTAAACTCAAATTTGTGACATGAAACTTGCACACTGTGCACCAGATGCCAATAAAACCCAGACTGCTGGCAGGCACAGCAATGCAGCACAGGGTCAGGTATTTTCTGAAATCTGACAAGTGAATTTTAAACTAAATATGAAGACAAAATCTGTGCCTTCACAACCAGAATCCTCTGACTTTTTTGGGAATGTTTACTCATGTACCAAAATTGCTGAGCCTCACTGTATTCGTAACACTTTGGCAGGTGGGTAAGTACACAAACATGTCAGATGAGCAGAGGGAAACAGTTATAAGAAAGCAGTAGAGTGTTACAAGAGATCCAGAGACAATGTGTATGCAAGAGACAATGAGAGGAAAGGTCATAAAGAAAAGAGGAGAGGCAGAGAAGGGGTGAAAAAGGCAAGAGAAAAGCAAGAAAGAGAGAAAGAAAGAGCAATGGAAGGTTGCTGCTAATTCTTCCATATCTAAGCCTCTTTGCAGAAACTCCCTTTGTCTTCCAAGTCCCAGTCATTAGAGCCTAATCCTATCAACCAGGGGCTAATCTGAGGGCAGAGGGTTCAGCCCCCTCAGCTCCACAGGCCAACACACACACACTCGCACACATAAACAGGTGTAAAACGTAAAGGACTCATAAACACGCAGAAAACATTGAGATTTACACATTCACGCGTGCACCAGAGTAGATGTTTGAACACGCACACACACTCTCGCAGGCAAAGTCATAGAAAAAAATAACCAGAAGCCAGATTTTTATTAAACTAATTAAATCTGAACTATTAAAATATTCCACAAAAATCAATCATTTCCCGCCAAAGAAAGTACGCTCCAGCCAAAACTTTTTAGGCTCTGTGATGATCTACTTTATGCCTGAGTGGAGCAGAAACCTGCATATGTGCTTTTGTGTGTGTGTGTGTTGGTGTGTGTGTGTGTGTGGTGGGAGGTGGGGGGCATCGCTTTCCCACACATTCCAGCAGAGCCTCTCCCCCCTGCCATCATCATTCTCCTCTTTATTTCAGCGCTGACTATGCCCAAGATTAGTTATTGATCAGCGAGGATATAAATTATTCTAAAGTGAAAGCCCAACAACACAGTCATTATAGATCGACTATTGACCAGCTCCGATATATCATTCCATTTCCACTGCAGTGCACCCCTGCCACCGGCCGGAGAAATGCTCAAATAATGAGATGGGGGATTTTTATGATTCGAGCACACTCTGCTTGACCTTTTTCCAGGAAGGTAGATGGATGATATCAGCATCGGGTTCTCAAATGCAATGCCGTTTGGAGAGTTTGGCCAGAATGACCTGGTACATTAAGACAGGGACAGGTTTCGATGGAGATGAATAGACTGAGCTTATGAGGCTGTCTAAAGTTACTTCTCGGTTTTTAAGTCAGAGATCAAATATGAAGTGTTTGTTAGGAAATTAATTATTAGCCTTGAGGAAGTATCCTGTCAACGGCTTTGTCTTACAGGATGAATGACAGAATGGAAAACTGAGATCAGTCAGACACAGAATTGACCTTATAGAAGGTACTATGATTTTCAAGTGATATTTCTAAAGATGGGCTTGCGTGCCTTATTGTAAACACAACCCATATACTAGCTGAGAGGCAAAGATGTAAGAGCAGCACATTCATAATTATTGGCAATGCATCATTGATTAATCTGCCGATTGTCTTTTCAGTTATTTGATCAATCATTTGGTCAATAAAATGTTAGAACTTTGTAGAAAATGTCCATCACAATATCAGTTTTTAAACTGTTTCTTTCAGTGTGCAAACAGCCCAAAGATATTCAGTTTGCAGTTAGGTAAAACAAAAGAGCAGTGAATTCTCTCATTTCAGAAGGTGGAACCTTCAGTAGGTTAGCACTGTCGCCTCACAGCAAGAAGGTTCCTGGTTCGAACCTCAGGTGCGACCTTTCCGTGTGGAGTTTACATGTTCTCTGCGTGGGTTCTGTCGGGGTACTCCGGCTTCCTCCCACAGTCCAAAGACATGCACTTAACAGGTTAACTGGTGACTCTAAATTAGCCGTAGGTGTGAATATGAGTGGCGATTTATCCATTGTGCACGCCGCCTCTCGCCTTAAGCCAGCTCGGATAGGCTCCAGTCCCACCGTGACCCTGATGAGGATAAGCGGTTACAGATAATGGATGCACGGATGGAAGGAACCTTCGATTTTTTGGGATGACTGAATTAAACAATTCATACCAGCAAATTGTTGACAATTAATTTGCTATTGATTGAATATTCAATGAATCAACCGACCCATTGATAAACGCGTTCTTCTATTTACCATTACACAGCAAGTCATCCATGTTAAAGTACAAAACATGTTGTCGGTCCAGCGATATTCAAAAATAAAACCGTGTTCTGATGTGACACTGCTATGGTTAAGGTTTGGTTAGGTTTGGGAAAAGGTCGTGGTTTGGGTTGAAATTACTACTTCGTTAAGGTTAGGGTTGCAATAATAACCACTGGTTAAGGTTAGGGAACAGTCATGGTCATGGTTACAAGAATCCAGCGTCGACTGCCGGCGACGGGAAACAAACAGCGGTCTGCCTAATTACCACGGATGCCACAGCGGTTTGCCACTTGAACGTATACATATATATCGTTTTGGGGCACTTGCTGAGGCGACCGATGTTGTCGTTTCATTTCATGGGAGGAAAATCTCTCATTACATTATGCTGTCTGGTGTAAGCAGTTTGTGAGCCGTCTCTTGCCTCCGCGTTGCTCCGAGGTTCAATCACACAGTTTTGTTTTGCTGTTGCTTTGTGCCGAGTTGTGAGCAGGCGGAGGAAGAGCTGGTACAAATGGGGGATTTTACCCACGGAGGTGTCAGGGAGTTTAGCAAAGTGTAAAATACTTAAAGCATCAGGGCAACACAATCCCCTGCTGGTCACAGTATAAATCACCATATATTCTTATTGGCCTAAGCCCTTGTTATGAGTAAATACATCCACAGGCAAGAGAGGCTGGCAAGGTTCATGGGAGATTCATCCAGCAATAGCGGCGGGAAAGTCACTATGTGTGTGTGTGTGTGCGCCACATAGCGCTTAGGGAGGCTAAGGAGAGGATAAGGAGATCAGCAGAGGGGGAATATCACGCCTCTTAAGCATGTATACACTTTCTAACTTTTACTTTTTCACCCAAAACCTAAATAATAAATCCCCACTCATCTAAGCATGATAGACTCACCCTCACCCCTCTCTAGTTTTCCTTGAAATAATCAAACCTCCCATATTTACTGACTTTGGCAAGGCCACAATACCCTCAGCCTGACAAATTTCAAAGAAAACCAAATATATTTAACAACTGCGTCTTATTTCCAATCAGTGATGCTTGTTTACAACATTTCCTACTCACTGCGTTGGAAAAGCTCACCGTATATTAACCAAAACCACACAGCATCAAGTCATTTTCCATCCCAGGCCCAAATTATTTATTGCTTTCAGTTCCTTGTCTATTTAATGGATGAATTGGGTTAACGGACAGAAGAGGGTGGAGGAGACGAGGAGAGGGGAGGGGATGGGAGGAAGGGAATGAGAGAGAGTGAGAGAGAGAGAAAAACAGTTTCATATTTCTGTAAGCCTCAAACTTTTGGCAAACAGAAGAAAAGAGAACTTGGCCCTAATTCCATCTCACGCTGGCGTTTGTGCATTCTAAGTTCTCGGGGGCTGCTCTGGCGGAGGGCCTGAGCCCGTAAATTGGATATTAGGGGGCGATATAAAGGAGCCTGTGTGTGCTCCCGTCCCGGGGAATTATTGCCTCCAATATCCCTGTGTATGCGTCTAGGGCTTCCGAAGCCAGGCCAGATAGATCCTCATCTCATAAGGGGGCCAAGACTATATCCATCGCTCCTTAACTTTTATGAAGCTCCCAAGCTCTACAATGGGATTTGCCAGGGTGTCTTTTCCCCTTATCCAAGCAGGGGGGGATGTGACAATGCAGATATAGCTGCATTCTCCAGGCTCCAAAGCTCCGACCTCCTATTTGAATACAAGCATTCCAAATTGTAAAGTGGCATTCTTCTTTTTCTCTGTGAAGCCAGCTCCGCGGAGCGATTTCACCCCGGTTTTAGAAATGCTTTTTTTCCACTCACTTATCACTCTTTTCTTCCTCACTCTCTCTTTCCACTGCATACATATGATTTTTTAAATTCTTCATGCATCTTTTTTTTTTTTTTCTGTTGTTTACTCACTCCTCACCTTTCCTTGCACAGCTCTTGATTGCCTCTCTCTCTCTCTCCCTCTCTCTCTCTTCTGTCTTTCTTAAGTCTTGTTCTCTCCGACGAGCAGCTTCAGTGACTGCCCCCTCCTCTCCCGCCATGCCCTCGTGCCCCCGCCTCCACCCTCTTCTTCCCTTGGGTAATCCTAAGAAGGGGCAACACCATCAGAGGGTGTGAAATTAAATACATTACAGCATTGCGGATTAAAGTGTTTCATAGGCAGTTGCTCATCCACATCAAACTTTAGCTTTTTAAAGCCTAACATTTGATCTAGGTTAGAAACCAAGGCCAGAGGAAGGGATTGGGACACTTGTGGGCCCCAGAGAGCAGAGAGAGCCATACTCACTAAAGGAGAGGACGGAGTAGACGCTAACTCAGAACTTATTCTGTTGCCGGTGCAGGAAAGAAAATGGAGGAAGTTGCAGTAAGAAAAGAAGTTGGACTAAAAATTTACAGCAGTTACTGGAAGTGCCAGCAAGGAGGGAAATAAAGCAGCCGTGTGTTCTGTTTCACAAGGCATATATATTTATATATATATATATATGAGGATAGCGTAATCTGGGAATTAAAGTGCCTGCACACAGGGCTGTGTTCCACCAATGCAAACGCAGGTAATCATGCCTCTTTCAAAAGTAATAAATGTTAATGTGCCATTTCCCAGTTAATGAGAATTACTCACATCGTCCATCACATCATCACAATCCGGGCCACACATTGCTGCCATTTTACGCTGGACCACTGAAGATGGACAAAGAAGGACCTCAGATACGTGTTTGTACTCTCAGTCTGTGCAGAAATGTATAGTGCAGAAGTGCCCCTCAGCAAGGCATCAATTATGTGTACAGTAGCTCACATGTGTAAACGTGTGCATGTGAAGACCAAGCATGATTAGAACAGCTAAAATTAAATCTGTAAAAATAATATTTGCCTGAATTTGTCGTGATTACTGATTGGGTCTCTGTTACACAGCAAGTTTGCCCAATGAAATGATTTATTGATCAACAGAAAATGAATTGGCAACAACCTAGCTGCCTAATGTGAGCATTTTCAACCTCTGTTTGTTATTTATGATTGTAACTTAAATATATTTATGTTTGGCGGCTGCTGGAAGACTTTATGAACATTTTTTAGAGTTAACCAACAAAACAAAGAAGAAATCAACACAATAATCAACAAATAATCAATAATTTAAATAACTAAGTTAAACTCCAATGTTAGTACTTCCATCGACAGATCATTCATTGGCACAAATATGTTGATTGTTTTAGAGATGGTGCAACAGTTCAAAACTAAACTAGATCAAATATTAAATGAACTCTAAAGCAAACAGTGTTGCTGTCACACTGTGTACAGAGCATCTTCTGCTGTCCCGTGTGAGTACCTGAGCAAATGGACATCCGTGAAGTCTTTTTCTCATGATGAGGTCAGACGTGAAGGGAAGTCGGTCCAGCTGGGATCGGTCCTTTTTGTCTCTCTCTCCTTATTCCTCTCCCATTCTAATGAGTCTCAAGGGACGCCGGCTCTCACTTAATCCACTCATCTATTTTGACTTCCTCCGCTTGAGAACAGTAACCTCAGAACTCCGGTAAAGGTCATGTTCTGTCAGCTTTGCTCAATGACATCTATTGATGCAGCTCCCATGTACAAAACCCGGAGTTTGGGTTACACAGCATCAGTGAATCAGCGGAGAAAAGAGATATTCCACAGAGACAAGACTTTGCCATCAAAGACCTCAAAATAGAGAGAAATTTGTCATTATATGAGCATTAGCTAAGTAATAAGAGCAGGAGGAAGAGGTGGAGTGTTAGGATTATATTTTGTAACTATTGTGTCTTTATTTTTTTCCGGGCTAGTCCGACTAAGTGCAGGGATCTTTTCTCAAGACAGACATGGCACAGGAACCAACGGCAGCTGTCTTTAAGACTTAACACAACAACTACTTAAAGATCCAACAGACACAACAGAAACATCTGTTGGTGTCTAGACAAAGCAACTTATTAAGAAAGCCTGAGAGTTGGACAAGGTTGCAGCACGTACTCCCAAGAATGAAAATAGCTATATTTTTATGTGCTTTATTATAGAGGTGTTGGTAGCACTTCCAACCAGTGACACAGTACAGTAAAAATAATAATAATAATAATAATTTTATGAATAAACTTACCACTTAACAAAGTGCTGCCTCATTTTACCAGTTGATTCCTTTAAAGACAGTTTACTGTGCTACACTTCTGCAAATATCACCACACCCATCTTTTTTCAGATACGTTCCCTTGTTTTCTAGTCTCGTGTATGCAGCAGTTATTACAGCAAGCTTTCTACTGGATGACAACGATGGTGCCAGACTTGACTTGATTGACAGATCTGATTAACTGAAAATCCTCTATCAATGTTTGAGTCATCTTGAGGTTGTTGCATCTTGTTGATTCCGCAACTGGGAAAAGAATCATCTAAGGTTTTGAATAACTGATTGAAGAATTTCAAGTCACAACGTTTTCCTTATATCGGGTTTATAATAAAAAGAAAAAAATCCTCCATGTGATCCCCAATCTTCCATAGATTGAGAACGGGAGTAAACATGCACCAAAAATGGAAGCAATCCAACAATATTTCCGACTTATCTGAGCATGAATGACCAAAATGACATATGCTTAATAAGTTCCCAAGGAAGCCAACCTGACAAATGTCTTTACATCTCCACCTCCTAGATGAAAGCTGGCTAGGCCTTTGTGTAGAGGCTGACTGAAACATCTAGGTTGATGCTCCTGTCACCCTACATCCACTGTACGAACAAGCTTTCGCCAGCGACAAGTCAATCATCCTCAACCTTCCTCCGGTAAACAAGCAGCGCTGAAAGAGCCGCCACGTGCTAACCAGCCGGCACGCCAGGACACTTGCTGACAATAACACCAAAGGAAAAACAGATTAATAAAGAGAGAAAGGGAAGTAAAATAAAGATAAACACAAACAGAAAAGGAGAGCAGTCGGAGGTGGTTGGAGGGGAGGGTAGGGGGTTTAAGAACGTTGGCTGGCTGTGTCTCTTTGGTGAAATCTAAATGAGAGTGTATAATATGGGCCCTTCATAGGATTGATCCAGAACATTCCCCCCTTCACTGGGCTTTTCTTCCTGCTCAAATTGAGGGATTACCCCAGGAGGAAGTGCTTTGATTAGGCACAATAGGCATCTATCCTCTGTTGATTTGTGGGATTGAGGAGGCAAATCCCTGACAAAAAGCTGATACAGAAGAGCGAGGGCCGCTGGATGATGCCTGGCTGAGAGGGTGGGGGGGCGTTGAGGGGGTTAGGATATTCCATAGAGAAAAAGCCAGGGATGGCCTCTTCCAAAAAAAAAAATTGGCAAACAGTGAAAAAGGATGAATCAAGGTTGGGTCGGAGGTCACGTGTGAGGGAGGAGGGGGGGAAGGATGTCTTGTGAAGTTCACGGCAGATGAAGATGAGTGAGTGAAAAAAAAAATCAAATAGAGATGCAGATTCTTGACGCGCTGACATAGACAGCTGCTTCTGTGGGAGACTGTTGCGAGTCCATCTGTGTACATCAGGAAAACGCTGAAAAGAGCTCCGAGTAAACCGAAGAAGAAGGCTACCACGACACGCGCCAAGGTATGACGACTAAATCCAAAAATCACATTGACAGAGAAAGATTTTTACATTTCTGCCGGAGAAAACTGCTCACTTGTGTCTTCTTCAATGACTTTTACAGCTGTGAAAACTATCGGTAAGCACACTGAAAACTCCAAGGAAGTCTTTTCATTGACAAAAACCCACAGACAAACACGTTTGACCTATTTCCTCATATTCCATTCTATACACAGGCCACATAGCAAGTAAGTAAAGAAAAACGTTTCCCAGAGCAAAATTTAAGATACAGAAATTTCTGCTGACTCTCATGATTTTCTGGGGTGTGAACAGGTTTCTGTTAGCCAGGAGTCATGAAATTCACTCTACACATCAAGCACTGCAGTCGTGTGTGTGTGTGTGTGTGTGTGTTTTAGTGTTAGGGTTAGTAGCAGTGAGGTAAACAAGAGGATCAGCCTCTTTTGAAAACAGTTGAAAGTCCCATTGAAAGTCTCTAATCTGCTCTCTCTTTCAGCCTCCTCTCTCTGGTTACAGTTGCAAGAGACCATGGACGGTCCCTTGGCCTGTCAGGCAAGCCCTGTTATCCCAAACGAATCCCGAGCTCCTCTAAACACTGCTGTTATCCAGTTTCCGCGGGGACCTGGAGCTACAAGGCGCAGACAAACGTGGGCTGGGTTGAAGTGTCGGGTGGGGGATTTTTGTCGGATTTACACATATATACGATTTCAGGGTTTAAAACGAAGTTCCCCCCTCCCCAAGGTCAGAGCGCAGGCGAAAAGGGCCCATCAGTGTCGCCGGTGTCGGCTCGAGCTGCTGGTGTAACGCCCAAAGGTGCAGTAGAGGCCACACGCAGTACTGAATGAAGGGGTATGGAGCATTGACAGAGTGGGCGTGTTGTACCTGTTAGAGGCAAGAAGTGCAACTACGGCTACGGTGAGCTGAAAAGGGCAAAACTTCAAAGGAGTGAGATGGGGAGGAGGGGGGGGTTCTCATTTAAATTCTTCAGTCCAGTCCCTGGGATTTGGTTTAATGAGCTGAGAAGCAAGGGTAGACAGCTGACTCCTGACTGTGTGTGCATGCCTGTGTGTGCGTACGTGCACGTGTTAGAGGAGTTTTCCCACCGCTAAGTCCCTATGTGCACGTATGCACGTTTGGTTTGCCAGACTACTGTAGCCATTCACTGACATACACACTTTCTCTTCTCTCTGAAGCCTCTCCAGCACTGGAGACTCTGCGCACACACACACACACACACACACACTGTAAAGGTCCAGGGGTTTGCCAAACTGCAGCAGACTGGGTTTCTACTCAGAAGCCACAGCTCTCCCTCTCTCTGTCACTGCTGCCACTGAAACTGGTCAAAGCTGGCTGTTTTAGTGGCTCCAGAACTGTTGGCAGCGAGTGTTGGCAGCGTTGTATCTCCTTATTTTTATTTTTTTATTTCTCTTCATGCCTGCGTCTGTGAGTCAGCGTGTGTGTTTTTTATTCACTCAAACAAGTGGCATCTAAAATATGGAACTACAAGCCCTCACACAGACCCTGGCTGACTGACACTTTTAACGTCACGCTAATCCATCCTGTGTGTTCAGCCTTGTGACTCGTCACTGGGGAGCTGTTCCTCTCCGGGGTTTGACACAGCAGCGGCTGCCGTCAACCGCCGCCTTTTCTTCTTCTGTTGTTCTGTTTTTCCACAGACGTCATCAGCCTAAAGGAAATGATGCCGTGGGCCCTTTGCTCTCTGGCAGAGAAGACAGACCTGGAAAAATAACTAAGACGCAGGAGGGAAGCTTTTGGTTATGACGGTTGCTGTTTTGGCAGCTCGCTTATATCAATACATGAAATACGGTTAAAGCTCCAACCATGCATATTTCAGCACGTCACTGCAGGATACCAACATCGATATTGATGCCTGCAAATTAAAATCAAAACTAAAAACTCTGCCGAGGTGTTTTGTTTCTACAGTGATGCTTGAAGTGGCTGTTTTGCTTTGTCATGGCACAACATTTACTTTAATTTGTGCATGCGCTATGAATTGAGTTCATGTTGACACAGATTCCAGTATTAAACTGATCTCGCAATGTTAATGGAAGTTAAAAAAGAATTCATGTATTCGCCCTGTGATCCGAATACACTTCAAAATGTAATGGTTTACACCGTCCCAAAGAGTTTCATGAGAGTCAGGCCACTTAAGATTAATAATAATGAATTCAATTATATATTTTGAATCTGTCGACTTTTGTCGAGTCCGTGCATTAAGTGGTAAATATAAATTAAAACACTCTTGAGGGAAAAAAAAGGCTCGTCCATGGAAAAATGATAATCCTGAATAAACACTGCAATAATCTTTGTAGATATTTGGTCTGAAGCCTGTGAAATGTTCAGGCTTGTTAGGGAGTGTGACAAGGAGGTCCAGCTCTGGCAGACAGAGCCGAATATGACACTAGTGTTAATCTCTAACCCTGCAGGGGAAGCAGGCATACAGAGGGATCCTATTACATCTTTCATTGGGCCCCAGCGGGCCCCATCCTGAACAGAGGGATTACTGGGGGGCTCTCGCAGTCACTTAGCCATACGCTGCCCCCCAACCAAAAAAACACCCCCACACAATCCACCACTGACATCATCAAATGGGGACAGGGCGGAGGAATGCGTGTGTCGGCAAGAAAAGCAGCATCGCACTGATTTACAATCTAAACAATGAGACGTCAAATTTTCTTGACTTGGCACAAATAAACAGGCTGCTGATCATTATTCGTTAATGAACGACGATTGAGTGAAAGTAAACTTATCACCAGTAGATGTGATGGCGGGGGCCGGGACAGTGGCAAGCTGCCCAGAAGTGGGCCGATGTAGGCGGAGGGGCAGTGGCAGTGCAGAAAAAAAAAAAAAAGGAAGGAGCATGGAGAAAAAGAAACAAGTGAAAGAGGAGAATGAGAATGAGGGTGGGGATGCATTTGTATGGGAGTGTGTGCAAGAGAGAGAGAAAGAGAAGAAGAAAGAAAAGAGAGTTAGCTGTTGGCAGTAACAGCTGCTGCAGCCTCAATGCCGGAGTTTGAGACTGAACTTGAGGCTTGTTCAGTATGACAGTGTGTACAAGCGCCGCCGCATGCACCGCCGCCCATGTTCTGTCGTGTGCGAGGTAGATAGCGCAGATAAAACGACAGCTCTATTGAGGGAGGCTCTGTTGTGCACCTGTCTAGCTGTGTTTTTTTTTTGTGTGTTGGCTTCATTCTCCTGGATTCCACTGTGATTACCCAGCAACATGCCGCTCTGCCGTGACATCAGCCTGCAATTTACATCCAAATTAGAATCAGATGAATAAGGAACGGCTCCTTTCTTGTCTTCTGGCCATCCATCGGCCATTCTCTTCCTCTCTTCCTCTCTTCCCCCTCTCCTTCCTCTCTGACTATATTGAGGCCAAGTTAGCACAAATGTGACATGACTTTCAGTGAAAACTTGCTGGATGTCTCAATCAAAACAACTCTCTGAAGTGGGCAACAGCCTCAGTTTGGAATGAGTTCTGGGGAGAGGAAAAACTTTTATCTGACTCACATCAGATTCCTGCGAGTCCAATAAACTCGAGCACAATAACGATGCTGATTAACCTCAAAAATAAACTGCACACAAAACTGAGTCATACCAAAAAGAAAGTGGATTTAGGATCTTTTTTTTTTTCAGTAAGTCATGGAACACTGCAACTATCCTAGCCCCCTCTTGAGGTAAAATACTCACAAGCGGTTTAAAATCAGATTTTTGTTTCTCTGTGAGCCCTGTTGAAGTTTCGCTGACCATATTAAAATAAATGTAATGATATCTCCAACCGCAGAACTATCATCTTATGTGAAAGTAAGTGTTGATCAGCAGTTATTCTCCCTCCACTGTTTTTACAGAGTAACGGGAGCAGTGTGACGGTCAGAAAATCAGCAGTCAGTCTGTCATGAAGGATCTTCCAACATGTAAAATCCCGACACTTATGATAATTATCAGCTTGTGGCTACAGCGGCAAGTGTACTGTGACTTTATAACTATTCAAGTACATTCAGTGGTTCAAACACGTTGCCAACCCTCTTGGCACTTCGCTCATTGGCGCTCATTTCAGCTGTCTACCTTGAAGCAGCAACTGCAAAGAAGCCAGCTCACAAAAGCAAATGGGAAACACAGGTAATCTATTCTATGTCTTTTTGTACAAGTCTTGGAACATCGCTGGAAGCATCGCCTTAAGAGCCAAACTTTACACACTATATTCACTCTCCTTTTAGCTCTGATTTGGTGTTCACCGAGCCCAGAGGAAAATATCTGGCTCACTATGCGTTAACCAGCTAATCACTAAATGTGTCGGCCTGCTTTTTGGGACTGTCGAAGTAGCGCACAATGGGTTTATCAGAGCTTTTTCGGCTGACGACAACTGTGTGGTGTGATGAGAGCAGTGAGAGTGAATCAAAACAATAAGAGTATGCGCTGTAAAACAAAAACAATGAGCTGAAAGACACTAAAAAGCTCCACGGAGCTTAAAGAAACTACAGAGATTCTCTGGACGTTGGACACTGTTTACATTACTTCTAGTTATTTCAACAATTGTTAATATAAGATATTGCTTAGAGCAGTCTAAATGACAAAGTTTAATAGAGCACATTTGTCATATCCACAGAGGAATCGCCATTGGAGCTACTGATGCTGCACTGTGTGTGGAAACTTAGACGTATCAAGGCATTCTACACCTTTATGAATTTAAATAAGTAGATTGGCAGACAAATTTTCCACTGCCAAACATTCAAAGGTCAACTGTTTTTTTTTTTTGGATGGGGTCGGGTTACTATCAGTACAAATACGGTAAGAACAGCCTGACGGTCAGAGTCCTCTAGCTTTACACTAGCAGATGCCAAAATCCAACCAGCTGTGGCAAAGACATGGCAGGTGATGATGACTTTACTTTCCCACACAAGTATAAATGTCATAGTTGTGTCAGCTGTTTTACATACACACTATGTTATACAACATATGTACATGGGAGCTGACGCTTTAGGTGCCAAAATCCTTCTTCTTCATCACTAAATGAAGACATTCATAGTGGGGTTAGCTGCCATGATGACACAAATGGCATAAACCAGCTTTTCTGTCTAACATATTCACATGGTTTATACTCCATAATCCATAATCAAATGTGGCTCATACAATCGCTACAACATGAACCACAATTTTAAGGCAGACCACCCTTTGTGGGTGATCAGCGCACTTGGAAACAGCAGACTTTAAACCTCAAGCATCCATCCACCAAGTGGCTGCTGCAGCTTCTCTCTCGTCTTCACTCAGACTGCACATCAACATGTTTGCTCTCCTGGCAGTGGCAGAGTCTGAGGGGACACACACTGTGAGCCTGTATGGCTGGTGGGCCAAGAGATCATAGAGACAAACATATGTTCACTGTCAGCCTGGAACCCTGGAGGACAGTGGCTGGCAAACTTTTAACCTCTACACACACACACACACACACACACACACACACACACACACACACACACACACACACACACACATTACAATACAAGATACACACAAGCACAAAATAAACACACACGGGCAACAAAGATGAGATCAATATGATCAATATGCATGCACAAACACACTCTTGGTGTCTCGTTCATACTTAAATACAGGTGTGCATGTATGCAAACAGATCACAGAGAGAGAGGGAGAGAGAGAAAGAGAGAGAGAGAAGCAAGCAAGCAATATTTTGAATTATTCATGAAGGAGAAAAATATTCAAATAATTATGAGCTTCTGCTTCTGTGCCAAACACTATATCTGTGGTTGATGTGCTGAGAGAGAGAGAGAGAGAGACAGAGAGAGGTAGAGGGAGGAAGAGAGAGAGACCACAGACGCACTTCATCCTCCTCCTCATCAGTTTGACGACATAAAGTTTTGTTAAAATGACATTAAATGACTCTGAAAGACTTTGTATGTTGAAGATAGCTTTGCCACTGGACATCAGACTAGAATAGAAAAGAACAAACTAGAATACATCAGACTAGAGTAGAAAATAAAAGAATAAAATACATCAGGCAAGAGTAGAAAAGAATATAGTACAATACAACAGACTAGACTAGAGAAACAAACAAACTAGAATACACCAGACTAGAGAGGAATACACTAGACAAGATGAGACGAGATGAGACTACAATAGAATACATCATGCTAGAATAGAAAGGGATATAGTAAAATACAAAAGACAGAATATAAAAAAATAGAATAGAACACACCAGACTAGAACAGAAAAGAATAGAGTAGAATTAAACAGGCTAGACATTTAAGATTGCAAATGTTACGAAGACTTTTGTTGTTGAAAAAGAAGAGAATAGAACAGAGCAGATATCTTATTGCTTTCTGTCAGTAAATATGGTTGACAGCGGCTCCTGCACATGAACTCTCAGCCTGACAATGCTTCCTCCACACGATTTTACCAGTAAATAAACTGCAGAACATCACTTCAAGTAAAGCACAGTGTCTCCAAGCGTCGAGGTGTCACTCAACCTCCTTCACCACCAAACCGACTAAAACAAACTGACTCTGCGGACCTCGTCTTTGTTCTCTCCGTGTTAGCTGTCCGTCACTTTGATTGGCAGACAAGTGTCAGAGTGAGGGAATGTCGCGGGAAGCCGGGAAGAGAGCAAAAGCTACGGCGGCAATCTCAATATTTCATCTCGACCCCTGAAGAAGGGCTCGGCGGTCTCATAGTTTAAATTCTAATCGTGTTAGGCCACAGGGGCATGTCATTTAGAAAGCCAGCCTCCGACTCTCCATCCCTCTGCTTTCCTCCCTGGCCAAAACAAATTATTAGAAGATTCCATTATTTCGCCATTATGCATATGTGTTTGCGTGTGACTGGCTGTTACAGGCCGGGGAGAGAGCATGGGTAAATAGGCTTGGTTTAGCCCATCATGGGCCAATATGTCTGGCCCTGGACACAGCTGGGGTCCTCAGGGGTCCTTAAATTGGTCATCATTAGAGCCATAATGCTGTTGTTTTGCTTCTACTAATGCCTCAGTGCTGATAATCAGTGTGCAAAAGGGATGCTACTATCTCTGTTTTTCTGTCTTTCATTGTCTTTAGTCTCGTTCACAAGGGACAAGTAGAGTGTGAGGACCTCAGATAATTAAGGAATTACCCTCCAATGTCTGCACTCTGTAAAACTCATTTACAAAGCCTGATTAAATTTGCTGGTTATCACTGAAGCCTCGAATACAACAGCACAAAATCGAGATTTTCTGAGGGGGGCTAGAAATGAGTTTAAAAGCCCTCGGACACTGTGGTGAGGTTGTTTATCTACTCTCATTTCCAAGGTCAAGACTTAACTTTCACATCAATTTTTAAGCTAATATGGACGAGAAGTCCTTAAAAGGTAATTCAACATGAACTGAAAATCTTGCTTTTGTTTTGGAAATCATTTTTTAGTCGTGGTCACTGGTGCAACAGACCACACTTCTGACCACATCCAACAGTCACAGTGTCTATCCCTGCAGCTGGACGAGACTTTAAACCACCAGAGTCAGGGGTGTCAAGCAGACATGGCAGTGAAACTGATTTTTTTTAGTCTGGCGTTCAGTTAGTCTTTAAAGAGCTCAAAAAGTGGAAATTTAAAAAATCTACAACTCCATGGCAACAAGGCAACAACCTGCTGAGGAAAATTGATGTGATTTCTATCAAAAGCTGCAGCAACAGTTACTAAATGCACCTTGTGGAGAGATTATTTTGTCACTGTCTTTCATATCTTCCACTGCTGCCTGCATTAGAATGAATTAGGACGAAAAAATGTTTTTTGGATCAGAGAGATATTTTCTGGTTTTTAGATTTGTGACATCCTGATTTAACATAACAAAACTTGACATTTGCACCGTTGAAAAAAATTGCTTTCTTAAAGATCTGTTACAAGTTCCACTGCTGCCTGTAGTTTTATAGATGAAGACAGGAATAAGATATTTTCAGAAACAACATTTTTCACTGGATTTTCAATTTGCAAAATGATTTTTACATTACAAACAAGAGCTTTAGCTGATTCACACAGGATTTATATTACTGATATTCAGTCCTGTGATTCCCTGCCTTGTGTAAACTAAACCAGTTCAATGTGATAATAATATTTGTTTCGCCTTAAATGCATGTTTGTCTATCTTACTTTCTCTCTAAATCTAATTTTGATCCCCACTGACAAATAATCTCAAAGGCGACAGGGAAAAATACACCAACACACAGCAATAAAGCCACCCTCCATGGACATCATCAGGACAGCATAAAACACACTGTACATAAGGTTTTCCCATTCATTATAAATGAGAGTAGAGGGAGTTTTCCAGATCATGAAAGATATAAAGAGAATTGTATTGCATTAGGCGATAATCCATATTTCTGCCTTGGACAGTGTGTCAGGGTTATTTTTGGCAATGTCAGCTGGCTGTTTTTAATGGCCTGCATATTTATAATGTCATGGTTTTATATTTTACAGCCTCAAACGGATTTCCTGCAGTTGCAGGGCCATAATCATGGTCAGTTCATAACTCACCAGGGATTATTGATGCACTTTCACATCAGCATAACATATCCCATTTGGTGCAGCAGATGCCATTAGCCAATGCACCTTACAGTATGAGGGGTAAATATATTGTTAGTGTGGGTGACTGCAAAGGCAATCAGACCACTAAAACCAGCAGGGTTGGTGCTATCACCACTGTCAGGGCTAAAATTTAAAGTCCATGTAAAGGCAATTCTGAGATTTCATTCAAAGTACATTAAATATGTTGGAAAATAGTTGCTGAAAACACGTGAAAAGACTCTGAACGATGTATTACTGAAATGTTGGAGTTAGAGGTTCAAACAGTTTTCCACCAGTTTTCAGTCCAGGATTTTTGTGGGCGGTCCTTAAAGGGTGGCTCGATGACACGCTGAGGCCACCCTGAGCAGAGAGATAGAGATGAATTCATCTCAGCTCAGTGTTTCAAAGTTAGTCATGTCATTTTCTGAACTCATCTGACACGTTTCAGTCGCTTCAAAATGGCAGCTTGACTGCTCCCACGAGTAGGCGTGGCTGCAGCGCCTTCAGAGGACACGCCCCCACAGTGCTGGAGCTGAGAATTCATTTTTACCTGATTTTGACACCTGATTTCATAAACTTGTCGATATTTTAAATCATTCAAATTTAGCTGGGTGGTTAATAACACTTTCTTCTTTAGTCTGACAGAACACATTTATTCTTTCTTTTCATGGACTTTGAGCACTTGATGTTCAGGCCAATAAACGTGAAATTTATTTATTTTAAGAGTCAAGACAAATTGCTGCTAGCCCAAGAAAGATAATTCACGTTGGGTGAAACCAAGTAAGATCAGCAGTTCAGAAAAAAATACTTAACTTATAAGGTGATCAAATCATCTATGAAAACATACAGGTGAGTCAAATTAGGTTCAGTGTCAATAAGCAGTAATCTTTACATAGTAACTATGATTACCAAACTGTTCTCCATGCCATATCAAACTAATTTTTGCAGTTTTTAATGACTGATGCACCTGCAATTTGGGTACACATACCCTTTTTTTCATGATTATTTCTATCACCGTGGTGTTTTTGGGGGCTACACTGCTGTTATGTGTGGATGCACAAATAGCACCCTTACGTGCTTTTTAACACTTTTCTTAAAATAAATGATCCCAATGTTGACGCCTATTTCTGGTACGGATGCAATTATCCAATCAGTATTGACACTGACACTGACCCTATAAGCAGACTGAATATCGCCAAGACGTAACCATTCCACATTCAATCCACTTTCTTCTAAGATGTCATTATGAAAGTCTGTGTTTCAGCTTTCAGTTACATTCTTTCAGTCACAGCGAGCCACCAACTCAGTTTTTAGTGCCAGAGCAAACTCTGGCCTTACGTTACATCAATTCCATGCAGCTGGGTGTACACATTTGGTGGGGGGGGAGCACTGGTATTTTAATCTGGAGAATTGGGAGAGAAAAAGGTTGGATTGGTAAATCCCTAGTTTTGGATGCAATACGCCTGTATTGATGTCATTGTACAACATACAAAATTGGTGGTGAAGACTGAAAGACACAGCCAATGAAACTAACTTTATTTTTGGTGCTTTATATTCAAATTTAATATGTTTTACTCAACATTTTATAGGTCCAAGATTTTTAAAAAAAGGAGCCACAAGCTTTTAAAATATGACAATATGTCACTTCTTTCTTTTAGCTTGGGAATGTTAAAGAATATAACACAGTACACCGTGCTGCTGCTGCTGCTGCTGTTCTGAAGAAAGCTCATGAGAAAATGTTTGGACCTGTGGCTATAATAGTACGCATATCACGTGACCAAGACAAGAGTGAGACACAATGAGCCTTTCTGGCTCTCACTCCGCAGAGCTTGAAGCAGATTTGGCCTCAGCAACTACAGCACCAACCATTCACACTGCTCTGTCCACACTGGTTACAATGTGAAGACTCCCGTCAGTAAATCAAGTCAGAGGGGATCATTTAGTCCTAATGGCTCTACTACAACTGGACCCCCTGTCTATCCAACAACAGGCCCCTCAGCGCTGCAGCCCAATGTGGCAAAATGTCACCTCTGAAAATTAGCCATCAAGCGGGGGCAATTTTCCCCCTAGCTAAATTGCTAAATAAGTAGCGAGGCTGTAATAGGTAGCAATCTGGGGCTAATCTGATGAGATCATTTGGAAAACGTTGGACTGGGGGTTGAGAGGACGGGAGGGGAGCTCTGTGTGTGTGTGTGCGAGTGTGTGTGTGTATGCATGCATGAGTGAACTGTATAAAAAGTTGTCTGTGGCTACACAAATCAGAGCGTGTGTGAATGAGTGTGTATTTACAGGTAAGTATACGTACTGTGACCTCTTAGTAGATATCTGTGTATGTGTACATATACATGGGGTACACACTTTTTATTATATGCTCTGTGTGTGTAAATGTCTTTGTGTGTATGCACGAACTAAGCGTCATCTAAGCCGACTGTGACCGAGGAATCATGTGGACACAGCTGGAGGGTCACGTGACCACGGACGTATAGCAGTGTGCGTTAATGTGTGGATGTGTGGTAGGGAGGGGACATGATGGCAGGGGCGGAGGGTGAATATTACAGTCGGCGGGCACCAGATGCCAGCTGGCAGGGGCACAAAGGGAATAGACAGGGAGTGGGTTGAACAATTACTGTTATTCATAGCTGAGCCAACAGAGAAGGTCTTTGCGATTAAGAGGCACACAGGGCCGGATTCATGGAGAAACGCGTGGATCTAGAGCCATACAAACAGAAGAAAATAGCTGTCGATCTTTCACTCACCAAGACCTACACATACAGTCAACACACATCCTCTATCTCTGGCTCTCACACACATTGATATGTTTGTGCACTTACTCAAGCAATTACAGCAACAACAAATTCTTGTCAGTCTTATATAAACAATATCATCGCTTTGTTTGACTAGCTGACAGCGTGACAAAATAACACAACCTGTGTCATCATGATTGACGCATTGTTATGATTTAGTTATAGATATTAACTCATCTGTCAGACATGGACAATGGGTTTTCCTTTGTCTCAGCAGCTGAGTTGCTTGCCACTGTACAACCTAATTTTCTCATAACCCACTTTTGCAGAGAACTACAGTAATTGTTATTAAGTTCAATCAGAATGGGGTCAGTACTGGAAGCCACTCGGCCCTGTGTTTAGTAATTAACATTTCACAGTGAATATCTCATTACGGGAGACAAAGGTTGATAATAGGAGGTTTGCGGTTAGTGAGAACATGTAGCTGCAGCGACAATGCCCCTCCGAAGTTTGAGTCTGGATGCAATCAGTGGTGGAATTCACCAGCGAATCAGATATTTCTGCACTAGTTAGGACTGTGCTGTGCTTATGTTCCTTAATAACAGATAACAGATTTGAAACTGCTATTCAAAGAATTTGGTCTGGTGTGAGAGAGTTCATCTTGTGTAAGCCCGGTGGCTCTATGGATGGCAGTGTCAGTCAGTTGGTCCACTTTGTTGCAGACACGTATCTCAACTATGGGATGGATTGACATTTAATCTTTTACAGCCATTCATAGTCATCAGACAATGAATGTCTTTGGTGAACGTCAGGGAACAAATTCTGGATGGATCACTGCACAATTTTATATTTGTGAACTCATATGATCTTGTGATTTTTCATCTTGCACCATCAGGACAAAATATCAGTGATTTATGGTTTTAATGGTTTAATTTGGTTTATTGTACAGTTTGTTTTCTGAAGTGAGCGTTACAGCCTCACAGAGCTTCTAGTGTGGCTGTAACTTTGGGTTATCACTTATCTCTGGCTTACTGTTGTTTAAAATAAAAAATACATATATTCTCCTCATATAATATAGTGTTTTACCACTCACTAACGTAGTGATCATTTCCTAATCTAAGATCCAGGGTAAAAGGGGCCTTTATCAGTGAGATTAAAATGAGCATATGACATAAAGACTCCTTGGGGCAATATACTGTCCATGTTTAGCATAAAATACAGTGAACCACTGAGCAAGGACCTTAAAACATGGATCTGGATATCTTTCAGACTCTCGGAACATTTTTTTTTAAACCCTGGTTGACGTTTGACTTTAGCTGCAATTTCCAACAATAAAATGATAAAAATAGAAACATTTACAACACGGCTGTGTCAGTCCAGGAACATTTGTACATCCATTATTGGTGCTTCCGATATTTTGAGATGTAATTTGCTGTGGGCATTTAAGTGGCTACTGTGTTGTTGTTTTTTCAATGCCTTCTGACAGAAGTTGGATGAGCCAATCTGCTCGCTTGGCTTGCAGAACCACATGATGAGTTGTTCAAATCTGTGAGGAGAGCGTGTCAGCTTCTTTGAGAGCTAAGTGAAGTATAACATCCTTTTTTCTGTGTAGGTCTGCAGAGAAGTTTATGTGAATCTTCCACAAGAGCAAAATGTACAAATGCCAAAGCAGAATGAATGAATGAATTCACCATCTGCTGGAAGCCTCATGAATTCTGGTCACCTTGGTTTAAGGTTGGAGGTCATTTCAAGGTAGACAACTCTTCGAGGTGGAGGCAAATACTGTGTCAGGAACCTGATCATGTGAGGGACAGGAGACACTTGACTTAAAGCAAAGAGCTGAATATGATCGCTTTCAATAAAAAAAACATGTACACATCTGGATTCCTATCAGACAGGAGAGAAGTCAGTGTGTGTGTTTAACATTTATCAGAAATTATCTTTCTTAAGATGGCCTTTAAATGGACTTCATCACTGCACTTTACAACTGAAGCTCACAATAAAAAAGAAATAAGAGAATGTGATTATGTCTCCTTTAAAAGAGATTGGAGGTTATTTAAACGCTGTAAAATACAAGCATTCAGGCAGAGAAGAAGAAAAAAATCAGACAGATAGAGCGACACGGTGAGATCTAAACAGACGGCAGACAGAAACCATATGCTTCCAATATGGTAAAATACAATGTACTCACATTTTACCCCCTACCCGTGACAGGAAAATGACTGTCAGTCTCACTTTTCTTTATCCGTATCTCTCTTTCTCTGTCATATGAATGGAGAGAGTGAGGCAGTGCACTCGGATGACTGCGTCTATTGGAAGAGCACCTTCTTTGATCTGCCTTTTTTGACCTATGCTAGACCTCAGAGGCCTCATCTCCCTTGATAACAAGACAAAGAGGGTAAATGTGTTGATAGTGGCAGACGGTGCTGGAATTCTGGGCAAATGTGTCAAATTAGTTCTCACGTCTGGGCCTCATTCCTCTCCACCTTGCTGCGATCTTTTGCTCCCTTCTCTCCGCTGCTCTTTACACCCCAGTCATTCAATCCGCTCGCTCTTCCCACGTACGCCGCTCCATTCCTCCTGTGACCCTGTCCCTCGTTTCTCTCTCCTCCTCTACATCCAGACAGAGGGAGAAGACATGGGGTTAAATGGTAAAAGTCAGGACAAGGAAGCTACTGAAGTAGTGCGAGCTCATTGATAGATCCTCACGAAAACCACAAGGGTTTGTTTGATTTCTATATTTGACTGTCTCTAACAGCTAAATTCTGCCGACGCATCACATTTCAGATACACCATGGCCACCAGAAGCTGACTGCGGCTGTCCTAGACAATGTTTCAGTCCGTTTCAGAAGCAGCTCTTCGCTCTGCTCCGCCGAGAATACGCGACTGTTCTATTTTTGACGGATGCCGTGTCAAGTAGCACAGAGCAGATCGAGCTGGCATGACCCTGTTCAATTTTCCAGTCATTAAAACAGCCGAACGGGATGATAGGCTAACTACGTAGACTATCTACTCATGGTAGAAGCACATAAACCAGGAAAAGTGACCAAAAATTACCAAATCTAAGAGTGTTGTGGCCGTGGTCTGACAGAGACGTGCCTAGTGGGCTCCTGGCGTAAGACAGAGAGGAAGAAGCACAGAGAGTGGTAGCATCGGTGGCAGTTTAGCTTATCTGAGAAATATCATGCATTCATCTGTTTACAGGCAGCAGGTCAAACGCAGCAGGTGCATTGTAGGAAATGTATCATTAGCACAGTGCTTCTGTTGCATGGCGAGCACGAGGTTTATCTCTGGTTTCTAAATTTTAGGAGACTTAAACCGATGCTTAATCTACACAGTCCTCTTTCCTTTAGATTTTAATGGTCATGACAAAGACTACCCTAGACTGTCAAGAAAATATTTTTTATAAAGCAGTAAGTGTGACATGTATACATGGCAGAGAAGTCAAATAGAGAAGGTCTGGTGGCACAAGAGGCTTCATGTCCTTCATCTTGAATCTTGGTTGAAGGTTTTGATCACTAGCAGTGCTATGGAGTAATGTTTTAATGAGTCCATGTGCAGTTTCATATGTACAAGCACACAGGCGACACTATGCATACTCCTGTAAATAGTTTGACACTATTCCACTGATGTAGTAACCTGCAAGAAGCACAGCCAACAAAGGCAGGGAGGACGAAGCCTGCTAGCGAGTAATCAACACAGGGTTCACTTTTAGGAAAACTCTGCTTTACAAGGAAGGAAATGCCCTCAACACACAAAACAGAGTGCTTCACATTAATACCGAGTTTTTTCAATATTTAACAAAGACTACAATCTTTGCCTAACCTTAACCGAGTGGTTTGAGCTGCCTAAAAATGTGAATAATGTGAATCCTGCTGTTGTTGGCATGAGTGAATACTGGAGGAGAATAAATGAATTATACTGTTAGCGAATGTTTTGGAGATTCAGTCGGTTTGAACATGTGGAGCTGGCACTGAACAGTTTGCAGTTAGGGTCAATATAAACAGTTCCTCCTTATGTTAATAAACAGTGTAATCCAGGTGGCATTAAGTTCTGTCTGAAATATATTTTCGAATTAGACGAACATTTAGGAGGCCAGGTTGCAAACAGCCACTTGTTTAGCACATGTGTCTCATTAATATGAAATGTAAGCATCATTTTTAGAAAAGACTTTTTCCAGCAGTGCTGAAATCAAATGATACCAGATGCTCTCAGCGGTGTGTGTGTGTGTGTGTGTAGCCTACAGTGTGTGTGTGTGTGCATACATATGTGTTATCAGAGGCAAAAAAAGAGAGAGTGAGCGAGGGTGTAAACAAGTGGGAATATCCAGAAGTGTGTTGGTGTGTATGACCCAAGGGCATTCTCCTCTGTGTCCTCCCAGGTCCTGAGTTTGCCTCCGTCTACCTTCTCCACCAAAGGCCCTGTTATAAAGCATGAGCTTACAACCTTTATATGATACTGTATAAAACCTCTCAGTAATGCGCTCTGTGCTTAAAGCGAACCCCCTAAGCAAGGTTATAGTGCTAACATGTACTGTATGCTTTATTAATGCATGAGCCACCCTTCCCCTATCCAGGGAATTCTGATTCTTTTCCCGCGATAAAAGTTGCATGGCCCTACCCACTCCAAAGGGAGTAAATGATTTAACACCAGGGCTTATGGTATGGTAAGTAAGAAACTAATGTTAATTCAGCCTTTTTCTGATAGGGTATCAAGTAGGGGCGTTGTTACATTTACCCTCATGTCCCCTTTTAATATGCGGAGAGGCTATACCCAGGCAGAGAGAGAGGAAGCTCTGCCGTGTCACGCCACATGTCACCTTATGCAGTAAATATTTAGTTAGAGAGTTGTTGTGTCAGCAGCAGCAAAGAGGAAAGGGAACTTTTTCTTGCACAGCATGCTGTATACTGATTTTAGTTTTATAATTATTATTATTTACTTGGGTTAGGGTTAATCAGAAAACAGAATTTTAAAAGTGTTGATGCTAAAACTGCTAATATTTGCATTAAAAACTCTGTTTCTGTATTTCTGCATGTGTAAAACTGTGTGCAGTATTTCCATGCTGCATGCACATATGCGAATATTTTAAAATTCATTTATTTACCACTCTCAGGCTGTGCTAATGTGTTTATGAGCCAACCCATCCTCCCCCCTGCTCCTGATCAAGACCAAGGCAAAAGGAGGCCACATGCGTTACTTTAAGCGCCCCTCCCTCGCCGCATCAGAAAGCCTCAAAAATTCAAATCAACATTAAAATAGTTTTATGTGTAAGTAAGATTCGGTGAACTCCATTATTTTCCCCACTATTTGCTTGAATAATTCAGGGAAGATAGCTGAATTATGGATAAAGTGTACAGTTTGAAGAACGGGTTCATGTGCAGCCCGGGGCTATAGCCTGGCTTTAATGATGTCTGGAGATGGTGGACGGGCGGAGGGAGAAGTCGTTAGCTTCACAGTCATTTTCTCAAGGATTAAAAACACGCTCTTAAAGCAGCAGGGTGGACCGGTGAACTGAGGGGGACCAAAGGGACTAAAAAAATGTGCAAAAATAAAATGCATAATTTGTAGAATTTCATGAGTCATAGTCATCAGGAGGGCAGTATGAGAGATCATTTTATTATGAAAAGTAGTTATCGATTTGGGTGATGTTGTCATGTGACTGTTTGCTGTATTATTTAGCAAAACATAAAGCAAAAAGTCTCTGCTTACGCACAATATTTGACCGCTTTTGGAGTAGTATTTTTATGTTTTAGATGTTTGTTTTTTTCCCTCTTATTTTCTCTGCCTGTTCTCATGGTTTGGCCTTCTTTAATATGAAATAAAATCAGCTATGTGCAACATTACTCAGCTGCTGCGTGGAAAGCCTTAAAACATCACAAACAAACAATAAAACACTTCAAATAAAAAAAAAAAGGGTTTCAATCAACCATTCACTCCCCACAGGCTTTTTGCATCACACTGCATTAGCTACACATCCAGCAGGAGCCACAGGTTCTAGTTTTTCTTAAACTCACTCCTATATTTAAGAGTCTGGAATCTTAAACTGGCACAGCGAGGATTTATACCATTAGCCGGTAGCAATGACATCCAAAAACACACACTTACCCGCTCACACACATAAACACCCTTCAACAGCCAGCAGGGAGTCTTCCTGTTCCTACTCACTCCAACAGGGAAGCCAAGCACAAACTACTCTCCTAATTACCCACCTTCCTCTAATTATCCAATCATAAAGCCATTAGCAGTCTCACACCATATTAACATGGTCCCGCCTACATGCCAATTTGTGCAGTGCCAAGATGCAACTGGAAGGGATTTTTCGGCGTGTAACCTCACCGAGCGCCGTATCATGCAGGGTAAGATTGCTTTTCTTGGCCCTTAACAAACAAATAATACATTTCCCAAACAGGATTTAACAGGATTTCACAATAAAAGCTCAGCAGTTCATTGCCATGCCTTTAAAGGGTAACTACGCCCTCAGATTCTCAGCAGAGGAGTGGGGGAGCAGTGACTGTAGGAGGCCTCATAGCTACTTAACATGTTCAGACAGGGGAGACTGACTGACCGCCACCCAGCGTAGCAGCAACACAGAGCTGGTAGTCTACCCAGACATGAGCAGGTACTGTCAGACACTCCTTTTCTCCACTGGAAAGTCTAGTGGAGTTTTCACAGTCAGCACATTTATGACCTGCTGAGAGAGTCACTGTGTGGATACCTGCGATGTAGCTGAGCTAGCGTCTCTACTACGAGAGGTTTTCCGATGTGTGTGTGTGTCCCTGGGGGATTGTCAGTACATAGCTGCAGCTCTGCTGTTTGACACAGTTAATGTTAGTGTTCGTCAGTCTTAAACATCTTGTTAAGCTCGGTTATCTGGGCTCATATGTTGTGTATACTGCCACTGAAGAGAAATGAACTTTGTCATGGTGCTTGCAAAAGCTAGCAGCAGACAGTGTTCTGCTGTTTGACGTATTAAATACAGCTCGGAGTTATTTTGTCACAGTCAGAAGGGAAAGAGAATTTGTCTGAATCAAATATTAAATCCAAACAAACTCCTTTTGAGCAGAAAAGGCATTTTTAAACAATGTTGAAAATCATCTCTATTAACATCATTTGCCAACAAGAATCTATGTGATTATGTGTACAGTGCAAAAGCAATGATTTAATGTAGAGTTCTGTGTCTACACATGTACATCTAATGTTACTGAGTATAGTTCTCTGCGATAGATGTGTATATATATCATTCAATTGTTAGACTGTCCCATCACAGATGTTACTGATTTCTGAAGGAAGAAAACTGGGTTGTTGATTATTTTACCTTCAATGCTTCATTGAGATTTGTGGCTGCAAAAACTAATGTTATGGTCCAGACTACTTAGAAAACATCCCTGCATTTCTGAATTCAAAGACTTACCCTACATACTCTCTTATCAACTGCTAAAAGACAAGTACGAGCTAGTGCAGCTACACAGCGAGCTACACACACTTTCCGTGAAGGATTGAAGACAGCAGTTTTCACCGGAAGCAAGTTACATCACTCGAGGCAATTAAACTTTAAATCAAACTTTTCACAGCTCAAAAAAGGATTTATATACTGTATATTTTTATTGACAACATCAGATGCAAAAGAAGACTGAGGAGAAGGTGAATCCCGGTAAATCTATTATTGATATGTGTTGAGTCCCAGCGGCATGTTGTGCAACAGAGTATCCAGATTGTTCCCTCCTTTATTCATACGCATCAGAGGGATGGCAGGTTATTGGAGGGAATGGGGCGGACGAAGAAGACACAGGGCACAGATGTTGGCGCAGCTGCAGCGCCGAGGAGACGCTCGGGTTAACGGCTAGCACTAGACGTGCACAGACTGCATGAGGGAGAGGGACGCCGGGGTAGCTAGCCGTAGAGCTAGCTCATCCACCTGACTGATTTGGAGGTTGAAGCAGAGGTCAAATCTGCCAGAGTGAAGGAAGGAAACAGAGAACAGAGAAAATGTAGAACTAAAGAAATAAAGATGTTAAGTACAGAGTCAAATGCAGGATCACTCAAAAAAGTCCATTTAGAGCCCCACTAAATATATTTTTATGTGAAATCCTTCATCCTCACGCTATACTTCGCAGTTTAAAAGAAGCATCTATTAGATGTTTGCCTATATTTCATCCCTTTGTAATACTTTGGCATCAGTGAGTATTGTTGTGTTAAGTCAGGGCTACACATTAGAGGATTTCTGGGATTTCATATTGCCAATTGGAGCTGCGTAGATGTCCAGTGCAGCCATAAAACTGAGCAATCTCCATCATTATCTAGTCACAATTTTTTTTCTATGTAGATTCATACTTTTATTTTCTTGATATAACATATACTTCCTCCATTCTGCCTGAAATCCCACTTGGTTTTCAGTATCCCATTAAGTCCAGAGATGTCTGGATGTGTACAGCTGATGGTCTCGGGCAATAGGTCCTGCAGTGCAACGCTTTAATAGACTCCAGCAGAAGCTTTGGCAGAAAGTCGAGCCAAGGCCGGGAATGAAACTGAGCCTGTCAACATTGGCAAAGGCACAAACAACCCACAGAAAAACTGTATCACCACACAAAATGTGGAGACAAATCCATTCATTCTGCCTTCCTACAACAAGCAACTCCAAACACTGGCTCCACAATGACATTGTTTTATTTGATGACTCTCTCAGTCTGTTTCTCTGTTAGCCTGTAAAAACATCCTCATTATTTGACCACACGAGCAAGGTGACGGCAAATAATGGTGCTTTGTCAAAACTGATCCATGCCCAAGGTATGGACTGACAATGGAGGATCTCAGCGTCTCGTCTTTATAAAGCCACACAGCTGTTCCCCCCCCCTTCTGTACACAATCAAACCTCTGCCATTCAGTGCCACAAACCAATAAACGCTGCCTTTGTTTTAGCTTGACACCATTGTTTTGTCTTCATAAAGATTTCTCTTCTTTGGCACAGATGCTTTTTTGTTTTGTTTCCAAGCAGGCTGCGTACTTTTCCTCTTTTTTTTTTCTAGTTTGGAACAATGATGCTCACTCATATTTGATTTTTCTTTTCTTTCCTTGTGCAGGCACACAGATCCACACGTATCTCATGGCCAACGCTGGATCTAAAACTATTTCCAAGAGCAGTTATTCCACGTCATCACTACTCTTAAATAATCTCATGAAGGTAAACAATACAACACACTGTGAAAAGTTCTCTGTGGAGCAGCTACAGACGCTATGCCCAGTGGCAAGTGCCTCCTCTTGTATGTAGCTATATGAGAGAGTCCTTTCAAACAGATGTTGGCAGTGTCTTTGTTGACACTGCGCACACCCTGCTGTCAGCAGCAATAAATGGGTAATCACATCTGAAAATGTGATCCGTTTCATCTTTTTGGTATAAAAGCCAAGGTTGAGCTCCGAGAGAGATGCAGAAGAGATACGAGACACTTCAAACTGACCTCAAAACCATGTTTTGGTTCAGCAGCGACACACGGAAAGAGAGCAGGGACAACGCCCGTGAAAAAAAGCCGCACACAACAGATACAAAGACAATCTAAAAATACATTAAACACTTCCATATGTTAAATAACCAGTAAAAATACTTGCTGTGTTTGACATCCACTGCAACAAGCTGCTGAACTGCTGTGCAGCGCCCCCTGTTGACACAGTATTTCTCCACACACTGGCTTTATTTGCGTCGTATCTTTAGTTAACTGGATCAGAGACACGTTGAAGAGCCAAAATTACTGGCTGAGTTTAGTTTAATAGTCCAGAATATATAATGTTCCCACTATAAAGTTAAACATAACTCACAAAGAGCTCAAACACAGCAAATACGTTGGTTACAACTAAAAATAAAGGATGTAAACTAGATTATGGGAAATAATCTGATAAAGGAAATATTAAAACATGAAGAAAAGCTAAATAAAGAGAGAAGCATGTGGAAAATATATTAAAAGTGCAGAAGTTACACTCTTCAAGAATCAGTGTCAGTCCACTAAAAATGCACATAGCAAACCAAACTGCGGATTAGGGCTTTAAATGACCTCAGCCAAGCAGCCGGCACTCCTCATCCCTCCCTGCTTGCATCTCCTCCTCCTCCTCCGCTTCTCTTCTCCTCTCTCTCTCCTCTTTTTGGAGCAGTGTCGTCCCCCGTCATCTTCAGGTCATAATGTAACATGACACCAGCGGTTGCAACAAGGCCGGCCGGCCAACCCGAGCGTTTAAGACCAATGAATATCATTTGCTCCCGGTAGGTTCCCTGGCGCTTTCAGACACTACCACCGCCAGACTGAATCAGCGTTCGCGCCTGTCATGTCTCTGACGTGATGGAACACACACGGACACACACACACACACACACACACACAGACGCACAACAGGCCAAAAATGCACCCACACACACATTTATATACTGTACAGGCACACACACACAGAGAGAGAGAGAGAGAGAGAGAGCTGCATCACGGCCTGCGACGTGCACAAACACTTTCAAGAAGAGGCTCAGTTCAGAGGACAGGCGCACATGCATCAACACACACTGCTGCTCTCTCACACACACACACACAGGATATTGTCAGCCTCTAGAGACCACTTTGTTGTTTCTGATGCTTCTGTCATCCTCAATACGCTTCACGCTGCTCTTACAAATCCAGAGATTTCTCACATCTCACATTTCTTATGCTCCCTTTTTAAAAAAAAAAAAAAAACTAATGGCTTTCGAGGGTTATCACCATGCAAACCACATTAGGAACCTTTACAGGTGAAAGCAGCCTTGGTGAGATCCCCTCCCTCATTAGGGGGATTAAAGACGGGGCCGCCCTTCTCCTGGGTTAGAAACAGTCACAATAACCCCCCAACGCCTCTCACCTCAGCTCTGGTTTCCTGGCTTAGACTGCTGCTGAAATTCCCTCCTGCCTCTGAAAATGTCCTCCCTGGGGATCCCCCGGGCTTTGATCAGCCGCCCCCAATGGATGCACCCATCCACCTCCCCGTGTACCCCTAACCCCACCCACCCGACTACTGGGGGGGAATAAGAGGGCTTGAAGGGGTCAGGGGTAACGCTGCTGTAGATAAGAGAGGAGAGGCAAAGAATGAAAGGGGAGGGAGGTCTTGTAAAGATCAACTGGGGTTGGGTAAAGGGGTGGACAAGTGGGAGGGTGGGCTAATGAACCCCACTAATGCCCCCTCCACACACACATACACATACATTTAAGTAGCCTAATTACCTGCCTGATTTGGTGCAGTGACAGCACCTGCAACGAGAGGTCAAAGCATGCGGTTGGGATGTGCTAACAACCTTGTTAAGGAATACCTCATGTTAATGAGAGCTAATCATGCTGCGTATTTAGTTTCATGCTAATGGGGCAGCATGTGATCTTAAAAGATCACTAGTAATGCAGAGACCAGGCGATGTCTTTTCATCTTGAAAGTAACGCTGCACTGGACGCTGGCTTCACAAGTCAGGTTGCGGGTATCAATCTCACACGACTGAATGTATATCATACGCGCAAGCAATTCTAATCAGTATTTGACATGCAAGACATGCTGTATAAAGCTCATTTGCATTGGCAAAATGTGGGTACATGAAGGCAGACCTGTTTTTTACTGACCCACGGGAAAAACTCAGAGCTCTAATAATTCAATGGTTTGAGTGATTCAAGTCTCATTTCCCTAAAAAGAGTGATTTAGTCCAGGCCTGTTTGGATTTCCTCATTCAAGACCCTGGTTTGAGTTTCTGTGTCATTTAATTGAAACTAATCCCTCTCCATAGGAAACCATAAAACAGCTTTTTTTTTTTTACAGTAAACGTACTGTGTATATATATATATATGTAGGAAATCTATTCCCAGACGTCCAGGATATCAAAGCAGATCATAGATAGAGGAGCTTCCAAACTGCTATCTCATCAAATTAACGTTTATTAAGATAAAATGATGCTCTGATAAAAAAACGGGAGTGTGTGACAAGAGCAGCGAAAATTCTCATCGCACTTCAAGAAAGAAAAGCAAAAACTGCCTGAGGGCCAGAGCCGTGACCAAAGACAAAGTTTTCAGAGGAAGTGATGAAGTAAATTGGGGAAAAAAAACGGGACACAAGGAGCCAGTGTCATTTCATAAAAGAGGACCGCAGCCAAAATGTTTCCCTTTCCCTGTATGAAAATGGCAGGTGAGCCAGTTTGCACTGAGTTATGTTGTACATATAAGTCTGGAATTTGCACATAAAGCTCTGAAATGTGCAGAGAACCCAGGCGCTTTTTCCTCTGCAGCCTAACCATATCATACATTTATTCTCTATTACAATACAGTCTCGTGAATAATGATGGTGCAGTAATCTATACTAACTACCAAAGTTATGCTGATGAGAGAGATTATCTTCACACTAAGAAACGCTTATTTTACACATTAATGTTGTGCATGCTTTAAAAGAATAGTTCCCGCGAACGAGCATATTTCATTTTTTTAAATATGCTTTTTGGCTTTCAGGTGGAGAGTTAGATAAGAGGCACTGTTATATAACCTCCTGTAAAATGTCAAATTGTTTGATTTCACACATCTTTTTTTGTACGGATTGAACAAACAAGCCATAAACTATTAATTAGAGAGCTCAGAGATGTTTGTAGGTGGATTTTAGGCAAAGCTAAGCTCACATGCTGCTGGCTGTAGCTTACACACGGTTAAATGAGTGATATTAATCTTCTCACGTAACTCCAGAAAAAGAAAAAAGCAGATTCTTATTTTGAGAGCTGTTGTGGACAGATGGGAGCTCATTTGAAGATGCCGTTTGTTTAAGGGGTTCTTTAAATATGCGACATGTTTTGGTTCAGGCATAATCTGTCCCCACACCTACAAATATGCATTTGTTATGAGGCTGAAACTCAGGAAAGAAGTTTTACAAAAGAAAGAAAGACACACACAAACTGAAATCTGTTGCTATTAAACTGCCATCACACTGCAAACAGAGCACTGCTAAACTCTAATTGGCCAGAGGGACACATCGGCAGCGAGGCAGCATCCAGAAACAATCAAAATGTGCATCCTAACTGTCTGACTTGAGCCTGGCCTCTTCTGTAAATGGGCACCTGCACTTAGTGTGGCTAAGTATTAACGTTCTGCATTTGATGCTAAGTGCTCGTTAAGGTCCTTGAGGTCAATTCATTTTCAAATGCCAACCATCTGCATTCAAGCACAGAAATTATACCCACATATCATATATATGTATACACACAATATCGAGATAGATGAGCCAACTTAACGTATCTCATCCCTCTAGCTTTGACAATGATGCCTCACTAAACAGCTCTAAACAAACTCTCTCAAAGCCCTGATGAATAAGTGAAGGGATAAAAGCTACATCGATACCATTCTAACGCATTAACGTGCCAAATAAATAAATAAGTGGTGATGGTGCAGGAGGGGGAGTACGTTGCACATTCTTTTGTACACTGAATCTATCTTATCGGAGCGTGTAAAAATAGCTTGACAGAGGCTAATTGTGCTCGTTGCTGAATAATGGATCACAGCGGAGAGGGCCTTCCTGGAACTGGGGCGGGCACAACTGTTCCCTGCTGAACCTACGGGTTCCTCTCCCTGCTTTTGCCTTCAGGTAAAAAATCTGCCACAACCTCCTCCTCCTCTTTCTCCTCCTCTTCTTCCTCCTCCTCACCCACCACAACCCTTTTCTCTTCTCTTCCTCCCCACTCCTGTTCATCTTCATCCTCCTCCATCCTTCTCTTCCCTCCCTCTGCGTTGTTAGCAGGGTGTCCAAGACTTTTAAGCCAATGTTCAAGCCAAATTGGAAATCAGGACCAAAAACTTTTTGCAGGTGAGAATCATGATACATTTTTGCGCTTCCTTTATTAAATCTTTGATAAATATCAAACCTCTGATCATAATTTCTAACCCAAATTGTGCAATTGTATTGGTAAAAACAACTTTATGGGGGCTTCAAAATTAATAAAATACCTTGTAAATTTAATATTTCAGATGGAAAAATGCCAAGTGTCTCCTGTAGGCCTCTGTAGATTATTCTTTTATTGTCTGACAAAAATGGACTGGTCCGAAAACAACTGATTATATTATATATTGTATTATAAAATATATATACTGTATATAGCGTAAAACAGCAGAAAAAGTCATTATTACACACACAAAAATGCAGCACTAAAATATAAATCAGCCAATATGGTGAGTGATCGAGGTACAAACTGTCTAGGTGCCAACAACCTCCTTTAAAAATGAAGAGCTGCTTTATTCATTTGCTTCATATACACGATCAATGGCATTCAGGCCTATAGCATAAAGTCAGATTCTTGTGTTTAAGACAACGGAACAACAATTAAATTCAAAAGTTGTATTTTCCCCTAAACCCTGACAGCAAAAGAAAGAAAAAACTAATCCTCTTACTCTGCACAACCCACAAGTGAGAATAAGGCTTTGTTGGTAAATACCCGTATCAAGTTTGTTGCCTCACATCTAATATGGCATCAAAGTTGTCGTCCATGTGACTTCGGGAAAGTTGAAAGCGTGAGGTTGCATCTTTGCATAAACGTCTTAGCCGCTATCGTCTCATCAGAGGAATGTGTGCAGCTGATGGAAGACTGCTTACACTTATTCCCCCTCAACAACTAAAGGCTTGTTAAAACTGCTTTCCCCCTCTGTCTGTCGTTTGAAATGTGTGCAGCTAATGAATCCAATGTTTGGGAAGTAAAAAAAAAGTCTTTGCTGTCGATGTCAAAGAAGGAAAATGTAGTTGTTTTTAACATGACTGACGTCCTTTCTAGGTTGAGCAACTTTCATGTCCTTATAGGTTTTGGAAATCTGTTGACGATCCATCCAAACATTTTACAATGACGGATTATCAATCTAAAAAAAACTACAGTTTTTCTTTGTCAATGAAAAGCTGACATTTTGCAGACACATGTCGTCCACCCAACACAGATTTTTTTACACAACTCCTGGAGCTTCTGATAAACTGCAGATAACAGCTGTGATAATCGCGTTGACAGACATAACATCGCTCAGACAGATAACTTTATCTTTCATTACTCAGATTTTACACTCTTTGCAGCGTAAATCAAGATAAACATCTTCGATAAGACGTCTTCGTTGAGTCTTATCGAAGTCTTGAGTCTCTTAATTGAGCAAAAATATTAAATATAAAAGAAGATTTTTTGGGGGGAGAAATATTAAAACAGTGAGAGTCCACCACTTTTATGTATCTGTACACGCAGACATTGTCTCGTGTGATTTTTTTACAGACGGCAGCAAATTCTGTTGCTGCCGTCTGTTTTGATTTGTGCGGCAGAGCAACAATCGCTCCGGGAAAAAATGATGTCGTTAGAAAAGATTATCTTTAATTTGTCTGTCTGCCTACCTATTTTTATTCATGTACAGTATTTCGCTATTTATTCAATCTATTTCAATTAAGTCCACTGGGGGAAAAAAAAGTATCAATTTATATTTGATTTACTCTAATATAGACACTTAATACTTGTTATAATCTATATTTAAGAGCTAATTAAATTTCATTTTAACACACCGGGAAAAAAGTAAACTTCTTTCAAGTGTGATAGAATAAACAACCATAAAGCCGTTAAAAGCACAGCTCTCAGCCCAGCGTGCACAGCAGTAAAATGTATTATTATGTTTAAAAAATGCAGATGATAAAAGAAAAAAGCTCTCAGCCTTCAGACTCGGCTGGATTTTTTTTTTTTTTTTTTTCTTTAGCTCTTTACGCTCATCAGTTCATTACATGAGCTGCTCGAGTCCAGGCAGGGCTGGTCAGTTGTCCATTTGTTTGTCCATAAGGCCTGATGGGAGAGGAGACCACTCTTATCAATATTTCATATAATCATATGATGTTGTGTTTGGTCAATCTGCCTTTTATGGTCTCATGCTATCTTAAGCTGAAGCCGTCAGTACTTAGGGCCACAGAGGAAATCAATGGGCAGGATAACATCAGTGGCCTGCTGGTTACTGTAAGTTCAGCATGACTATGTTAACGTTTCCTGTAATGTTGACATCACAATGCTGTTATGACCCACTGAGGGAGAATTTTAGATACAGCAATATGTCTTTAATGGCACCCGTGAGAGTATAGAGCCTCTTAATGTTCGACAAAAGAAAAGTTCTGTCTGTCTTATATTTTATGTTTACATCAAGTAATTTGCAGCATAATTTTCCTGTTTTAATGTTAATATTATTGTAAAAATGCATAATCATATTTTCATACTGCCTTGATGTGAGTAACTCATGTTTATTATAGGTTATTTTACAAAATCTGAAAGGTAGAAAAACAGCCTCCGTCTTACTTTTCCCGTATAACTCACATGAGCTGTTTGGGCTGCCGTCAATGCATCCTAATGCTACCTGACATTTCCGAACTGTTTTAATATTCCAATATTATGATCAACGGCTCGTAATGCAGGCTGCATGAATAATTTCAATGCATTTGGTGGAGGCCTGATTATTTGAAACAAGTCCTGTTCTCTGGGCTTGCGGGGAGCTGGCAGATCCAAAAACACCATTAGCCAGGTGGTATCCCATGAATTAAAAATAGCCGAACACAGTTTTCCAGTCAGGCTGCTTCGCTGTTCTCTCCCCCCCGCCCTCCCGTCCTCCACCAAACCCACCCACCAACTTATCTCCACTCCCTCCTCCCCACGCTACACAGCACACACAGTGTTTCGTGACAGAAGGCCGCCTTCCTTTCAACCTGATGAAGAAATCTGCCGGAATGAAAAAGAAAGAGAGAGAGAGAGAGAAAAAGAGGAAGAAAAAAAAATCTGCCAACTGATCTGGACACAGATACATGACCCACATACCCTCTCACTCGCCCCACCCATCCCTCCCCCGCCATGCTACAACTGTCATCTAAGGATGTTTTCACAATGTTTTACCATCCAATTTTTTTTGGAGTGTACTTCAGGGACGTGTGAATTAGATGGCAAACGGGGAGAAAATGTGGCAGAGACACCTCGGCGAAGCCGCGTTAGCGAGCTGTCACAAAGCCAGAGACGGCGCACGTCGTACCCCCCACCGCCAGAGCCGTTCCATAAAAGGTTGAATTAACATCGAGGTTAGCCTCAACTCAATTCACATCAACCGGTTCCTGCCGCCAAGGACTCCAGGACTTGTTCTAATAAAACATCTCCATTTAAACCCTGTGGCATGGATTCATCTCTGATTTATGTTACACAGGTGGCCTTACATCCCAATGAGCAGCACGTCAAGGAAGGAAGACAGGAAGTAATTGCAAGGGAGACAGGAAAGGAAGTGAGGAAAATGGACAGCAGAGAAGAAAGAAGACAGCAGGAATGGGGAACTAAAAGAAAGAAAATAAATTGAAAAATATGGAAGAAAGAAAAGTAAAGACAAAGAGGAAAAGTTGAAGAATGAATAAGATGAAAGTCAAAGAGAAAGGGAATAAAAGAAATGAAAGAAAGATAGGAAAGAAGATAAGGAGAGATGTATCAATATAGGAAGGTGACAGAGATTACAAAAGAAGACGGGCAAGAAAAGAAAAGATGGAGAAGAAAAGACTGCGGGAAAAATTAAATTATGACTCGAAAGGAGTGGCGGAAAAAAGACGTTAACCTCGGAAGCCGCGGTACTAAAATAGAAGGAAAAAGAAATGAAGAGTTGGAGCACTGATGCGCCACCATAATGCAACCTCCCAACAACACCCTGCATGCTCTTCACTGCCTGCTGTATATTTAATAGCCACTCCATCATTCTGCCTCCTTTCCTCTCTCTCTCTCTCTCTCTCTCTCTCTCCTGTCTCCCCATCCCTCCATCATCCCCTCGCTCATCCACGGCTTGCCCAAGCAGATGGGGATTGTAAGGCTCGGTGGCGCATTCCAGCATCACAATCTGTCTCCGCGTGCTGCGCTCCAATCCAGGGGAAAAGGCCGGAGCATTTCCCCACACTGAGCGCCACATATGTGGTGCTTTAGCTTGTGCCAGTGTTAGGGAAATAAAAATCAGCGGAACGGCTTGGAGTGGCAGCATGTCAACAGAGACAGACAGAGGGAGATCAGGGGGAATAACTGTTGGGGAATTAATCAGCTGGGAATGCTCCCCCCCCCCTTATGCCATCCTGTGTGGGTGAGAGTAACTGCGATGCAGGCCAAATGGAGAATTAAATTTACACCATTACAAACATGTTTATCTTTATCCCTATGCTCTGTGGTGTGGGGGTAAAGTCTGTGTGATGCCAGTTCAAAGTATTGTCACATTTAACCGTGTCACAAACTTATCTCCCTCTGGGGTTTTATTCTTGTCCGTCAATGGCATAAATAAACAAGGCCAAAGAAAATTAAGGGCTATGTGAGGTCTCTTGTGTTTCTTTAACCAGAAAGACCTCTTAAAAACGTGAATATCAGAGTGTCAGGGGTCACCACGAGTCAAACGGCTGCCAATATCACTAAAAAATGTCACATTAGTTTGATTTTGGTGACTGAAGTTTCTCAAAACTCCCCCCCGTCATAAACTTGTTTTGTTAAAAGCGCTTCATAAATAAATTTCTCTAGCCTCGACTTGCCCCGTGGGTAGCATCGACACATCATTTCCATATTCACCTAATTGTGTCAGTCACCCATCCTCAACAAAACAGTCTTTTCCAGGTCAGAGGGATGCTTCTCTTGCAATTTTCAAAGTTCAACACGAACCAGAAGAAGGAGCGTGAGAGAGAAATTAGGAGGGGGGAAAGAAAAAAACAGCCTGTGAGGTGGCAACTCTCGACACCGACAACACCAAAAAACTTGGTGGTGTGAGGTGAAAGAAAAAATTAACGACACCAGACAATAAATTTTTCATTCAGCCTACACACCCAAGGTGAAATAGTCGAGCTGCAGCTGCAGCATGACGTGTAAAATGTGTTTGGATCTGGCCTGCAAACACTACTGAGGAGCGCATGAAAGATGCATGGAGCCACTGGAGAGGTATAAAGAATTTAGAGATATAAAGGATATATGACAAATAAATCAGGATGCAAATCTCACCGGGTGCCACTGGGAGTTCTCCAATGAAAACGGCCTAAATAATTGAAGAGGAAGAAGAAACATTTCATCAATGAGAAGAGCAGTGGAAAATGCTCTTCCCTTCATTTTTTAAACCTTTCTTTGGGGGCTCGTCTAGTCTAGTTTTTAAAAAAATGACAGCGCAGAAGGAAGCAAGTGTGCAAAACTGTCTTTGAAAAGCAAATTCTTAAACAAACGCTCGCGACAAAGCTTTCAAAATCATGAAGGGGAGAGGTTCAAAAACAAAACATATTTAGCAAATCGTGCCAAAAATGAAGAAAGAAAAGACAGGAAACAAAACATTTTCCCTCGACGCCATTGTGAAATGCCAGTACTACTCAGACTGTGAAAGACATCTCCATTTCCAAAGTATCGCCTCTACTACTACTAGTGCTTTAGCAGATGGGATTATTACTCACTTTTCCTCCACTCTCACTGTTTTCTCTCACTTAATTTCAGTTTCTACATGAAACGATCACTTCCCTTCCTCATCCTGACCTTTCTCCCAATTTCTTATTTGTTACTTTATTGGCACGACTCTTCTCAAACTAGCAAACAAAATATGAAATCACCAAACAAACAAGTTACATATTTAAACTGCTCTGTTCTCAGCGGAAAAAAGAGACAGACATGTTGAAAGAGAAGGAAAAAACTTTACATAATGACGCCGTCTTGCCAGTTCAGACAGACGCTCCACATTGAGGGGGGAAAAAAACTATTCTAACGGGAACTCATCACCATGGTGAACCTGGGTTGCCAAGCACGACTGTCTTGGCAACCGCGTCACCAGGGATACTGGCTCCCCGTAGATGGGGTTCATTGATTAGAGTTGGAGCTCACCCCAGAGTCCTTGGAATCATTAAACACTGTAGGTTTTTTTGGAGAGGGAGAATGAGAGCCCAGGGAATTGTGGGAAGGACTCAGAGGTCATATTCATTAAGAGGTTGGAGGCCCTGTTCTGAGTCCAAACTGTATTTCACCGCCTTTCATCCACCTTCATGAGGTCACTTACGAGAAACTCATTGGATAACCTTCATTACAGAGATGTTGGTTTAAGATGAAGTCTGTTCTTGTGCTGCCGATCCTGTATAAACTTTACTGTTGCTGAAAAGTTGAAGGTCACTGCTGATTCTTTTTAATGTTTTTAACCACCAAAGGTTTAAGATTTAACAATTTATCAGTGTATTACAACACACAAGTCCTTAAACGACTAAAACTCGATTTGAAAAAAGTATTTAAACAACTCAAAAAGTTCAGCTAACGTGCTTTATCAGGATGGCATGTGGGTGGGTTTGACCAGATTTCACAGGCAGTGACCAAACAACCCACATTTTGATTCAAATGTTGCTAAATCCTGATTGGTGCACAGAGGTATGTGACATCATGTTTTCTTCAACTGAGTCCCGCCCACCTAAGACCAGAGAGAGAGATGACCACAGAGAAAACAAAAGTCTCTCTTGTGAATGAACAAACTTAGTGTTTATCTTGTGTTCATGCATACGTCATTTTATCTGATTGATTGATATCACATTATTTTATTACTGGTGCCAAATGAATATACGTAATTTGATAGAAGAAATGTTCCGGCGATCAAAGATATTGAAAAAAACAGATTTGAAACTTCCATTTTTACACAATCAAATATCAAGTGGGAAGAAATCCATCACAGAGGAGACAGAGATAAACATTTCTCCCCCGACAGCTGCCTCAGCCAGCAGCCACCAGACATTTTGCGCTTAGACTGATTCATCAAACATCAAGCAGACATTTGTTTGGATATTTCAGAAAAACAGGAAACGCATCCACATCTTCTGTTGACAAAACAGATGATAACCAGCTCTGAAACAGACGTATGTGCCAGGTCTGAACTCTTCAGTGTCTGTCCCTCATCAGTTCAACCAGTTAAACAACAATTAAATTAAATTATAAAATAAATAGATGTAGACAGGCTACACCATAGGGTTAGCAGATGGGGTTTTGTATGTAGTTGTACAACAAAAACAGCATTTAAGGCTTCATCACAACATAGTTCTCGGACTAAGAGGGTCTAATTTTCCTTTAATTAGCCGATATTTATGTTTTAAGACTGACTGTACATGCTTTTAATGTGTTTAATGTACCAGGCAAATCATACTTAAACCAAAGACAGCAGCAGCACATACAGCTGTAGACTGAATACATTTCAAATGAGTAAAAAGGTCAATAAAAATCCAAGAGAAACGGGCTCTACAGCGAGAGGAACGAGGAGGAAGCAGTTCTTAAAAAAGAAAAACTCGCTTGAGATTTAACACGTTTCTCTGCCTGAGCGTTCACAACAGAAGTCGGCTCCGCGCAGAATCCTGAACGATCTGTCATTCTTAGTTATACACAGGTATGCTCATGAGTCGACACGCCGCTGTTGTGACAAACGCGTGAGCTCAGTGTCACATCTCATACTATGGAGCGACTGACATACCAAAGAACATATACTCACCGCTTGACACAGCCTGTCTACACTCTTTACATTGCAAACTCAGTCGACTCGACAGATCTAATGTGTTCATGGATACGGAACGGTTTCTTCACTTGTAAGTCCGACTGATGTGAGCGAGGAATCTGCGCTTTGCATAACAAGACAAACGCCGCCGATTTTACACATCAAGATCAGTTTATTGGTCGTGTGTATTTCTCAGCCGGCAGAAACAGTTGTAAAAATGTCTTATGTTGTCTAAAAACAACAACCCTGGTTTTTGTGACCATCTTATTAACAGTAAAGCCTGCATTACAAACTGGAGGCGTAGAGTCAGAAAGGCATGAGCATGGAGGGTCTTACACAAATATGTTATTGGGCTGTATTATGGGAAATGAGGGATCTAGTGTTATTGGAGATTGTTCCAAACTAGAGACTGAAATCAAACACATCTGGGCCTCTTGTTTTTATTTTGACCACTTATTTTTATCTGTTCCTTGTGAGTTCTCCAACTTTATGGAAGTGCACTACCAAATCACTGGAGCAGGCAAGTTTTTCCTCATGAAGTCAAAGGCAATATGAGTCAGTTTGGATGGTTCTAACACACTTACGACCCACTTGTTTTGATGCAAAAGGATGTGATAAAGTTGCTTAATGTCAGCATAAAGCTTTAGTGTTAGCCTTTTGTGTCTGTCTGTCTTTCAAATTCAAAACTAATTTAGCAAAGACACAGGAAAAACAAAAACAAATGAACTGTGTTACCTTGAAGTGTGTGTCATTTGCATTTGCGTCTTTCCAGTTTGTGTGTACCCGTTCGACTCTGCCTCTGTGTGAAAGAGGGGCATGGGTGGCAGGGCTACCTTGAAAAGGAGATGAGAGGAACTTCCTCTTCTTGGAGCAGGCACAAAGCAGCAGGCAGCGGTGCGTGGGATGGGGGCAGGATAGCGGGTAGACGGAGTGAGGGCCAGTGCCAGGGGCGAGGGGCTTTGTGTGTTTTGTTAGCGGTGGCGGCACCCCTCAGGTCCGGTGGACACACGCCTGGTCCATTCGACGACAGCTTTGTCTGCGCTTTGGAGGACGGCCATGTGCCAGGCGCGCAGGTTGTCGTGACAACGCAGCGAGACAAACAGATGCATTGACAACTCGCAGAGATAAAGATGAAAATTGGTGAAGACAGCTCGTGTTTCAAGAAAACATGAGCACGTCTTACAAAAACAATAAAAGTCTGAACCTTTGGAGACGGATTATGTGCCATATTTTAGAGGCAAGAAGAGTTACTGCAAGAAAAGTTAAAGTTTAAAGTAGGATATTATGGCGGTTGACAACATGGCTTTTCTTAACTTAACAGCGCCTCTAGAAATCAAGCAGAAACAACCATGTGTGTGTTGATCTTTCTGTGTGTTTACATAGTAAATCTATGTGCATTTATCTACCCGCGTCTATCTAACCACTTGTCTTTGAACCCCATTCACCTGAAGCAGCCGTACAAAGGAATGTGTTCGGCTGCGCTCCTCTCCAACCCTTGTGCATCTTTCAACCCTAAACTATGCCAGGATCTCGGAGAAACAGAGCATCCGTTGACAGCAGGCGCTCCTCCAAAGACATGCTTCTCATGCCCTGCAGAGGCCCCCTGTACAGGAGACTCCCGCCCCCCCCTCGTCAAGCCGCCCCTCCAACCCTTGCTCTCTCCTGCAATCAAAGACAGCTTCATTATCTGCTGACTAATTTTGTGCCTGCCCCCAAGACGACTCGCAGGTAATGGCGGTGCAGGTTCACCCTCCTCCCCTGTACCTCTCCAGATCAGCCATCCTAGAGACTTTGAGGCCACAAGGCTGCGCCCCGTCTCCTCCCCACCAACAAAGGGCTCTCTCAGGAGCCTGGGCCTGTGTTGCACCCCCCCCGCCCCTCCTCTACCCCCACCTGCATGGGGTGGAGAGGGAGGGATAAGGGAGGAGGTGAGGGGTGGTTGGGGGGTGAATCTTGAATCTCCACAGCAGGAGAGGAGCCAGCACTGGGACAGGCAGTGATACAACATTTGAATGCCCCGACCGGGGACACACCGTCGTGCCTCTCCAATTAAATTATCCAGTCCACAATGGCGAGGCCTAGAGAATTGACACCTCCATTGAGAGTGTGTCAGCAGCTTTGTGGGCACCGACAATTTCCATCTCTGCAGAAATAGATTTGCTCCCAAGGGGAGCAACAATAGCAGGGCAATCCTTCTAATGCTCGTTTTTTGGGAGGAAAATAGGGATGAGAGCTGGGGATTTGGAAGGTTTACTTACAGGGACCGAGGGAATTCTAGTTTGGAAGTGATAATATATCTGAAGTGTCTTTGACAAAAAGCAACGTGGGATGAATGTGTTGTTTTTCAGGTGAAAGCCAAAATCACCCTCAACATTTTCAGTCTAATCGAGTGCACTTTTTTTGTGGCTGAGTGATTTTAGCGTGTTTTCCAAAGGGCAGTGCTGGTGAAAGCCAGAATTCATGAACACACAAATTTGACAGAGCATACTTTTATTTCCCCCCAGAAGTTAATTTACTCATCTCTTGGACGTACTTTAAAAGTAGTAAGCAGTTTATTCTTCACAGAGACAGTTGCCGGTGCACCAAAGAAGACAAAAGAGTTCAGATGAGGAGTGGAAGAGGCTCGGTTCCAAAGATGCGAAAGCTTTTGGCACATTCATGATAAGTTCAAAGTAGGGCGAAGCAGGAAAGAGAGAAAGAAGGGAACGTCCTGTGACACGCCGGACACACCTTGGCCCTCTGAGCCATCAGGACACCCACATTCTGTGTAATAAAATGACGTTGACATGAGGTGTTGACAAAATGAGAAACCTGTCTGACACAAAACTGCTCAGCGGGCACACCACGCACACCTCTCCAGCTACAGATGTTGGCATCCACCAGTGCAAACGCACAGACTGCCAATTCCCTCAGGCAGAGTTTGGAAAACACAGAACCCGACACCTCTAAAGTGAGCAAAACCGACTGACACATCTGCATAGTTGTCATCTTTTCAACAGGGAGCAGTATATGAGCAACTGAGGTGACCGACAGGCTGACGATCGCATCTAGTTGTCTACCAACTGTCAATGCTTTGAACCATGACCACGAAGGTTTCTGTGATCTCATCCACGGAGTTTTAGATGCCTAAACTTCAACCCAAGAAGTGACACATGAAAATGCTCGTGAATCTTTTGTTGGAGCAATTTTGGAAGACGCTGGCAAACAAAGTTGCCCAACAAGAGCACTGCAACTTTGTTAGCGCTACCGCCACTTTTGCACGAGATTAAAGGACTAAAAATATAATCAGTGTGTTATTAACGTAACGTAAGAAATGGAGCCTAACTGATATATCAACCAAGTTTACATACATATAGTACAAGTACATAACCACAGCTAACTTGTTGAAGTAGTTGTGATTGAAAAGCATCATACAGGTTATGATCGAACCTAAACTCTACATCTTTGACATATCGCTGTCACCTCTCTTCTTCGTCTATCAATCTTCGGAGTCTTTCACCTCTGCTCACATAAAGACACAGTTGTTCTGTTTGACTCAGTCAATCCAAAGTGAATATGATGGACAAAGGTACACGGGATAATACGTCTGTCTTCCTTCTCAGCACTAAGTGGATGCTGCTGAAAAGGCGAGCCTTTATGTCTGACCCCAGGAGGTCAGACTGATACGAGATTGCGTGTGCATACGTGTATGTGTGTGTGTGTGTGTGTGTCGGGTGTCTCCATCATCTCACTGCTTTTCCTGACTACCGGGAGACATGGCTGTTTTTATGGCTTGTTTTCTTGCCTGACAGATAAAGCAGGAAAATCTCATAAATTAGCAGCTTGTTGATGTGATTTAAACTATCATGAATAATTGGATGAATGCAGTGTGACATTTGCAGCGGTTAATCACAGAAGAGAACAGAGAAGAACAAGGAAGATTTCGGGTCCCAAGATAATATTTTTACAGACCGGATTCCTCCACAGACGTCGACAAGCTTTTTCTTTTTTCTTTTATTGCATGAAAAGCAATTTGTTAACTATCTGCAGAGTGGAAACTATTAGCCAAATCAGTTATGTTAGTTATATGGTAATCAAAAAGTAATCTGAATAGACAAACTCATCTATCAGAATTATATTTGATCTAATTATTCTTGTTACAGCTCACATTTGATAAATAGATCAATTTATAGTTATAAAACCCGGGAACCGCTTCCCGGTGTACTCTGTTAAGAGAAACCTCTTAAAGCCCAGGGGACCTTCCTTTGTCCAATCAGAGACACCAGAGGGTCCAAGTCAAGAGATGAAAGAGCCAGAGGAAAGAAATGAAGAAAATAATTCTCCCCTTTTGTCTCAGTTTCTGGGTCAAGGCCTAATTGATTTCCTGATTAGTCGTCCATCAACCTAAATCACAACCTGCTTTCACACCTGCGATGGGAGTGTGATTTTATAGTTGAGGAATTCATTAACGTTGAGCGGCTTATTTATCTGTTTAACAAGTCTATTCCGGCAATTCTGAGGTCTCGAATTGAACGAAACGTGAAGCACAATGACGAGAAAAATATGTATAAAGTGAAAAATTAAAATTATGGAAATTACATTTCCTCTTAAAGTTAATTTTGACTGTTGTTTTCCCGTGAGGAGTTTGACATGCATGATTATTCATCTCTTGACAACAGCTCAATTAACACAATAATTTTGTTTTTCGTTTGTTATCATCAGGGGAAATATGCCATAACACAGGAACTTACACAGTGTAATACAAGCAGTGCTGAAAATATACATAGCCTGTTAGTGACATTCATGCATTTAATTTGTGGAATGAGGCTCGATCCTCATGTGATACATAGGCTTCGGCACTGCAATTATCTCCTCAAGAGCACAATGTAGGCATAATTTCCCCAGACTGCATAATTATCTTTGAGTAGGATGACAAACTCATCACAGAAGTTTGAGAAACAAGTGGTTTCACTTCGACCAAGTAGGCTTTGTTTCTGAATCAAGGAGAATCTATTTTTAACCCTTTTGTAACCGGGCGTCTTTATTTACAAATGCAGCCTGGCGGGCGGGAGAATGAGTTGCATCCATCCACACAGTCAGACTTCAAAGTTCGCCCAGAGTACAGTGATCCATACAGCACTGCGGGCCAGCTGGAGGTTAAAGCCTTGCTCGAGGATCTCTGATTCACCAACTAAGGCAGCAAATTGGTAACCTTCAAGGCACACACAGACGCTTGTTTTCTCTACAGCTGCCCTTTAAATCTTTTGTCTCCGGGGGATCAAAAACAGTCACATCTGCATTACTCTAATGAAGTTTGTCTGGTGGAAAAAATAATTTGTTCTCATCAGGCCAGAGAAAGGAGGGGGGGGAGGTGGACTTAACGGCTTCTGCAGAGTAAACATGGTGGTTTCAGCCTCGGTTTCAACAACACTCTGAATGTTTTCGTCTCAGTTCACAGCCAGGTTTTTGGTTAATCATGTCTGGATTGCAGTGACATGTGAGATGCTTTGTTGGCATAACTCGGGTTGTTCTTTCTTTTTAAATTCACTTCATGTACCAACAGGAGCCAGGAACGGCCCCAGCTATGACGTTGGACACTTAAGCTCACACCGGCCGATGCTCTTTTTTATTGCACCCGATGACAAAATAATCTCCTGTCAGGTTTGTCCCTGTCGGAAATAAAACGCAGCAGGTTGTCATATCCTGACACTTTGCTGGAAATGCATCAGATGTGAAAATAACACCACTTTCTCTTTTACAACTCTCAATGAAAACAACCATCGCTCCGTTTTAACACGAGAGCACTTCGCTCAACCATTGTGTTTAGTCTCATCAATCAGGCTGCGAATATAAAACACACTAAAGCTCTCGTCTCCTTGTATTAAACAAACATAGAGATATGTACATGTGAAGCTACTGGTGAGTAAATGGTTGGGAAGAAAGCTGCACACTATTATGTGAGTGACAAAGGTGTCTGGCTTTGTGTTTTTCTATGTCTGCAGCTTACAAGGCCATGCGAGGACCATCTATACAGCGCTCACCATGTAAAGAAATATTGTCTCATGTTTGGTCTCAGCTCAAGTCAATGCTTTTCCTTCAATTTGGCCATCATTAAGGGAGTATTTTGGTGCGCTCATGGTAACCTGATCCCGTTGACTGATGCTGATCGCTCCCCACAGGGCCCCTCTCTCGCTCTCTCTCTCTCTCCTTCAGCAGTCCAAGGCGAACACAGCTGCAATTATAATACTTAAAATAATTCCACAAAAGTGGAGCCATCATTGAATAATTCAGCCTTCTAGTCTTGTCAGGACTTTGCTGGACTTATGACATCATTCAAGCTGAATATCCTTTAGCAGATGTGTGAGCCAAAAAATACTCAAACGGGAATCGCATTCCCAGAACGTTTGAATGTTTTTTAAATGGAGTTTCAAACTGCCGTTTCCTAAAACCGCGCGTGAGCTCCAGAAAGTGTCTCGACTAACTGAAATCGGTGTTTGCAGCCCTGATCAGGCTTTGCAACAAAGCCCCAGAGTGGTCTGATTTGCACGGCTATGTAAACAAATCGTGTTTAATTTTACATGAGTATTTGCTTGGCGCCCGACACCCTAAGAGCACGGTCATATCATTAATAAGCCAGACTTGCTCATCAGACTGTAAATGGCTCACTTCATGTATAAAATATCAGAGGAATAGAGTGGCTCTGCATTTCTAAAGAGGCCTGAATGGACCGCTACATTCTTAGCTGGAATTTATGGAGCACGTCAACACCTGGACTTGGCGATGTTTACAGCGCCACTCCCGTGGCGTCTAATGGATGATGAAGGGCCAGTATGGACCAATTCTTTTGTTGATCCCTGGACAGTTCTGAGTTTAAAACTGTCTTTTGGGAATCTATCTGCTTCTCTGCACACAAGGCTGTTCACAGAGTTTATTAACCAGATCCTCCGCAGCCAAAATTTGGGTTGCAAAACAGTTGTTGTGTTCATGAGCCAGTACAGCCACACTCACTTTATAGCTAATAACGTTCTAAATTACGACGCAAAGGACATTACACACTAGTCTCCAATATTCCTGTCATCAACATGTCAGTACTGACAATCTGTCAAACCCACAGAAGGTCTGAGATGGTGTTATCTATCTATATGTGCAGCGTCCTTTTACTCCGAACATTTCAGGCCTAATTGTAGGACATGAAATGCATCGTTTTTAGACATCATCCACTCTTAGAATTCACTCCCTGCTTGTAGCACATACAATTATTATTCCAGACCACAGTTTTGACTGTCAAAAACCAGTCTCCCATGTCAAAAACTTGCACTTTAAGCCCACCATCCATCGACCGAACAGTTTCCTGTGAAGACAAAATAATGCTTTTTGTTGAATGGATGCTAACAGGTCTCTAAATGTCTTTAAGGTTAATGTATCATGCACACAGAGTTCCCAGAACATCCAAACATTAGTTGTGGAGAATCCTTTACATTGAAAAGTTTGCCAGTTAAACTACGGACAGAGACCCAAAAATGGATGGTGGGCATAAGAAAACTAGTGTTCAATAAGGCATGAGTCCCACAGTGATGCTGCATCGACCCAGCTGAGCTGAAAAAGTTTCAGAGGGTCTGTCTTTGTAAGGGATTTGTGCAGTATACACAGCTTGTCCAGACTTCCTGGCAGCTGATATTAACTATTAAGCATGGCAAGTATCAAGCCCACAAGTCGCAGAGGATATTGCAGCAAGTTATACGGTACATGTGTGTTTCTCTATTCCCTGGATCTTTTGCAGAGTGGATCGCACAAGCTTTTCCCCCCTCAGCACCCCATTTGTCTGCACTGCGGTGTGTAATTGTAAATAAAGAAGAAGCCACTCATGAATGCTCCCTCTGCATAGATGATGTCCTAATTGAGAGATGCAGTGAAATGGTTATAGGGTGTTTTCATTTCATGGTTCACTCCACACTCACCATGCGCTTGCACGCACACACACACACACACCCACACACACACACACACACAGACATCAAGCCTGTGGTTTGCATCATGAATAAATTGAATATCCTCTTAGTAAGCTACTAAATACATCTGCAGTGTCACGCTACAGTGGGTTGGGAGATGCCTGTTTTATACAGATTGTTGCTTTCCACCAACACATACAGTAAGAATATAAACATATTTAGGCTTTGAGATGTTACCACGATACACAGGCTTGTCGGATTGATGTGTTTTTATGGATTCAGTGCATGCACAGCGAGGAGACACAGCCGGAGTCCAAGTAACTTGCTGCTTGTATTTGGTTGAGTTTGATTTAATAAAAATGAACTTTGAACGCAGGATCTGGAGTGACTTAAACACTTTTCCACTTCAAATTATAAAAACATACATTTTTGTGCAGCTTCTGATGAACTGCACACAAATTCCTAAACTTCAGTCCACATACGAGGGATCTGACAGTCAGTTACACACACTTTTTTTGTGACTGACAACACAAAACGCTCTCTAAGCAAATGTTCCCAACTGCCAATCTGTGCAGGTTAAAACAAAACCCAATACTTATTGGCAAACACAAACATAACCCGGATGAATCAGTGTCACTGAGGCAAGGATTTTACACTAAACCGCAGGCACGCTACATGAACTGTTTCTCCTGTATCGCAGCAACAAATAAGGCTTTGCGCTAAAATATGCAGCCTTCGATATACACTACAGTAGAGAATGTCAAAGTCCTTCATGTTCAAAGCCGAGTACAAGGAGTGTGTTCAAAACAGGCTGGCATCTCCAGGTCTGCAAACTAGATGCTGATCAGCCGAGCGAAAAAGACACAAACACACCATTCTGAAGTTTCTGAATTTCCATGTAACCCCCCCTAAATCTGGAGGTTAATCTCATGAATATTTTAACAGACATCCATTAATTTGGTTGTTATAATGCCTTATGTATAACTTGCCTCACATAACCTCCTCTCCTGTTTCTGCCATACTTTACTGCATTTCCTTGAGTACTCCGACACCACTGGAGGAGAAATGCACTTAAACAGGAAGAATGGTAGTCGGAGTCCATTGGCTATGCAGCCTGGTCTGTACATCATTGGCCAGGAGTCTTACGAGAGTGCTCATTGTTCTCTGTATTAGTGCAATGTTCATTTTGGGTTTTCCAAGGACAACATCCTTTATGCATGATGGCCAAAACAGCAAATGAACTGCATGGGGCAAGAAACTTCCCTAACCAAGTTTTATGAGAACTTAGTACTATGTGAGTGTGTACATGGTTGATTTTATGTGTGCCTGCGTGTGTGTGTGTATTACAGTAGTCACTGCAGCACACAGCCAGAGGGCTCAGTGTTTGATCCCTGGTTGTAAAATGGATTATCTGGTGGCAGGAGGGTGAAAGGATAGCAGTGTGTTAGCTTTGAAAAAAGAGACACAAGCAAGTGCGGAGTGTGTGTGTGTGTGTGTGTGTGTGTGTGTGTGTGTGTGTGTGTGTGTGTGTGCATGTGCGCGTATGTGCATGTGATCTCAAGCAGCGGACAGCCCAGGGGACAGGGCGGCCCCTGAGAAAACGTGTCTTAAAAAGCTCTCTATGGCTCCAGCTAATGCTCACTTTGTCACCCAAACAGGGCGGGAAAGATAATCAATAGCCTTTGATAGCTACTATTAGGGTTTTAACAAGCTTTTCCTCACGCTGGGCTGCTCTACTGAGGAGAAACGAGGAGAGCCAAACAAGCCTTCATCATCCTGTCCCTTGCAACCTTCCTTTCAATGCACACCGCACGCTCTGTTTCATCTTGTGTTAGCACAAGGATTCCCAAACCTTTCATATCAGGGAGTGCCAAATAGATCAACACCGAGCAACGGATGCACTTGATTTGAGTTTTAGATCAAAATAGACATCCTGATATATATTTTTCGACTGATTCAAACTTATAGTTAGGCGTCGTACTCTTTAAAACTTCCTGATTTGGTTGGGAACATCTCGGGCAGCACAGGTGCACTGTATTTTCCATCTCAAAGAACAAGATTTACTCCCATACACACACTCACAGACATGCACAAACCACACAAGCACCAATTTCAGCCTCCCAATAGTAACCGATAGGGGAGCACCTATGCTAAACTAAATCTAATTTGCAGCATCTGCGTTTGTCACACCATTAGAATAATTGTTCCCTCCTCAGCTGTTTCCCTGCTGTTTTCTATCAATTTCCGCCCCTCAAAACCAAATGATCTGTTCATTTCAGAGCCTCGTGTGGGGTTTTTCTTTTTACTTTTCTTTTTTTTTTTTCACTAAATCTCAAGCCACTTCTCTCAAAATTAGCCCCTCACTTAGAACATATAATGCTAATGACCATAATTAACCCAAAATGGAACTTAAATAATTACGGACCACGAGGATTGCTCATTCAAGAGAACAGTAAATTAATCTTCCATTTCAGAGCCTGATCAAGGTGTATTGTGTTTTATCCCTGCGAACACTTAATCTTCATTTACTAACAAGCTGTATCAAGTGCAGCTGAGCGTCACTGTAGCCGCAGTCACCTTGACACAACGCAAACAGGTCGTAACCAAACCCATTAGGCGCTGCGGGGAGACTGAATGAATAATGCTTTCTTCTATTTTAACAAATACCATCAAGAGCCCCTTGAGCAAGGCCAAATATAAAACACTAGGGTTGAGTGTGTGTGTGTGTGCGTGTGTGTAAGCATTGTGTTGCTAATAAAGGAAATGGATGATCATGGTTTCCAGATTGTTTCCCTAAAAAAGTAACTTAACACAGCGCTGAAAAGCAGTATTTCACTGCCCCTGTTGGTCGAAAGTCTAAAGCATGTTCCACCTTTGACAACACCCAGTTGTGATTTTTTGATATATTGCTGTAACACCCAATCAGTAAGAGCATATAGATCACATACACAACCATATTTTTAAACTAGGAATTATGGGTACAGTACAAAATGGTGCATTCGACACCTGGCGATATTTTTATGAAGTGATTTTTGCAGGTGTGACACGGTGGTGCTGTTGCCTCATAGCAAGAAGCTGGTTCTGCTTTCTATACTTTCTGTGTGGAATTTGCACTCTGGCTTCATCCCACCGTCCAGAGTCATGCAAACACAGGTTAACTGGTGACCCATAGGTGTCTCTATGTGCCCTGTGATAAACTGGCGACATGTCCAAGGTGTACCCCCCCTCTCGCCCAAAGTCAGCTGGGATAGGCCTCAGGCCCCACCGTGACCCTGATGAGGATAAGCGGTTACAGATAATGGATGGATGGGGTGATTTTTGTTGGTAATTTACGACTGTGGAAACATTGTTTCCTGAACAGCTGCCCCATTTTTCTTCAACCACACCAATGACAGTCCAGCGTGTAATTTGTTCATCCACTAAAAAGTGTTGTAAAGGTTATCATTGACAAATGTTACGACTGATCTGAAGCTAATTTATCCATGGCATTGCCACTGTACTGCAAAATAACTTTCATAATTAAGGAAAATAAACTTCTACTCTTCTGTTCTGAATCCTAAAGCTTGTGAAATTTGTATTTAATGGGCTACAAGAACATACAAAGTCACTGTCTTTCTAAAATGTAACTTTCCCCGTAAAAATAGGCGTCGATTTCTCTATGAAAGCAGTTTTGTTTATAAATGACCTTGGTGAAGGCATGAAGAGGATTTAGTGTCACTGATGCTACCCCTCTTCTGGTATTATCCAGGGAGGAAGGCATGATGGGTAAGGGATGCGGTGGTGGTAACCCAGGTGTGGCCAATCTTCCCCTCCCAGCAAGATCCAATAAGAGCCATTAGAGAGGTCTGGTCTGGTTCATTTGAACGTCACAGTTAACAACCTTACACAGGGTGGGACAGTGTACAAGGAGCAACACTGTGAGCAGCGCAGAGCAACAGGCTTATTCATTCATTACACAGAGAGGCAACTTCTCTATTCGATTTCCATGTCCTCTGGCACAGGGAAGAGTTACCAGATTTATAGACTTGTTTCACTGATGTTTAGGTGTATTCACCATGTGGTGGTGTTACCTCAAACTACACCTCTTGCTGCTGAAACTCACAGCTGTTTTAGACGTGCTAGATGGTGGTGTAGCAGTGGACAACTGGGTGAGAGGAACCTGCTGAAAGGCTGGAGGGAAAACAGAGGCTGAGTAAATGAAATCTCATCCGTCTATCTACGTTCCTGGTTTCCTCTTTATCTCATCCTGCAAAGGAGGGAGGAGAGGGTGGATTTGTTTTGTTTTTTTTATGGGGTTTACAGTAATGCTTAGAGGGTGAAATTATTCCTGGAGCCCCGAGTTTAATTATTTCCTCTCGTATCAATACAGTCCACCGACGTAATTTCCGTGTTGATCTGATTAAAGAAATATTACATTCTGCCAGGGCACGGGCAAATTGACTTTGGTGGCAAGGTCTTGACAAGAACCAGACACGCAGCTTTATGCATCAGTAACGGCGTAACCATATTATCCATGCACTGCTTCCTTCAGTGAAAAGGAAGATGCAGGCTGTTTCCAATGAAGACAAAAGAGGAGAGGAAGGAAATTCAGGATGGAAGAGATGGTGTAGACGTGCAAGTATACACCTTCTCTGAGAATACTAATGCCTTGTCATCAGGACTCTGAAAGCATCAGCAACATCACGACTTACATTACACCCCAGAAACTTTTATAAACTCGACATTAGCACAGCCTAACATGGAGTACTTTGCCAGTACAGGGCTAAAATTTGAGCGATGAACAAAAGCAATATACTGGATCAATATTAGCCATTAACGTTGTCAGTAAACACTGTTATGGAGCATCGTCCCTGACCACAGCAACATAAAAAGTCTGATTTGTTGTGGTCCTTATTTATCCAATTTTCTCTCTACTTACATCCCTGCCTTTAATGTACTTTACTCATTTTGTTTTTATGGCTTCCAGAACAAAAAACTTTTTTAGCTTCCACGTTTAGATAAATGCTACATAAATCAACGTGTTTATTATCCCAAAGGTTATTGTTAGACAGGATTTTTACCGTTTTGTTAACCTGATCTGGATAAGAATGTCCTTAACTTGGGTGAGATAAGTATAAAGAAATACAAGATGATTAAAAGGAGAAATAACATAGCCTGACCAAGCAACTTTTTATAAAGATCCCTACATTGTTTTGTTTTTTTGATGACTGATATACCAAGGGAGCATCTTACAGTTGAATAATGAACTTACCAGTGCTCTTCTATGGACAAACTACTCAATGGTGACGCCTTAAATGATCCCAAACATATTTTGGCATTTCTATACTGCAATTTCTTGCTACACATATCAAAATATCTGCATTCATCAGCGGTTCAACAAAAGAATTAAGGGATCATTGATAGACATCTGTCTGTTTTTCAGTGGTCACATACCGAGAAGATCGGGAACCGCTGCCTTAATGTCAAAGTTTCATTTGTTTGATGAAACAGAGATGTTAAAAATGTTCTAGCTCTTAAAATGAGGATGACAGTCTCACTCTTATACTTCTTCTACATCTTATACATTTTCACAGTCTGACATAATACTGTTGTTAATGTCGTAATGTTCGTGTGTAATTTACATTTTTTCGTGCGTTCTCATTTCCTTGACCTACCCCATCTATTTCTACCTCAGTTAGTCTATTCCTACATTTCCCAGAGGACATTTCACAATCCCATGTGAAGGGGCATGAACTTGTTGCTTTCAATCAAATCTGGGCGTGGGAGAGCACAGAAATGGAACCAGCACACGTGCTTTTTTGTGAATATTTGGGGGGTTAGGGTTTAAAGACACCAGACTGGGTGCAGAGATTGGCATCTCTTGTTGTGTGACTGATTTCCGAAACCTTATGATTACAGTCGAGATTTTTCTGCTATCGAACATCCTGAAACATGAGGTCACACTCTGTAAGATAAGCATGTTCTCAACCAGAATAAGAAAAACACAGCAGCGAGTAGTGTTCACTGTTTTAGGGAGGATAATTCCTTTAATAGTAGCCAACAAGTGTGCTACTCCGTGCAAGTTGAAGAAACTGTGCTGAAAAATGAATACAAAGGGAAAATGAGTCAAACAGAGTGCAGGAATGTGAGTCAGCAATCGTGTAAAAGGAGAAGGAGAGCGAGAGAAAGAGCTAAGGGGAAAGGAGGGGGAAGACGGGGCAAAAGTGCAGCCATGTGCTGGGGTGTACACCTGTACCCAGAACAGGTGTTTTCCGCCCCACTTGCAGGCCCCCTGATTAGGAACCGCCACGCTTGCCTTACTCCGTCAAAGGCTAGCTTATCCCCCATCAGTGCAACTCAGGCTCTGGGTAAAATGATGGTTAATTAGCCAGCAGAAAGCCACAGGCTGGAGGTTGATGGAAGCAACCCCTTTTCCCAACCTTCCACCCTCTGTTATACACACAGGTCTGTGTATACTGTACACACAGAGACCAGTTAGGAAGCAGAACTAATTTAACCAGTTAAAGATGAACAAACATCAGTGTAAAAGAGTAGATTATATAATTTATTGTGTTGGTTTCTAAGCTTTAACTGCAGTTTTGGGACACATGAGACTGTGTTTTATTTCTTTTATCCTGTGCATGATTTTCAGAGTGGAACAAGTCCAATCCAGAACCCTTGAATAACAAACTACTGTCATAGATGGTTATTTTAGATGATAATCTCTTATAATCATAGCTATTCTTTGATTAGCTATTACAAAAATACCACGATGGCTGCAGCGGGGGATATTCGAGTGAAGGGATTAATCGAGCACACTGTATTTTATGCTGTATAACATGTCCTTTTCCTGGCTAATCTGCACATACATAGGGAAGCAATCAAAAGAGAGAGGGAGAAAGAGAGAGAGACCATAATTATGCGCAGCTGCAAAAGCGGGGGGCCATGGGAGGTTGCATTACCCAGCACTAAACACTTTCACCTGCACAGCTATGCTACCCAGCGTTAAACACTTTCACCTGGACGGAGCCACGTTTTCAAGTTTTAATCATATTTCCACCGGGGAGCTGAATTACTGAGTAGAAATGACTTTGTACTAGACTCACTGTACAATGGAGGTATGAAAGACAATTAGAGGGTAATGTTGAGGGGCAATTCTCAAAGAGCAACAGACTTAGAAATTAGTTCAATAACCTGTTTTTTAACCGTTCTCTGGCAACAATTGTCTTGCATTGCAAAAAAGAGACAATCCCGGTGCAATTTGAATACCATTGCCTGTTAGAGTTGTATGTAAATGTTGACAATAGGGATGTTTGGAATTGACATGTCGTCTTTTACATGAGCTCCAGCCGCTAACAAATCTCTGCAGGCTTGACCACACTCATTTGCAGAGCAGCAGAATGATATTTGCATGCACCAACTTTTTTGCATCTCATTGGTCCTCAACAGAGCAGCAAACATGGCAACTAACTGCAGCAATAAACATTTTTTATTTGCTTTATTTAACTACAAAAATGTTGCTAATACTGCAAATCAATACATTTATTGGTAATTTTTATGTCAGGTTTTGATATTTCGTGTTGGAGTGAAAATTGTGGCCCAACAGTGGAGCAAAGATAAGGTTCGGGTTCTGCAAAAAAATATTAGGATTCATCCTCTGGGATGTGTATGAACATGAATATCTGTAAACTCATAGAAGGAACAGTGTCGCTCAAGGGGAAATACTGGCCTGAAAATGGTCATCACGATGACCAGGACAATGATTATCCACTCCATAACAAACTGAGCGTCAGGCCTCGCTGCTGGCAGGTAGAAAAAAAAAAAAAAAATCACATGTATTTTAAGGCCACATACACCAAGTCATGCATGCTTCATTAAACTCTGATAGGTATTTTACTGTGTTGCCAGCAGTACAACACTGGAAGCAATATAAGGTTACAAACTTCTCACCTTGAGGCAAGACGTGTGTTGCTTTCATCTCTCTCCGCTGGTCATATCTCAGCCTGTCACTCATCCTTACCAAGTCCCAGCCAGTGTTTGTGGTGGCAGGATGCTAAGCAAGGTGGTCTTGATGTCCGTCCTTCCCTCCAGCTACCAGCAGAGTCCAGAGTCCAGTTTTGTTCCACGCCTGGTGCTGTGCATCGAGGCGAGCCACACACTACATCTTGTTGGTATTCTTTCATCTACCTTGTGGTCCAGGTTCTTTCCTTAACAGAGAGTTGTCAATCCACATCCACAAGAGTTAGGATCCCACATAACCTCGGTCAGGCTGCATCTGAGTATATCTCAAGTGACACAAGGCGCTGTCAAATGAGCTCCCATCCAGGCTGGGTATACAGGGCTCCGGTATCCCTCAGTGTCGGGGGGTGAGGTTCCTCTTTCTCGTATGCATCTAATAGTCTGGCCCCCACACACCAACGGGACCAACCAGAAGGGCATGCAAACCTATCCACCCAGGAGAGGTTAGGGATTCTTGGAAGGGTTAGGTGGCAGTTCTCCATTATAAGTATTGGTGGTGACTCTGAGATGGCGATTGTAAAAGTGGGAAATCCTCGTACGGGATTTCTTCCTGAAAGAAAAGAAAATCGTTCACAATTTTTCTTCCAGATTTAACTTGGATGTTGCCTAACTCTTTTACTCCATTGTTGTTGCTTAGTTATCTTTTACTGTGGCCACTAGATATAACTCCAAGCCCAAAACAAAAGGTAAACCCCAAAATATACAACAGAAAAGCCTTTGTCTAGCCAATGGGGGGCTTTAGGCTTGTACACACAGTCAGAACAAAGAACATTGGAAACATGTTTCCAGCTTTAAAATGTAGACGATCTTGCATCCAGCATGGCCCGTGATGCTAAAAATTTGAATTTTTATTACCAAGACGACAAGAGCAGTGTATTACAGATGGCTAGCGGACAAAGACGTCTCAGCGTTCATAATTTGAGAGAAAGGTAGTACAGAGGGATACTATCTATGTTCAGGAGGGGGGAAGGTGGTGAGTGTCAGACTGTACGGGGGAATTTGGGTTTTGGCATGCATCACTCTCTGCGGAGCTGCTGGTGCTCACACATCAGAGCTCCACTTCCTCCAGGCACACCATGCAATACACAGAGGTGATAGAAATACATGTATACAGACAAATACACACATTCGCAGGCTTGTAACTGTACGTGGATAACACACACACACACGGATATGCACGCTCACACACTTACTTTACTGTACATACACGTGTTCCCTGCAGCCATAAGCACTGCTCTACAACCTAATTAAGAGAACAATTAAGTGTGAGACGATGAGGATTGAAAATGAGGGTCCTTCAGTGTGTGTGTGTGTGTGTGTGTGTGTGTAAAATCATCAAGATCATATAGTATCTTACTAAAGAATAGAGCCTGTTGCCAGAATGGCGTTTGGCCCCTGAGGCTCGGGTCTAAGTTCTTATAAATCGAGGCTTAAAACTTTTCTTGTTTGTACATTTTATTAAATTAAATTCAGGACTCATCTTCAGCTGCACTGCTGAACTTATTTTTATTCTCTTTGACATTTTACTCTTTTTAAATCTAATTTATGTGTATAAATATACTTACATTTATTTATATTTTGTCTTCATGCTTTTGCTGCATACTTCATGAAAGCACTTTGAATTGCCTTACATATAACTTACTTTGCTCCAATCACCAGTTTAAAAGGACCAGTGTGTAGTATTTAGTGGCATCCAGAGGTGTAGTTGCAACCACCTCACTTCACCCTCTTCTTCCAAGCACAAGGGGAAAACTATGGTGGCCATGAAAGCCACAGAAAAACACAAACTGCTTTATCTAGAGCCAGTATTTGGCACTGCTGTGTTTTTAGTACTTTTTTCAACACCAGTCTTCATCCAGGACCCCCCAATTTATTTATTTATGAGTATTTTGTTATCCACCTTGTATTTTCTGAGCCGCTGTAAAAAATGGATTTCCCCAGTGTGAGATCAATAAAGTCTATCTTATCTTTATTTGGTTTGTCCATTCTGGGCTAAAAATTGTTCTTCTTGCGACTCCATGGAAGATGACTAATGAGTACATAATTATGCGTATTATATTCCATTTCTGCCATATTTTGTAAATAGAGTGCACAGCATCTCATAAATATATTTGAATACTTCAAAAACAATGTATTTAAATGAGACAAATGAGTATGTCTACAAGTTACAGTCACAAATTGTACAAATAAATATGAAACAACTTGTCTTGCACATCCTGCCACATTCAAACCGCTTTTCATTACTTTCCTAATGCCTGACATCATATCGCTATGAATACCATAGAGAAAGTCCTCATAACTCCAAGTTCTGGTTTTCATACTGAGTCTCAAACTGAGAGTTTGTGTGGTCGGTTCTAGTTTAGGGAACTTTCATGAGCCTACCGTAGGGTCCTGTCAAAACAATTCAAACTTATCATAAACTCATGCTGAAAGGCGTCGTTTTCTGACGTTTGAGCATACATGATGTTCATCTGACAGTACTGATATTCCATCTGAGCTTATACCATAGCGTAGGTCTGCGCTGGCAGCACAAACAGGCTTCTGCAGCCAGGACGCCAAGAAGCAGGGAAATATTAAACAAAGGAGAGGAGAGCAGACGCTGAAAAATACCTGCTGGCCCAATACTGAGGCTCCATATGCCCAGCTCTACCCTGACTGCTGGCTGACTGCTGGCTGGCCAGCCTGTATGCCCACTCTCTCCCCAGCCTGAACACACACCTACACACACACAAAAAACACAGATAGACACAGACGCAGACACACACACATGCAACACACGCTTCACTGGGGACAAGCCAGCAAGAGTAATCCTGGCCTACTTTTCTGCCCGGAGCGTACTGCGGCACCATCTACACACACTACCACTACAGAGGAGGGAAAGGAGGTGCAGGGGGTGGATGAAGAATTAGAGGAGATGGAGGGGAAGTTAGGAAAGGGGTGGAGGTGGGGTGAAGGAAGATAGAGGGAGCGGTTAAAAAAGTGGAAAGAGTGATGGAAAGGAAAAGAATGACCAGGCAGGGACCGTCTGAATCTCAGTTTAGGGGGGGTGTGTGCAATTAAAGAGGATGAGATAATGACTGAAAGTACAAGAAACGGAGGGATGTGGAAGGGAAGGAAGTCAAGTTGTATGACACAAAGAGGGAAAAATGAGAAAAGGAGATAGAAGGAATGAGAGAAAGCGACAGAAACCGTGTTGGAGAGAGTCAGTGAATCCTAATAGAAACCAGTGCAACAGCGGAGTCTCCTGCCAAACGAAAGACGGGGTGGGTGTGTGGGTGGGAGGGGGTGTTGGCTGCTCTTTTCCAAATAAGCGCATTAGTTAGTGCCACTTCCTCTTGCCGGGAGTTCCTGCTGCATATTCTGAGAAGCCCCAAACCGCACCGGGGAATATTTTTACTCTGCTCCCATTGACAGGATGAAAAATGATACCTGGAATATGTAAATAAATGATTACATCACACACGACTGGCATGAGCACACACATGCCTTTTACTTATTAGCTCAGAACATGTATTAAGACAGAAAATAATAAAAGAGTCATGTTTATTTATGCGCATGCAGGATATACTGTGTGTTTGTAAATAAACTTAATTTATATATTCATGCACTCTGGTGATTCATTCATTCCCTTCAGGGGGTATGGCATAGTTGTTGTTTGCTTTGACTCACAGTGTAATTACCGTGTGTATCCAGAGACTGTACAAAATAATTCTATGAATCATGTTTCCATACATCTGCGGTCTAGAAGTTTCCTGAATCCCAATTAGTTGCCATGGCAAGTAGCATGCTATTACAGGCAATGAGAAAATATGTTTGATGTAGTAAATTAACAGATTTGTCTTGAAACATAATCATTATTAGTCAATAGATCAAGGACAAAGGAGGAGAGAGTACATTTTATTGCTCTGAAATATCACGTATCTGTTCTGGAAGAAAACAAACACATTAATTAAATTAGAATAAAATTAAGTAAAGGAAGTAATTGGTGACAATTAATGAAGTCATAAAGTTATCCAGCTATTTACACAAATTAATGCAATACGTTAATTTTATAATCTTTTCAATGCTGAGATATTTCACATCTGTAAAACCGCAGAACACATCAGGTTGGCCTTTTTGTTCCTGAACGCCGACATAAGAGAGGTTTAGTTGTGATTTGTGTAACTTTTTTCTTCTTTAAAAGACACAAATGCTACAGAACTAACTGTATACTGTGGGACAAAAATACTGGAATACCACAAATTGTAATGCACCACAAACTATGGCCTCGACTTCAGAAGAAATGCACACAAATCTAAAAGAAACTACAACAATCACAAAACAAGAATGTCAGTGACAATTCTGTGAAACTCTACGGTTTTTACATTCAATCCCAGCCAATTTGCAAATTCTTGTATTGTACAGTATCTGTGTGTGACACCATAGTGTGTCTAAGGTTTGGGGAAATATGATAACTATGGTGTAACTAAGGTATGGTTAGGATTGGGCAACTAAAAATACCTGGCTAGGTTTAGGGAAAGATTGTAAATATGGATAATAAAAACAGGTGAATGTTGACTGCAGGTCTGTAACAGGACATAAACTCTAGCCATACTACTTTGTGCATTGGTATGGGATGTGGCCACTGGACCACATTAATTGTGAGTTGCGTCTGATATGGAAGTAATTCCTTTAGATGGGATGAAATTCTGTTATATTTTCAGGCATTTCTGTTATTTCGTCTAGCCCATTCATATTTACATTCTTAGCTTTCTTTGTGAATAAAGTCAGATCACAAAAGTACAGTTAATTATCTGCATCCTTCTTCTGTTCCTACAGTACAGAGGCGATATAATGAGGACCTGGGCTGCATGAATCACTGATACTGCACTCTTAAACTAGACAGAGGTGCCTGATTACATTTTTGCCAGCAGGGAGCAAGAAAATGTTCTGAGCAACCCCAAGGCCTTTCTGCCTTGAAGAAAGAGGAAAAATATGGATCGCAGGAGAAGGGGGAAGGGTATTTAAAGGGTCAGGTCAAATATACACACTGCCTCCATACACACAGACACACACACACACACCAGCACACACAGTCGTCCCATTGCTCCCATCGCTCTCACTGATGAAAGGTGTGTCTCTGCTCATGGGTCGTTTGTCGCGGGCATCTCCACGGACGGCTCATTGGAGAGTGCAAGGACCCCTTCATCTTTCACCATGACAGGTCTCGGACACTGGGCCCCCGTGACAGACGACCAATAATTCACTGGAGGGGGGAGTGGAGCTAATGGCCTTGACTCCAGGCCTCGGTAATGATCACGTCCAGATTTCCAGTGTCACACATTGATGTCGGACCCCACCCACAAAAGCAGGCTGTTGTCACCGTGTGTGGATGAGACAGCGGACAACCTCATGCACTCATCCCATACGCAACAACGCAGATTCAAAGCTGGGGGAGTAGGGTAAAAATATGGCGGTGGACTAATTTCTCAGTTGCATAGTGTTGTCAATATATTGAAACAGCCCGTCGTGCCATCCACCACTGACATGACGGAGATTCCTCCCTAATCACTGGACATAAAATCCTCTGAGCTTCATTAATTCTTCACTCTCAGGTTCAGGTCCAGCATGTTATACCAGATGTGCCACAGCTCCGTCACATCTCTATCAAGCTTCCAAGGTCCGCTGGAAGTGTTTCAGTAACGGAGTCTGGTCTTCTGCAGCCGCACTTCAAAGATTGTTTAAAAGCTATTTTGCTGACATTTGTTTGTCTTTTACAAGCGTATTGAATACGTTTGCAGTTCGTTTATGATCGATGCAGGAACAGACACTTTGTGGCTGGATTCTATCTGTTTCAAACTGCACCACACCATCTCACCTCATCTTTATTTTGCATCTGTTGTTCCTGAGTCATACAACAACAGAAGGAAAACCATAGCATTCCCTTTTCCTAAAGCACATAATTTGGAGACAATAAAAGACGGAGATATGCATGCATATAAATCCTTGACAAATATAGGCATTTATATACATTCGAAAGTGAATTTTACACTTCAGACACGTGAGCTTCCTGAGCAAAAATAGTCCTGGTGCGTAAGAACTGCAGGACCGGACAAAAGAGTTGTCTGTGAGCTGCCAGTGAGATTGTCCAGGGGACACTAGCGGATACAGAGCCGTTAACCAACATAAAAGAATGTCTGCAGTCTGAATTTCATTGGAGATTTTTAGTAACACATGATGGTAAAACTGCTGCTTCAAAAGGTTTTCCACTCGCTGACATGTTGCCTTCTTTGGCATGAAATGGGGAAAAATTAACAATGTCGAATATCAGCATGAAATGACCGCTAATTATAAAAAGATTCCCTTGTGTGCGCCAAGACCATTGCTCTGCAGCTGGATGTGACCGTTGACCCTTTCAGCGCTCGGTGCTTTGGCGTTTCTGAGCTGCACTTTCGCAGCAGTGAGGATGATTTTCAGTTTGAGTTTCTATAGATAAACAGTATTTCAGCAGGGAAAGATACAAGCTTGAGTGATAATAGCAAAATTTGTTCAATCAACAGAGGAAACGAAATGACATTTAAAGTGTCTGATAATAATTTGTATATAATTTTGGCGTTTCTTTGGCAGGATGTGGTCACTTAAGACTTTATAAGTTTTGTCTGAGCTGTCAAGCATAAAATAGTAGGAGGTGATCACTGTAGGCAGGAAGAGACTTACTACATTCCAAAAACACTCATTTGTACTTCATGTAAAGAAAAGCAGGTCTGTTTATATGATTCCCGCAGGCTCCTGCAGGTATCGAGCAGAGCTTGATATAAGGTGCATGGTAAACTTAATTATTCCTGCAGGTAAAACGAGAAATAAAGATACCGCAATAACACAGTAATCTGATCTCTAAAAGCACTCACTTGCATGCAATTGTCCCCTATACACTCATCTACGAATGTGTTCAGCACACCTCCTATAAGCAGATGAAACGACTACATACATCAGAGAAAAGAGCAATACCGAGTTCATGTGGATCAACAGATAAATGTACATACAGCAGCATGTTCTTGCACATGTTGTGGTTTTGAATCCAGACTATAAATTATCTCTCTACACATTTCCCTGCCATTCTGCTCTTCTTCATGAAGCAGGAACCCTTTAAAAATCATCTTTAAGGAAGTGTTTTGAAGTGACTTTGAGTGTTGAAATGAAATTCAACAGGATGTTCCTTCCCCCGTCCTTTCGTATCCATCTACATGCTCTCCACGGGTGAAAAGATCTAACGACTCCCCACAGTTGTCTGCACTCGGGAAGTTTGACGTGCCTTGTCTTCACATGTAACTGTATCCCTTCAAGCGATGAGGGCCTTACCCCAGCAGCTTCTCATCACTCGGTGGAGAAGACGCTAACTATGATTAGTAATAGCGCCACTGATTTTCACTGAGTACCGTACCGCTTGCTCCAATCCTCCACGCTCAACTAAAACATGTCAGAGATATTAGAGCGCCGCTACTTTCTTTCTTTCGTTCTTTTTTTTTTTTTTTTTTTTTTTTTTTTTAAGGGCACATTTCACATTCAGCGAGAGAGATCAGGATCTATTAGGGTGTTCGTGATTGCACAGAGTATGAGTGCTGACAAGAAAGTGAGGGCTCCCTGTGCCAGACAGCGTGGGATTTGGTCTCTCACAATTTAACTACAGAGACAAGTTCAGAGGAAATAATATCATATTGACCTCATGAAAAACTGAGCAGTTAAGTACTTTTGTCTCTCCAAAGCCCACAGAGACTCACCTCGTGGTATCAACCCACACATGTTCAATCTCCAGAAATAATCACCCAATACTAATCACAGAATCACATAGGCAAAGGATGTAATTATGATTTTTTTTCCTTTTCTACAACTGTAAAACCTTAAGGGGTGTGACACAATAACCTTCCATATGCCGAACGCCTCATTTGGAATTGAAAATGAGATGGGACATTTATAAAAAGATGAATAAGTAGAGGTGGGGAGGGGTTTGCGGGGGCCATGAAAACTGAACTCTTGCTTATGAATATGCATATTCATATTTGGACCATGGTCGGTGTGAAAGACAATGGGGACTGCGAAGTTTGCTGGCCCCTCTGAGTGTATTCAGCCCCGTCCCATACAAAGACACAAATTTTCCGCTGAGGCCTAGTCAGTGATGGCGTGGAGGGAAGCTCGAGCACCCCTGAGCGTCCCTGAATCAGACAGACAGGAAGTGGTCCTGCGAGAACCCCCGTCCCCACGGCGATTCCCATGAATTCCCACAATTCCACTGGCCCGTTGGTTGGTTACTTATTCAGCGATGCGCCACCGTGCTCCCCGTGAACGCAGTTATAAAGGGACAAGAGGGGGTCGAAGAGCGAGATGGAGAGGGACGGAAAAAAATCATATTTCATTCACCGTCACAACATGACCCAGATAACTGTAGATTGCCCTTTTTAGTCAGGACAAAATTGCCTTTGTGTCCGAAGTTACAAGAGCGAAAGAGAAACAAAAAGGCAAACGAAAAGGGGGTGCTTCAAAGGTTAATCCGTTACAAGCAAGATCAGAGCGTCCCTTCTTTGAGGAACAGAAGAAAATCTATCTCTTTTTCTCTTTCCCTCCTTTCTCTTTTATGTCTGGCCATAAAGAGCGGGTTTTATGTACACTCGAATGGCTGAGTCTCACAGAACATGCATGCGAATGAGAGGGAACCACAGGGGACCGATATATCTTTACAAACATATATGCACATAGAGTGAGAGAGAGAGAGAGAGAGAGAGAGAGAGAGAGAGAGAGAGAGAGAGAGAGAGAGAGAGAGAGAGAGAGAGAGAGAGAGAGAGAGAGAGAGAGAGAGAAGAAAGTAAGCGAGCAAGAAGTAAAAGGGGAAAGATGCAGAAATGGATAAGGGAGGGTTGAAAGAAGGTTATGGTGGAGAGAGGAAGAGGCAGAGAGAAAGAGAGAGACAGTCTGGAGGAAAAAAAAAGTGGAAGAAAAGCAGTCTGGTGCTTTAATCGCAAAATCAGAGCTGAAGGAGCGAGGCAGGCATGCAGTCATCATAACGGATCCCATCTGAGAATGCTATTACAGGCCTGGCTCTGGTTGTGGCTAACGCTACTGGGCTTACAGCACCAGCACTGAGGCTTTCTACTTCAGCCATGACCTGCCTTTAGTACCTGCTAAAAAGAAACTGTGCCTGGTTAATATCAGAGCATTCATCGATTCCCAGGCTGCAAATGGTGTAGTACTGCAACTAAAACTGCTGCCTTAAAACAGTAGGTGTGAATCGTTTCCCTTTGCTCACCTCAGCTGAACACTTTTAAACACTTTCATTCAGAAAATAACACAGATATTTCTGACATTTTAGTTCAACACAAATAATTTAACGCCAACAGAAGATTCACCAATGCAGGTGACAAATGAACAGCACTACCTCTGTCTCCCCTGACTTTCTGAAACTGTGCTATAATTTAAATCAGGAAAACAACCCTGGACAGAGCAGGGAATTCAAAATTTATGTCTGAGCAACTCTGAGCTGCTGAAAGACTATAGTTTGTTTCATTAATGCTTTGTTGCACATTGTAAACCTCATTATACTGGCTTGTTGCTTTTGTCTGTACATTCCTGAAGCTTGTTTTACTGTTTGCATACTGTAAATACATGCTATAATGTCCAAAAAAAAATAAAATTGGCTTAATTTTATACAAGAATATAACACAGCAATAACTCCAATCTCTAAAAATTCCCAAACATGGATTCCACGCTCGAGTTGTGAACATTCTGCAACCAAAATGCTTTTATATATAAAAAAGAGCATCCCCATCACATATTTACTTTATAAGTCTGTTGAGCACACGCCAAATTACCTGCAGGACTGGGGGATGGAGTGATGGATAGAGGGAGAAGGAAGGTAGTAAGAGGGGAGGGGGAGGAAGGAGAAATGCTAGAGGGAAGCAGGAGTCTGGAGTTAAATATTAATCCGTGGTGATTCATCTGCTGTGGAAGCCTCCAGGCTCCTTCTGCATACCGCCAGCTGTTGGCCCCTGTCTCTTGGCCCTGGACCTGGATGTGAAAGGCTGGGTTGCTGCCCAGAGTGCCCAGGCATGAGCTTCCTTGGCTGGGGGAAAAGCAACACAGGCCAGGGCAGGTGGTGAACCTGGCCGGGATGACAGTGTGCAAAAGTGTGCTTGCGTGTGTGTGTGTGTGTGTGTGTGTGTGTGTGTGTGTGTGTGTGTGTGTGTGTGTGTGTGTGTGTGATATGGGGTGTTACACATACTGTATAACCACAACTCTAGGGTCTAACAGTCTTGAGCTGGAGTCACCACACTATGTCACACCCACGGAGGGCAATGAGGCTTGACTTTGTCAGGTTGTGAGGCACGGAGATGCTGTGGGGGTTCAAGGATGGAGGAGTGGGTGGAGGGGAGGGCAAACTGAGTGAAGTGCATGTTGAGCTTTGCATAAATATCCGTTATGATGTGAAATAATATCCCTTTAGCTACACTGAATTTCTGACTGAGCCTCAGCCTATGCTCAATTCATTCATTGATTCATTCATTCATCTTCCATAGCCGCTTATTCTTATCAGGGTTGTGGGAGCTAGAACAGATCCACTGACATTGGGCAAAAAGCGTATACACTCTGGACAAGTCGCCAGTTCATCACAGAGCCGACACACTCACATTCACACCTACGGGCAAGAGTCACCAATTAACCTATAAACCTACATGTCTTTGGACTGTGGGAGGAAGCCGATGTACCCGGAGAGAACATGCAAAACTCCACACCCCACCGGCGGGTTTGAATCCAGAACATTTGACGTTTCATAGCAGTAACAAAGCAGAAGAAATCTGTAAACAAGTGCTATTGACTAAAAAGACACCTGCAGAACATCTTCTTACTTTACAGAAAATCCAAGGAAAATCATCGTGCTACCCGCTCTATTTGACTGACAAGCCAAAAGACCAAAGCAACAACCACTAAGAACTATAGATGTCACAAAATCTGTAACATGACTTGATATTTTCATACATGTAACTGAATGCACCGGGTCAACAGCAGTTACAGTAATCATATGCAGTATGGAACTTAATACAGCAGATCAAATGTAATGCAGCACATGTGCATTTGAAACCTGGCTTTCATATTCACGCGCATTCACTTCATCTTCATACATGTGACCTGGCGTGTCAGAAGGAGGCAGCCAGACGGTCACACACAGCTGCTGCTTTGGCTGTCACTCAAAAGCTAATGTACCTTGGGTGATTCCTCTACACACCAAGAAAGTCGAGGGTAGGAGGAAGCAAGAAGGGTGTTCCAGGTGCCGGTAAAGACGAACCAAGGTTGAATAAAGCACAGAAAAGTCTCATTGAGTGTTAACCGAGTACTGTGATTAGAGTTAAGAGGTGACACCGGCTTTGTCTGAAAGGTTTTTTACAACGTTGACTAAACGTTGGGAGGACAACAGAACTAAGCAACAGAGCCCAGGTTATTGGAGTTGAAAGAAAACCAACTACTACTACTAACTACTACAGATTAATTTCTTCAAGAAGGGTTAAATCTGGGGCAACTGGACTTGTAGATCCGTGAATTCACTGACAGATCAATGATTCCCATTTACAAACACATATTATAAGGGGTTAAATTAATGGGGGGAAGGAAGCCACTGAAGGAAGTCATTGTTGTGACGATGCATTACTCTGAATTGCCCCAAAGATGTCCCATTGGACCAAAAGTTCACTTGCTCATTATTCTAAGAATAGAGACTCTGGTATCACCAACTTAACTGACATAACTGATGCACTCTTTTCCAAACGCATTCAAGTGGTTTAGGTATTGTTACCATGATGACAAAGGTCCTTTCCTGCACTCTCAAATACAACTAAAGCTGCAGGTAGAGGTGTGTGTTTTTGGAACACTTGAATGGGTTTCTACGTGATCAAGCACTTCAGAGCTTTGAAAACTTTCCTTGGTGGTATTCGTGTGACGCTCATGTAAGATTTGAGAGAGAAACTACAAAGTTCACACCATCCATCAGCTCATTGTTTCGTCTTCCAGGTTTTATTTCACACAAAGGTTGCTTGTATTGTAATTTTAAGTAAACAAAATCGCCTTTATACCTTTATACAGCCATGGAAGTACATAATGAATGTGGGATCACAATAGAAAAAGATTATGCAATCACAATCCTTTCTCACAGAACAATAACGTAGCTCGATGCTGTGCGTTAGGATCTTTGCAAATTGTTGCCACTCATGTTCGAGTACAGGAAAAGGAGAGAACAGCAGGATGCAGTCGGGCCTGTGATGAAGATACTCACAGGGTAGACTGTAACTACAAAGAAACAAGAATCAAAAAGAGGTGCTTCTCGCTGTTTCTCGGCAGGTGTCCCCAGAGCTCGCTGAGCCTCGCCTCAAACTACGCTGTTTGACTTGTTTCAGTGCTCACTTTAAACCAGAGAAGAAAGAGGAGGGATGTGTTTGCGCCAAATGAAAAAGAGAAATCTTCCTCAACCGCTACAGGAGCCAACAGAGCACCAAAAGGCTTGAGGAGTCTCAGTTTCCCCCCCCTTCCCCTGTTTCTTCCCCTATAAAGAGGTTCACTCCGAGATGACTCATTCTCCATCTCAAAGCATGAGAGAGGTAAAAATAGCTTTACAAAATACTGTAACTGCCGACATGAAAGTGAAACTCTGAGGAGTATGAGTCAACATTCGCAATCTTTATCTAAAGAACACATTTTTTCAAGATCAAACTGCCTGAATTTTTTGAAATACAGTCATAAATTTTAAAAACGGCTGTGGTAGCTTACTGGAATTTCTTGTGTCACGTCATCTGTAGGTCTAACCGATACATCTCCGTGCCCAGATTGAAGGCATTTTGATATTTCTTAAGTAGAGACTGCTGGGAGAAAAGTTCTTACTGTACATTTTTTCCTGCAGTTGCTTTGCAACAGCTTGTTAGCACTCAGAATTCCTCACTGAAACCAAGGAACACAGCTGAGCCCATTAACACCCTCCATCCTCTCTGTCCATGTTTGACATCACACGGCTCTCTTCTGAATACATTACATCTTCAAAACCACTCGTTCACACTGTGTGTCCATGTATAATGCCCACCCACTCTCACCGTACCATTTCACAGGGCAAAAGGGCTACTGAGGAGCAGGGTTACTACAGCGTCTTTGGGAAGGAGAGAAAAAATTTGAGAGGAGAAGAAAGAGAAAACGCTGGGTCATGAATTATAGAGCAGATCACTTTCGTCTGGGTCCAGGGAGAGAGGGAGAGACCACGAGAGAGAGAGAGATTCACCCCTTATTCTTCCATGCCCTGTCTGGTACGTGGGAAGCCACTGGGGAGAGCGATTTATGGCCAATTGAAGCAGCAGCAACATCCCTCGGAAGGCAACGAGTGGATCCATAGCAACGATCCTAGCGGGGCATATTAATCCCCTGCTTTATGTAGTGCTAAGTGTACAATAGTAATCAGGATTGGAGTAGGCCCCACTGATCATTAAGGGAAAAGGCTATATAAAGAATTCATAATGGGATTAGCCCACGGCGAATGGAGAAAGAGAGAGAGACAAGAGGGTGTGTGGGTAGATGTCTGGAGGATGAGGACAGGGAGAAATGGGCAGAGGCAGGGCGGGTGGATGGATGGATGGATGGAGGGAGGGAGGGAGGGAGGGAGGGGTGGCACGATGCTGGAATTAAATCACCCATCAAATTGCATGGAGGAATTTTAATTTACAGGTTAATGTCGTATTGTGTGACTAATCACAGCCAACCGTTTCGATGAACCAGTGGAAAATCGGGCGGAATCAGAGGCTGCTGCAACAAATTGGAAATGCAGTGTGCAGTCGTTTCTGGTTAAAATACTAGTGTTGAGAAAGAATGTGTGCTGATGTTCACAGGGATCTTACATACCGTGGTATCCATTCAAAGCTGATATCAGAGCTGAACAAGCTAAGCAAAAGTAGTCCGATTACCTAATTCACAGTAAGAGACTTCCTTCCCCTACAGTGTAAAACTGTAGCGGTATTTACTCTCCGATGCTCCTAAAAATGTCCCAGTGTAATCAAACCAGCTTTAACCTACTTTTTCAGGTGGCTGTTATGTGACGGCTGTATTTTCAAAGTGACAGTTGGCCTTCTTCACAATCAAAATTACTGAAACAAACAGTTAAGACCGCCACTTTCACAACATTTTTCTCCCAAACAGGCGTTTCCTTGCGAGGTTTCCATTGATTCTGTACCTGTTACATCTAACAACAGCTGCACACCAAAGTAAGGCCTTATTTACAGCGAGGATTTTCCTGTTCCGTGTTTGGTTGTATCCAGTAGCGTACATAGAAAAATCACACTACACTAGATGCCAGTAGATGCTTGCCAGAATGCCGAGGTAGTCCGGGCACGTCCAACGGGTAAGGACACCCCAGGGCAGACCCAGAACATGCTGAAGGGGTTGACATATTTCGGCCAGCGTGGGAACGCCTCAGGATCCCCCAGGAGCAGCTGGATGTGGCGGGGAAAAAAGGATACCTGGACTATTGTGCTTTGTGTGCTGCCATCGAAAACTGAACCAGGTGAGCATCTAAAATGGATGGACGGTTGGATTTAAACTTTTAAGGGACGTAAGGACTGTTTGATTTATCATAAATCCCAAGATGATTTGAATAATCAAACCACTATCTTTGTACCAATGCTGAATTGGCTTTATAGGATAATGACCGACCTTATTTAGGATACACTAATTGCAATTTTCATTCAAGATAATGTGCAGTTTATACTGTAGTTACACAACACACAGACTATGTTAGATGAGGATACACAGCTTTATCCAAAGCCAATTATTCTCATTAAACAGGCTTATACATGATTTTAAAACCGTTTTTCAGATTACACCAATGACTGACTCCAAATATGCCTAACCAGTGCGCTTTTATCATCCTAAATAGTTCAATACCTTCCATTTTATGGTGGTTCGGGTGTGGCTCGGTTCACTTGTGCTAAAAACAGAGCAGTCACATACAAAAAGCACCTTGACCCCCCGTTACCTGGCCACCAGCAGTCAGAAAGTAAGTTCAGCTGAAGCCTTTCCGGTACTAATTCTATCTGGGGCCTTGGCTCAGCTTGCTTTGGGTAGCTCCTTCATCACTGCGGCAGACCGGGGGGAGGACTTTATTACAGCCACAGCTCGTTAGCTTGAGTGGTCTTAATGAAGCAGCGTGGCGATCAGACAGAAATCATGCTGCTGAGGCCCTGCGTCATTACACCGGCCTTTAATTACGTTGATATATGGCTGGGACGGGTCTAGATACCACAGAAATTCACCAAGCCTTACCAGACTTCAGTCTGTAGTATTTCTCAGTCTCAGATACATATTCACAAGGCAGATAACAGTATTTTTATACTGGAACTGTTAATAGCCATTATGTTGTACCGATATTCAAGTTTTGGTCACATTTATACACTTTCCATCACACATTTGACTGTTACTGGTACAATCTTTACCAGACTTCCTTCTTGCCAGGGTCAAAACGCCTCTGAAACAACATTTATACCACCATTAGATAACTAAACCTCAACACTTTAAGTGAGGATGGTGTTTTCAATCCCAGCATGCTTCTCAGCACAGCAGGTGGGAGAGAGAATCTTAGGAATCGAGGCCAAGTCTTGGTGAGATCAGAAAAGCAACTTGACTGGGTGACAACAAATTTGAAAAAAGGTACTGTTGTGTTTCATTACTATTCATGACTTTACTTCAGAATGTATTCTCCAACTGAGTAGAGGAGAAGGACTTCCAAAAAGCCCTTGAAGGGTGTCAGAATGAGCAAAACATCAGACATGTCTACTTGGAGTAGCAAAAAGGCCAAAATCCAATGTTACGAATACATTAAGTAAAAAGCTGTTGAATTATACTGTACAGATTTTCATTTCTTAAATGCTCTCTGTGGAGTTTTGACCTCTAGCAGTGCTATGGAGCTGGTTTTCTATGATTTCTTCATGTTTCATGCACATGGCCAAAATGGTTTTTCACTGACCTACATGCAGCAGTAATGCACCAAGCTATGCTGCAATGTACCAACAAACACAAGAGGGAAGAAGACAAGATAGCTTAACGGGGAAGTCTGAAATTAAAATACAAATGTTTCATATGAAAATAAATGTGTTGAACACATTTGCTAACGCTCAAGGATACACACAACAACGAATGTAAAGATTTGCGTGTTTACAAGAAAGCTCCATCTTTAATTTCCCAGTGTCAGAGTTTCTCAAAAGGTAATTTCAAATACTTTGTCGTAGTTCTGGCTTCTATAAACTATACTGTAGAACATGTAAGTGAAAATTAGTCAGAAGTGGTTTCAAGCGGTAAGAAGGATTTACAGGGTCCCTTTTTTTTTTTTTTTTTTTGGAGAAATACTCTGCTTAAATGAAGCAACATCCCGTCTGCAGGAGTAGAACATTACTGTCTGGCTTCCACTGCTGCTGTGTGAAACATATTCCACTTTTCTTTCATTGGACTCAGAGTTATGATAGCTATATTATGTCATGCTTCCCTACCTCCTTCATTATTCAAAATGAAGAGAAATCCAGTTATATAATATGAGGGCAGAAGTTCTTATGAGATTTGGAAAGCTCAGCACTAGACATCTCCACTCTGTGTTAATTGGTTTTGCTTTTGAAAGGCCATCATTTTCTTTCGGGCCCATTAACCATAATGCTCCAGAGTCCAGGATTAGTTCTCACTCAGTAAGACTGCTGTGTTGTCGTTAAATTCAATTTAACGGGGCACCCACCAGTGCTAATTACTGCTAACCCCGCTTAATGCTCCATGTTAGTTTGGTCACTGTCCCTGTAAAAGGATTTCTGTTGTTGGGTGGCTTTTCCTTCACCTCATCTCCTGCTGGTTGATTTTTTTTGTTTGAGGTTTATTCAGTTACTCTGTTTTTCTGCTGTTAACTTCTTGCATTTTAAAATACTGAGCACAAATTCTTTTTCATGAGTAGCAATTAAAGAGTGCTTGAGCCTACTGTGTGGTCCCTGCACCAGGTTCCTGCACAAAACCCTCATGTGCACCTGCAATCCTTCACTATTAGGCATTTGTTGCCGGCATGCGGACTCAGTGGAAAGAGGCATGGAAAAAGAACATCACAGTCTGCAGCCTTGTTAATTCTCCTGTTTTCTACCGTCCTGTGTGCTTGTTGTAGATTTGTCTATAACCCCTAATATCAGTGTCGGAGAGCAAAGGGAACAAGTGTGTGTATATATGTACAATATCATTGTTGTGGAGAATGCATGCTGGACTCTTTCCACCCATACATTGAGGAACGTTACTTCTTTTGGTTTTTATTATGGTTTTGCTATGTCTACATGATGCATTTTCCCCTGCACTCCTCTCACTTTAAAGTGAAGGGAAAGTTGTCCACCCCAGAGCATGACAAAGTCACCGTTGTGCAAGGTGCAGGTGTGGCTTCTTACTTTGGTCACAGTCCAGTTTTAGTCTGAAATACTGACTAAAGACATCTATATCTTTGAATTGTTTTCTTGCAAAATGCATACATTGTTCATCTTTAAGTTTTGTCATTTATGAAGACCATTTTTGAGTTGACAAAGACATTAAGTACGTATGTCTAGGTGGTCTCCTGGCTCAGGAGATTGCAACGTAACTGAAGAGACACACATTTGATGTCATATAGGGCCACTGTTTCCTTAAACAAGTCTTAACACAGGTCTAACTACTTAAATTTAAATAATTCTGGGTTTATTTGCCTTCACTATAAATGACAATGGCGTGCTGGTTTATTCAAAGCACTCCTGCAGTTTTCAGTCTGCTGCTTAGAGAAACTGACCTTTAATATTAACTCTCGTACCCATTTGGCCAACCCGATATGCTTAAGGAACTTTTGCACAGGACGCAGGTAAAAGATTCATTATTCAGCTCCAGGAATGGGCGAAGGAGGGCCATTCCAACGGCTTTTACCTAACTACCCCCCTAAAAGCCTCCCAAGAAAAATACCTGCATTACACAGCCATGCTGTGGGGAAAGTGTATTCACTATAGAAGCACTCCCAGTACCTGAATAAAAGATGAAATATTGAACATAGACTGTGGGGTTTTAAGTTTATTATTTAGGCCAAGATGGTCTAATTGCTCTAATGCAATGGAGTTGATTTTTTTTTTCTAGCAAGGTGGAGTCTGTTACTTTGTGAGGGGACCACTTTACGGCACAACCATATTTTCTGTGAGGATGGAGAGAGGCCGGTACTGTACATTCAAGGTAGAGACATTAATTACTTTTTAATTTGTAAGGAGGGTTTTAAAGACTCTTTAATTTTTCAAACCCAGGGCTCTTTACCTGCGGCTACAAACGGTGGGGAGGGAAGATCTAAATCTAGATGTAGAAGTTTTTAATGTAGAGAACGATCACGCTGCCTTTATTATTAATGAGTAAAGCACTGCTGCCATCAAAACCAAATAGACCCAGAGGAACCTTTCAGAGTAAAGAGTCTGTCATGAGTTTGAATGAAGGCAAAAGAATCTGATCATTACCATTTCCATTTATTTTCTTTTACTTTAAAGTCCAGTGTGTAAGATTTATGGGGCGCTATAAATGGAATATAATATGCATAATAACTATGTTTTCATTAGTGTATAATTACCTTAAAATAGTGATAATAATAATAATAATAATATATAATAGTTGTGTTTTTGTTACTTTAGAATGAGCTTTTATATCTACACACCGCGGCTCCTCTTCTCGACATTAAGAGTTATCTGGTACTTATCACCGGGCGAAAAAATCTGTCAGAATATATTTCAGGATTTCCGCCGGTCGCCACTGAGGAGTAGTTACGTTACCGTTAGTCAGTGTGCAGATACTGTAAGTTCAGGTTTCAGTACAATAGTTACTACTAGTTCTCCACAAAGCTAGCTAGCAGCTGCAGGTCATCACAAGAGAAAACTAAATCAATCATCTGATCAAGTTCAGTTCTCGCAGACAGGTGACTTATGTGCCTGGAGAAGTGAAAGGTAAACAAGTTAATGTCCAGCCCGGTCCTCGATGAACCATCATGTTTCTACAGAACCCAGAACAGACAAACTGAACGCTGGCTCTAAATTTGCAGGGCCTGAAGTTTCTCCTTCACGCTAGAAAGGAGAGGGTGAGGCAACAGGGTTGCAATCAGCAAATATACTGCTAGATGTCACACGTACATCTTTTACAATCTCAAATCTACAAAGAATTGTTTTCAGTTATAGCCAACCACTATTTTATCATCTCATAAATAAGAATTTGAGATAGAAAACAAATATATATGTTGCTATACAGTTGGCTTATTACCCTTATTATTAAAGATTTGTTCATTTACAAGCTACAATAGCTAACCTGTAGACCTACTTTCTGTGTTTTTGTTTTTTATGGTTATGTTTATTTGAAAAGCTTTAGGAAGATTGTAACATTTGCCCAGATATAAAACAGAATCACGTTTCTTGAATCTCTACAGCTGGCCACAATTAGAAAAAGTAGTAGGACACAGGTTGAAAAATGCTGCAATTTCCCTTTAACAACTCTAATTTCCCTTTAACAACTTTCTATTTAACAACAGACATGAGATATTTAGGCAGTTTCCGCTCTGCTATTGCTAAAGTTGCAATTTATGCAAAAAAAACAAAAGAGCTGAGGGATGATGATCGGGTAAGTACAGCTTCCTAACTGTCCCAGGGTTTACAATTACTACAATGCTTTCTTGCTTGCTACTACGTGAAACCTAAACATGGCTGCTGACACCAACACCACTTGTACAGCAGATTACTCACTCACTACTATAGTCTTTTTTTTTTTTTGCCTTGAAAGAGGGCGAGGCAGAAAGTGAAAGAGAGACAGAAAGACCCCGGTATCACCTCTCACAGTCTCTCCTCCCGCCTCCTCGTGTGCTGTGTTTGACATTTCCCAGTAATGATGGGAATTTTCTCCCCTCTCCTAGCAGGAGTCACCCTTCCTCCCCTCTCCAGCGGCCTGTCCCTCCATGCTGAGACCCACACAATCGCTCTGCGCCGGGGCCTGTGAAATCCCAGGACGCCGGGGCCCTATGAAATCCAATAGAATGGCTTTTATCCCCTGAAGATACAGTACAAATCATCATTGGTTTTATCTCAGCTGGGGATGTCGATTTATCTAAATGAGCTTAGTCCCTTCTAGCTGCCTGTCAGAGTTATTTCTCCAACACCAGCCCCACCCTGACGCCCTCCCTTCTTCTCATCTTTTTCCTCTCTCCTCCCATGTCTCAGCTCTCCTCTTCCTCCTCCCGCCCTGATTCGGCGAGGTTTAGCTCCTTTCGATGTCTCCGTCCTTTGTTCTCTTGAGAGGGAGGGGGCAAAAGAGGACGGGGCAAGTAATGGGATTGGTACCCTGTACTGGGCACCAGTTTTGTTCGAAGCCTGCCTTACTGGCCCAAAGACAAGTGTGTGCATCTGTGTGTGTGTGTGTGTGTGTGTGCATGTGTGCGTGTGATTCTGAGTCCCTTTAGTGTGCAGTGGAATGTACTTAATCTGCCTGCCATCATAATGCAAATGAAGCTCCCTGGTCCCAGCGGGGAGATACTGTGTGTGTGTTTGTGTGTGTGTGTGTTCGTGTGTGTGCGTTCGTGTGTGTGCGTGCGTGCTTGCATGCGTGTGCGTGTTGTGGAATAGCCAGGCCCTTGACAGAGAATGCTGGAAAGCTCTGGAGGGGGGCATCAAAGAATGGGCAAAGGCTTCTGTCACACTAACACAAAGGCTGAAGACCAGGTCCAGTTACACACACACACACACACACACACACACACACACACACACACACACACACACACACACACACACACACACACACACACACACACACACACACACACACACACACACACACACACACACACACACACACACACACACACACACACACACAGGTCCACTGGAGAAGACTGAGACATGACACCATGCAGGTGAAGCGAGAAATGACGGCGACCCTGAACTTCTCTCTCTTCCCAAAATGTCTCTGCAAAGACACTGAATGAATTTTAAACCACGCTCGTTTCTGCTTAAAGCAAAACCAAATAAATGAAGAAAACTGAAGTTAAAGTGAAAGTACAGGCCAACAGAAGTAGTGTCATTTCAAAACACTTGAGTGCAGTAACAAGTTAACTTACTGCTCTTTTTTTATCTCACTTTGCCCTCTTCTTTTCCGTCGTCTTCTTCCACAGGTCTAAAAGCACACATACGTTACATGTTAAATGTCATCTTTAAAATGTGAGTAAAGCAGTGTGCACTCCCACAGTAGT